>JALMGF010000071.1:3469166-4115833 GCA_023333645.1 Sceloporus occidentalis | reverse complement strand
GTATTTTCTACACTGTTACCTGTAGCGACCAGTGTCAGGCAGCTGCTGCTAAGGCAAATAAAATCATGGGGTGCATCAAAAGGGGCATAGATGCCCACGACAAGGAAATAATTCTACCACTGTACAAGTCACTAGTCAGACCACACATGGAATACTGTGTACAGTACTGGGCACCAGTGTACAAGAAAGATATAGTGGAGCTGGAGAGGGTTCAAAGACGGGCAACCAGAGTAATAAGGGGAATGGGAGGACTACAGTACCCAGAAAGATTATCAGAATTAGGGTTATTTAGTTTGGAAAAAAGACGGCTTAGGGGGGATTTAATAAGTATGTATAAATATATAAGGGGACAGTACAGAGATCACTCCCAGGACCTATTTATACCCAGGACTGTATCTATAACAAGGGGACATCCTCTACGGTTGGAGGAAAGAAGGTTTCTACACCAGCACAGACGGGGGTTCTTTACAGTAAGAGCGGTGAGATTATGGAACTCTCTGCCAGAGGAAGTGGTTATGGTAAACTCAATAAAAGAGTTCAAAAGGAGCCTGGACGTGTTTCTTGAAAGCAATAATATTACAAGTTATGGATATTAGATTAATAGGGACAGAACGTTGATCCAGGGATTTATTCTGATTGCCATATTTGGAGTCGGGAAGGAATTTTCCCCCTGGTATGGGGCAATTGGCATCTGCTTCATAAGGTTTTTTTTGCCTTCCTCTGGATCAACACAGTAGGGACACAATATGTATATAGGTTGAACTTGATGGACTTTGGTCTTTTTTCAACCTTATGAAGTATGTTACTATGTTACACTGCTGTCATTAACAAATTGTATTTTTGTCCCCTTGTCTATTGATGCCCCAGCCAGGTCCCCCTTTAGTATTGATTACCGTCTTCCCCCCACAACACAACCTTGTGTATTTCCCCCTAGCATTGATTTATGTGATGCCTCAACTAACCCCCTCCCTTGTGTATTGATGCCCCCATTGGTTAATGTGATGCCCAAGCACACTCTTGTCTATTGTTGATGCCCCCCACTGCCATGTGTATTACCCCCAACTCTTGACAGCCACTTTTAAGATGTGGGATGACACATTAGGTGGAGGCGGCCTGACTGACGGTGGCCGCTTTCAATTCTGCTCGCAGCCACTCAGCAGGTGTTTTGAATGTTGGGAAATTTCCCGGTATCCCGCTGGGCCAGTCTGGCCACGTCAGTTAACCAAATAGAGCTGCCTCAGAAGATTTTTATGTAAAAGGAAGAGTTATGTCAGGGAAAATGACACAGAAATACTCATACCTGGTTGAATTTGGGATCCATGTTTGGGAATAGATCTTGGCTCTAGAAGTGTTACTGACTACTACAACAAGCCATAACAGATGTAGACTTTTCATGGGGCCTGTGTTTAGACTAGTATTTGTATTTATCCTTCTCCTTTAAAACTAGAATATAGACTGTACCAAAAATGTTTTTGGTCGTATCCTCCATCTCACCCCTCTATGACTGCCCTCACTTCTGCGTATTTTCTTCAAATGGGAACATCATTCAGGTCACTATTGTTGGTTATAACAGGCCCTCTGCTTATTAAGGGCACACACCATATGGGAACAGCATACAGTTCACCATTGTAGATCGTGTGACATTTTGTAGCAACAGCACAGGCTTCACTTGGGGTCCCAAAAAAAGGACAGAGTTGTTTGTTGGTACAGTAAATATCGGTGGGTGGTTAAAAAGTACTGGAATACTAGGATATGAGAACATTTTTGGAAAGGCAGCCTGTCTTGGAGGCCTGTCTTGAACTCTCTACCACAGAAATGGATTGCTATGGGGGTCACTTAACGTAACATGACCCTGCATGTTAAATAAATAAATATTTTTTTAAACTACAACAGCCCCTGAGTATATTTTTATTAAAACACATGCATATATAAGCAAATACTGAAATTTCATAATTTCACAAAATTGTCTTTTATGTTTTTTTTAAAGGTTGCAAAAAAGGTTAAATGAAATAAAAAAGTGCATATTTTATGAAGTGCCTATTAAGGACAATAACTCAAGCACAGGTTTATCTTATTTCTATTAACACAAAGAGTCACAAACAAGTCCTGACACGCCCCACTGCCTGCCCATTTCCCCTTTAAATGAGGGTGTTTCCTGCACTGTCAGTGGGAACGGCCATTGACGTCCCCCAAGGGTAGGCTCTGGGTAGCCGGAGCCCACAAGTCCCCAGGTATGCAAATATAACATTGGCATATATGATAAAGTATTTCTTAAATGTTAGCCAAATAAAAGAAAAAACTTACTACAAAGTCTCCTGAATAACACAATACCACGTGTGTTTTACATAACATAATCACAGGTTCGCAACATGCCAAAGTGGTTTTAAACTGAGACATTTTCATGGTTGTACCAAAAAGTGCACCTTGTGATTTGGAGATAACTACCCATAAATATCACAATAACCCCACAAACTATATGTTACTTAAGAGCACAACACTTAAAGAGTCACCAAAGACACTCCACTTATCGTTCTAGATCACCCACAGCAACCATAAACCCTCCAAGAATGGGTTTTGTGGTTATTTCCCCTAACATTTTTATGTATGAAGATAGATGCTACATTTTGGCTTACCTGAAACAAAATAATGTCTAATATCTCCCGTCTAAATTATTTCAGGGCCTTGAACGTTTTGTCCCCTGAAGTCACTACAACTTCAGGAGGGCGTTTTATCTCTGGATAAATATAAATTAAATAATTCCTACTGTAAGTTAAGTGCCAGGAAACAGATGACCAAACACACACACCAACACAGGCTCTGTCACACCAACACCCAGACACACACACCAGGACAGGCTCTGCCACACTGACACACAAACACATCAGGACAGGCTCTGCCACACCCACATCCAAATACACACACACACACACCAGGACAGGCTCTGACACACTGACACCCAAACACACACCCTAGGACAGGCTCTGCCACACCAACACCCAAACACACACCAGGACAGGCTCTGCCACACCAACACCTATACACACACACCCGAGAACAGGCTATGCTACACTGATAACCAAAAACACACAAACAGCAGGACACAATCTACGTCACAGACGTCTACATCAGGATGGATTTTTCACACTGCATTGTCGTTTATACCCTAAGTGTTTTTGCCCCTTGTGTATTGATGCCCCTGCTGCCCATATATATTAATATTAGCCCCAGTTGCCAATAGCAGGTATAGATCAACACATTAACACACAAACCAAGCTTTGCATGTATAGATCAACTGAAATTCACTTGTGTATATGAAACGTAGCATTGCAGGTATAGATCAAATAAATACATGGAAACAGCATTGCAGGTATTAATCAACTGAATAAGACATACAAACACTCTATTTTCAGGTATACATAAATAATGTATAGAAATATATAGACATGGATCTACAGAATAACGCAAAAACCCAGCTTTGCAGGTATAGATCAATTGGAATTCACATAAAAACACGGCATTAAAAGGTATATTTAAAACCCCCTAAATTACAGGCATAGATCACAGGTTGCACACCCCAAAGCCAGCCCTGGCGTCCACACTGCCCACACAGCAATCACACTCCTATCATACCCAGGCAACCAGTAAATGCTGGTATCTAGGCATGATGGGACTGTGCTTGCTGTTAGCAATCACACTCCTATCATGCCAGGTCAGCCAGTACATGCTGGTACAGGGTGGCTGTAAGTGATGCGTAGACCCCATACTGCTGGCAGCATCAATACACAAGGGGGGCAGCTAGCTAGGGTTTCAGCATGTACTGGCTGACTTGGCATGATAGGAGTGTGATTGCTAACAGCAATCAAAGTCCCATCATGCCTAGGTTCCAGCACTTACACATCCAACCAGTAAAGGCTGGAACCTAGGCATGATGGGACTGTGATTGCTGTTAGCAATCACACTCCTATCATGCCAAGTCAGCCAGTACATGCTGGTACAGGGTGGCTGTAAGTGATGTGCAGACCCCCTACTGCTGGCAGCATCAATACACAAGGGGGGCAGCTAACTAGGTTTCAGCATGTACTGGCTGACTTGGCATGATAGGAGTGTGATTGCTAACAGCAATCACAGTCCCATCATGCCTAGGTTCCAGCACTTACACATCCATTCTATCACACACACACTCATTCATTCATATACTCATTCGTTCACAGATTAATTCCCTCAATCACACATACTCATTCAAACACCCTCCCCACCCCCTTACCTGCACTGCAGCTCCTCGATGCCGCTCACAGACTTCAGCAGAGGGCGCGGCCTCCCTCTGCGTTCTCTGGTACTGCACAGAGGAAGCAGGACTGGAGCAGAGTCATGTGATGCCACGTGAACTCTGCTAGGTTCCGCTTCCTCTATGCAGTACAGAAGACCCTCCCACAGGTAAGTAGCAGGGCTCGAGGTGTCTCTGCTGCTGCAGAATGAGTGCCTTGAGTGGGAAAAAGGGGGGGATTATAGGACATAGTGGGTATGTACACGGGCATGGCTTTGTTAATGGGGGATGCAAGGGGTTAAATAATTATTTTAAAACAAACTTAAGGGAGCCAAAGACCCAAAGCCATGCTCTTCCTCACCCATGTTCCGTTTCCAGTTGGATAGGAGTGTTAAAGTAAATAGCAGGGCGGCATATTTTCACCCTTCTATCCGCAGTTTCCATACTGTGGCCCCATTGCATTCTTGCAAGTTATAGGGCAATAAGTACAAGTAGCATTTTGCTATTTCAAAACCATTATTTCCTAATCTGGTAATTCTGCCCCGTGTGCTATTCGGGACATCTTTGAAGCTGGCTAATGCAATTTACCCCATCATACCATATATTTCTGAAAACTAGGGTATTTCATATTCGAGTATTTTTCATACACATTTTACTTCAGGTATGAATTTACAGCTCCTGGTATATGTCACTGCCAAACAGCACCCCAATATGTGTTCAGCAATATCTCCTCAGCATAGTGATACCACTCACGCATAGGTTTGTCAGGTTGTTTGGGGAGTAATAGGCCACATTTGGGGCATAAGCAATTCTGTTTTTCAACTTTGACTTTTGACATGCTCAAAATTCTGCCCCATGTCCTACTTGGGATATCTTTGAAGCCAGCCAATTCAATTTACCCCATTAAACCATTTATGTTTTAAAAGAGACACCCCAGTGTATTTCAAATACTGATATTTTAACCCTTTTCAGGTCATAGTCAAAGTTTGTGGTAGTACTTTTTCTTGGTTTTTTTTCCACACACATTGTACTTCAGGTATGAATTTACAGCTCCTGGTATATGTCACTGTCACACAACACTCCAATATGTGTTTGGGAACATCTCCTGTTTACAGTAAAACCTCCAATGCATGGGTTTGTCAGTTTGTTTGGGCACTAAAAGGCCACATTTGGGAAGTGGGCATTTTTCAAATTGGAATTTTGTCATGTTGAAAATTCTGCCCACATTTCCTACTTGGGAGAATTTTTGAAGTCGGTCAGTTCAATTTACCCATCAAATTATATATTTTTAAAAACTAGACACCCCAACGTATTTTAAATGCTTATGGTATGCTTTCGATGCACACATTTTACCACCAACCTTTATCAAAGTTTGCAATAGTATTTTTTGTGTGTTTTTTTCCACGCACATTCTACATTAAGTATAAATTTACAGCTCCTGGTATATGCAACAGCCAAACAACACCACAATATGTGTTCAGCAACATCTCCTGAGTACAGTGATCGTAGATCACTTTCTACACCTGCTTAAAGTCTCGACGTGCCAGGCACGTCAGTTGTCACCTAAGGCACGTCAATTGTCGTAAAGGAGTTGAAGAGTTTGGAGGTAGTGATTTTCTTTAGGGCTGCAACAACTAATCGATAAAATTGCTAATATTCGATAATGAAAATCATTGCCAACAAATTTCATTATCGATTAGGTGAATCGATTTTTATTGATTATAAGATGAGGGTTTTTTCAGAGCAAATGCTCTGAAAAATGCCCCTCGTTTTATATTCTGTTTCATTCAGTGTGACTCACAGCAGTTACTACTTACAGTCCCTCCCAGCAGTCACTCTGTCCATTGGCCCCGCCCATTTCCTATAGCGTCCACATGGCTCAGCAACTCAGCTAACTGTGAGTTAGGGGCTGCTGAAAGTTAGGGGAGGTGGTGGTTAATTTAGGGGCAGGTTTGGTTAATGGGATGTTTAGGGTTAATTTAGGGGAAGTTATGGTTAATAGGGCGTTTAGGGTTAATTTAGGGGGAGTTATGGTTAATGGTGTGTCTAGGATTAATTTAGGGGAAGTTATGGTTAATGAGGTGTTTAGGGTTAATTTAGGGGCAGTTATGGTTAATGGGGTGTTTAGGGTTAATTTTGAGGCAGTTATGGTTGATGGGGTTGTTAGGGTTAATTTAGGGGCAGTTATGGTTGATGAGGTCGTTGGGGTTAATTTAGGGGCTGTTATGGTTTTTAGGATTAATTTAATGCTGAGGTTAATTTAATAATTTAATAAGGTTAACTGAAGGTGCAGTTAGAGGTAAAGGGGGGCAAACTAAGGGGAATCTAAATCCTGGGGGCAGTGAAGATTAACCCAGTACTTATTTATAAAAGTATTGTGTCAGTGTGCTCCGAACGAGTCTGTGAATCTATGAGGGCACTATGGCATATCTGGGGGGTATAAGGCATATCTGGGGAGGACGGAGTGACATATCTGGGGGTATAAGGCATATCAGGGGACACAATGGCATATCAGGGTGGTATAAGGCATATAGGGTATATAAGGCATATGTGGGGAGGGCAGTGTGACATATCTGGGAGGCAGTGTGGCATATCTGGGGGTATGTGGCATATCTGGAAGGCAGTGTGGCATATCTGGGGGTGTGTGTGACATATCTGGGAGGCAGTGTGGGAATCCTGGGCTCAGATGTGCATAACTGGGGGGCTGGTTGGGAGATAAAAACAAGGATTGCATTTTTATCAAAGTTTTTGTATTCTGCCGTTTTTAACATCCAGTTATTTTAAATAATATAAAATAATAATGTTTTAAATAAATGAAACATTTATTTTTTTATCCGATTAATCGAAAAAAATAATCGGCCAACTAATCGATTATGAAAATAATCATTAGTTGCAGCCCTAATTTTCTTATATACGTTTTTTTTAAAAGTAGAAACTTTTTTTCTGCAACCCTGATCACACCGATCACACCGGCTAAGCTTCCTAAACTGACATGCAGCAGGGAAAGCTCTATCACACCTGCTTGACAAAAAGAATAGCGCACTTAAAGTGCTAAGTCATGAGTTCCTTAACAAATGCCACAAAGTGAGGAATATGACTAAAGGACTGGAACCCAGTAGCAGAAACCAGACCAGAGGCAGGACAACAAAGCCAGGACAAAATAATCTGAGCTGAGAGGCAGAATCAGGCAGAGTCCAGGGGAGTGGAGGATAGAGAATCAATAAAGTCTCTAACTGTTCCACAGTCAAAAAGGGCTGTGGTCTGGAGAGTTTTCCCAGAAAGTTTAAATCAAACTTTGAATTAAATTTTGAATGTAGGTTCCCATATTCGCCCTAGATGAGGGCATTTTTTGGTTTCTTTGAACACACTCGACCGATGTGACCCTTTGTACCACAATATAGGCAGAGCCGATCTCTACTACAGTAAGCCTTCTCTACTTCTTATAAACAGGTAGTCCTAATTTGCATATGTTCCTCTGGAGATAGAGTACAGCTTTCAGGAGGAGAATGCGGAGAGTCAGACGAACAAAAGATCCTTTCCGATGTACTTAATGTTCCCTGAGTTGGAGATCTATTCGACCTACAAATGCAATAAGAGTCTCAAGGTTGGATAGAAAGTCTTCGACTGCAATTATGTCCTTGAGACTTTAGAGTCCATGAGTAAATATAGCGACCATAGACTTATTCCAGTTCACCTCAGCAGCCAGGGTATAAAACTATGGCACAATCAGAGAGAAATTGGATGCCCTGTCAGAGAGAGAACGAACTAGAGGGGGCCATATGACTCCTGCCTTGCTGGTCAAATAATTGACGAAGTGAAGTGAAAAAGTCTGAATAGCCGACCAGTGGAACTTTTTTTTTTCTGTAATGGAGGTGGCCAAGCCAGGGCCTGGTCAGTTTACAGGGAAGTGATGCACGCTACTCTAGTCCTGTCTGTTGGAAAGAGATGAGGAGATATCTTTAACAGGATAATGCATTGGTTCAGGAAATCTTTAGTTAGCTGGATCTTCCCCGTAATAAGGAGAAGGCATACTGGCAAGAGGACTGGAACCTTCTTGAATGGTGGGTTTTCAGAGAGCAGACTGATAACAAATGTGATTGGGATTTGTGGGGGTAAAATGCCTTCACCTGAGAATGGTTAATGGTGGGGAGGGTATGAAGAAAGGAGAAAATGGCATGTAAGCTCAGATAGGATGATGGCAGACGTGAGGGACAGATGTGGACTGTAGGGGAATAGAAAAACATGTAAGGAATCCCCCCCCAAGCATATTTCCATATTTCACACCTTGTCTTAACAATTATAATTAAGAGGACACCAAAGTTAACCCTTTGAAATCAGCAGGGTATGGAGACAGACGGGATAGAGACTTACCAGATGAAAATAAGGGGTTACAGCAGGAGATGAAGGGTTCAGGAATGGATCAGATGCAAATAGATATTCATACCAAGTAAAAACAAGGGGTTAGAGCAGGAGATGAGGAGTTCAGGAGTGGATCAGATGCACTGAGATAATCATACTAGGTGAAAACAAGGGGCTACAGCAGGAGTTGAGGGCCTTGGGGGCAGATCAGAAGTAATGAGATAAGCATACCTGTAAAAGAGGGAGGTGGTTGAGATGAATACAGATTGCCAGTTGAAGACCAGGAAAGGATGTCTGGATAGTCCAGTTTTAGAACTGGTTTTGTCGTTCCGTAATGCTATTAGGGATTTTACTGTATGAGTTGTAATACCAAACTTGGCCATAGAGTGGCATTAGATGTAAACTAATATAATAAGTGAAGTAGAACAGTTGTGAGCATAATAAAATATACAGCCTGAGTATTTGTAGAAATGTTTCTTTATAATTCCATTCTGCTATGTGTAAACCTTTTCCTGTTACTGATATTTGATTAGACCTTGTCTAATTGCAGACAGTTGTGTGTTGCAGCTATATCCTGATGGAACCTGGAGTTTCAACTAAAGGGGAATGTGGCTGTAGACAGAAAACGTACGCTCACAGGGTATCCCTAGTCCCAGACAAAGGATCCAACTGTAGACGTTACACTGGTCAAACACATGGGCCCACAAGCTACACAAGGGGTGTAACAAGAAGCCATTCTGCCCCTGTGCGAAAATTGCCCTGGGAAACACCAACTTCACAAGCAACATGTCCCGTAGTGCCACCTTTGCCCCAAACAGCTTGTCTGTTTCATCTTTGCTACCAAGCAGCTGGTCAGTGCTCCCAAGCTGCCTGCCTGTGCCATCTTTGTCCCCAAATGGCTTTTCTCTGCCCCTAAATAGCCTGCCCGTGGCATCTGTGTCCACTAAATAGCCTGCCTGTGCCACCTCTGCCCTCTAACAGCCTGTCTGTGCCACCTCTGCCAGCCTGCCTGTGCCAAATCTTCCTTTAAACAGCCTGCCTGTGCCACCTCTGCCCCTTACATAGCCTGCTTGCGTCACCTCTTCCCCCTAAACAGCCTACCTGTGCCAGCTCTGCCCCTAAACAGCTTGTCTGTGCCACCTATGCCCCTAAACAGACTTTCTGTATCCCCTCTGCTCCCTTAACAGCCTTATTGCTAAGGTGGCATCTCAAATCCGTCAATTTAATTTGAAGTATTTTTCCAACCTTAACATCTACATTTTCATGTATTGCTTGGCTGTATCAAAAACCTTTTTCTTATTATAAAAGAATGTATCTTATGGATATTGCTGGGGCCATAGCTAAATACTTACTGGGTGCATCCATTTAAGAAGTTCATAGGTTAAGCATTAAGTATACATACAATTATTATATTAATGGCATTTTTTTCGACCAAGCCTTCGTGTTCGTCTTCGTGGAAAAAACCTTCGTATTCGCCCGTTCCCGTGTTCTTTTCGTGCGAATATTCATGTACGTTCTTTATGTTCATTTTTTTTCTTTGTTTTTTTTTTTTTTGCAATGGTTAATGCAGGATTAACTTGGTAACCATACGCAGCAGCTGCTCTTCATTGGTTGACACCGAAACTTGGCCTGGGGACCCTCTAGGAGTTAAAGGTCTGTACGAACGACTCTATTGGTCGTCGGCAGGGTCCTCGTTTAGCATCCACCAATGAAGGGCAGCTGTGGGCAACCAATAGTCGACCTTACGGACCTTTAACTCCTGGTGCGATTCTATGGATTGCCATTCCCGTTAACACACCTGCAATGCTATGTAGACAAGGTAAGCTAGAGGCAGTGGGAAGGAACCAGGAAAATTAGCTAGGAGATATTAACAAAGACGAACACGAAGATTCTTCGTGCTGTGCTTCTTCTTCTTCGTGTACGTTTACCCGCCGCCATATTAGTTTATTAAGTATTCAGTTTGAACAACCATTCATGTTCGTTTTCATGTTCTCCCGAATACGAATGCAAGTCTAGTACAAATTTGTTAATACCATAATTCCATGCAATTGTTTTTTTTTTATTTTCTGCTACAGGTTGTAATAATAATAATATATTTAATATATGTTAGTCAATCAGACATTCATTTCCAATTTGTATAGTAAAGATATTTTGAACACATAATTATTGCAATAAATCAATATACTGTATACCTCTGTGTGAAAAAAAATATTTTAATTTTAGGTCTTACACAAAATAGGAGCAGTGTTAGCGGAAAAAGTGAAGCCTGTACTTAAAGAACCTAAGAAAAAAGAAATTATATTCAAGCTTCTAGGAAAAGACTTTGTTCAAACATATTTCAGCACATATCCTCATTTTCCCTCATTGCTGGTAAGATGCATAAGGCACAATACATGTCAAGGGAACAAATAATATTTCACAGCATGCATTTGTTTTAATTTAGCAATAACGAATCAGACTGTCAAAGTGAAAGCAATATAAAAATGGAGAGTTAGAGAAGATATAAAAATAGTCCCATCCATCCAACTTTTCTATATTTATTTATTTTATACATTATCAGACCAAGAGTGATCACAACAACATTGTGTCTGTCATGTTATTCTATTTCTTTACATACATGTTTTTATTTTTTTAACATTTCCAGGATATTACAGAAGTTCAAACTTGAAATTTTAATAGATGAAACAAAATATATATGGGTTCCAGACAGCATTCCAATGTCATGTAGTCACTATCCCTTCAGTAACAACACATATACCATTTGTCAACTTCCCTCTGTCTACCTTTGCATGTTTTAAAATAAACATTTTAAAGGGTATATGAAAAAGGGCGTATTTTAATTAACATATATATAAATACAATCCAACCAAGTCTGCTGTTTAAGCCTTCAGCTTTGAAACAGAAAGGGCAGTTCTTGAATGTTTGAAACATGTGTAGAGGGGGAATTACTTTTTTTACCTTGCAATTATTCTATTTACATTTTAATAGTTATATAACCATTTTTGCTATGATATTATTATTATTATTATTATGTATAACATTTCACATCACATTTCATATCTGTAATATCCAGTGTCCTCCAAACACTACCGATGCAGAATATGAGACCCTGGAAAAACAAACCCAAATCTGGCTTTTGGACCAATGCACAAAGGCAGCAGAACAAGTAGGATGCTATCCTTTAGGTGAGTACCGTTAATTGAATGTGCAATTAATTTTTAACCCCTAACGTCCATTGATGGGTCAGGCACATCACGCGAAAACGGTCACTTTCTAATCACAATGTGATTAGTAAAATATTGAAAAAATTATTTTTTTTAAAAAAGCTTAAAAGTGGTAACATTGAAAAATAATTATGCATCAAATGAACCATCCAGTTAAAGCAAAATGTGAAAAAAAGTCCAAAAAGAATAAAATAAAAAAAAAAATTTTAATATGAGCAAGTGCTAAAATTAGCACTGTATCTTCCCAAACATCTTGACATGGAAAGAGTTAAAGTAAAATCATTTCAAATACTGTAGGGGTGTATAATTGTAAAAAAAATAATGGGTGGAAGGGGTTAAATTTGATTGGCCGGGCTCAAAGATAGGGCATTGGCACAGACTGACCAAAATGGGGGAAAAAAGCGCACTTCCCAAATGTGGCCTTTTAACCCCCAAACACCAGACAACCCATGCATGTACTTGGGAGATGTTGCTGAACACAGATTGGGGTATACTTGGAGCTATAAATTCATACCCGAAGTACAATTTCTGTGAAAAAAATACAAAAAAAATTACTACCACAAACTTTGGCAAAGGCTGGTGGTAGAATCCCATGCATGGAAAGGGTTAAAATACTAGCATTTGAAATACCTTGGGGTGTCTTGTTTAAAAAAATATATGGTTTGATGGGGTAAATTGAATTAGCCGGCTTCAAAGATGGTCCTATTGGGACATGGGGGCAAAAGGACCAGATGTAAAAGTTCCAAGTAAAAAAATGTACACTTCCTAAATGTGGCTTTTTACCTCCCAAACCCATGCATGGGGGGTATCACCCCATATTGGGGTGTTGTTTGATAGTGATGTATACCAGGAGCTGTAAATCTATACCTGAAGCGCAATTTTAGTAAGAAAAAACACAAAATAAATAACTACCACAAAGTTTGACAAAGGGTAGTAGTAGAATTAGTGCATGGAAATGGTTAAAATACCAGCATTTGAAATACCTTGAGGTGTCTAGTTTTTTTAAAATATATGGTTTGATGGGTAAATTGCATTGGCCGGCTTCAAAGATACCCGAAATAGCACATGGGGCAGAATGACCAGCTTTGGAAAAAAATGGTTTTGAAATAGCAAAACGCTACTGATACTTATTGCCCCATAACGTGCAGAAAAAAAGCAAAAAACCATAAAAACATTGTCCTAAAAAACACAATATATAGTATGTGTAGGAGCATGAAATGAGAAAGAAGAAAATCACAGCTAAACAGCAACACTGAAGAATATTAAAATAGCCATTGTCCCAAAATGTACTACGAGTAGGAAACAGTCTTGTCATTAAGGGGTTAATTATCCATATCCATGTTGATCACTGAATTCCTCCCCTTTTTCTTATGTATTATATAGTTTTAAAGACAGCTACAAGTTTTAAATAATGCTTGTTTTTATGCTTTGAATGTAAATTTTATTTCTTTGTTGTCCTCTAGATGGTGACTTAAGTGAACTCTCGGTGGAAATGGCAGGTTTTGTAAACCATACACACAGTATTGTTGAAAAAGGGTTAGAGTTACTTCTTGCCAAACATGAACAAAAACAGAAGGTGAGGCTATTCTCAATTTCATTGATCTGTAGTGCAGTTAAGTTCTACTTCTTTATGGGGTACTTTAGGTAAATTGTAGCATCCTTGAATGAATTAGACCAATATAGAACAATATTTGCATGTGTTTATTAACCCCTTAAGGACAGAGCTGTTTTTAATTTTTTTGTACTCTTTGTGACAATGGCTGTCTTTCTGCAATACTCATGTTTATCTCATGTAATTTTCTCCTCTCCCATGTAGTGTACCCACATGTTTTATATATATATTTTTTTAGGACCAGAAGGGCTTTCTTTAGATACCGTTATTAGATACTTTTTCTGACTCTTACTTGAAAAATATTTTACTTATCTACAAAATCTAATGAAAAAACCTACTAAATATATTCTAATAATTGCTCATACTGCCCCTTGTCCTATTTGGGACATCGTTGAAACTGGCCAATTCAATTTACCCCATCAAGACTAGACACCCCAGGGTATTGCAAATGCTAGTATTTTACCCTTTTCCATGCACTAATTTTACCACCAGCCTTTGTAGCTCAACGTCTGTCGTAGTAAATTTTTGGTGTTTTGTTTTACACATAGCACTTCATGTGTGAATTTACAGCCCATGGTATGTGTCACTGCCAAACACCCTAATATATGTTAGGGTGAGAACAGTGATACATACATGGGTTTGTTTGTGTGCTAAAAGGTCACATTTGGGAGGTGCACATTTTTTTATTATTTAGACATCTGGTCAGTTTGTACCTATGCCCTATTTAGGACATCTTTGAAACCAGCCAATTCAATTTACCCCCTGAAACCATATATTTTTGAAAACTAGACACCCCAGTGTATTTAAAATCACTAGTTATTAGTGAGCTGGGCTCCATTGACCTGCATGGATGGCTGTAGTACCTGTAGTCAAAGTTCTCAGGAGGGTCTGGAGAGACCTTCTGGAAACTATTTTTGTTTTAAAGGGGCGCAGCCATCTTGTTAGAGGCAGCAACATTTGGCAGTTTGGAATCAAATGGGGCCCCTGACTTCAGCAACACTGGCTGAGTTCAGGACTTTTTTTTACCTGGGCTTTGCCATAATTGAAAGGCATATAGCCGCAAGTATTATGTCTATGGATAGAAAAGTGGTTTCATAGGTATTATTCATAGGTGTAAAATTAGATATCTGCTCCATGAACAAAATATATACAACAATAAATATATATTTACAGGGAGAAATAATCATGAAAAACATAAAATAAGGAAGGCTGCTCCCAGTGGTATATACATATAGTGTATTTTTGTCTACAGAACATTAAAAAGTTTTTTTTTTTGTTTTTGTTTTTTAACTTTCAGGCATGTGCTCCAGGTGTTGACCAGTCTATGCTAAGGTCATTTTCAAAGAAACACAGAAAATCAGTCGACAGTAACAACCTTCATTTTGCATTAGGGAGTGCGGTTACATTTGAATAAAAAAATGGTATGGATAACATTTATTATGTACTGAGCGAGGTATAATTTAAAAAATACAATGACAATAGGTTGACATTTAAAAACACTAGAATGATTAGGCTTTCAAGTATCTTTTTGTCTCTGTAGCTTACTGTACTGGAAGTAGTATTCATACTGCATGCAAAGTCTTACTCCTAAAATCTGGCTATTTAAATGTTTATATATTCTTTATAATTCAATATGGTGTTTTTGAAAGCATTCTTAATAACACACAGATGTTTTTATTATATGGCTTTTCTGCTTGGCATATAATGCTTTCACAATGTACCCAATGTATACCACTTATGACCTAACTTTTCTATATGCCATTAATGCCGAAAGTGATCTACTATGTTGGTTTTTTTAAGTAATCTGTAACACTGGACTAAATGGTTCTATGTCTCTAAACATCTCTAAATGATTATACTTTATGATTATAAGATTGACTGTCTCCCAGAACACGTGATTATATTATTATTATTTATTGTTTATCGCAAATAACAGATGCATTTATTCCCTGGTTATTCTATTGTGTAATGTTATTAACCTAATTTACATTTTGCATGAATATTAATAATTAAATCTGAAGTGTTTTAAAAATGACCGATCTCAATCATTATGATCTCGGCATCTAAATTGATGTAGTATTCTATTAGTTACTTGTCTGTAACAAATTAAGTATTGACCGTGTAGTCAGAAAAGCCTTGACCTGGTACTAAAATCAATTACTTTAATGATGAGTTTGCTAAGTGACAGTGTGAAGATTTTATCCACCATAATTACTACTACCTTCAATTAGACATTCTGAATTGATTAACCTGGCTTTGATCTCAACGCCACAAAGGTCAGTGTAGAAATAAATAATGGGCAGGAGATTTAAGAGACCTTGGAAATACTATATGAAGACATACTCATAATCAATTTAAAATGATTTTGATTTGAATGGCACAGAAAGGTAACATTCCCCCAGTGTTTAACAGTACAGCACAGACTTCTACATGCGTATGTGTTCTCTCAAAGCTATTTTGTAAATTATACTTTGAAATTTATATTCCATATCTTTTAACCCTTTGTGTATACTTGGATACAGGGACATAATGATAGATTAATTTATTTTTTATATGTATTATATGTACTCACATAAAATTTGTGTGTTAAAAATAAGGAACACAATGAATGTGGGTGTTCTATCTGATAAACATACTTTCTAAACTTAATTTGTAAAGTAGGAACTCTGGCTTTAAATGTCTTTATGGCCCCAGTCACATAAAGCAGTCACAGTGAATAGAACGGATCCCCTGTCTGGTCTGCTCTGATATAGGCTCTCTTCATTACAAGTCTGTTTTTTTTTCTTTGAAAGATGCAGTCATTGGACATGCCATCAGCATGATGTGACAGGAGTGAGCTGATTGGACAAATGAAGATCAGCTCACTCAATGTCCCTCCTGGTAGTGCAGGCAAAATGGCAAGGTTCTCCTCCTAATTAAAATGGTGGCCTCCATTCAATGAAATGAAAACAAGCAAAAGGGAAGACTGCTAGTGTAGTATTTTTAAAGGGGAGTATTTATTTAGCGGCAGTTAAAATGCGTATGTTTAGTAACAATATATATAAAAAAAAGTTTATTGATCTCACCACTCGTACCTTGGTGTGAAATACCAAAATGACTGAAGTGTTTGAACGAGCTCCCAAATAAACTTTACACACTAACCCTTATTGTACCAGAGTTCATTTGAAAATAGCATTTTTAGATAAATGCTAAAACATACAAACAAACATTATAACTACAGACTAAATCTTAAAAAGCAAGCCAATATAGACACTTATGTGTAGTACAGGCAGAGTATATGCAGTATTGTGATTGGACATTTTTTTAAATAGAGGATTGGAGCTTGAATAGGGAGCAGATGAGCCTTCATCAAAAAAAGAAACAAGAGAGAGATTATACATAGAAGTATATGTACAATATAAAGCTTACCTGTAAGATAAATGTTGAGGATACAGTTGCCTAAAAATAAAAAGAATTGCAATAAACATCTGTTTTTAATGGACTTTAACCCCTTAAGGACCGGGCTCATTTTTCGTTTTGTACCCTGTGGGACCGAGGCTGTTTTGACACTTTTGTGGTGCTTGTGTTCAGCTGTAATTTTCTCCTCACCCATTTAGTGTACCCACATAAGTTATATATTGTTTTTTTCAGGACAAGATGGGCTTTCTTCAGATACCATTATTTTGATCGTATCATCTTATTTACTATAAAAAAAATAAAAAAAACATGGTGCAAAATTGAAAAAAAAACACATTTTATGACTTTTATTTGAAAAATCTTTTACTCACCTAAAAAAGCAAGTAAAAAAACTAGCTAAATAGATTCTACTACTTGTCCTGAGTTTAGAAATACCCAATGTTTTTATGTTTTTTTGCTGTTTTTTGTAAGTTATAGGGCAATAAGTACAAGCAGCGTTTTATGATTTCCAAATCTTTTTTAACAAATCTGGTCAGTCTGCCTCCATCTCCTCTTTGG
This sequence comes from Sceloporus occidentalis, assembly GCA_023333645.1. Classification (NCBI taxonomy): domain Eukaryota; kingdom Metazoa; phylum Chordata; class Lepidosauria; order Squamata; family Phrynosomatidae; genus Sceloporus; species Sceloporus occidentalis. The sequence goes on along the minus strand of JALMGF010000071.1, from coordinate 4,098,420 downwards.
AACATCTTTGAAGCCGGTTAACTCAATTTAACCCATTCAAACCATATATTTTTGAAAACTAGACACCCCAGGGTATTCCAAATGCTGTTATTTTAACCCTTTCCATGCACCAATTATAGAACTACACTTTGTCAAACTTTGTAATAGTAATTTTTTTTATTTTTTTCCCCACACAAATTGTACTTTAGTTATAGATATACAGGTCCTGGTATATGTCACTGTCAAACAACACCCCAATATGTGTTCAGCAACATCTCCTGAGTGCAGTGATACCCGACATGCATGGGTTTGTCAGATTGTTTGGCTGGTAAAAGGCTACTTTTGGGGCATGCGTAATTCAGGTGGTCATTTGGTCATTGTGCCTCCCTCTCCTCTTTGGAATATCTTTGAAGCCGGTTAACTCAATTTAACCCATTCAAACCATATATTTTTGAAAACTAGACACCCCAGGGTATTCCAAATGCTGTTATTTTAACCCTTTCCATGCACCAATTATAGAACTACACTTTGTCAAACTTTGTAATAGTAATTTTTTTTTTTTTTTTTCACACAAATTGTACTTTAGTTATAGATATACAGGTCCTGGTATATGCCACTGTCAAACAACACGCCAATGTGTGTTCAGGAACATCTCCTGAGTGCAGTGATACCCGACATGCATGGGTTTGTCGGGTTGTTTCAGATTTAAAATGCCACATTTGGGAAGTGCGCTTTTTTTCTCCATTTTGGTCAGTCTGTACCTATGCCCTATCTTTGAGCTAGGCCACTCCAATTTACCCCATCAGCCATTTTTTTTATATATTAGACACCCCTTGGGTATTTGAAGTGCTTTTATTTTAACTCTTTGTTGAGATTTTTGAGAAATTTTAGCACTTGCTCAAAATAATAAACTTTATTTTTTAATTTTATTTTATTTTTTTAATACTTTTTTTATATTTTTTTTTACACATTTTGCTGGTACTGGATGGTTCATCTAGTGACATCACTGCATAATTATTTTTAAATGTTAGCACATTTTTTTTAAATTTTTTTTGCCATTTTTTATTTATTTTATTTTTTTTGAATATTTTACTAATCACATAATGATTAGAAAGCTGGGCTCCATTGACTTGCATGGTTGAATGCAGTACCTGTATTCAACCAGCAAGTGGAGCCAGTTCTCTAGAGGGTCTGGAGACCCTCTAGCGAACTTTTTCGTCTTTATTGTTTTATTTCCCGGGCCGCCGCCATCTTGCTTGATGGCGAAGATCACCGGCAGCGGCGGCTGTGACCGCTCTCCGGAGCGGTCACAGCCCACCCAGAGGTAAGTGTTTGGTGTCGCTGGATGCCTCCTGATCGAGGCATTCCAGCGACACCATTTAAGTTTAGGAGGCGATCGTTGATCGCCTCCTAAACGCTTTTAAAACGGGCGTCCGCCGCCATACAATGTATGGCGGCTGTTGACGCCCCGGGGAGGGGCCAGACATGGCCCCCGATGCCGATCTCGGCCTTGCTGAATGCCTCGACATCGAGGCATTGCAGCAAGGCCGTTTAAGCGAAGAAAGTGATCCTTGATCACTTTCTAAGCTTATTTAATTTTTTGACGGTTCAGGACCGTCAAAGGTCATTTAGTGACCTTCTTGTTATGACGGTCCTGAACCGGCAAAGGTCGCGAAGGGGTTAAATAAGATGAATATTGATAAATGAGCTATATATATAACTTTTAGCCATGGGCATCCACAGAAAATGTTACCCTCTCCCACCCCAATACCTCCTTACCTTCTCCCCATTTTTTGGCTTCAGTTTCCTGATGGGAGGCAAATATTAATTATTAATAAATATATGACTATGGTGGTAGTAGTTAACTGACCAGCATGTACCTTTGCAACATGAGAACTTTAGTTTACAATAGCTGAGGTAAAGATTGGCTATAGCTACCCCAGTCTGCAATTCCTAAGGTGTTCAGCCAGTAATGGCTGACTGTACTGTATATCATGGGAGCTGGAGTCAACAACAAAAAAGATAGTGTGTAATGTAGGCTACCACAACGCCAGTCTATAACTACAATATTATTATAGATGCAGTCATCAAAAGTTACTGTTTGTACTGTAGACTTAGTCACAGTTGTTGAGTACTCACTTCCCCATAATGCTTAACATACCAGACTGGCTGAGATTCATGGGAAATGTAGTCTCAACAGCTGGTGTATTAATTAACTCTAGCTGCAATATTCTCTAATATTCAAGGACTCTATAGTGACAGGGTCTGTTCCCCAGGACTGGCGCATAGCAAATGTTGTGCCAATATTCAAAAAGGGGAAAAAAAGTGACCCGGGAATTATAGGCCTGTTAGTTTAACTTCTGTTGTGTGTAAACTGTTTGAGGGTTTCCTAAGAGATTCTATTTTGGAGTATCTCAATGAAAATAAATGTATGACTCCATATCAGCATGGGTTTACAAGGGATCGGTCCTGTCAAACTAACCTGATCAGCTTTTATGAGGAGGTGAGCTCAAGACTGGATCGGGGTGAATCGCTGGATGTCGTATATCTTGATTTTTCCAAAGCATTTGATACGGTGCCACATAAAAGGCTGGTAAATAAAATGAGAATGCTTGGGCTGGGGGAGAATGTGTGTATGTGGGTAAGTAACTGGTTCAGTGATAGGAAACAGAGGGTGGTTATTAATGGTACATACTCTGAGTGGGTGACTGTTACTAGTGGGGTACCACAGGGGTCAGTTTTGGGTCCTATTCTTTTTAATATATTTATTAATGACCGTGTAGAGGGATTGTATAGTAAAGTATCAATCTTTGCAGACGATACTAAGCTCTGTAACGTGGTTAACATAATAGAGGACAGTGCACGATTACAAATGGATCTGCATAGGTTGGATGCTTGGGCTGGGATGTGGAAGATGAGGTTCAACACAGATAAATGTAAGGTTTTGCACATGGGGAAGTAAAATCCAGGCTGGGAATATGTATTAAATGGGAAAACACTGGGGACGACTGACATGGAAAAGGACTTAGGAGTTTTAGTTAACAGTAAATTTACCTGTAGTGACCAGTGTCAGGCAGCTGCTGCTAAGGCAAATAAAACCATGGGGTGCATCAAAAGGGGCATAGATCCCCACGACAAGGAAATAATTCTACCACTGTACAAGTCACTAGTCAGACCACACATGGAATACTGTGTACAGTACTGGGCACCAGTGTACAAGAAAGATATAGTGGAGCTGGAGAGGGTTCAAAGACGGGCAACCAGAGTAATAAGGGGAATGGGAGGACTACAGTACCCAGAAAGATTATCAGAATTAGGGTTATTTAGTTTGGAAAAAAGACGGCTTAGGGGGGGACTTAATAACTATGTATAAATATATAAGGGGGCAGTACAGATATCACTCCCAGGACCTATTTATACCCAGGACTGTATCTATAACAAGGGGACATCCTCTACGGCTGGAGGAAAGAAGGTTTCTACACCAGCACAGACGGGGGTTCTTTACAGTAAGAGCGGTGAGATTATGGAACTCTCTGCCAGAGGAAGTGGTAATGGTAAACTCAATAAAAGAGTTCAAATGGACTTGTTTCTTGAAAGCAATAATATTACAAGTTATGGATATTAGATTAATAGGGACAGAACGTTGATCCAGGGATTTATTCCGATTGCCATATTTGGAGTCGGGAAGGAATTTTCCCCCTGGTATGGGGCAATTGGCATCTGCTTCATAAGGGTTTTTTGCCTTCCTCTGGTCAACACAGTAGGGACACAATATGTATATAGGTTGAACTTGATGGACTTTGGTCTTTTTTCAACCTTATGAACTATGTTACTATGTTACTATGTTTGCAATACATGTTCCAAAAAGGCTACCTTGTGTCTGCATGTGAATTGTTTCTTTGCCCAGGCAGGGACTCCGTGTCTGTAAAGGAGCAGCTGTAATAGTGAATAGGAGGAGACCAAACCACTCTGACAGCACGCCATGTACTGTACAGAATTAAATAATCTTTTTTGCTGGACTACCAGGTGCTTTGTCTGATCTCTATTTTTAGCTAATCTACTCTAAACAGCCTACTGTGCCCCCCCAGGAGACGCCAATGCTTTTAGGACTGTAGTTATCTTCCTATGTATATATTTTTAGTGGGGTATATCATAACTGTATTTTGACATACAACATTCAATTGTGTTTCATTTTTTAAACCAAGCTTAATGTTTTTATTTTATGACAAAAGGGATTTTTAGAGTGAAAATGATTTATGTGTCAGGAGACAAGTACAGTTAAAGTGATAGCTTTACTGGCTGAAAAGGATTAGAGTGCAAGCTTTTGAGAAAACTTAGGTTTCTTTTTCAGTCATTTTTTACAAAATCAAGCTAAGGTGATTTTAGGTAGCTTTTATATGGTGTCTTGTTCATGCGTGTACTCCTTTTATAAGTGTGATCTGCATTATTTTGATAAATTAAATAATGAATAATAGATCAGGAAAAATGGAAAAATAGATGGATCAGATGGTTGTTATCTGCCATCAAGTTCTATGTTTCTGTGTTAATGCAATTTGGCAGGACATTTCACATTTTCAATGTTGTCTGTTAAACGTATTTTGGGTTCTTTTAATTTTGAGCTGATTGCCTGGACTTAATGTTTCCAGCTTTCTCTTTGAAGTACATCAATGAAACCTTTTAGATGGCCTTTGCAGATACGTTTGGCAACCACTGATGATAATTTAATGAGACGTGCTGAGACATAGGAAGTAAAAAAACCATAACATATGTATTTATATAAATGTCTTGATGTTGGATTATGCAAATACTGATAAACTACTCTTTGGTGAGTGTACCAGGATTTGTTAATTCTTATCTGACAAAAGAAAAAAAAAGTTTTGTATATTTAATGTGAGATTTCTAAGAAATTACAATATATGAAATATATCAAACTTTTTTTTCTGTGCATTATTTACATTCTAGGTCACTAAAGGTCATGTTGCCGTGATGTTCCTGAGAATGCTCACCAGGTGGCAGCATGTACTAGTTAGATAGGTCTTGCCTAATAAGACCGCAATAATTTACAGCACTCATTTGCTTCTAGCCATGTGCTTTTTTTATCATACTGAATTGTCAATGAGATCATCATCTCCTAGTCATTTGTATTTTTGTTACTTTTACATTTGTGTAAATAATCATCAACATAGAATTAATCTCCTGTAATTTGACATATTATTATATGTGTACAAACGGATGCATGCGTAATAGCCACCCATCTCCATTGCTTTATAAACTAAACATAATAAAGTGTTGTCAGGAAATATGTTTGTCTTTTGGGCATATTTACTAAGGCAGCTGCAACCTTGCTACATCCTGATACTTGATAACGTCAGTTCTTTAAATTATTTCTATAAAGTGCTAGAAGGTTCTGCTGGGCTGGGTTTGTGAAATGAAGAGGTTAGGCGGTTGCTGATAAAAATTGAAAGCAAGCATTTATTTAACATTGAGCTCAGTAGATTGTATTATAGCCTGCTTAAGTCCAGAGATGTCAGTAAGGTGGCCACATTAGCCTTTTATCCATGACACATAGATTTCACATGTTCCTGACTGACACACGCAAAGCACTGCCCTGCAGGGCCTCAAGCAAAAGTGGTAGTGGTTAATATGGTAAAAGAGTTTCAAAAACGTGGGGTAGGCATTTGGCTATCCTAAATCTAGGACAAGACCAAGGATTGATAAGGTCTGAGTCTTTACGGCACGAAAAATGGGCAGACTAGTTGGACTCACTTGTTCTTATTTGCCACCAGATTCTATGTTTAATGAGGAACTGCGAATTTATAGACTCCGCATACTGTGGGGAAGCGCTTTACTGGAAAAAATGGATGATATTATCATTATTGGGTGTAACACAAAACACCAATGCCCTCTCTAAAAATTTATTTTATTTTTTTGTGGACCTTTATAGCTGTGTTTGAGCTGTGTACATGAATCAACATGTGTGAAGTCAGTACTTCCCTATTGAGCAAAGTAATACAAGGTGAAAAGTACCTTCATTGCGCTTAACTGTGTATACTGTGCAAGGACAAGCTTAAAAAATAAACAATCCGATAAACACAAAGCTTTTGGATTGATTTTTTGTTGTCACCTCATAAGCAACTGTATTACAGAGCAATTCAACACAAGGTGTCAATTTTGCACGAAAATAGGCCAGTGGCATGATAACAAATACATGTATATATTCATTAGTTGAAACATCATTGGCTGTACATGTCATTAGTGTCAACTTCAAAGGGCCCAGTTGTACACCAAGTAGCAAGGGGTTGCAGTGACTTATAGTAAGCACTTGCATAGTTCTGGAACCCTATATCCAGCCATATAAAAGACAGGTATTGGTGGTGCAACCCACCAACAGTGAGCGGAGCGACAGAAGTAAATATAAACGTAACTCACCCTCACCCCAATGGGTTATATAGAATAAATGACATGAAAAAAAAAATAATAGTGCACTCTGTATGATAAAATATAGCAACATTTTTTTAAAAAATGTAAAAAAAAAACCTCACATTCTGATGAGTCAGACAAAGACTGACTCAAATCATCAAGCCTGGTGTGATTAGGGATCACACACCCAACTGTATTTGAATGGAGATGTCTACAAATGGATAAAATCACATAGAGCAGTATTGCAACACATCCAAAATGGACCAGAAACATGTGGCTTCAGTTAGCCTCTTACCTTGCCTAGAGCCTGTAACCTGGCTCCAGGGATAAAGAACACTGTACTGACTTAGGGCAGTACTCCCCCTTTAAGGTGATGGACAGCAGAGTGGATCCAGCAGAGTGTATGGAGTATTTGTATATAAATATAATATAAAAAGTGATGTAAAATGTAAAATAAATACTTAATTACATAAATAACAACACTATCATAAAATATACAATATTTAAGTGTCTCTGTGAATCCTCCGATACGCGTTTCGCCCGTGGGCTTCCTCAAGTCGGTTTGCTCTGGTCCATTTTGGATGTGTTGCAATACTGCTCTATGTGATTTCATCCATTTGTAGATATCTCCATTCAAATACAGTTGGATGTGTGATCCCTAATCACACCAGGCGTTGATGATTTGAGTCAGTCTTTGTTTGACTCATCAGAATGTGAGTTTTTTTATACATTTTTTAAAACAATTTTGCTATATTTTATCATACAGAGTGCACTATTATTATTATGTAGCCTTATGTGTTATTTCCATATAGATCCTTCTATTGTTAACATACTGATTTTTTTAAAAAGAAAGAAAGATTTTATATAAAATTGCATTTTCAAATGTAATTTAAATTAGCCTGACTTACCTACAGATACGTGTAACATTTGAAATTGAATGTCTTCAGCTATTACATTTTGTTACCTGCGCCCTCAAAATGTTTTGTGTCACCAGTGCTACTGTTACAGCCAGCTTAGTATCACTTTTTTGCTTTAATGAGGAGAGCCTTTGTAGACATAACTTGATGATGTCCACAGTGTCTCCAGCTGAGATTTGAGATAGTTGGAAATATTTTGGACAATCTATGTGGCACTAAGTAGTAGTACCATCTGTAGATAATTTTCCTACCAGTCCAGTTTCAAAGTGAGAAGCACTCTTGGATACCCATTGCATTTTAGTTAGTGCCAAATACCAATTATCAGTGCCAAAAGTAGTTCCCACCTCTGTGATTGATGAGAAAAATGAGAAATCATTTTTAATTTAATTTAGTTCAGCAGGTAGAGCAAATCAATTAGCATAACATAAGATACACACACTTTCATGATTTGAAGATATTAATATTAACTTTGAAAGGGAAAAGAAAGTTGATTAAATTTAATATGCATATGCTTTGCTACTATCCCTTCTAAAATATTCTGTCAAAGTGTTTAAAGTAAGGCTATTGGCTGCATGCGTCTTTCCTTTTTTATCACTTGAATTTTATTGAATTGTTAAGGGGGGTTACAGAGATACAATAAATTTACACTATAGTATGAAATACAATCTTGCAATGAACCGTTACACAATTTCCAATGTCCAACAAAGTATTAAGACATTGAGAAACATATTCTCAGAGGGAGAAAGGAGAGGAAACAAAATAATAGGGGAGGGGAAGTTTAAGCTACAAAACAAAGATGGAAGAAAGAATTCGATGAGGGGCTAGATGTGCGATGTCATGTAATGGGTCTTTAATATAAAACCTAGGTGGAACAGGGCAATACACGCATAAGTCCGTTCCGTAGTAAGGAAATAGAAACTATTATGTAATGTTGGAGGTAGAGGGTTCTTCCACATCTTTGCTGTACATGTTTTGGCTGCTATTAATATATGGGCATCAGGGTACTTATCTAATAATGCTTGTTACACATTGTGTGGGATTAGAAAGAGCAATAGAGTTTTAACAAGTTGAAAGACCTCTTTCCAGAACTTAGAGAGTTTGATACAGCACCACCAGATGTGGAGCAGAGCCCAAATGTGTCCACAGTGTCTACCCTACCCCGATAGCCTTGTGATTGCTCCGATAGAAGCAATAGAAAATTAGTTCACAGAGGGTCTAAAAAAAAAAATTACAAATTATTGTTCAAAAATGTTTTTAATAAGCAAGTACTTAAATTCTTTATCTTTACAAAAATTCCAGCATGGAAAGAGTTAAAATATTGGCATTACAAATGCCCATAGGGTGTCTCGTATTAAAAAATGCATAAGTGGATGGGGTAAATTGAATTGGCCAGGTTCAAATAACCCTACAAACCCATGCATGTGGGGTATCACTGCGCTCGGGAGATGTACTGAACACATATTGGGGTGTTTTCGGGCACAGACATATACCAGGAGCGATAAATTTATACCTGAAGTACAACATGTGTGAAAAAAAATTTAAAAAAATGTACTACCATAAAGTTTCACAAAGGCTGGTGGTAAAATTAGTTAATGGAAAGGGTTAAAATACCAGCATTTCAAATACCTTGGGGTGTCTAGTTTTTAAAATTATATGATTTGATGGGGTAAATTGCATTGGCCGGCTTCAAAGATACCCGAAATGGCACATGGGGGGAAGAATTACCAGATTTGGAAAAAAAGGTTTTGAAATAGCAAAACGCTACCTGTACTTATTGCCCCATAACGTGCAGAAAAAAGCAAAAAAACATAAAAACATTGGGTATTTCTAAACTCAGGACAAATAGTAGAATCTACTTAGCAGGTTTTTTCATTCGTTTTTGCAGATGAGTAAAAGTTTTTTGTTTAAAAAGTGAGAAAAAGTAATTTTTTAACAAAAAATCCCCATATTTTATCATTTTTTCTATAGTAAATTAGATGATATGATAAAATTTACGGTATCTAAAGAAAGCCCTGTTTGTCCTGAAAAAAACAATATATAATATGTGTGGGAGCACGAAATAAGAAAGAAGAAAATCACAGCTAAACAGTAACACTGAAAAACGTTAAAAGAGCCATTGTCCCGCAATGTACTACGAGTAATAACCCCTATTGTCCTTAAGGGGTTAATGATATGTTTATTGTATAATAAGGATTGGCAATGGTGTTGCATTGATAAATGGTGATGGGAATTTAAGTTTGTCGAACATGTGAATGGAAAGCTTGATGGTAGCTTGATGGTTAGTATGTGTAGTAAGACTGGTTGTTTGTGTGGGTTGATCCACAGTAGATCTTGCATAGGATGCGGCTGCAAATTGAAAGATTCTAGGTCTACCCATGCAATTGGATTTAATTTGGAAAAAATAAGTAATTGTACTAAGTTAGCAGCAATATAGAAGTTTTTGACATTGGGAAAACCCAGCCCACATGTACAGGCTTTGTCATTAAGGGGTTAAAGGAGCTAATAGGCTCCAGCCATGTGATTTTAAGGGGTTAAAGGAGCTAATAGGCTCCAGCCATGTGATTTTAAATTAAAGTAATGAGCTAATGATTCGATTAAATGTTGTGGGTATCCAATATTAATCACCTGGGATTAGACCAGTTTATTGTATAATAGGAAAATGTTCCAAAAAATGTCCAAGAGTGGCTGCAGGTTCAGCAGTGTAGATGGTAAGTTAGTGAGGGTCAGGATAATTTCATCTGCATAGAAACCTAATTGGAATCTGAGTTCTTGCATTTAAAGCCTTGTATAAATGTGTGTCACTACGTATAGCTATTGGCAAGGGTTCCGTCACGAGAGTGAAGAGCAGGGGGATCTTGTACTGTTGAAACATATTTAAGAGGAAACCAGAAGAGTAAACTCTAGCACATTGAGTGCTGTAAAGAATAAAGATTGCTCGAAGTCCTCTGGAGTGCTAAAGGCTTGGGGAGACAGGAGAAGGCAAGGGGAGTGATGGATTAAAGCAAGATGTGTAATATTGAGGAGTTTTTAAGTGTTGTCGGAGGGTTGTCTACCCAGGATAAACCCCACTTGGTCATTTTTTAGCAGTAGGGGTAACAGTGTGTTTAATCAAGACACTAAATGTTTGCCATATAGTTTAGAGTTAGAGTTCAACAGTGATATAGGGGCAATAATTCACCCACTCTGATTGAGGTTTTCCTGGCCTGGGAGTGATAACCACGTATAGATCAGACATTTCTTGTGACATAATGAAGATTTCATTAGATGTGAGAAGAGATTATTTAAATGGGAGGTCAATGTACCTTGAAGTTTCTTTTAAAAACCGTTAGGTAGGCCATCTGGACCTTTTCTGCATTTTTGGTGATTTCATAAGTTGTGCCAATTCCTGCTCTGTAAGGGGATCATTAAGCTGACTCCAGTGGCCACACAAACAAGTTGGTCAAGGAAAACTAATACTGTATACAGTATAGAAAGGAAACCTTGTTGCCAAACCTTGCTACATTGAATCAATGTTCCCTCTAATTTTTCCTAGGTGGTGTGTGCAGAAAATTTCTCTTGTGCAAAAATTTTCCCAGAGCCAAAATTTTGTGCGCACAATATGCTTCTGCAAATGTTAAATTTAAATTGTTATTCTATATTTTTGGTACAGCTCGCTCATGGTTAATAACACTACATTATAGTTTGATAATGTATTATTAGTTACACAACAGTATTACTTACTGTAATGTTTTTTTAAAGGTGAAATTCTCACTGCATAAGTAAATTATGAGCGAATCACGAGCGGAGGCCGCATAAAGGATAAAAAAAATTGGGAAAAACTGTATTTAGAGTATTTGGCACCTGGGGCGGATCCTGTACGTGGGACCCCCACACACACACTTTAAAACTGCATAGCTTCTATCATTAGGCAAACATTGACAGGGGTACAGCATAACTGTTATCATTATGTACTACGGCAGACATTGACGGTGGTACAACATAACACCTGTCACTATATACTGAGGCAAACATTGACGGTGGTACAGCATAACTGCTAACATTATATAGTGAGGCAAACATTGACAGTGGTACAGCATAACTGCTATCACTATATACTGAGGAAAACATTGACGGTGGTACAGCATAACTACTATCATTGTATACTGAGGCACACATTGACAATAATGCAGCATAACCCCAAACACTATAAACTAAGCCAAACATTGATGTGGAGTAGGCCTACAACTTTAGTGTCTGGCCTAGTATATATATACTATATATATCTATATAGGGATGCACCGAAAAAAATTTGGACCTGAAAATTTTGCATTCACTTGACTGAAACTGAAAATGACCCCCCCACACCTTTAAAAAAACAAACAAAAAAACACTTTTATTAAAAGTAACACACCAAAATTAGACAAAAAAATCAATAACTATATATATATATATATATATATATATATATATATATATATATATATATATATATATATATATATATGATTAACAGCAATCACACTCCTATCATGCCCAGGTTCTAGCATGTACTGGTTGCTTGGGCATGATAGGAGTGGGATTGCTGTTAGCAATCATATATATATATTAATATTGTTATCGAATTTTTCTGTTCAATTTTGGTGTGTTACTTACTTTTAATAACACACCAAAATTGAACAAAAAAAATATATAATTGCTAACACCAATCTCACTCCTATCATGCTCAGGCAGCCAGTACATGCTGGAACCTGAGCATGATAGGAATATGATTACAGCCTCCCTATGCCATGCTATCCCCCCCACACACACTTACACATCCATGCTATCACACACTCATTCACAAACATTCAGTTGAAACTACAGCATAACACCCATCACTCTCACACACTTACTGATTCACTCTCACAGAATGTTTTCCTACCTTTTCTCTGTCTCTGTCACTTTTCCTCCTCTTTGTTCTTCCTCTTCTGTGTCCTCTCCTTCCAGTGCAGTGGAGGCGGTGGGCGTGGCTTCAGTGCTGTGCGCCGGGATATGACATGAAATCCCGACGCACAGCATCAGTTGCCACGCGCATCGGAGGATCGGAGGTCTACATTAACAGACCTCCCGCTCCCTTGATTTTTTTTAAGACGGTTAGAGGGAGATCCTTGATCTCCCCAACCGAGCTTGCTCCTCTAGCGGCGGACATTACTGTCTCTGGAGGGGTGCCCCCCCTTCGGTACGCTACTGGTTGTGCGCATGATTTTTGTTCGTGTGCGCTCCCTCTGAAAGCTATGCACAAGCGCACAGCTTAGAGGGACCACTTCACTGAATTAAGAATTGCACCCTTAACGTTCGTGTGCGCTCCCTCTGAAAGCTATGCACAAGCGCACAGCTTAGGGGGAACACTTCACTGAATTAAGAATTGCACCCTTAACGTGAATCAATAATGACCAATGCACGTAGAACATGAAGAAATGTTAATATAGGGTTCATGCACTAAACTGGGGCTGTTTATATAGTTAATGTGAGTAACAGATTTTAACGTGCCTCTTTCACTAAATATTATAAAGGGCCATCTCAGTGAGTTTCTCCTGCAAAGAAGGCTGAGCTGGCCTTCCATCACATGTTGACAAATTCCTTCCCTTTATCAATGTCATACATGGGCAGCTCAGGCTTTGTCGTAGGATGTCAAAGAGATTCTTGGCTCAGACTTAAAGTGTTTAAACAAAGTAGGATATTTGAGCATCAAAACCCTCAATTAAACTAAATATGCTGAAAAATCCAATCTTGGATCAGAATGAAAAGCACTTGAGAATCCACAGAAATCTGTAGATTTTCATTTTAAGGTATCTTTTAAGGTATGTGTGACTTGTTTGCACCTTTGTGTTAATTTGATCACACAAATCTGGATAATCTATTCAAAGGTGATACCATTTGCCTGCAAATTTACGATTTAATGACTTTAACGCATATGGGTTACCATTCACCACACTTTCTCACCTTTCACCATTTTAGTTTAATGAACCTAGCCCCACCTCTGACAATATGTAAACACCTCTGGTACCTCATTTTAACTGGGTTTTTTTTATCTTCCAGTAAATGTGGGACCTGAGCTGAGACCTACAGTGTTCAATTGTGCTGGAAGTGAAGTGCTTAGTGATGCCATCTCTGCTATGATATTGAGTGACTCAAGCAATATGATGACAGTTTGTGAAAAGCTAAGTGGAAGGTTACTTCCAAAGACACTAAGGAAATTCATATGGATGGAGAAACTACTGAAATCTGATTACAATGAAGAAAACACACAGTAAGTCAGTCTTCCGTCATCAATGTGACATTGTATAATTCAAAGTCACCTTCGTTACGTTGATCACCTTTTTTTCAAATTTAGAATGTATAGTTGGATCATGTAGTGCAATGGTTCATCAATTAAAATGATTTGTTATATCTGCACACCAGGGCCAGATTGAGGAAGAAAAGTAGTCCTGGCACTTTAAGGCTAGATATGCCCGGCCGCACACTAGAGTGTAAGTGCGTAGCATGTGGCTGCATGTATTCAGCCTTCTGCCGTTCATTAAAGCATTGGATCTGTCATGCGAGCGTCAGCAAAGGGAAGTGACCCCTGCCATTGAGCAATGGCCATTCAGGCATTTTCATGGTTTGCCAAATAGACAATATGGGCCTATTTGTGGAGACTAACCTCTTATATCTTATAAGTGCAATAGGAAGATATGAGTTGGCTGATTGAGCAAGGATGAGCTTGAGTCTGCAGTCCAGGCCCAGCTAGCAAAGGTGCTCCCTTTGTTCTTTAGACTGATCTTCAGGTACATCCATATTTACATGTACAAGGACTATCAAGTAGGTGAATTGGGCTTTTGGGTGGCTCAGTAACACCCGTGTCCCAGCAGTGTAACTAGAAACCACAGGGCCCTGGTGTGAAAAATTGCCCTGGGTTGCCCAACTTCAACAGCTGTCATCATTGCCCCCACACAACTGGTCTGTGCCTTTTTTGCCCCCTGCCCCCCCTTCCAACTTAAACCATGTGTAAACACACACAAATTACACACACTTACTCATACTCACTAACACACACACTCCATCTCAACCCACTTACACAATTACACATCCATGCTCATACATAGGTACATAGTACATAAGGTTGAGAAAAGTCCGAAGTCCATTAAGTTCAGCCCTTCTACCTAAACTTCCTACTCTTGATCCAAAAGAAGGCAAAAAACTCTAATTAAGCTACTTCGGATTCTGCCATCAGAGGGAAAAAATCCTTCTTGACTCCAAAAGGCAATCGGATTTCTCCTTCGAACAAGAAGCTCTAAAATATTAATTCTATTTATAGCCCTGTATGTCATGCCTTTCTAAAAAAATATCCAGACCCCTTTTGAAGGCTTTTAATGTATTTGATAACACCACCTCCCTTGGCAGTGCATTCCATACCTTTATTTTCCTTACTGTAAAGAATCCCTTCCTTTGTCGTCTGTGAAATCTCTGCTCTTCCAGTCTCAAAGGGTGACCTCTTGTTCTTTGCACATTTTTGTTAATGAACAGGTCACTGAAGAGATCTTTATATTGGCCCTGCATATATTTATATAATGTTATATTCCCTCTAAGATGACATTTTTCCAGTGTATATACTTTTAACTTTTTTAGTTTCTCTTCATAACTATTATCTTCCAATCCCCTTATTAATTTTGTAGCCCTCCTTTGCACTTTTCTAGTGCCATAATGTCCTATTTAAGGACCGGTGCACAGAATTGTACCCCTTATTCAAGGTGAGGTCTTACCATTGACCTGTAAAGAGGCAAGATGATATCGTCCTCCCGTGAATCAATACCTTGTTTTATGCATGCCAAATCCTCATTGACCCTTGCAGCTGCTTGCTGGCATTGTATACTGCTGCCAGGTATGTTGTCTACCATTATTCCTAAATCCTTCTCATTGGTAGTTTTCCCCAAGGATATTCCATTTAAAGAATAGGTGGCATTGCACGCCCGGTCCCCAACTCTGTCTAAATCCTCCTGCAAAGAAGAAACATCAAGATTAGTCTGAATTATCCTGCCTAATTTTATGTCATCAGCAAACATTGTGAAATGGCTCTCAATGCAGCTTGGGAGATTATTTATAAACAAATTAAAAAGAAGAGGACCAGGACAGACCCCTGAGGCACTCCACTTAATACATGTGCACAATCCTAGAAACATCCGTAACAACTCTCTGCATTCTATCTTTAAGCCAATTTTTGATCCAAATACAGACATTTGCCCCTAAACCTATTTCTGTTAATTTGTAGAGTAACCTTTATGTGGAACAGTATCAAATACCTCAGCAAAGTCCAGATAAATCACATCTATGGCCATACCTGATCTATATTTTTACTAACTTCTTTGCAGAATGCTAATAAGTATGTTTGACAAGACCTGTCTTTCACAAATCCATGTTGACTTCTACTAATTGGATTCTGGATCAAGATATGTATTCCTTTAGCAACCCTTCAAATAATATTCCCCCTACCGATGTTAAGCTTACTGGCCTGTAATTGCCCGGTTGAGATTTTGATCTCAAATAAAACCATGTTATGGTCACTAGTCCTCAAGCGTCCTCTTACTTCGATGTTTGAGATAAGTTCCAAATTGTTAGTTATTAGCAGATCCAGATAGACATCCATTCTGGTTGGGGTCTCTACTAATTGCGACATAAATTGGTAATCAAGCAGGTTCAGAAACTTGCTGCCCTTAGTGGAACTAGTTCCACCATTCCCATCTATATCTGGGTAATTAAAATCTCCCATGATTAAAACCTCATTCCTATTTGCAGCCTTTTCAAACAGCAGCTGATCTTCCCCTCATTGCTAATGTTGGGTGGCTTGTAGCATACACCTACAAGTAGTGTGCAACTATTTTTACTATCTAGGCTAATCTCCACCCACAGTGTCTCCACATTACTACACATACACAATTACACATCCATGGTCATACAAACACACAAGTATATATCCATGCTCACACACGCACACACACAAGTGCACATCCATGCTTACACATAAGTACACATCAAAGCTCACACACAAACAATACAGATCAATGCTAACACACACAAGTGCACATCCATGCTCACATACACACTAGCACAAGTACAAATCCATGCTCACACACACACACACACACACACACGTACACATTCATGATCACACACACAAGTGCACATCCATGCTGAAACACACACAAGTACACGTGCATGCTGAAACATACACAAGTACACATGCATGCTCAAACACATACAAGTGCACATGCATGCTCAACACCCATATATATATATATATATATATATATTGACAGAAAGCCCAGCCCAGTCTTATTTCCAGCCAAGAGAGCTGCTGGACAAAAAGCCTTGCTGGATTTATTTTGTTTGTTTGGAGTGTTTTGTTGGGAGGTGGGGAAGCCACCCCAACCTAGAGAGGAAACAAAACCCTGTGTTTAGTTAGTGCTCAGATGAGCAAGGGTTTATTTTTGTATGTTTAAGCTGCTGATTTGAAGAAAATAAATATTTTGATTTTATCTGGATCTGGAATTGGCGTTTATATTACCCTAGAAGACAAGTGATTCTGAAAGATCTCTGACTGATTCCTTATGCTTTAAAGGACGTTCAGTTACAATGTGTATATTTTGTGACAAACCCTGTATTATGCTGGGGTCAGGTGAGGAAACCAGTATGCAGGGATAGGGGCGAGGTGTATAGCCGAATGTAGGTAAAGTCCAGTAACACGTACCAGAACAAGAGCAGCCAGATGGTAAGCGAGGTCTGGCAACATGTATAAAGTCCAGAGTATCCAGGTATCAGGTGAGAGTAGTCAGATATCAAGCAAGGTTCGGCAACAGGTATCAGGTAAGAATGGTCAGGTATCAAGCAAGGTTCGGCAGCAGGTATCAGGTAAGAATGGTCAGGTATCAAGCAAGGTTCGGCAGCAGGTATCAGGTAAGAATGGTCAGGTATCAAGCAAGGTCCGGCAACAGGTATCAGGTAAGAATGGTCAGGTATCAAGCAAGGTTCGGCAGCAGGTATCAGGTAAGAATGGTCAGGTATCAAGCAAGGTTCGGCAGCAGGTATCAGGTAAGAATGGTCAGGTATCAAGCAAGGTCCGGCAACAGGTATCAGGTAAGAATGGTCAGGTATCAAGCAAGGTTCGGCAACAGGTATCAGGTAAGTAAACATCCAGGACAAGGTAACAGGGAGCTCAACCGTTAAAACAACCGAGCACTGAATGAGTGTCAGTGCTCGGCTTTTAAATGTGCCGCTTCCCCAGACCCCGCCTCCTGTCTTGCCGGTGTCCAATGGACATCCCGGCGTCTCCACAGGGGTATGAGAGAGGAAGGGGGCGTGGCGTGCAGCACCACGCACGTCCTTCTCTCTGTGGCGGTTCGTTGTTACGAACCGCCGAGCACCGGTACCGCGAGGCATCGGTGCCGCATCGTTCCGTGCATCCGGGGGATCGTGGGTGTAGGAGGACCGAGGAGGTAAGTATCTAACTAGCGGCGGGTACTCGGGGGACATGCTCCGTACGGGGACGTTACACCCTGTAGCATAAGGGCCATACATGTCACAGTGAGGGGTCTTAAGCACAGTCCTCTGGGGCAATCAGAGTCTGGAACACCAGCTTGTAGCAAAAACAGCACTTTATTTTAACTGTTCAAATGCAAAACCAAATCATAAAAAGAAAACCCTAGCTCCCAATTAGAGCCCTCTGTAACTAAACTACGCTGGTCCAGACTGACCAGCCTAAACACCCACTAACTTGACCTCCCCACCAGACCTAGCTAAGTCAGGCTCTGGAAAACCTCCCCCAGACAGCACACAGGTTGGCTCAAGGATGGATGATTTTAAGGCCTCTCCTTGCCCTGGGAGGACAGGGAAACTTCCTCTTCCCCCCCCAACAGTCTCTCTGCTCATCAAGCTCCAGGGGTTTTTAATGCCCAGCACACGTGCCTGATCATGGGCGTAGGAACCGGGGGGGAAGGAGGGGACAGATCCCACCCAGTAACTCATGCGGGGGGGACCGATAATTAAGAAATCCCCCCCAGGGCCGTAGGAACCCCCCCAGTAGGAACGCCGCAAATGCGGCCCGCGAGACCTCGAGGTGCGGCCCGCGTAAGATCGGCAGCCAGGGCAACCGATCTTACGCAGTCTGCACCTCGAGCCCTGCTACTTACCTGTGGGAGGGTCTTCTGTACTGCACAGAGGAACCGGAACCCAGCAGAGTTTACGTGACATTACATCACATCCTGCTTCCTCTGTGCAGTACCAGAGAACGCAGAGGGAGGCCGTGCCCTCTGCTGAAGCCTGTGAGCGGCATCGAGGAGCTGCAGTGCAGGTAAGGGGGTGGGGAGGGTGTTTGAATGAGTATGCGTGATTGAGGGAATGAATCTGTGAATTAATGAGTATATGAATGAATGAGTGTGTGTGTTATAGCATCAGTGGCGTCGCTACAGGGGGGCAAGGGGGGGGGCAATTGCCCCCCCTAGGTTATTCCTTGCCCCCCGCCGAATTTGTAACCACCCAAGACAGTCCCAGTCAGGTGCTAACGACGGCACCTTGCCGTCAGTAGCACTACCTTACCTTGATGGAGGTCTGTGGACCTCCATCACCACCTACCCCGGCGATCTGCCCCTCAAACTGAAGGGCATCACCGGGGTCACCTGATCCGCCCGGTGCCGTCTCGCGCAATGACGCGATGACGCAATGACGCGATGATCACCGCGCAACTTTATTAACAACTGACAATTGTCAGTTAAAGAGGTATGGGGGCATGCTGCTTAGATGCCTGTATCTCAGGCATCTAAGCAGCTACATACCCCCAACATATACCATTGGAAAGGGAATCGCCTCACCTTTCCAACGGTATATAGATTTAAAAAAGAATAACAAATATTAAGTTAAAAAAATTAAAATGCAAAAATAATTAAATTATTTAAACATAAAGTAGTTTAACTTTAAAAAAAAAAAAAGTTTAAGTATTCTAGCTAAATGATCACTGTGGTAGCCAATGTTACCACAGTGATCATATAGCTATAAAAAGTTACATTCCCTTTTTAAAAATGGCCGATACTAATTTTAAATCCTATTATGCCTTTGATCATGGGGTTAAATTTAGCCAACGGTAGAGGGAGGCAATTTTTGAAATCCTGATGAACTGCAAATATTATTAAAATCAGCCATTTAGCCCGTGCGGTACGTGAGTAACCATCTCATCCCTGGAGCGCCTTGCATTTTTACTGCAAAACTTATTTTTGCTGTAAAAGTGATTTTTTTTTCTCCCTTTACCATCATTTCTTTGGGATTATAACGGGAAATAATGGTGTGTGCTTCTGCGAGTGAATGGAGATATGAAAGGCGTGTGAATGGTCAGTAATTAGGGTTAAAGCCTTGACGTGCATTACTGCTCACGTAGGAAGTTAAATTATGGCACAAAAAGTACACATTTGCAAAAACGACATCCCTTGGCGCATCAAATGAGGGGCTGCATGTGTTTATAGTACAAACCTGGAGTGCGCAAGACAAAAATGAACATGTCGCTATGGTTAGAAAAAACATATTTTCTAGCCAAAGCGACATATTCCATCATTATTTGTGCACTCAACTTTTGTCCTAGAAATACATGTAGCCCCTCATTTGAAGCTCCAAGGGGTGTAGTTTCTTAAAATGGATGAATTGCCTGAATGAGGGAGAACATGAGTTAATATGTTGATGAATTGTCTGAATGAGGGAGAGCATGAGTTAATATGTGGATGAACTGTCTGAATGAGGGAGAGCATGAGTTAATGTGTTTGTGTGTATCATAGATGTATAATTGTGTAAGGGCAAAGATGGTACTAGCAGGATGTTTGAGCCTTGGGGACCAAGATGGCACAGGCAGGGTGTAAATGGGACAAAGATGGCAAATCTTATGTGTGTTATCTGGGTGCTGACCAGGTTCTATGTGGGCAGCGTGGTTGGGGTGTGCAACCTGTGATCTATCCCTGTAATTTAGGGGTTTTAAATATACCTTTTAATGCCGTGTTTTTATGTGAATTCCAATTGATCTGTACCTGCAAAGCTGGGTTTGTGTGTTCTTCTGTAGATCCATATCTGCTATGCTATGTTTCCATACATTATTTATGTATACCTGCAAATACAGGGTTTGTATGTCTTGTTCAGTTGATTAATACCTGCAATGCTGTTTCCATGTATTTATTTGATCTATACCTGCAATGCTACATTTCATATATTATTATTGTATACCTGCAAATACAGGATTTGTATGTCTGATTCAGTTTATTTGATATATACCTTCAGTGCTGAGATCACAAGTGAATTTCAATTGATCTATACATGCAAAGCTGGGTTTGTGTGTTAATGTATTGATCTATACCTGCTATCGGCAGCAGGGTCTAATATTTATATATATATATTTATATATATATATATATATATATAGGCAGCAGGGACTAATATTAATATATATATTGGCAACTGGGGCTAATATTAATATATATGGGCAGCAGGGGCTAATATATATATATATCAGCAGCAGGATCTAATATTTATATATATCAGCAGCAGGATCTAATATTAGGCCCTTAAATCATTTAGTGCAAAAGTTAAGGTATTGTGTTGTTTAAAGGATTTCAAGGATTAGTCTTACTAAATTGTGGCTTCAGGCTTCCCATGTTGAATGTACAAGTATTGTATTGGCCAATAACAAAAGTATCATTCCATAGCACATTACTTTTGGCAATATATACCGTATTTGCTCGATTATAAGACTAGGTTTTTTTCAGAGCAAATGCTCTGAAAAATACCCCTCGTCTTCTAATCGGGGTCGTCTTCTAATCAGACCTCAAATAGAGGTCTGATTATGAGACTAAGATCCAGATCCCCTGCACCGCTGCAGGGGACCTGGATCCTCCTGTCTCCCCCCCACACACACACACTTACCGGTGCTTCCTGCTGTATTGCCGGGGCAGCGGGTTGACGTCTACGCGATCCACGTAGACAACGTCCGCTGCAGCCGGAAGGAGGTGTGGCTAGCAGCGGGGGTTGTCTGCGTCCATCGCGGATACCTTCCCCGACTGTCAGAGATCAGAGTGGCACCGGTGCGGGGAACTCTGATCTCTGACAGCCGGGGAAGGTATCCGCGACGGACGCAGACAAACCCCCGCTGCCAACTCCACCTCCTTCCGGCTGCAGTGGAAGGAGACGTCAACCCGCTGCCCCGGCAATACAGCAGGAAATTGGAAGCCCGGTAAGTGTGTGTGCGTGTGTGTGTTAAATGGGGGCATAGGGCATTTCTGGAATGCCTTATACCCCTATATGCCACTCTGGCACTTAGGGGGTTAAAAGGCATATTATGGGGCAGAGTGGCATATAGGGAGGTATAAGGCATTTCAGGAGGCAGAGTGGCGTTAAAGGGGCATTTAATAGAGCACTCTGCCTCCTGAAATGCCTTATACCTCCCTATATGCCACTCTGCCCCATAATATGCCTTTTAACCCCCTAAATGCCAGAGTGGCATATAGGGGTATAAGGCATTTCTGGAGGCAGAGTGCGCTATACAATGCCTTTTAACTCCCTTAATGCCACTCTGCCTCCTGGAATGCCTTATACCTCCCTAAATGCCACTCTGCCCCATAATATGCATTTTAACCCCCTAAATGCCAGAATGGGATATAGGGGTATAAGGCATTTCTGGAGGCAGAGTGGCACATAGGAGGTCAAAAGGCATACCATGGGGCACAGTGGCATATAGAGGGTTAAAAGCCATATCATGGGCCACAGTGCCATATTGGTGTGGCAAGCCTGGGGGCAGATGTGCGTAACTGGGGGACAGGTTGGAAAATACAAGGAAATAAAAACAAAAAAAATATTTTTCTCAATCATAGCTTTTATTTAAAAAAATAGTTTACATGAATTAACATTTACTGGTAAAACTTTTTTCCTTTAGGGTCGTCTTATATTCAGGCTTTTTCTTTTTTTTCCTAAATTAATATTCAGATTTTGGGGGGTCGTCTTATAATCAGGGTCATTTTATAATGGAGCAAATACGGTATATATATATATATATATATATATATGTGTGTGTGTGTGTTTTTTCAGTGGTATGATTTAATGGTGGAAATTATTTATGCTCCCCCAGTTTGACTGTGGTATCTTGTGTGCCCCCCCTATATATTGTTTCTAGAGTCGCCACTGTATAGCATGGATGTGTAAGTGCTGGAACCTAGGCATGATGGGACTGTGATTGCTGTTAGCAATCACACTCCTATCATGCCAAGCCAGCCAGTACATGCTGAAACCTAGCTAGCTGCCCCCCTTATGTATTGATGCTGCCAGCAGTATGGGGTCTTCACATCACTTACAGCCACCCTGTACCAGCATGTACTGGCTGACTTGGCATGATAGGAGTGTGATTGCTAACAGCAATCACAGTCCCATCATGCCTAGGTTACAGCATTTACTGGTTGGATGTGTAAGTGCTGGAACCTAGGCATGATGGGACTGTGATTGCTCCTATCATGCCAGTACATGCTGAAACATAGCTAGCTGCCCCCCTTGTGTATTGATGCTGCCAGCAGTATGGGGTCTGCACATCACTTACAGCCACCCTGTACCAGCATGTACTGGCTGCCTGGGTATGATAGGAGTGTGATTGCTGTTAGCAGGGGCGTCCAGCATGCGGTACGCGGGCCAAATGCGGCCCGTGTGACCTCGAGGTGCGGCCCGCGTGAGATCGGCACCCAGGATCACAAGAGCCCTGCTGCTTACTTGTGGGAGGGTCTATTCTCTGCTCCAGTTCTGCTTCCTCTGTGAGGAGAACGAGGGAGGCCGCGCCCCCTGCTGAAGGCTGTGAGCGGCATCGAGAGCTGTAGTGAAGGTAGGGGAGTGGAAGAGGTTGTTTGAATGAGTATGTCTGTGAGGGAATTAATCTGTGAATGAATGAATTTGTATGTGTGTGATAGCATGGATGTGTAAGTGCTGGAACCTAGGCATGATGGGACTGTGATTGCTGTTAGCAATCACACTCCTATCATGCCAAGTCAGCCAGTACATGCTGAAACCTGGCTAGCTGCCCCCTTGTGTATTGATGCTGCCAGCAGTATGGGGTCTGCACTTACAGCCACCCTGTACCAGCATGTACTGGCTGACTTGGGATGATAGGAGTGTGATTGCTAACAGCAATCTGCTAGCAGCAATCACAGTCCCATCATGCCTAGGTTCCAGCATTTACTGGTTGCCTGGGTATAAAAAGAGTGTGTTTGCTGTTAGCAATCACACTCCTATCATGCCAAGTCATATTGTTGATTTTTTTATCCAATTGTGGTGTGTTACTTTTAATAAAAGTGTGATTAACACTAAAATTGGACAAAAAATACTGGTACAGCCAACCAGTACATGCTGGAATCTGGGTATGCCTGAAATTGCTGTTAACAATCATAATATATAATTTTTTTGTACAATTTTGGTGTGTGACTTACTTTTATTAAAAGTGTGTGTGGGGTGGGGGTAATTTTCAGTTTTGGCTAAGTGAACCCTGAATTTTCGGTTTTGGTCCAGAATTTTCATTTCGGTGCATCCCTAAAATAAATAAACTATTTCATTTTAACTTATCCAGAATCCTGAATTTGTAGTCACAAAACTTTCTAGGCCCAGAAATCAGTGAGAGGAAAAGTAAAGGTTTTGTGTCATTTACTTTATTTTAATCTGCATATCTTATTAAAGGCCATATTTTCTCACAGTGAGAAAAGAGTGCGGCCCTCGCACGTATACAATTCTGATGAAGTGGCCCACTGCAGAAAAAACTTGAACACCCCTGGCTGTTAGCAATCACACTCCTATCATGCCAAGTCATATTGCTAATTTTTTTTGTCCAATTGTGGTGTGTTTCCTACTTTTATTAAAAATGTGAGTTTTTATTATTATTTTTAAAGGTGGGGGGTCATTTTCGGTTTTGGCTAAGTGAATCGTGAATGTTTTGGTCCAGAATTTTCATTTTGGTGCATCCCTAGAATAAATAGAACTATTTCATTTTAAATTATCTTGAGTCCTGAATTTGTAGTCACAAAACTTTCTAGGCCCAGAAATCAGTGAGAGGAAGAGTAAACGTTTTGTGTCATTTACTTTATTTTAATCTGCATATTTTATTAAAGGCCATATTTTCTCACAGTGAAAAATGAGTGCGGCCCGCGCACGTATACAATTCTGATGAAGTGGCCCACTGCAGAAAAAACTTGGACACCCCTGGGGTAGACAGTGAGAAGGGGGGTAGGGAGAGCGTAGCTAGTGAGAATGGGGGGTAGGGAGAGGGTAGCTAGTGTGAAGGGGGTGGTAGGGAGAGGGTAGCTAGTGAGAAGGGGGCGATAGGGAGAGGGTAGCTAGTGAGAAGGGAGGGTAGGGAGAGGGTAGATAGTGTGAGAAGGGAGGGTAGGGAGGGGGGTAGATAGTGTGAGAAAGTGGGGATCTGATGGGGGAAAATGCTGTCCCCCCAGATTTTTAGGGGTTCCTACTCCCATGTGCCTGATGCAGGCTCCATAGTAGTCCCGGACCTGATCCTGCAGACTTCTAACCTCTTGAAAAAGCCGGCATGGATTTTCCACTGAACGGGGGAACGAAGCATTGGCCCACCCTGCTCTACAATTGCTCCACCTCAGGGATCCATATTTATGATCTGGATAGCACCTGTACCCAAATGCCAAACTACGCATCTCCTTGGGGTTTACAGCATCACAATATATATATACACATACAAACACATATATATGCCTCCACTTTACTCTGATCACTCCTGCGGCTTTTTCTCTAGCTACTTGCGCACAGTGTGCGAGCAGCCTCGGTTTCACTGTGGGGTCATGTCATGTGACCCTGATACACTTCTGTCTCTTAGTAAGTTACAGTCCAAAGTAAGTATTTTTAGATACACCTATAGCATTATTAGCTAGACTGAAAAATATGCTGCATTGTGAACGTTAGTAATGCAAACTGAGATACCTGGACATATCAATGCAGGAATGAAAAACATAAAATATCTTGTAATCAAGTTAATGAGATACTACCACACTTTTGGATGCTTTAAGATATTCCTACGATTATGCAAAAATGGGCAATAAATTCCACAGTGTATATCTAATGCATTATTTTCCCTAAGTATAAAACAATTTCATGCCTATTAAATAAATATTTTTGTTTGGTTTTGCAGGTAATTCCTTGTTCTTGCTCAGAGTCATTCTGTATTTTATATTTGGCTATAGCAAGAATTGTGTTTCAATATGTTACCAATCGCTTAACCGTAATACCGGAAAATTCCCCCCCAAAAATCTACTTAATATATTAAGCTATTCCATTACATAGTTACTGATGTTTATTATTTCAATCAAACATACAAGGTAATGCCATTCTGTAACTATGACAATAAAATGGGCCAGTCATTCAGATTTGATGCCATTAAAAAATCAACTTTGGAATGAGATATAAAAATGTCCCAGTTTTATTTTAACTCCTTGTGTTACTAGAAAGAAGACAGTAACCCCAAGGCTACTCTATTAAAAATTGCAGAAGATATTTTTTGTCTTCTGTTCTGCTGAAATGCTTTCAGCAAGTCTTCCATCATTCCCAGAGGAACACTATTTCCAGGAATACAATTGCAACATCTGCCGAATCTGATTAGCTGGTTCTAAGAAGCTTTTCTACAATGTATAGATGGGTTTTCCAAGAATGGCTGATTTCTCGATACATGATGATTGGCTGAATTTTTCTCTTTGTTAAAGAGCAGTAGAATCCTGTACAGCACAGCTAGTAATATGTGAAATTAATTATTCTTACAGAATTATTGAGAAAGTGACTCGAGAGAAATACGGTAAAGCACTGGAGCACAAACTAGCTGAGTTAAAACTTAGAAGTGCAACACGTTCACCTATATCAGGTCTGATTGAAAATGCTGTTGTGGAGGTGAGTGAGAAAGGATCAATATTTCACAAGGGTCTAATGTTGTCCAGTCATTGTCTAGATTATTCTCTGTGTTAATGTATCTCTGACATCACAATATGTCCAAAACACGGTCACAGAAAATTAATTTTTCCAGCAGCTATTTCATTGGCCAGTTGTCTGGGACTGCTGGAGATATAAAAACATGTCAGGTTTTCAAGGAAGCCAGCACAACTGCTCTATGCAACATTCAAATTTCCTATTTACATTTTTAAACATACTAAATGTTATAGTTTACTGGCATGGGACATACACTTCATGCATACCAAAAATGCAGTAAAATGAAAATGATATTATCTAGTATTGTTCTGCTTTTGTTAGTCACTTTCTACTGAATTGCTGTTTGTTGCCACTGAGTATAAAAAAAGTTGATCCGTAAGGATTGTGGTTTTTGTAGTGCTGGCATTAGGATTTCCATATCTAAATATCATAAAATTAAGATATGCTATCAAGGTTGTTTTTTTAATGAAACTATAAGCCGTATTATTGTTCAGGGAGATGCATTGGATGTAATCTACATGGATTAAAAAAAAAAGGCTTTTGATACCTTAAAACTTTGCTGTATAGATAAACCCATTAGGTCCCATGGGTTTTCATAACCAATAGACCAAACTATTTTTACCATGAAAGACATAGAAACACATGTAACATAATAATTATTAATGATCATAAACTTGTACTAAAATAGATTTTTTTTGCAATTTTGCTTACATTTTCTTCTATACTGTAAGTGCAGCAGCTGAACAATGATTTAATTTATGTTCAGCTCCTGATTAGTCATACCCCACATACGTAATTTTTATGGTTCAAAGGATCATATTCATACTTTACATATTACCCCATATTACATATTTGTAAGACCATTGTACTATTGTCTACTACTTAAACCCCTTAGATTTAAAAAATAAAATAAAACTATATATATCCTTTGAGGATCTCTCATACAGTTTTTATGCCAATCAGCCAGCAGGGGGTGCAATGGGAAAGCCCAGGAGAGTCTAGCTCTAGGGTCTAGTCTAGGGAGATGTCCCTGCTGCAAAAAAAGGGGAGGGATGTAACTGTACATCCTTATGGCCACAAGTTTTAAACCCTTAAGGACCTGGCTTATTTTTTCTTTTTGTACCCTTTGGGACCGAGGCTGTTTTAACACTTTTGCTGTGCTTGTGTTCAGCTGTAATTTTCTCCTCACTCATTTAGTGTACCCACACACGTTATATATAGTTTTTTTCAGGACAAGATGGGCTTTCTTCAGATACCATTATTTTGATCATATCCTATTTGCTATAAAAAAATAATAAAACATGGTGACATTTTGAAAAAAAAAAACCTTTTATGAAAGCGTTTCTTAACCTGTGGGTCGCGACGCCTTTGGGGGTCGAACAACCCTTTCACAGGGGTCGCCTAAGACCATCGGAAAACACATATTTAACAATATATAATTACATAATTTTATGGTTGGGGGTCACCACAACATGAGGAACTGTATTAAAGGGTCGCGGCATTAGGAAGGTTGAGAACCACTGTTTTATGACTTTCATTTGAAAAATCTTTTACTCACCTACAAAAGGAAGTAAAAAAACTAGCTAAATAGATTCTACTATTTGTCCGGCGTTGAGAAATACCCAATGTTTTCTGATTAATGATTTCCAAACCATTTTTTCCCAAATCTGGTCATTCTGCCTCCATCTCCTCTTTGGAACATCTTTGAAGCCGGTTAACTCAATTTATCCCCTTGGGTATTTGAAATGCTTTTATTTTATTTTTGAAAACTAGACACCCCAGGGTATTTCAAATACTGGAGAATGCATGAGATTCTTTCCATGCACTAATTATACAACCACACTTTGTCAAACTTTGTAATAGTAATAATAAAAAAAAAAAATTCTCACAAATTGTAATTTAGTTATAAATATACAGGTCCTGGTATATGTCACTGTCAAACAACACCCCAATATGTGTTCAGAAACATCTCCTGAGTATGGCGATACCCCACATGCATAGGTTTGTCAGATTAGCTGGTAATAGGCTACTTTTGGGACATGCGTAATTCAGGTTTTCAACACAGACTTTTAGCATTTGGTCATTCTGCCTCTATCTCCTCTTTGGAACATCTTTGAAGCCGGCTACTTCAATTTACCCCATCAAACCATATATTTTTGAAAACTAGACACCCCAAGGTATTTAAAATGCAGGTATTTTAACCCTTTTATGCATGAGATTCTACCACCTGCCTTTGCCAAA
Organism: Sceloporus occidentalis; assembly: GCA_023333645.1. Classification (NCBI taxonomy): domain Eukaryota; kingdom Metazoa; phylum Chordata; class Lepidosauria; order Squamata; family Phrynosomatidae; genus Sceloporus; species Sceloporus occidentalis. The sequence goes on along the minus strand of JALMGF010000071.1, from coordinate 4,069,879 downwards.
ATTAGTTTTTTGTATTTTTTTCACACATAGCTCCTGGTATGCATCACTATCACCAACACCCCAATATGTGTTCAGCAACATCTCCCGAGTGCAGTGATATCATCCATGCATGAGTTTGTTGGGTTGTTTGGGATTTAAAATGCCACATTTGGGAAGTGCGCTTTTTTCTCCATTTTGATCAGTCTGTGCCTATGCCCTATCTTTGAGCCCGGCCACTCCAATTTACCCCATCAAACCATTCATTTTTTATTAGACAACCCTTGGGTATTTGAAATGCTTTTATTTTTACTCTTTCAACATCGAGATTTTTGAGAAGATAAAGCGCAAATTTTAGCACTTGATCAAAATAATAAACTTTATTTTTTATTTTAGTTATTTTATTCTTTTTTGGAGAGACTGTACTGCAGTTTTACTGCAGTTATTTTTGTAAGGAAGTGCAAATGCAATAAAGCTGCAGTACATTGAAGTACAACTGTAGGTTTGCAATATAAAAAAAAAGTGCAATAAATGTGCAGTAAAACTGCAGTACAGTGAAGTACAAACGCAGTAAAACTGCAGTAAATGTGCAGTAATACTGCAGTAAAAGTGCAGTATTGCAGTTTTTTCATGTCCAAAAAACTGCAGTATTACTTCAGAAAAACTGCAGTAATTTTTTCGTAAGGGATACCTTTCTAGCCAATGCTTGGCATTGCACTCAGTGATCTTTGGCTTGTGTGCAGTTGCTCAGCCATGTAGACCCATTTCATAAAGCTCCCGAAGCACAATGCGTGTGCTGATGTTCCTCCTAGAGACAGTTAAACTCTGTAATGAGTGATGCTACAGAGGGCCATTTTTAACTGCCACACACTTCAGCACTCAATTTTGGCAGATTCACTTAAAAATGCAAAAAATTGCACTGCCATCACCCAGGAGCGCACACAACGCGGAAGTTCTTCACTTTGAAACGCTTAACAAGTGTTGGACTTAATAACTCCAAGCTAAGAGAACAGGGACAGATAATCAGCAAAAGGCGGTGTCAGTACACAGAGCAGGTAGCCAGACAAACCAGGAATGGTACCCAGATCAGGATAAAAAGGTACAAAAGCGCTGGGCAGAGAATGGCCAAAAATAAGGCCAAGGGTCAAGGTATAACAATCAGGAATCTAATCGCAACAAGATAACACAAGCTTTTTTATATCCGGCACCTCGCTTGCCCCGTCAACTTTCAAATGTGTTGTCTAACCTCCAGTAGACCTTACTAAACAAAATGAGATACAAGAAATGATAAAACACACTGCACATGGTCAGTCAAGTAATAATAAGCTATAACAAGTAGGGCTGCAACTAACGATTATTTTAATAATCGATTAGTTGGCCGATTATTTTTTCGATTAATCGGATAAAAAAAAACAATATGCAAATTTTTTGTTTATTTAAAATAATTTAATGAACTGGATGTTAAAAAACAACTTAAAATTTACATTAACATTCTTATTTTGTTATGATGTAATAAAAAAACAATATTTTCAAAGTACAAAAACCCAAACACAATATTTATGAAACAAAATAACCCCAAACATTCTGAAAAGAGGTGGACTATTACTGTTCAAGAAACTTTGCACCCGGCACTTTGCACCCGGCACTTTGCACCCAGCCCTGGCACTTTGCACCCAGCACTTTGCCCCAGCCCTGGCACTTTGCCCCAGCCCTGGCACTTTGCACCCAGAACTTTGCACCCAGCCCTGGCACTTTGCACCCAGAACTTTGCACCCAGCCCTGGCACTTTGCACCCAGCACTTTGCACCCAGCCCTGGCACTTTGCACTGTGCCCCTGCACCCAGTCTCCAACTCTGCCCTGCACCCAGCCCTGCCCCCACATTCTGCCCTGCCCCCACACTCACACCCTGCACCCACTCTGCTCTGCACCCACACTCACACTCTGCCCTGCACCCAGTCTCCAACTCTGCCCTGCACCCCCACCCCCACTCTGCCCTGCACCCAGTCTCCTGCCCTGCCCCCACACTCACACCCTGCCCTGCACTCAGTCTCCTACCCTGGCCTGCCCCCCCCCCACTCTGCCCTGCATCCCCTGAAACCCCACCCCCACCCCCGCGAATCGCTCTGTGCGAACGGAGCCACTCGCACAGAGCGGGTCGCTCTGTGCGAACGGAGCCACTCGCACAGAGCGGTTCGCTCTGTGCGAACGGAGCCACTCGCACAGAGCGGTTCGCTCTGTGCGAACGGAGCCACTCGCACAGAGCGGTTCGCTCTGTGCGAACGGAGCCACTCGCACAGAGCGGTTCGCTCTGTGCGAACGGAGCCACTCGCACAGAGCGGTTCGCTCTGTGCGAACGGAGCCACTCGCACAGAGCGAATCGCTCTGTGCGAACGGAGCCACTCGCACAGAGCGAACCGCAACTAAAAGAAGGCGCGTGTAGCGGAAGCGGGGAACGCTCGCGGAGGTAAGTAAAAGGAGCCGAGTGCTCCAACAACTAATCGATCACTCGATTAATCGATAACGGAAATCGTCGACAACGATTTCCGTTATCGATTCGTTGTTTCAGCCCTAACAACAAGCATATTAGTATAGTGGTGACACTTTACTGTAACTGTTTTAGGTTCTGTGAATAATAGACTTCAATTAACATTCATCAGAAGAGCCACTTTTCTAATTTCTGCCAACAAAAATCTCTGCCAACTCAAATAAGAAACACATGTCTTTTTTGATTAATGTTGATCTCAGTGGTTGTTAAGTAGTTTTGCCATTCTCACAGTGCATGTTGTGGAGTGATTAGATGATACTATCATTTACATGTATTTTGTTGTGTAAGCTTGCTGTCATGCATTTAGTGAGGAGCATTACATTGCTTCACACATTTGTATGGAGAATGCATGTTCTATATTTGCCTCGTATAACCAAATGTAGTCAGGAGCATTCAGAGAACGGTGAACTAAAGTGGTGAATATTTTGCAGATTGAAAATTATCAAAAGACATATATATATATATATATATATACACATATATATATATATATAGTGAAGAGAAGAGGGAGAGAGAATCTGATATTTAAATATTGAAATACATAAAGTAAGGTAATTTAAGCACACTGGCTATCCAGAATATAAGACAAGACTAATTAAGGTTTAAAGTTTAAAAAAACAGGAGACTAGATGAGCCATGTTTCTCTAAGTCATTTATGAAATATTACATAAAATCTTAATACTCCATGTTGTGTCGTACAAAAAGCAGATCATTTTTAAACATATTTTCCTTATAGATTAAAAGGTAGCGTACATTCAAACTTGTATACAATCATAATAACCAATATAACGTCCAGTTAATAAAAAAAAAATTGTGACCTTCCCCGGTAGACAACCCCAAAACAAGGGTATACAGGCAATTAATCCCATATCAGGTGCCAAAAATAACCCCTTGGTATAGGGCCCAAGTTAGTTAGTACTGTTGGCGCTATATAAATAAATAAAAGACAAAAAATAATAATAATACTGCTTAACACCTAGACAATGAGCAAGAAAGTATGTTGGAATGCCAGTTGCACTAACTGTATAATGTCTATAGTATCAATAAATGGGGTTTATTTAGCAAAACATATATGAGTAGTTAAATCATTGGTCTTCATCAGCCTTATGTTGTGGTTTGCGAGCTGGAACCATACAATTCTCCATATCCAACAAATGTCACCTAGCTACAGTAGTTGAAACGGTGATAGAGGTGGACCTAATGTTAGAGCCTTATATACTGGTTGGTGTGTTTGCTTCTGGGTTCTGTCACTGGGGGTAGCAAAGAAAAACAACCATGATGGATTGCTGGTCACTGTGTGTTGGCCTAAGTGGGTTTCAACACTTCATATGTGTTGCGTAACACAAGTACTCTACACATTTACCCATTCCTGGCTAGTGAGCATATGGCAGTGAAAAGATAAGAATTTGAAAGTAGAATCAATCTCTAGTGTTAGATCGGTGTTAAATAAAGCATAAATAATAATAAAGAAGCAAATAAAGTAAGTGGTTGAGTTAAAAAAAGAAGTACATATTCACACATGTCTGAAGAAAATAGAAAAGTAGATTACAAATGCTTTAAGTATCAGTGGATTAATATGGATTGATCATGTTTTGTATATGATTTAAATAAAGTAGGGTTTGCTTAAACTTACTAGTTAATAATAGAGTAGACACAGAAATAAAGAAACATCCTAGAGATCAACAAGGAGCTGTGCAAGTATTGTTAACAAAATAACGTAAATAAACCACAAGCAATCTCCAGGTGTTTATAATGAAGCAGATGAGATGCTAAGCTGGAATCTTAAGAATTCACTTATCATCCACAAAGGCAGGACTTTTCCCCCATTGAGTCATGCAGAAAGATCTGAAAAGTTACATCTTCCAATGGAGATATAAGGCCAAGACCCACATAGTAAAGTAAATTCACAAGAAGTAAAGAATCCCATCCATCTGTTATTGAGTTTAACAAAGGTTAATACTATGTTCTTCAAGGTAATATGTGATGATAATTTCTATTCAGTTACCCCCCCCCCCCCAAAAGCTCCAAGATATACCCAAATATGATGTGGACAGAATGTGGGCAATCTACAAGTGGTGTATACTTATAAAAGATTCAAGTATCATTGAAACATTTAAAAAAAACAAAATCAACCTTTGTTATATTACATGTATTTATAAAGTGCCAGCAGATTCTGTAGCACTTTTACAATTGAGGGAGAGTAAAAAATTAACAATATCATTAAAAGTGACGATATACAAATTCATAAGATTACGGGGGTTAATGGGAAATGAGACAGAAGGAAAGGGACTGCTTGAATAAGGATGATTTGATTTTAGCAAGGGTGGCATGGGGATCTCAAAGGCAGGTGTTTCGTTAGGATGCAGGTTGAAGGTATAAGAAAGGTGTCACGACCACCCCCACACTGGCACTTACCGCAGAAGTTTTTCTACCCAAAGTACTACTGCTGAAGGAGAAGCCCCCGGCGGCAGCACCCCAGGATTTAGAGGATCCCAACAGTAAGGAGGCCAGGTAGAGATAGGTAATATAGGAACGGAGTTGGATCAACAAGGTATTGGTAACACGTAGAAGGATCTGGTAAAGGATCCCACAGGGTGGAGATGATGCCAAAACGGTAGTCAGGAAAGCTGGGTCAGAGCACCAAAATCGGGTAGTCATACAAGCCGTGGTCAAAATCCAGAGAGGGTAGTCGAACAAGCCGGGGTCAAAATCCAGAGAGGGTAGTCAGACGAGCCAAATCGGTAGCCAAATCAGGGAAGGTAGCGGAACAAAATCAGCAGGCAAGAGAGACGTCAGACAAGCAAAGGGTCAAAATACTCAGGAGACTAAACAGCACAGTGCACACAGCAAAGACCACAACAGGGTAACTGGGAGGAGGATATCCGGATTTTTAAATCCTGTGCCAGACCTAAGCTCCGCCCACTGGATGACATCACTGATGCAGCTACAGCCTGCCATCAAGACCACGCCCCCAGCTTCTACTCAAGAACCATGGATGTGCTGAGATCGGGTAAGTACTTGTCTCTGGGGGTCTCCACCTCGTGGAGCCCGTCGCGCACGGGCATTAGCTTGCCCATGCTTGCCGGCACCCGGGACTGTGACAGTACCCCCCTCTCGAGGACCGGCCGTAGGCCGAAAATTCCCAGGTTTATTAGGAAATTTCCTATGGAATTTTTTAAGCAACAGAGGAGCGCGGAGATCTCTAGAAGAAACCCAGGACCTCTCCTCCGGACCATACCCCTTCCAATGCACCAGATAATGTAATAAATTACGTATTCTTTTGGAGTCTAGAATGGATTGGACTTCATATTCCTCCTGGGAATCAATAAAAATGGCTTTGGGACGTGGGGTATAAGTAGTGAATCTATTACATATGAGGGGCTTAAGTAAGGAGACGTGAAAGGTACGAGGCATCCTAAGAGAGGAAGGGAGTAGCAATTCATATGTGACAGGATTTATTTTCCGAGCAATACGGAACGGACCGATATACCGAGGTGCAAATTTCATTGACGGAACTTTAAGTTTGAAATTCCTAGTGGATAACCACACTCTATCCCCGACTAAGTAAGAGGGACCCAACCTGCGATGCCTATTAGCGTGTTGCTTATACCTTTCAGCAGCCCTGGATAAGGATTGTTGGACCGAGTTCCAAAGGGTAGGTAGTTTTTCAACATAGTGGTCCACTGCTGGAACTTGCGTCGACGTAAAGGTGTCAGGTAACATAGCAGGGTGAAACCCATAATTACAAAAGAACGGGGATAAGTTAGAGGCCTCGTGACACATATTATTCCTCGCAAATTCGGCCCACGGCAAAAGTTGTGTCCAGTTATCTTGGTGCTCATTAATAAATAAACGAAGAAACTGTTCAAGCGATTGATTGGTTCTTTCAGATATCCCGTTGGATTGGGGGTGGTAAGCAGAGGAAAAAGCTAGGGAAATGTTTAAAGATTTGCAAAAAGTTTTCCAAAATAGAGCAGTAAACTGAACCCCTCTATCCGATACTATTTGATGAGGGAGACCATGCAAACGAATTATTTCTCTAACAAAAATAGGAACGAGTTCAGGAGCAGAGGGTAATTTGGGAAGGGGAACGAAATGTGCCATTTTAGAAAAACGATCAACAATGACTAATATCACGGTGTTCCCCTCGGACACTGGGAGTTCTACAATAAAATCCATGGCTAGACAAGTCCAGGGACGAGAAGGTACGGGCAAAGGCTGGAGCAGACCTACAGGTTTGGCATGAAGACTTTTAGCAGTGGCACAAGAAATACATGAGACCACGAAGTCTTTACAATCCTGCACCAAAGTAGGCCACCAAAAACGTCTTCTTATTAATTCTAGAGTACGACGAGAGCAAGGATGACCAGAAGATTTAGATGCATGAGCCCAGGTTAAGACATTAAGTCTTTCCTCCTCAGGAACGAACAAGGTATCGATGGGCCATTTACTGTGAACTGGGCCTCTGCCTTGAGCCTTGCCTGGTACATCAAATGTCTTGCGAAAAGCCAATAAAAAGGAACTGCAGTTATAAATCAACGGAGAGTCTTTCTCCCATAGTGGAGAAGCCCATGCGAGGGCTTTGCCGGTCAGTAAGGAAATCATATATCCCACCTTGGCTTTCTCAGAGGGGAACATATGCGGGGATATTTCAAACTGAATAGAGCATTGATTCAAAAAACCCCGGCAGGATTCAGGATCACCATTGTAACGATTAGGTGTCGGCAATTTCACAGGTGTTGATATGGAGACAGCGGCTGCGGCAGCAGGAGACAGGTCAGACGAAGCAGAGGAAGAGGTTACAGAAGCTGGATCTCCAGAACTTGCATCAGACCGGGCGACCAAAACTTGAACGGCATGGGCCATCTGCTCCAAGGTGTCCTGCATATTTTTAAATCTAGATTCATGAGACTCCAGCAGTTGGCTGTGAGAAGACAGAACCTTGTGCAACTCCGAGGGATCCATGACCCTGTTGTACTGTCACGACCACCCCCACACTGGCACTTACCGCAGAAGTTTTTCTACCCAAAGTACTACTGCTGAAGGAGAAGCCCCCGGCGGCAGCACCCCAGGATTTAGAGGATCCCAACAGTAAGGAGGCCAGGTAGAGATAGGTAATATAGGAACGGAGTTGGATCAACAAGGTATTGGTAACACGTAGAAGGATCTGGTAAAGGATCCCACAGGGTGGAGATGATGCCAAAACGGTAGTCAGGAAAGCTGGGTCAGAGCACCAAAATCGGGTAGTCATACAAGCCGTGGTCAAAATCCAGAGAGGGTAGTCGAACAAGCCGGGGTCAAAATCCAGAGAGGGTAGTCAGACGAGCCAAATCGGTAGCCAAATCAGGGAAGGTAGCGGAACAAAATCAGCAGGCAAGAGAGACGTCAGGCAAGCAAAGGGTCAAAATACTCAGGAGACTAAACAGCACAGTGCACACAGCAAAGACCACAACAGGGTAACTGGGAGGAGGATATCCGGATTTTTAAATCCTGTGCCAGACCTAAGCTCCGCCCACTGGATGACATCACTGATGCAGCTACAGCCTGCCATCAAGACCACGCCCCCAGCTTCTACTCAAGAACCATGGATGTGCTGAGATCGGGTAAGTACTTGTCTCTGGGGGTCTCCACCTCGTGGTGCCCGTCGCGCACGGGCATTAGCTTGCCCATGCTTGCCGGCACCCGGGACTGTGACAAAAGGTAGTTTTATGCTTCTCTGCATAGGTAGGTTTTAGTGAACATTAAAACCTAGAGTAAGTAGGAGAGAATCTAACAGATTAGGGTAGGACATTCCAGAGAATAGGTACTGCACTGGTGAAATCATTGCTATGTGAGTGTGAAGAGAGACACAAATTGTGGGGAGAGCAAAGAGAGCTGTTTTGAAGATAAAATCAGAGATATAGATGAACACAATGTTGTTAAGGGTTCTGTAGTTCTGGAGGCTGTGGAAGGACTGGCACAGTAGGGGGAGCATATGGAGAGCAATGGGATGCAAAATCACATAAGAATGGATTAGTATTTCAGTAGTCTCACATGAAGAGGATAAATTTCACAGCTATTTTTCAGGTGAAAACAATGGCATCTGATGAGCAACTGGGTATGAGGAGTAAAGGAGAGTTTAGAATCAAGAGTGATAACAAGGTAGCAGTTTTAAGGAATTCTTAAAATTTTTGGAGACTGTGGGTCATGGAGACGGGGAATAAGTAGAACCACCGTCTATGAGTTGTTCAGCTTCATCCAGGATATTATTTCAGAAAGACAGGTAGTGAGGCGAGTTACAAGAATGAGTGAGAGGTCAGGAGATGAATGGTAAGTTACAGTGTCATCGACAGTTACTGAAATCCAAAAGAAGAGATTAGTTGACCAAAAGACGAGGCATAGATTAGAGCCTCCAGAACTGAACCCTGAGATACACCAACAGAGAATGTTAGGTAGAAGAAGAGGAAATTAAAGTTACAGCCAAAGAGGAAGGATTTGAACTAGGATTGAGCCATGTTGTGGATGCCATGAGAATAAAGTGTTTGCAGGAAAATAGGATGGTCAACAGTGCCAAAGGCTATAGATAGGTCAGGAAGATATGCAAGGAGAAGTGATCTTTTGTTTTATTGAAAAGTAGATTTTTAGTTATTTTGGCAAGGGCTGTTTCTGTTGTGTCCGGAAACTGGATTTTAATTGGACACACAGAGAGTTTGTGAAAAGAAATTAAATGGGTCTATTAACAATAAAGTGTCAGAATGTGAAGTGTATAGCCATTTAGCTCACATAGATGTTTACAGCATATCTTGAAGCAATATCACCACAGCTTACCTGCAGGGGTAAAGGGCACTGTATAACTTGTAAAAGGCCTATAATGTATTGATACTTGGTGAGGCACTTGGTGCTTTAGGGAATAAAGCCAATGTCCAAGTTTCATCAATTTATGCCCAACAATTGGCAAGAAGAGGGGGAATCTTTTCTGCATCTTGATGGCTTTGCACTGCCTTGGAGCTGGAACAGTCTGGTCTGGATCGTCCTGACATGATGGCAGCTTAATATATTGTTCCACACTCTCTTCACCAACAGCTATGATGAGTGATGGGTATGGTCGTTCTAGTTTTAGCAAGGCTGTACAATTTCTGTTTGGTTGTATCTTCAGCATAATTTGTCTGCAGTCCAACCAACAACGTCACAAGTTTTTGTTGATTTGTGTGCTCATTCCCAACCGTGGGCAGCACATTTTAGGTAAGCAGTGATTTACATTTTTTGCATGTAAATGGTAGTTGTCCAACGACGAGCTCATAAAATTGTGCCCAGTCCAATGCCATACATTAATGAATAGGTGCTTTGTTTCATTAAAGGCTGAGTTGTCCAAATAAACTATGCTTTCATTTTCTGTTTTTGTCCAGTTATTGAATCAGTTGTTAGTGTGGTTTAGTCCTTCACGAACAAAATCCACAATACATTATTTGTCACATGAAGTTTTGTACCTGATCTTTTGTTGACTTTTTAAGTGGACAGTGCTAGAATATGTTAAAGTGTAGTATGTATGCACTATATGCCGCTAATGTTTTCTGCCTCTAAAAATAAATTATTTGTTGGCTAATTAACTTACCTTTTCGATCTAACAGAAATATGGAAGCACTCCCTGCATGCAGAATTTTGCAGGAGATGAGAAAATGATCTTGGAGTCAAGCAAGACATTGAACGTTCTCTATGTATATGATGGCACATATGAACCTTACCTCATACACTGGCTTTTTCCTATACAATTAGCTTTTAAGCAAACATTGCCAACAGGTAAAGTTATGAAGTGTTTTAGTACATTTTGCATAATTTATGGGTTTTTTTTGACTGAAATCTCATTGATGAGATGATTATGAAAAATGGCACGTCATAGGATGCCACCCTTGCCACAAGATCTGCCCTGGTCCACTGTAAGTGCTATTATTGTGAAGGGGAAATGTCTAATAGTAGCAACAGTTCAGCCACAATGCGGTAGACTGCGCACACTCGCAGAGCAGCGTTGCCGAAGAGCGTAGTGTGTAAAAATTATTTGACCTCTGTAGCATCACTCACTAAATAATTCCAAGCTGCCTCTGGAGGCAACATCAGCACAAGCACTGTGTGTCAGGAGCTTCATGAAATGGGTTTCCGTGAGTAGCTGCACCCAAGCCGAAAATCACTATGCGCAATACTGAACTCTAGAGCAGTGGAAAGCTTCACTATTTGAGAGTCTGATATACAAATCTGGGTTTAGCAGATGCCAAGAGAATCAAATGGTAATTGACCTTTACAAACAATTTAGGGGTTCCTGAATAACATTATTGCTGTGGTTTTCTGGGTCATCCACAACTTGAAACTTGAAAAGCCTGGATAGTTATTTGAGAGTAAAAATCAGGTTTTGGAATCATTTTATGTTCACAAAAATGGCTATATGGCTACAATTTTGTCTATTTGGCACATTACATAACATATTAGAGATTTCAGTTTGTTAATATAAAATGTGGCCCTGTTGTAACACTGTGCATTAGCAAGTCATTGGCCAACTATTAGAATTGCCTGATACATATTTGACACAGCACAGGTGTCAGGACCCGGGCGAGCAGGTCGGGTAGGAGTTCATGTGCAGGGGATATAGGGGAGTCTGTCTGTACCCCTTTATGCATATTGAAGGATAGGTAGGTACAGACAGAGTAGCAGAACTGGAAGATAGAAGGGAGCTGAGGCAGAGACACGGGAGCTGAGGCAGAGACACGGGAGCTGAGGCAGAGACACGGGAGCTGAGACAGAGACACGGCGGACAGGCTCGGGTTCAGGTACAGGCACAGGCCCACTGGCAGGTAAGCCCACTGGCAGGGCGGATGGCAGGTAGAGGTTCAGGCTCAGGCTAGCCCACTGGCAGGGCGGACGGGAACGGAGGCCCACTGGCATGGCGGACAGTAACCGAGGCCCACTGGCAGGGCGGACAGGAACGGAGGCCCACTGGCAGGGTGGACGGGAACAGAGCAATACAGTGCCAGGCACGGGAACAGGGTCTGGCAGGCTCGGGTACAGGCTCAGGCATGGGTACAGGCTCAGGCATGGGTAAAGGCTCTGGCACGGATACAGACTCTGGCACGGGTACAGGCTCTGGCACGGGTACAGACTCTGGCACAGGTACAGGCTCTGGCTCTGGCACGGGTATGGGAACAGGCTCAGGAACAGGAACAGAGCAAAGCAGTCCTTACACGTTAATGCCAAGGCCCTTCACTCAGGTGATGAGGCGCAGCTGTACCTGATAATGAGAGTCTGAGCACTCCAGAGGGAGGAGGGTGGCCACTAGTGGTAGCAGATGATATGCCTACAGTATGATTCAGCCATGGTTCAGGCAGCGAAAAGTGGACTCTGACACAGGTCAGTTTGACACATTCTTATCAGCAGTATGTAAAATTCATACACTGTATTCAATGTGTGTGAAGGGTGTAAGTATTACAAAACACACTTACTGAGGCACACACTGATTACATTCTCCTGCACAGAGTATCTCGGCTCTGTAACTGCAGCATGGCGGCTGGATGAGACTGACACAGTAACTCTGAGCCTTGCCTTTCTGGCAAAGCCATGCAGGCTCCTACCAACTGCAACATGTGATTACAAATAGAGCTTCTTGGGGGGACGTGGCTGGCCTGGCGACGAAGATGGCCGCTTAACTGTTGAGCTCCGCGCCACCTGCCTCTGAACGACCGCTCGCACACCAGCACACCGCACCATGGGCAGGAATAAAAAGGTGCCTACCGACCCTGCCACACCGGGGACCAATTCCCGACCTCCATCGTCCTCTCTGAGGGAGTATTTCAACACTCCGGCACTGCTGCAGCCTGAGCGCGCCGATTCCAATATGGCGCCGACCCACGCCGACTCCCAGGCCTCGGAGGAGGACGCTCCTGCAATGCAGCACTCGGGGGGGCTCTCCGGAACCTACCTCAAGGGACTGGAGACGCATCTTCTCCTCGCTCCCCACCAAGGATGATTTCAGTTTGTTGGTGGCCGAAGTAAAGCAGACGGTCAGGACGGAAGTCACGGCCTTGCGTGCCGACATGGGGTGCATGGACACGAGGCTCACCACCACGGAGACCAGGCTGAGGGAAGTTGAACACCGAGTTACTGCTCTTGACCGGTTCCTCTCCGCCAAGGTAGCTGACTTATTTTATCACTAAGAGGATGTTGATAACCGCGGCCGCCGGTCCAACATACGGGTGCGGGGCCTGCCGGAGGGGGAGCGCCCTGAGGACCTCCGTACGATATTGGATAGACTTTTCTCAATGATTCTGGGGAAACCTGCTGCTTCGGGTGGTCAGCCCATGAAATTCGACCGTGCACATAGGGCACTTCGACCCGGAGGGGGCCCGGGTGATCCCCCCCGGGACATCATTTGCTGTCTGCACAGCTTCTCCCTGAAAGATGCAATCATGCAGAAGGCCCGTGCCCGTAGGCTCTGGCACTTTGAGGGTCACCAAGTGTCCCTCTTCCAAGACCTCTCTCGCTACACCCTACAGGCCAGAAGGGCTCTACGACCCGTCACTGCTGCTCTCCAGGAGCACAAAATCGCTTACAGATGGGGCCACTCGGTTGCCCTGATAGCGCGCAGAGGTGACATCACGGCCACGGTTCGTATGCCCGCAGACGTGGGGCCTTTCCTGCGGTCCCTGCAACTTCCAGAGGTGGCCTCCGACGATTGGCTCGACTGGATCCCTGTACCGCGACCGCAAAGACCTAGGCCTTCGCGGATCAGAGACGGCCGTCCTCGCTCTCCACGTGAAGCTGCGTGGGTGGACGCCCGAGTTTGATCTCCCCGGTGCATGGCTCCCTCCGTGAACTGGTGTTTCCTCGGCGGGCTCACTGCCCCCAAGGGACTTGGACATTCCTTACGCCAGCGCGGTCCTGGCTCACGTGAGACACAGGTTTTTGTTTTCTTTTCTTATTCATGCCTGGTGGCCCTATGTTACATAACACATCGCATTTGCTCATTTAGCCAGGGGTTTTTTGTTGTTTTTTTTTGTTTTTTCTTTCTCTCTCACGATGCGTCTGGGTGCTCTCTACACCATTCACGGGGGCTCATTTAATTTGTTGTTGCATTATTTTCTTTCAGTTTTATATGTCATGGTGTGGTTTGATTACACCTTTCTACATGCGACTTTATTTTGGTGCTGCCAGTCTGCCTTGTTATGCTTGGGCGGGTGGCGGGGCTTTGCTACATTTTTACACTAAGTCACCTGTTGCCGCGTTGTTGCGGTGGTTGATCCCTCTTCCTCGCCTGCCAGCTCTCCTGCCCCTCAGGGACCTGGTGTCATACTCCTCCTACTGGAGTCTCCGCTCCCGCCACTTGGGGCGTGGTATACTTACCGGTACTTGACACATTTCCCACTCTCCCCCGCTCTCCCTCCATCTTACCCACCCTCCGGTTCCTGTCCTATCTCGACACCCCGCTCCCTTCCTCCCAATCTCCCTTCCTCCCCATCTCCCTTCCTCCACTTCACCTCGCACGATGGCCTACCAGCCCTCGCCCCTAACGTTCTACTCGGGCCCCCTTTCCCCCATTCCCTTTTTTGCCTTCTGTACCCCCCCCTTCCCGCATCCTGTAAAAATTTTGAAAAACCCAATAAACTTTTGATTTTGAAAAAAAAACAACAAATAGAGCTTCTTACTGGCTTGTCCTGTCACTTGATGCAGGGGGGTTTGTGTAAATAACAGAAGGGGCGTTCTGCTGTAACTCTTCTAAAGGTCAGTGTACTTTTTCTTCTTACAGGTAAAGAATGTATAGTAAAGCACAGGGCCGGCCCGACAATGGAGCCAAGTGGGGCAACCGCTCCAGGCGGCACTTTTGAAGGGGCGGCACTTTGCCGCCCCAAGCCCTTTTTTTTTTTTTTTTTTTTAAAGCGAAAGAGAGAAAGGGGCGCCCCTCTCTCTCTCCTCTGCGGCGAGTCTCCCTGTTCGGTCTCGGTGCCGGCTTGTAATGCTGAGTGCCGGAAGATTTCCGGCGCTCAGCATTACAAGCCGGCACCGAGACCGAACAGGGAGACTCGCCGCAGGACTGCTGAAAGGTAAGTACAGGGGGGGGGACACGGAGGGAGAGGAAGGGTAGATAAAGGGGGGGGCGGCATTTTAAAATTTGCCCCAGGCGGCATTTTGCCTTGGGCCGGCCCTGGTAAAGCATAATGCATAATCCTTTCCATGAAATTAGATTGCAATTCATCAGCAGAGATTGTTGTGAACATATCACTTCTCCAAATACACGTATTGTAAATATTGTCATAAGATGCTCCCTTACATCAAAATGTGAATCATTAGAATTGTAATACATTATAGATGTGAAAGAGTACTTTTTATTGCTTGCTCTTATGTATATGTATGAAAATGAACAAATTGTATTTAAAAGTATCTCAAAATAGAAGTAGGAACATTTTACATAACAATAACTAAATGTAAAATGTTCATGATGGATGGATTAATATACAGGTTGTGCCTCTGATTTCCGGCGCTCAGCATTACAAGCCGGCACCGAGACCGAACAGGGAGACTCGCCGCAGGACTGCTGAAAGGTAAGTACAGGGGGGGGGACACGGAGGGAGAGGAAGGGTAGATAAAGGGGGGGGCGGCATTTTAAAATTTGCCCCAGGCGGCATTTTGCCTTGGGCCGGCCCTGGTAAAGCATAATGCATAATCCTTTCCATGAAATTAGATTGCAATTCATCAGCAGAGATTGTTGTGAACATATCACTTCTCCAAATACACGTATTGTAAATATTGTCATAAGATGCTCCCTTACATCAAAATGTGAATCATTAGAATTGTAATACATTATAGATGTGAAAGAGTACTTTTTATTGCTTGCTCTTATGTATATGTATGAAAATGAACAAATTGTATTTAAAAGTATCTCAAAATAGAAGTAGGAACATTTTACATAACAATAACTAAATGTAAAATGTTCATGATGGATGGATTAATATACAGGTTGTGCCTCTGGGTGGCCAATTTTACCTTTTTAACTTGTAATTTACTGTAATTTTGATGTAGATCATTAAATAAAATCTTTTTGTTTATTTTCAGCTGAACATCCCTATGAATTATTTATGTATTTACATCTCTTGATGAAAAACAGATTCCCTTCATGGTTGGAAATTTTTGCAATGGCTGAACATGTCATAAACACTCTGAAAACTGAGGACATTGAACTGTATACTCATCTTCAATGCTGTCTCCAAAGGAATATAGCTTTCGACCCAAAAGTATGAACTGTTGTTATTGAAATTTACTGTGGAATATAATCTGTATGGCATTAACTATTACAGGATATAGCTCAAAAGTGGGCAGATTCTTCTAAGGGAAATAGGTGGCAACAATCTTGATTTATGAAATGGTTTCCTGGGTGCAGTACAGCACATCCAAACAGCCTTTTGATGCTAAGCTTAAGTCACACTTAGCAACAAAGTTAGTGCTTATTTATCTGAGTTGCCCACCCTCATGAAACTGCTGCCAAGAATCATTACTTGTTTAAAAGCCTCAGCTGAGGGTACTTACTTTGTCTTAATTAATGTTGCTTCTGCTTAACATGGATCAATCCTAGTAGGTCATGTCCCACAATTGTAGAAATTGTAGATGTCCACTACATCTGCTGATGAAACCTGTGTCGAAGGGTGTGTTGACGGTTGTCATCGCAGACTTAACACAAATTATGCTGCCCTCTAAAACCCATATTTTTGAGAATATATATATAAATTTAGGGCACTTCAGGAAAAACAGCAAATGTGGTAATTTTCAACTACTGATATTAAATAAAGCATAGCAAAAAAACAGTATAAAGTAGAACTTTTAACTTCAGTGAGACCCTTGGGGGAAAAACTCTTGTTCCTACATCCGATTTTCATACGGTTTATAAGTGATGAGCATCACATGGCCACCCTCTCATGCCACAAATTATGTAATGTTTGACAGAACAAGCATTGGTACTTTGTAATTACACATATGAAACAGTAGTCTTGAACATACAAGAACTAAATATACTATACATTTACTAACGTTTCTTCATAATCATTATTCCTTTTAGCAAGTTACCTCCTGTGATATGGCATCATTGAAGACATGGTCATCTTTATTGTTAAAGTACAAGTAACTGCTTTTAGGACTGCACCCCCCCATTGGTTCTTCAAGTGCTACTAGTTCCTTCTAAATCCTCTTCCTCTCATCTCTGTCCTGTTGGTCTTCCCATTCATCATCTATCCCTATCTTTCCACACTCTGTCCTTGGATAAAAATGAAGTGGTTGTTGGACACATAGATGACCCGTAGCTGAAACCCTGGGGAATACATGGGTCCAATCAACTGTCATGCTATTAACTGAACTGGTGAAAGATCGTATAATATTCGTCTTTCATTCAACTATTACACTTAAAACAAATGTTCCCTACTAAACATAACTTCATTTGAAATTAAGTAGGAATTGAAGAACCTTTTGGCAATAAGGCTTATATATCTACCAGGAAGTACTTGTACTACAGGTTGAGAATCAAGGTTATGGAGGTTTCCTTGCTACACCTGTTAATGCACTATACTATATCATACAGTTGTAGCAATAACTCAACAGTGGGTAATTAGGTTTATCGGACAAGCTAAAAATGACTTCTCAGATCCAAACCTTTTTATTCTAATTTATTTTTTATCCCACTCCAAGGTAACAAAATGATGCTGCTTTTCTTCTGAGTATACTGAGTATCCAATATGTCATCACAATTCTGGGAACTCTGCACCATGCTTCTTTAATAGCCCACAGTGCTTCTGGTTATGTCATCAAATCCCTTGGGCATAGGATGTTTCAGAGCATACTATTACCATTACTGCCAAGAGAGTCTTTATGCTTAAGCAGTGTATGTTGTTTTTAATGCTGAGAGGAATATGATGCTCTGTTAAGCAAAGTATCTTGTTTGTGTCACATTGCAATGTGCTTGAGAGCTTGCTTGGACAAATTTCTCACAAATTACATTCATACTGTTTTCTGGGTAATTAATTGTGAACAGTTTCTCCTTGGCTGATTATGGGCATATGTTTATCAGTGCAGTAATTACAACAGCTGATTCAGGATTCTTAGAATGAGTTAAAAAAAACAACACACTACTGTTTAAATAAAGCAGATGGTAATATTACAACATTAGTAGATTGTAAAGCATCATTCGGTCTTAAAGGTCTTTTAAGCAGCCACGTCTAGAATGGAATAATGCCAGCAAATTTCTTTACTTATTCTTGTCAGATGCAATGGAATACTGCCAGAAAATATATTTACATCTATTCCACAAAAGCATTTATTAAAGTGCCTATGAGGTGGCTCAGTGCCAGAATATTATATCCATTGGTTTGCGCAGAAATTCCAGTGGGATAAAATAATGAAATGACCGAAATGGTCAGTAATTGATGAGAAGCAGAATCACATTTTACCAACTTTAAGGTGTCGGTAATTAATATCCATGTATTGTATATGAAATAGCTCACAGATGAATTCAAACAAGTTTGTAAAACCACTCAGTATTTTGGTGGTACCCAAAGCCCTGCATTTTAGATAAAGCAGGTAATGAGTGGAAGAGGCAAACAATGACACAGTTGATACCAGACTTGAGCTCAAATAAACCTAGGGTAGCCACCTGTTTTCTATAATTTAAATCAATAAAACTACGCCATAAATCCCATAACTTTCGTATGTAAATATCAATGAAATTTGTCCCTCAAAATAATGGTAATGTGTCAAATCCACATACACCCACAACAAGCTTTTTGAGTATGTACAATTACAAAAAGTAATAATTACCTTCGGGCCAAAAGACAGATGTCCCAAGACGAGGCAGGAATAGGTGCCTGGTGAATAGCCTAAGCCAAATTAATAATCGAGCATAAAGCATTTCATTTTTCTTGCAGGAACAACCAAGGTAGGATGTATTATTATACATGTCCTAGTTTTCCTTCTTATTCATAAATAGCCCACCTAGGACATGTACAATATGCCAACCAAAACATAAGTCTAAGAATCAAGTTAATTCAGGTTGCTGAGTGGTTCAACAGAGGAAAACCTTTAATTATTTTGATAAAAGCATACAAGGAAGCAACAGTCTTGTACCTTTCCAGATAATACCTTAAAATTGTAGACCATTAGCTCCCTAACATTTCTTCCCACCACACAATATTTTATGGACACATGCATGAAGTAGTAATGTTATGATATATGAAAATAAACCTGTTATCTTGTCACCCCTATACATTAACATATAATGTAACAGATGGCCTCCAAGGGACAGAGGAAAACTCCCACAGTTAACCTTCCTAGAGGAGTCAGTACTCTTTCTGCAACTCTTAGAGGGCAGAAGTATGTAGTTGAATATTTTGGTGGAGCAGATACTACAAGATGAACACTATCCACTAAGGACTGTAGAAAGCGTTTCTTGAATTCATACTAAAAATAAAAAAGATTGTTTGGTGAGCAGAACAGGCCCTGGTATAGTTTTCAAAACAAGAAAGCAGATGCAGTTAGATTGTATTATAACTGTATATCAAGTGGCCTATAGAAATAAATATTGTAATTTTATATATTATATTATATTATATTAAAGGAAACTATTAAATAATGAGCGGGTGGACTGCAAGGAGAGTAGCATGAGCTGGGCCAGAAATGGTAACAGTTCCGAAGCTCACCTTTCTGCTCCTGCTGATCACTAGATCATTTGGAGGCCTGTGACCACAGAGGGTGACTCATCTTTTATGTTAGGCCGAGGCCTGAGTCATTTATTTTTTTGCTCTTTACTCCAGCCAGCTGTCCCAACTCTAGGAGAAATATTCCTTGTACGAATACTAATATGTTTTTGATTATAATTTTTGATTTATGTGCTGAACAGTTTAATTTTTTTGTTTACTTGACAGACATGTAACATGCATAATTTTAGTCACACCATGAAAAATGGCGAAAACACACAAAAAACACATTTGCTTTATACAGGTCCTAGAAAAAATAGGTAAGACGTATCAAGGTTTCGCCAACTATTCCAATATAAGTATAACAGATTTAATAAAAAAGATGATTCAGCTCTAAAGTAGCATTAAATACTCCAGGAACTAAGGATCCAACATCTCTTTTCAACAAATGCTTAGCAGATCTCTTAGGATGGATGCAAGCTGGCTGGTTAAAGGTAAATCCTGTTGATCAGAGGACAAAGGATAACTGCGCCGATCCTAGGAAATACTAACCAAACTGGCATATAATTTGGGGGCTCAGAGCTACTCAGGTCAAGTGAAGTGCGAAATCTCAGAGTACTCCTTCACAGTGGTTTGTCGAACAGTGACTGAGTCACACCACACAAAAACAAAAGTTTTAGATTTTAGAAAAGCTGACTTTTCTAAAATGAGAATATGTATAGAGAAGTCATTATCAGACTGGGACAATCTAAATGGCGTTCAGGAGAAATGGGATTATGTAAAATCTGTATTTTTGAAGATAACAGAAAATTGTATTAGGTTGGTCAGTAAGTGTAAAAAATTAAAAAAACCGCTGTGGTACTATGCAGAAGTGGTCAAAATCGATAAGAAGTTAGCCTTTAGTAGATACAAAAATACCCAAAGTGAGGAAGATAGACAGATCTATAAAATTAGGCAGAAAGAGGCAAAGAAAGTTATAAGATCTGCCAAATCACATGCAGAAGAGCAAATTGCCCCATCAGTAAAAAATGGAGATAAAACATTTTTTAGATATATAAATGAGAAAAGGAAAGTTAAACAAGGATTAGTTAGACTAAAAAAAAATGAATGTATGTAGAAGAGGATAAAGGTTTAGCTGACTGCCTCAATGAATATTTCTGTTCAATTTTTACAAATGAAAATGAGGGAATGGGACCTCAGTTGGGAAAGAAGACTGAATCATTTGAAATATGGGAGTTTATCGAGGCCGAGGTTCTGCTTCAGTTGTCTAAGGTAAAGACAAATAAGTCGATGGGGCCTGATGGGATACACCCCAAGTTATTAAAAGAGCTTGGGGGTGTACTAGCAAAACCGTTAACTGATTTATTTAACGAGTCATTGATAACGGGAGTCGTCCCAGGGGATTGAAAAGTAGTGAATGTTGTGCCCATTCACAAAAAAGGCAGTAGGGAGGAGTCGGGCAACTACAGGCCAGTTAGTCTTACATCTGTAGTGGGGAAATTAATGGAAACAATGTTAAAGGAAAGGATTGTTGAACATCTGAAGTCACATGGGTTTCAAGATCAAAAACAACATGGGTTTTCCTCAGGAAGATCATGCCACACGAATCATATTGTTTTTTTTGATTGGGTGACTAAAGTAATTGATCACGGTGGTGCAGTAGACATTGTGGATCTGGATTTAAGTAAGGCCTTTGACACTGTCCCACATAGAAGACTTAATAAATAAACTGCAATCTCTGAGTTTAGATCCCAATGTTGTTGAATGGATTAAGGAGTGGCTGAGTGACAGACAACAGAGGGTTGGAGTCAATGGCGTATATTCAGAACAAGGTCTTGTTACCAGTGGGATACCTCAGGGATCTGTACTTGGACCCATTCTCTTTAATATTTTTATTAGTGATATTGCAGATGGTCTTGATGGAAAGGTATGTTTATTTGCTGACGACACAAAAATTTGCAACAGGGTTGATGTTCCTGGAGGAAGAAGTCAAATGGCAAACGATCTAGGTAAACTGGAAAAATGGTCAGAGCTGTGGCAATTGGCATTTAATGTGGATAAATGCAAAGTAATGCACCTGGGGCATAAAAACCCAAGGGCAGAGTATAGAATATTTGATACTGTCCTAACCTCAACGTGTGAGGAAAGGGATTTAGGGGTAATTATTTCTGAGGATTTAAAGGTAGGCAGACAATGCAGTAGAGCAGCAGGTAATGCTAGCAGAATGCTTGGTTGTATAGCGAGAGGTATTAGCAGTAGAAAGAGGGAAGTGCTCATGCCGTTGTACAGATCACTGGTGAGACCTCACTTGGAGTATTGTGTATAGTATACAGATATATATAGGATATACAGATATATATAGGATATAGATATGTTGGAGAAAGTTCAGAGAAGGGATTACAAGATAAACCTTACCAGGACAGGTTAAAGGATCTTAACCTATATAGCCTGGAAGAAAGATGTGACAGGGGGATATGATATGATGGGCCTACTGGTTCTTATCTGCCGTCACTTTTTATGTTTCTATGTTTAGCGTGGTCTGTTCTTCTCTGCATTGCTCTGCATTTCTTTGCACCTCGATGCCCTCCAACTCCCCTGAAATGCTCTCATCGTTTTCTCCTCTGCTTTCCTAATTTATGTTCTGCCCTCCATTCCTATGTACTCTCCTTTCCTTTACTGTCCCCTCTATTCCTCTCTCCTCTCCTCTGCTCCCATGTGCTTGCCACTCTCCTAGGAGACAAACACATTGTTATATGTGATAGGCTGTCACCCTTTGCCCTTCCTTCAGTGAAGTAAGCAGCAGGTATAGCCTGTAGGAACAAGGAGCAGCTGTTTTATAACCAAGACAGAGGGAATGTGGGACTGTACCACATAATTTAGTCCCACCTTGAACCTTCTCTAAAGGAGGAGTGTTGAGACAAGATGTCATATCTCAGCATTCAGCACAGAGGATGCATCAGGGGAGGAAGGGAGGAAGAGACCTACCCTGAGGTTGATGGGAGAAGATCCTGGGGGCACTCTCCTGGGTCAGGCAGAGGGTAGATACCTCTGGTAACTATTTTTTCTGTGCTATAAATAGTGGCATGAGTGGGTGTATATCTTGGGTTTATATCTTGTTTTTGCGTGAGCATAAAGAGTGAGAAGATGAGAGTACTCATTAGTATTCAGTGACTTCCATGATATGACAGACTTTTTGAGGTTAGTCAAAGACAATTTCTCATCAAAGTAGGCAGAATTATGATTGTTTTCAGACTTGTGCAGTTTAGGAAAAAACAGCCTTTTCAAAGAACAGCATATACATATACAGCAGGGATTCTGGGTAATGACATGGAAATTAGCACTCACGGTAATATCACCTATTTTGCTGCTAACCACTTTAAGAATAGTACTGTTGCTTGCATTGCAATGCACCAGGTTTGCATCTGTGAGCCATCAATGAAGCCCTCTGGCACTTTAACATAAACGTGATACATATTCATTAAGCTTCAACACCGTCAAAGCAAATGACATTTGTGGTGAAGAAAAGGAAAATGAGTTGACAACTCACTTGCAAACGATTTTTAGTTGATTATTGGAAACGACTAAAAATCTTACTAGTGATATGAAAAGCAGCTATTTGAGGAAAGAGTTACAGAAACAGTTGTACATGAAGTCTGATATCTTACATTAAATCAGACAGACGATGTGAGCTCTGTTTCTGCTATCACCTACTTAAAGTAGGTTTAAAATATCATAGATAGATATCATGGGTTAACTAGCCACTGAAAGGCCCTATTCAAACGGTGGTGAGATGTTACATTAAATTTCTTCTCTTAACCTTAATTTTGTAAATGATGTGCAATGACCCCTAATATGGTACCCTGCTTAGAGACCACATACATGCTACTACATCTACTAATTTGTAGAGACAGTCCTGACCACCAGGTTTAAGTCCCAGATGTCAACTGTCCAAACAAATACCCCATGCAACAGCATGCATCTTTTGCATGAGGAGTGGTGAAATGCAGAACAAGTCGGACCACTATACCTAGAAGGTTTATAAATCAGTTGACCTTGGGATTCAAATATTAACCATTTAATAATTCAAGATTTTCAGCATGCGATATATTTGAAAGAAAAGTACCAGTTAAGATGCTCAGATATTGCTAAATCATATCACAATATGAAGGTGTCTGCACTAGATGTCTGTGACCCTGAGAATCTGCTGATTCAACTTGAAACCATAAGATTGGAATAATAAGCCTGGGACTCAAGAGGGAACCTTGAGAGTTCCCAGGATTTCCCAGGCAAGGACACAACTTGCTTATTGACCTGGTCTTCTGCTGAGCTTCCAGTTAGTTAAATTTAATTAGGTTGCATTCTTGAAAGGTGAATGGATGGACAGTGAGATGTTATTTCATCTTGTTTATTTTCCTTTTGCAACTAATAGTACACTTCCTACATGCATATGCATGTGGACATCCCTTAAAATTGGTAGATTTGATTATTTTATTGACAACCCTTGCTGAGGTGTATAAAATCAAGCAAAGAAGAATACAGTCCACATACATTTGGCAGTAGAATGACCTGTATTGCAGAGGTTGCTGACTTTCAATATGGGATTATCATAGGATGCCACCTTTCAAGCTAATTTCTGCAGCCTCATTTGGTGAAGTAGTACATCCTACCAATCACGGTAGGAGCTTTTCTAGGGCGAGACATTGTGGCCTGTTTTTTATGTTTTGCAAATTTAATTCTTAATGTTACTCTAACTGCTTGGATAAAATTACTATTTTCTGTTAATGTGAAGTTTAAGTCCTTTAACTTTGGCACATGGTTGACCCTTACTACTATTTTGATGAACAGATATTTTAAAGCTGTTGCATCTAGATGATTATGTGCCTCTAACTTGCAGCAGCACGAATCAAGTTTTGTAAGTAGGCAAAAGAAGAGGTAATGAGGAAGAAAGTATAGCTTGATTAGGGGAATATTTTGTTATGACAACAGAAACGTATGGGGGAGCAGTGTTATGAAGTTACTAGAAGGCTTTAAAATGTAATTTAATTGTGTTTTACATACTAAATAGGGAGCCAGTGAAGGCCTTCACAGAGTGTGAAAGCAGAAGAAAATTGTTGTGCAAGGAAGATAAACCTAGCAGCAGCATTTTGGGTAGATCACAGAGGAGATAATCAAGACAGAGGAATGCCAACCGGAAGAGTGTTCCAATAGTCAAGATGGGAGATAATAACGGAAGGAAGCAGGGGTTTTGTGGCTTCTTTGGTATAGAATAGGTGGATGTGAGAGAGATGGTTTTTAGTTCAAGCTGCAGGATCTGGCGAGAGATTGAATATGAAGAATGAAGGAGGGGGTTGAGTCCAAGGCATCATGTCTGGTTTGTAGGAGAGGTTTTTAATTAATTAATTAATTTTATTTCTTTCTGTAGGATTTTTTGGTGGAACTTATTGCTCAAGAAAGAGAGGATGCTCTTAATCTATATGCAGGTGGCAACAAATTTGACAATCCTGCTTTCCAGAAAGAACTGCTTGCAAACCCAGTTATCTTCCTAAGGAAGTGGATGGGCGAGGTAAGGACGGACTATTTATCAGCATTGCCTTTGAAACTGATTCTACACACACACATATACATACAATGGCAGCTTTCTCAGAGTCTGCTTGTGGTTGTCCTAGGCATACCCAGCAGTAGTCCTGGGCCTACCTCACTGTGACTGCCACCAAGTTCTCTTCTATGTTTATTGGAAAATGCATGCATATGGGGCATCAGCGACCACGTGATGTAAAAGAAAACATGATTTATCAGACAAGGCCACCTTCTTCCATTGCTCGGTGGTCCAGGTCTCATGCTCACTTGACTATTGCATTGAATTTGTATTGTATTGCATTGAATTTGATGGTAGATAAGAACTATACGACCCATCTTGTCTGCACATTTTTCCTGCCGTAGAGACTCTGACCTTAATCAGTCCTTGGTCTTGTCTTTCCCATGTATGTTTGAATTCCACCTACTATATTAGACTCTATCAGCTTGGAGCCTGTTACATTTAACTTCCTTACAATACATTTAAACCTTCGTCCCTCCAGTTCTTGACTATGGCCTCTTGTTCTAACATTTTGTCTAAAATATCCCTAAATATACTAAGATTCCTTGGACTTTCCTGATCGAAAAACATAAATCATAATAATTATTAGTGATGATATGTAAAAATTATGTTCTATTTTTTTTTCTTTTTGCAAACTTGCTTAGGATTTCTTCTACACAGAATCTTTTACACATTAACCTATAGTATAACTTAGTATGGGTTTAGGCAGTGGCGGAACTACCGGGGTCGCGACTGCGACCAGGCCCTGGAGTTCTGCCAGTCAGGGGGGCCCAAGGGGTGGAGAGCGGTCGTTTTCAGCAACCGCTTGGCGCCCTTCTGTCTCCTCTGCTCCCTGCCGCCACCTGCCTAAGCGCTGCCCCAACTGCAGTGGTGGGAGCATGAGGCGTCTGTCTCGGGTGCCGGCGCTTCACGCTGAGCGCTGGCATATGACGTCATATGCCACTGCTCAGCAGTGAAGCCGTGCGAACCACGGCAGAGCAGCGAGACAGGGCCTCGCGCCCCCGCCACAGGACTGCGCGGTAAGTGACCTACAAAGGGGGGGTAGGGAAAGGGTAGATAGTGAGAAGGGGAGGTAAGGAGAGGGTAGATAGCCTGAGAAGGGGGGAGGGGGTAGATAGTGTGAGAAGTGGTAGATGTGTGAGAAGGGGGTAGATGGTGTGAGAAGGGGTAGATGGTGTGAGAAGGGGGTAGATTGGGTTGGGGTGGGGGGCCCTTAACAGATTCTCGCACCGGGGCTCTGAGGCTTCTAGTTACGCCCCTGGGTTTAGGGGCAGTCATTAGTGGCATCACTGCAGCTTTTTTCATTTTTTTTTAAAATGACTTTTTCCTCTCCTCCTTCTGATCTCTCTAGTGTTGATCACACTGTAAATTGCATTGTGTGCGGTCATCCAGCAGAGGGACCCATTAGAGATCCTGGCTGGGTCTGGACAGACTATGCTGGGTCTCTCCTGTCCTCCAGTGACCTTCTGGTGGATGTCAGCATTGATTAGTTGTCAGTAATGGACAATAACGGCAAGCTTTTTTGTGGGCATTCTTGTTCATCTTGAATCAAGCCCATTGTGTCATTAACACAGACTGCAAGCCCTTTTGGATGTACCAGCTTTATGTTCTCTTTTTTACTTTTACTTTGGATGATGTATCAAAACTTCCATAAATGAAGAGATTAAAGAAATATATTACAAAACATTAAATAAGTTGCCTCTATTTAAATGTTTTGGAAAGAAAAAAACTTTTCTGTTTTCTTATAATGTTTTTACTAGACTTCACAAACAAAAAAGGGATGTATAAATGTAATTATATATTGTATTATGATACTGGGTTTTAATAACTAACTTAATTTGGTTGTATTGTTTATCTACATTGTAATATGCAAGTTATGGTTGAATGAAATTCATGCCTTTTAACGTTCCACTCTTCTCATCCAGGGTTTTGTAAACTCATTGGATTTACCTGCAGTACTGCTTATATGGGACCAGCTGTTCATGCAGAATTGGAATCTCAAAGTGATGGAGCGTTTCTGCATGGCAGTGCTTATGCTACTGAAAGATTCAATTATGTCTGCAGAGGATTATCCAGCTATTACACAGGTGAAGCATGGTTATTTCAGTATTTGAAAAATAAAAGGAACATAACAACACAGAGATACACTTTTTGGTTGTGCCTGTTTATTTTGATGCCCTTTGCTTTATTGTATGGTTAGGTCTTTGAATTTGCAATTTTTGCAACTGCAATGTTTTGTTAAAAACAAGTTGGATTTAGACATGTTTAACTACTATTTACTTAACCCATACGCCTAAAACAACATTCTATGCCGATATTAAGAGTGGTTCTCATAGAAAATCATGTGTATACCTTTTTTTGTGTATATACGGAAGTAAAATGTCTTTATCCTTAAAATAACCTCTTGGTAACCTAGGGTGGCAGGTCCAGGGGAGTACAAAACCAGGGAGCAGCTCACCCTCTTTGGTGATCAAGTGCCCCAGTGTCCTTCTGGACAATGGGCTGATTAAAAAAGAGATCTTTGATCTCATTAACCGGCCTATTTACACTATAGAGGTGTCAGGATCCACTCTCTGCTGCCTGAACCATGGCTGAATTATACTTCAGGCTAATACTTCAGTTACCACTAGTGGCCACCCTCCTCCCTCTGGAGTGAGCTGAACCTGATTATCAGGTACAGCTGCGCCTCATGAACTGAGTGAAGCCTGCCTTTATAAGACCTGCCCTGCCCATCAGTCAGGGCCTTGGCATTGAAGTTGTAGGACTGCCTTTGCTCTGAGCCGCTACCCGTGCCTGAACCCGTGCCTGAACCCGTGCCTGAACCCGTGCCTGAACCCGTGCCTGAACCCGTGCCTGAACCCGTGCCTGAACCCGTGCCTGTGCCTGAACCCGTGCCTGTGCCTGAACCCGTGCCTGAACCTGTGCCTGAACCCGTGCCTGAACCCGTGCCTGTGCCTGAACCTGTGCCTGAACCCGTGCCTGAACCCGTGCCTGTGCCTGAACCCGTGCCTGTGCCTGAACCCGTGCCTGTGCCTGAACCCGTGCCTGTGCCTGAACCCGTGCCTGTGCCTGAACCCGTGCCTGAGCCTGTTCCTGTACCCGTGCCTGAGCCGGTACTTGTGCATGATCCAGTACCCGAGCGTAAGTCTGTACCCGTGCATGAACCTGTACACGTGCCTGGCCTGGTGGGCCTCCGTTCCCGTCCGCCCTGCCAGTGGGCCTCCGTTCCCGTCCGCCCTGCCAGTGGGCCTCCGTTCCCGTCCGCCCTGCCAGTGGGCCTCCGTTCCCGTCCGCCCTGCCAGTGGGCCTCCGTTCCCGTCCGCCCTGCCAGTGGGCCTCCGTTCCCATCCGCCCTGCCAGTGGGCCTCACCGTTACCTGTGCCTGAACCTGCCTGTGGGCTTACCTGCCAGTGGGCCCGCACCCGAGCCTGTACCTGTGCCTGAACCTGCCTGTGGGCTTACCTGCCAGTGGGCCCGCACCCGAGCCTGTACCTGTGCCTGAACCTGCCTGTGGGCTTACCTGCCAGTGGGCCCGCACCCGAGCCTGTACCTGTGCCTGTGGGCTTACCTGCCAGTGGGCCCGCACCCGAGCCTGTACCTGCACCCGAGCCTGTACCTGTACCTGCACCCGAGCCGGTACCTGCCTCGGCTCCCGTCTCTCTGCCTCAGCTCCCGAGCCTGCACCTGCCTCAGCTCCCGTCTCTCTGCCTCAACTCCCGAGCCTGCACCTCCCTCAGCTCCCGTCTCTCTGCCTCAACTCCCGAGCCTGCACCTGCCTCAGCTCCCGTCTCTCTGCCTCAGCTCCCGAGCCTGTACCTGCCTCAGCTCCTGTCTCTCGTCCTATCCAGTCCTGCTACTCTGTCTGTACCTATATCAGTGTCACCATGCATAAAGGGGTACAGACAGAGTTCCCCGTATCCCCTGCACATGGACTCCTACACGACCTGCTCGCCCTGGTCCTGACAAGAGGCCGTGTCGACTCTGTACAGCCTCCATAGATTTTATTAAAAGCCACCTCCTTTTATTGTGCTGGACCCGCCGATCACTGACGGGAGAGGTGACTGAAGGCACTGCCCTAGGTTGGGCCTAGGGCAGCCCCAAAGTTTTTTCCCAAAAAAGAAAAAAATAATAATTTTTTGGAGCTTTATGTGGCGAGGATATTGTGCGCACAAAATTTTTGCTCTCTGAAAATTTTTGCACAAGAGAAATTTTCTGCGCACGCCAACTAAGAAAAATTTGATGGAACATTGCTCCTAAGGATGTAACCGACTGCAGCTTTCCAATCTAAATTGTAGTATGACTATGACTGAAGTACATGCTGGACTGACATCTACATCATATAAGAAATGAGAAGGATTTGCTGTTTGAACCGTAGTAGGATTATAACTGAGAAAAAAATTGAATTGCTCTATTAGCACAAGTGAAAATTGAAAACTAAGTCAAAGTTAATACCTTTATTGGTCAATATAGAAAAAGATATACAGTTTCATAACCATTTGGGATATCAAATCTCTCTTCTTCAAAAGGAATCAAATCCCTATTCCATCTGAAGAAGAGATGTTTGAGGTTTGGAAAGCTAATGTAACTTTACACCTTTTTCTGTGTTGGCCACTACTTAAAGCTACAACTACAAATAATAATAATACGATATTTTGGTAGATGCCATGTTTTGCCACCAAGTTTAACTGAAATGCTTTCGTTTATAACCTAACCTTGCCTTACTACAAGGTATGAAAACCATAAACAATACTATAATTTGTTTTATTCTTCCATTTTAATGCTTGTCATAGATTTTGCTGCATGACGGATGTCACCTATTTACATCTGATATACAGAGAGCCTGGATTCACCTACAGCAAGGAGGACTGCTTGCAGATATACCTGAAATGAATCGCTTAAAGAAAAAGTAATATATGTTCCATTTTAACTTTTCAAATGCATGTAAATTAGACTTGTAAATTTCTGACAAATTTATATTTTAATTTATGGCTCATAAGTTTCTAGACAACAAATTTTGTTCCTTGCCCTTTTAGTTCGAAAAAACTAAACTGTATTTTTTTAAAATTTGGAAACAAAATGTGTTGCCCAAAATCTAATCTCTATCCCTCACTGCCCCCTTGATCACTCTGTGCCCACTGTCCTTATCCCCTAGTCCTCTCTCTACCCATTCCACACTGCCATCTGTGCCCTTGCTTTCTTCCCTACCTTGTATCTGACCTCCTGCTCCCATCTGGTCTCCTCTGATCTCTCTGTGAAGCTGAGAAGATATTGACAGGGGAGATGGCAGCAGGAGCAAGAGGGGAGAGAGAGTCAGTGTGTGAGTTTTTAGCTGCAGAGGAGAAACTGGCAGGAGACAGGGGAGAGGGTGGGTGAGGTTACAATCTTACGCATATTAATATGTGAGTTACTTATTAAAAACCTACTCGAAACTGTAGACTGACATCTCTCAAGTATCCACTCTCAAAGGGGTCAGATCCTGTCCTGTAAACCGTGGAAGCATGTCTTTTAAATGTGACAACATTTTGGATTAACTTCTGGAGGTGATTCAGTACATTGTTACTTTTCCATTACTCTAAAGTGGATTTTGTGGGTGGGGGTAATGAATGGTCTCTAAGTTACTGATGAGGGGATAATAATAAAGAGTCCTGTTCTGGCATAAATGGGGCAGCTTTACTTGCAACCTTTGTAAGGCAGGTTACAAAGGTTCTTTGGAACGGTTGATATTGTCTGTTGAATGATGCATTTTGCATGGCTTATTATACTCCCTATAAAAAATGGTTATATTGTAGCATTTTATCCATGTGTTTGTTTATTTAAAACGCATATGTAAAAAAGTGTTAAATGGGCAAAAGTTGAATGGTCAAATGCAGAAGATGTAATGAGCATGAATTGTGAATAGCTGTACGTACAACACATGCATATCAGTGAATTATTGGCTGTTGTCTAAAAATCAGAGCTACCAGTAGACATAATTACATTTGTAATTCCACCAGGATTTTTTGCTTATTGCGGTGTGCCATATGACAGGAAAATAAATTATTAAAACAAACTAATTGGTTATTTTTGTATGCAGGCAATTCCATGAACAGTCTCTAAGGCTCCAAGGTATGTAATATCTATTAAGTATTCTGTAAGAGAAATGTAATTTTCTCATTGATTGAGAAAGGATTCCACCTTCCCATGGAGTATGAGCAGGAAGTGCTTCCTTTGTTTTTGTCTGTCTAGTATGCATTAAAGAGTCTGCCTGCTTTATGGGACGGTCCTTTTTTATGTACTAATGGAGGTAAGTCAGTGAGGGCAGTGTACTTAATTTTAATGTGCTTGATACATTCCATAACAATATCAATCCTGTTTGGGTTATTCACATGAGACATAAAAAATAAAGTTTTCAATAAGTATGAAATTCCTAAATAAATGTAAAGTTGTAATATTTATTTTCAGTTTCCAAGAAATCAATAAATTGAGTTCATTAAGTTGTTTGCCCTTAATAATTCATAATAGAAATCATGAAAATGGGCACTCTGTGCAGAGACTAAGACCTCAAGCATTCCTAGAGTCAACCAGTACATGGACCCAAGAACAAAATAAAATTGTAACCAGGAATATAAACCATAGTTTGGTGTCTGTAGCTCCCCCAAAAACAACCAGCTACTCCTAATAACTGTTTATTATTATGCTTTGATTTGGGGACTGTCCCAGAAAACCCAGAACATATGATCACCCTAGCGTGGCAATACATAAAAGTTGTATACATTACAACTTATTATTAGGCTTTCTTACAGAAGTATCCATGTAGAGTGTTCACCCTAATACTATACTATTCTTTTTTTTAATATGATTACAAAGCTGGAAGGGATTCTGGAATTTTCAGAAAGATCTGTTCAGTGGGTGTGAAGGATATTGTGATGAAGTTAATTTTACAACAAAAAGCGGAGGCAACTGTAAGTAAATATGGTAATTATTTGGATTGTGTAATTGATTTGCATACATTATTTTGTCTCCAAAATGTTTTCTTATTATTTCTTGCTCTGTCATGCTTAACTTTAAAAAAGTGAGTTAATACAAGGATGCTACTATTTTAGCAGGCTTGTTTGCAAGAATTTGACCTGACATCTGTGAGGCTTAAGCTTTCTCTCTTTTATGGAGATATGATGCTAAGTTCTAAGACCAACTCTATGGAACCTAGTCTGTGTGAAGAAGTCAAGCTAAACAAAGGGGGCGATAATGAGGTTACTGCCTTTACAATTCAGTTTAAGGGTAAGAATTTACCAACTAATAAAACTATGAAATGTATCTGTTAAATAATAAACATCTAATCATGTTATTTGGCAAATTGGGCACATCTTTGCATCCTCTAATACAATACACATTTGTGTATAACTGTGTAGTTTAGGGCTTGTGACTACACATAGGTAATTCAGAAGATTTCATCATTAAAATGTTCTATTCTCATTTTTGGTGTGGTGTAAACATAGAGGGCATTACATGTAAAATGTACAACTTTTTAAATATAACCTAATTTCTCCTTGAGTTAATTTAAATCATATTTTTATTTCAAAATACCTTCACAAATGCCAGCATTGACTATGTTATTATATGAGGCACACACTTTCGAATTATAGTTTGCAAATTAGTAAATTAATTTACTCAACTGTAGACAATAGCTAAACATATATAGATATCAAATAATTACGTTTTTGTCAGAAAACCAATTTATTACTAGAGATACAAAGTACGTTGTAACGGTGATGCTGCATTTTCTCCCAAAGTTGCATTTCTGCTACCTAACCTTTGATGGGATTTAGAACTAGTTTGCCCAGCGTTGGCCAGGATCCCAGAAGCGGTATAGCCAACAAGTAAGGCTATAATTTAACAACCATGGTTCCCACCATTTAATGCTTGCAGTAGTTATTAGTTACATTTGGTTTGGGGTTTTGACTAGATCTACTGCAACACGTTTGGAATAAAACTGCACTCATTTATCCTATTGCTCAGCGTGTTTTGAATTTGTTTAACCGTTTGTGGGGATTTGGTAAAGTCCTGCTTGTGCAATAAGGACCGTCTGTTGTTTGTGCGACCTGCACTCTTTGCCTGCTGTATTGACTAGATCTATGACCTATACTGCTGAAAACTAGACCTCACCAAAAAATGTTACCAACTGTCACTGAAGTAAACCCTGGGGAGGGTGAAATAGAAATTGACACCTTGCCTGACCTACAAACAGGCTGATGATGATATAAACCTTCTCTGACATTAAAATGAAACGGTTTCCAAGCTCTCAGCTTTATAGCAATCAGAATCAGCATGAACAATCAGGATAAGTATGAATCCATTAGTCTAAATTTACATTCTTAAGCAGCTATTTTCTTCACTGCCTTAAGGAAATGTATTTCCTTATTTATATTTTGGATGTTGAAGGGGGAGATGAACTATCTTATTTACTATATACAAATGTATTAATGGAAACTAGAAAACGCAATATCAAAATTGGCAGTGATGTCAGTTTAAGAGAATAATTGAAGGTTTGTTAATTTCAGCCATTGACCTCAGAAATTTAAGAACAACTATACTTGTGTCTCATTATTATTTTAGAATAAATAGGGACTTTACCGATGGATATCTGCAGTATCAATGAATTGTAACTATTTTTAGTTTATACATTCAACACTGGTGTCATATGCAGGTATTTAACATTTTAGTAGTTTAAATATGCTACTATTAATTGAGTTGAAGTGGATCCAATATAATTCATTACATGTAAGGGAATCATTGAAATCTGTTTCAAATGTTCTAAATGCCACTGTGTCTAATTTCCAGACCTGAGTCTCTCTATTAATAATACAATTAAGGGTGCATTGGAATGATACTCTATGTATAATAGTTGCTATGTTTGAAACAAACAGACTAAATCTTTATAAACTAAACTGTTTATATAAATTTGTAATATTCTCCATGTGTAATAACAACGCTTGCATCTGATCACTGAATTCTGTCCAAAACAAAACCTGATAAACCGTATAAAAACAACTGTAAAATGTCCTACAATAAACAGATGCCCATGATCAGCATGGATTTATGAAGTATGAGAAAAAGACATTTCCTCTCTACAAAAATGTAATTTGGTACATAATGATATGTACAAACAGTACCTGTGATTTTTTTTTTAAATTTTCCTTGCCTATGGGGAGGGATATTTGGCCTCACTGCTTCACCACTACATAGCTAGTACTATCATCACCCCAAAAACTGCTGTCCTGGCTCTGCCCCTACTTGCTTCTACAGAGCAACATGTGTGTGTGTGTAGGTGTAAAACATTCACATATGTTAAAATCTGCTGGTACATAAGGAGAAGATGGCCCTGCTATTGCAAGCTTCCATTCTACTCATGCACAGGAACACAGTTTGACTTTACATGCCCTTGGAGGAGAGGTCAACTGGTTCCTCTTAGAGCTCACTGCAAGCTGGAATCTTCCTTGGCATGATTTAGTGATGTCTGTGTCTGTTTCTAAGCCTGTCCTCCTCCTTCATGTTGCAGGTGCAGGTTGCAAAAAGAAGCCTGCATTACCTTTATTTTATTGTGGGACATGATGTGGTCTTTGAACAGGGTTGCTTGAGACATGTGTCAGCTGCTTTGATTTAGAGACTGTCCCAGAAAACCCAGAACATATGATCATCCATGTTTTGCAATAGGATCATGGGTTAAGGGCTTCCAGGTCTCTGGCTAATTGTAGATCAGATTAAGGAGACATGGGTATTTGTTGTTCTTATTATTGTTAAAAGACAAATACACTAATAAAATGATTAACATTTATATTATTGCTGACCACATTTGAATGGAAATATTTCAGATGAAATATTCAGAAGTATTAAAACATTTACTGAAAAGTGTATAATTTCCTTTTTAATGTAACTATTGTACCTTAATATGACTCTTACAGATATATATCAATTTAATTCAGTTGATCCATCAAACTACTTGAATGGCACAGACTTTAACACACAGCCCTTTATTGTATTGCAAGCAGTTTACACCGATGGAGAAAGAGGTATGTCACGTAATAAGCAAGCAAAGGCTAATGCATAGAGAAACAAGTATTTTCATGTTAAGAGTGTGCAGTGATTACCTAGGTAGGATTAGATTAAATGATCTAACAAATTACACTGATACACTAACTCTCTTGTTTAACAGATTGCTTGGACAATAAGTAAAAATACAGTTGTATTACACTCTATATGGTGTTACTTATTAGGACATAATATAAATCATCTGTTCCTTAGCAGCAGGGCCGGCCTTAGGGGTGTGCGACCTGTGCGACCGCACAGGGCGCCATGGTTGCAGGGGCGCCTGACCGGGACTTAGATTAAAGCATCGTTTTTTTTTTGTGTGTTTTTTTTTTTTAAACTTTATTTAACATCATTCATGTTAAATAAAGTTTAAAAAAATAACGATGCTTAAATCTAAGTCCCGGTCAGGGGCGCCGAGCGGTTGCTCGTGAAGTTCTCGGCAACCGCTCGGCGCCCCTTACTCTCCGTGACTCCGTTTCTGTGCCGGCATCTCATGTTGAGCGCCGGACTATTCCGGCTCTCAACATGAAATGCCGGCACCGCGGCAGAGCGAGAAGACGGATGCCTCCCGCTCTCACCGCAGGACTCCAGCAACAAGGTAAGTGGGGGGGGTGTAGTTTGAAGGGACAGGGGGGGTGTAGTTTGAAGGGACGGGGGGGTGTAGTTTGAATGGGCAGGGGGGGTAGTTTGAAGGGGCAGAGGGGAGGGGTAGTTTGAAGGGGTAGTTTGAAGGGGCATGGGGGGGTAGTTTGAAGGGGCAGAGAGGGCGGGTAGTTTGAAGGGGCAGAGAGGGGGGGGTAGTGAGGGGGGGCGCCAGAGGAGTAGTCCGCACAGGGCGCCACAACGCCTAAGGCCGGCTCTGCTTAGCAGGTCTAAAAATTAGGTAAATACAACCCTGAGATGAACAACAACACATGAAATATTACACCATGTCATGATTAATTCAACAAAAATAAAGCCAAAATGGAGAGGCCATGTGTGAAAAAGTAAGTACACCCTTACTACTTCCATAGGAGTTAAGATGGTAAGTAGCAGACAGGTGCTGGTAATCAAATACCCTTGATTAATTGATCATCAGCAACTGAAGCGAATGTTGCTGCCCATCAACCTGAGAAGGGTTATAAGGTAATTTTCAAACAATTTAAAGTGCATCATTCTACAGTGAGAAAGATTATTAAAAAGTGGAAAACATTCAAGACAGTTGCCAATCTTCCCATGAGTGGACATCCCAATAAGACCCTGCAGTGGTCAAACAAACTGCAAAAAACTCAAGACCAGCATCTACTACAGAATGGCTCAAAAAGAAACAAATCAAGATGTACCTATTTTTTAGACTTGCTAAGGAGCAGATCATTACTATGTCCTTATATCTAAAACCATAGAATTCAAGGAGGGTGTACTTTCATTTCACATAGCTGTAGGTACTCATCATATACCGTATTTGCTCGATTATAAGACGACCCTGATTATAAGACGACCCCCCAAAATCTAAATATTAATTTAGGAAAAAAACAAAAAGCCTGAATATAAGACTACCCTATAGAAAAAAAAGTTTTACTAGTAAATATT
Organism: Sceloporus occidentalis; assembly: GCA_023333645.1. Lineage (NCBI taxonomy): Eukaryota > Metazoa > Chordata > Lepidosauria > Squamata > Phrynosomatidae > Sceloporus > Sceloporus occidentalis. The sequence goes on along the minus strand of JALMGF010000071.1, from coordinate 4,033,439 downwards.
AATGCATGTAAACAATTTTTTCATATCTAATAAAAGCTATGATTGAGAAAAATATATATTTTTTTTATTTCCTTTTATTTGCCAACCTGCCCCCCCAGTTATGCACATCTGCCCCCAGGGTTGCCACTCTGCCCCCAGAAATGCCTTATACCCCCTATTTGCCAGTCTGCCCCATGATGTGCCTTTTAACCCTCTATATGCCAGAGTGGCATATAGGGGGTTAAAAGGCATATCATGGGGCAGAGTGGCATATAGGGGGTTAAAAGGCATTTCTGGAGGTATATATATATATATATATATATATATATATATATATATAACTGCTAACAGTAATCACACTCCTATCAAGCCAAGGCAGCCAGTACATGCTGGAACCTGGGGATGATATGAGTGTGAGTACAGCCTCCCTATGCCATGCTACCACCACCACCCACCTTACACATCCATGCTATCACATACACACACTCGTTCACAAACATTTAAATACTCATTCATTCCATTAATCACACATACTTCACACATTAATCACAAAAACCCTCCCCCACCCCCTTACCTGAACTGCAGATCTCTCACTCGCAGACTTCTGCAGGGGCCCGGCTGTGCGAGCAACTTCTCTGGCCCCGCCCCCAGTGGAAGGAGGGGGGAGGTAGAGTTATGTGACACTCTACTAGCTTCCTGTACTCTTGCTGCTAGAAAAGACGCTGCTCGCGACCAAAGCACCGGTAAGCAGCCTGGCAACCTAATCAAGGTCTGATTAGAAGACGACCTTGATTATAAGACGAGGGGTATTTTTCAGAGCATTTGCTCTGAAAAAAACCTTGTCTTATAATCGAGCAAATACGGTATGTTAGTTAATGCTAAACAATTTGGGGTATCTAAAAGAAATTGAGTAATATATTAATTTTACCTATTGCAACTCATTAATGAAAAGCTATCAGTCAAACCAACATTTGCATTTCCATGGCTCTGTCATTTGAATCTGTTTTACAATAATTCTGTTAAAACAATCTCAAAACAGAAATATCTATTGTTCCCAGGAGAGTGAGATGTGCTTTTATAGAACACTGGGCTTGGTTGTAGATGTGCCAGAGAGTCTAAAACATTTCATGTAGATATCAAGCAATTAAACCTAGAGAGTTTTATACAATGGTATGCATTTGCTTACTTCAAGTATTCAAGTGTACCAAGCTACTAATATCACTATCCTTATGTGAAACCCCAAATTTTACTCCACATATTAAAATTATCCTCATGACATCATGTTTCAGTCTGTACATAGTAAGCCAGGAGACAATCTACAATTTACAGAACACAGTACACCAGACCAGAACTAAGAAAGTTAAAAAAAAAACAGTTGTAGTAAACATTAAGCATTAAGTTTACTCATTTTTACTTATGATACACTAAAAATCACATATTACTGGAAGGGTTGAAAGCATTTGAATACTTGGGAACTCAGAAACTCTTGTGATATCACAGCTGAATGCCAGCCCTCCATCACCATCATTTGATTTTCAAGTGACAGGGCTAGTGTTTAGCTTTCTACCATTTATTTCACCAACTCAGGGTGATATGAATTGTCTGCCCTGTGTCAAGCTGGTTCACAGAGAAATATTGCACCTAGCCTTGGAACCTGTTAAAGAGTGGTCAACAATTGGTAACCCCATACATATTCACTCTGCTACAACACAAAATAAACAATTATGGTACTATTGAAACTAGACATTTATTCTGAAAGTGTGCAGTGTGTACAGATTTTTGGTAATCATGTCTAAGAAAAATGGATATAGCTATTTTAGCCTAAACCAGATGATATCAGCTGAAACAAAAAATAATACATGATTGATATGTAAGCAACTCATTTAAAAAGAGAAAAAATTGTATTAATTTGCTTTAATTGAGAATGTAATGTTTGCTAGATATACTAACCCTTGGGTGGACTCAAGTGGAAGCGTTTGAGGAGCAAACAATAAACATGCAAAACGTATGGAAACCGCAGCACACATCCTTGAGTTTATCATTACATCCTGGGAGGGATCCAGACAACATTAATGAGAAAATACCAGGTAAGTGGCAATCAATCCACAGAAAATAATATTGGCTGATTAAATAGCACCCAAAAGAGCATTATAGACATGTGCAAATGGACCAAAAAACTATTGGGATACATTTTTCGGTTCATTTTTGGCACATTCATTTTCGGGCAACGAATTTCATTCCCTGCTCATTTGGTTCGGCTGAAAATTCAGGGTATTTTTATTTCAGGAATTAAATTTGTTGCCCTGTGCTCACATTCACTCTCAATCACTCAGGATATAAACCAGTGGGAACTTCTGCCAAAATGAGGGTGCTTGCAGTGGTCTCCCACCCAATTGGAGAATCGGGGAGAGCATGTCACAGCAAGCGCATGTCACAGCAACCGCTTTCATTTTGCCCTCATGTTTCATGGAAGAAAATTCAGAGGGGAGGGGTTCTGGCCTCTTTTAGGGGCTTTGTACAATTCGCCAAATTTACCAGAATTGGCAAATTTGCAAGTCGTACAAATCTGAATTAACACACCTATTCAGCAAATACACACATATCCAAAAATTCACAGTCTCTGCACAGACAAAATGTGTGAATTATTTTCTTGGCTGAAGATGCTGTTTTATATTTTTTCCAAACTTATTTATTGATTTTATAAGTAAGGTCATTAAAGACATATCAATACAGATACAGTAAACAAACAGATATATATTGACTTAACATTTAAGCTGTTCCAGAATGAAAAATAGAACTGAAGTACATAATAAAAACATTATTCCACAAGATCAATTATAAATAGAAAAAAGAGACAAAACAAAATAAGAGATATAAGTGATGTTACAGTTTTGGTATGGTTATGATGTATTATCTATGTCCTAGAGATGAAATGCATCATACTGCTTTCTGTCTACATATAGGATTATAGTAATTTATTTTCAACATGACATTACTGCTAACTGATATTTTATTCTTTCTAGGCTGCCATATGTCAAGTATTCATCTAACAGTATATGACCCAACAAAAGAAACTCAAACAACAACCGGTGTATTGAACAGAGTAAAGCAGTAAGAGCTGATACCGACTAACACCAAACTCTAAGCAATTAGTATATAAAAATATAGCAATGCAACTTAAAGTGAATATGTAACTTTTCCCAAATCCATCATTTTAAAATTCTATACACTATGTTATTGTATTTGCAGATTTAAGTAAGCAATATATGTGTATTATAAATTCACCTTGGGCTACATTTATTGATACAGATCACAAGTAATTGAATAGCCACTTTCACATACATTGCAATAAAAACAATGAGATGGAAAAAAATATTTGTACATCATGGGAATAAGCAGGAATAAGCAGGAAAGTGATTTGCCAAATGTTTTGACACAGATCTGAAATGCCATGAGATAAATTACTGTGACACTGGGTTATAGGTGGCTTTATTTAAGTTAAGTTGTAGTTATGTTAAAGGTATTGTTGCAGCTACTCTGCCCTAACCCTTCCCAGGAATATTTATATAGTCATGTAAAATATTACTTATACAAAATCAGACACTGGTAGGTTGTTGCTATAGAAACTGAAAAAGCGTTTGCGCCGTTTTTATGACTATACTTTCTCAGTAAAAATGACAGATTGACTAAGGCTGTATTTTCTTAAAATGCTAGAGAGCTCAATAAATATTTTCGTACCGGGACGTCCAAAAATGCCCACTAAGAAACCCCTATGGACGTCCCGGTACGTCCAGCCCTTCGTGCAGCGTCAGGGACACATCCCTGCTGCTGCACGGGAGACCAGGCTGTCTGGTTTGACAGCCTGGACTCCCCACTGACAGCAGAAGCCGGCTTTTCCGGCTTTCTGCTGTCCGATCGCCTGTAACAGCTTCCGGCATGAAAGCCAGTAAACTGTTACACGTAAACTGCACGATTGGAGGACAGGATATCCCCTGCGGGATCGGTGCAGGGGGATCGCGGGGAGGGGAGTGAGAAACCATCTCTCTCACTCCCCCTCCCGTCTTGTAAGAGAAAAGCTGAAAAAAAAAACGGTTAGTCATTTAAAAATAATATTAAATAAATCATTAAAATAAATCATTAAATAATACTACAAAAATTATAATGTGAGCTGTGATGTCACTGTGACATCACTGGCATGTTCAGGAGGTCCCTAGGAGGACCTCTAACTGTGTGAAAAAAATATATAAAAAATACAATTTTTTTTTTAAAAATTAAAATTTAAAAAAAATTAAAAAAAAATATATAAAAAAGATAATAAAAAAATTCTTAAAAAAACCTTACTTACCATTGCCCTAGCATAACATCTAGCCAGTATAACCCTCCTGCCCCCGTTCACAACCCCCAAACCTGTTAAGCCATAGGCATAAAAATTATACAAAATTCTACACCTTATAGTATGCTCCCTGGTGCTGGGAAAGTCTGGAAAATCTATATAAATTAGGTATTTCTGAAATCAGGACACCTGAATTGATAAACTTGGAGGGGATTTTCCATCACTTTACCTAATTTTGTTAGGATTCAGAGGGAAAATGTAAAAAAAAATTAGTTTATTTTTATAATCTTCGCTAGTTTTTACTAAATTTCTCATTCTAAATTTTCAGCTAATCATCCAACTATGGTATCAAATGAAAGCTCTATCTCTCCTTGAAAAAACAATATATAGTTTACATGGGTACACTATTCACAGGAAAAGAGAATAATCGCTAAACCGACATACCGCAAAAATGGCAAAATTGCTCTGGGCTTTGAGGTACCAAAAACCCCTGGGATTGAAGGGGTTAAAATAAGTGATGGTAGTTCCTCTTTAAATAGTCTACATGTATAAGTTGATACATGGATCGTATAAAGTAATAAATACAGTTAAAACACAATGAGAATACATAAATATTTTGGTAAAGCATACGTTTATACATCCTGATTCACTTTTTGTTAAAAGAAAGCACAAGAGATTAATCAAAACAAGCAATTTTAGTAAAATCTATAAGGTCAGTGACCTATTGGGTTTACTCCTTAAACACAATCTATGTGATTTACACTGATCCATAGTCACATGTTAAAAAGAAATGATGAGGAATAGCTCAATTGCCAATTTCTTTTCAAAGCAGAACATTGCCAACCAATGAAAAGGGATATTGCTTATGTTTAATTATTATTGTTATTTATTTATATTGCACTTATTCGACATAGAGCAAAAATAGTAGGGATACAAGGTATCCACTACTGTTTTAAAGATGAAGCACTTTGAATGTTCATGAATTTATGGGTGACCCTGTCTTAATCACCAAAGGAGGATCTATAATACATTTTATTCCGTATGGCAATATTATTAAAAATATCACATTTGCATTCATGATTGATTTTATCAATAATAATTATATGTAACACAACTTTGTTATATTTAACATTATACACCCTTAAGTTAGTAAATTATTTTTCTAGATGAGGCAAAATGCTGCTATTCCTTAAATAGTTTGTAACATATGTTTTACGTATGTTTTATTCAGGAATGAAAGAAATGCAGAACCAATGTTTTTGTCTATGCCTTCCTGGGTGCAGCACAACAAATCCACTATGTTGCCATCTCCTACAAGCTTACAGCAGGCTTTTGATTTGTACATAGATGGCTTACATTATATCCCTGACAATTCAACTATAACAAAGGTGAGCAAAGTCAAGTCTCTAAACTAAAGCGTTATTTTTTTCCCCAAAAGAAAGAATATATGGTAGTAAATACAAACTATGCAGTCCATCCAGTCCAGATTTAATCTTTCAGGCTTCTGGTATGGGGAAGCTGTGCGCCAGATCTCTATATCTTCCCGCTTGATGTTTTGAAAGAATTCCTTGGTGTATTTCGGACTGCTATACACAATAGAATCGGCCCTTGTACTTCTGCAGTAGCAGAAGCGGGAAGCTCCATTAAGCATATAGAAGAGCATGATCCCAAAGGACCACCAGTCCACAGCAAGATGTATTTTTGGGGCTATGTAGAGAAATGTTCCACAATGACCTTTTGTGACTGTACTTGCAAAAACACTTTCTGCAACAACGCCAAAATAACTGATCTTCTCATGTGCCACATCATCAAGTAAGATATTCTCCAGCTTCGGGTCCTAATATATGATGCCGTGTGAATGGAGGAACTGGATGCCACATACCATCTCTACAGAGTAAAATGCAGTTGTGTTGTCAGTATCATACATCCATGTGTGCTGAGTATACAGGAGAGTGAATGAGAGTGTGAGAGAGGGAGAATGACATGAATGGGCAGGAAACAGAATTAGTTGTAAGAAAACGAATTGGCCAAAGACAAATTGAAAAATTCAATTGAATAGTTTTCGGCGCATTTGCACGTGTTTAGTCCATATCCTAAAAAAAGCCACTTCTGGTTCCAGCTGAGATATACTATTTCATTTTGATATAACTTGTTTTCTGTGTTTTGCACCTTCATAGATTTTTGTACACTATGTTCAGGAATGACACATTGGGAAGATTAAAATACTTCAGGATAGAATTTATCCCATGTAATTAAATCCACCATAAGGATAACATACTGATTCAGATCATGTGGGACTTTAATGTACACAGGTCTATTGATTGTTTTCACATAAGCAATAAACTTTCATTAAAAAAGTGTGAAGACGGCTTTTCTCAACATATTTGTACTTGCATACTGCTTTACAGGCCAGATTTAAATAACTTTTTTATAGTATGTCCAATACTGATGTGTCTGTTTTGCGCACAACCAGCAGAAGCAGCACGTGAGCTAAATATTGAAATTACAGTAAAAACTGTTGTGTTTATTTATCTTTAGGTTTCTGGGCGAATTGTGAATTCTGGAAGAAAAGATGTCCCTCAGTTCGTGGCTTTTCCAGAACCCACCAGTTCAGCAAGAAATCCAGAGTTCAATTTCCATTCTACACTAAATGCTGAGAATAAAATGCTCAATGCTGCCACCTCAATACTTTTTCAAGTATCAACAATGGATTCCAGTTCTAGAAATGTAGCTTTAATTGGTAAGACAAAAGCTTATATTTTTACCATCACAATATTGCACAATAATCGTAGCTGTTTTATCAAAGCTACTTTCAAATTCCAAGTTAATACTCTCCAACAGTCCCCATTTTCAGGAGACAGATAAAGGGAGGGTTAATGAGGTGGGATAATATTCACCTCCTGTCATTAATAAAATCTATATTTTCTTGCACTGCAAGTTAGGAAAATCTCCAATTTTATTACAGACAGGAGGCTTCATATTATGCATGTTTAAAGCTAGATATAAAAATTACAACACCACAGACGATATGTGAGTATCAGGTTTAAAATAAAAAGTCTTGAAGGTGGAGTCAGTGGACCAGTCTGCGGCTTTGAGTATCTCAGCCAAAGAACCACCAGCCAGGAAGGCTTTAGTTGACATAGCACTTCTGGAGGAATGAGCTCCAAACACAGAGATATATATGCCCGCCAGAGACATAGTGGCTCTGACCCATCTAGCGAGAGTAGCCGAGGAGACAGGAAGAAAAGGTTTATGAAAGGAAATTAGAAGCTGAGGAAGAGAGACATTACGAAGAGATGTAGTCTTGAGCTCATAGTCTTTGAGACAGGTAACAACACAAAGAGACGGATGATGTGGAAATGAAGGGTAGAAAACAGACTGTAAACCAGTTTTAGTACGTCTCTGGATTTTAAAACTAACACCATTAGGTACATATTGTCTAAGAGATATATCTAAAGCCCTGACATCTGAAACCCTTTTGAAAGAAATGAGACATAATAGAGTGGTTAGTTTAAATGACAATAATTTCAAAGGGAGAGAGTCATAATTGTCCCAGGAATTCAATAAGTTCAATACAATAGACACATCCCATGTATGATGGTATTTAGGAAGAGGGGGGCGTTTGAAACGGATAACCCTCATGAGCTTGCATACTAAAGAATGCTTACCTGAAGGAAATCCATCGATGAGAGCGTGATTGGAGGAAATAGCCGATCTGTACACATTGATGGTACGATAAGCTTTACCAGAGTCAAACTGGGATGAAAGGAAATTTAGAATGTTGGTTACATTGGAATGTACAGGATCCACGTCCCGTTCCATGCACCAAAGTAACCAAAGCTTCCAGGCAGATCCGTAATTAGTTCTGGTACCCGGAGCCCAGGTTTCGGAAAGGATACATCTAGCCGAGTCTGAAATTTCCGGATCAAGTTGCGCCTTACTGTCTGTTTTTGCCAGTTATTGGAGCTATCCCCATTGCCAAGATGTCCTCCATGTTTGACAATGCGGTCAGGTGTACATCTTGCTCAATGTATGCAATCCTTGAGCAGCGCTTCGAGGGTGCATATTGCTGTGCGAGATGTGTGCGGGTTGCTCATTTGGAAGCACAAATCCTGAGTCTAGAGGAGCAACTGGCAACACTGAGATCTATTGACAACTTGGAGAGGAGTCTGCTGCTCACTGAGCAAGCTCTCTCGCAGGTAGAGGTGGGGGAGGATAGTGGGATGGAGGTACAGGACAGTCAGGCAGCTAGCTGGGTTACAGTTAGAAGGCGGGGTAGGGGGAAAAGCGCCAGGGAGGCTAGTCCTGATCTAGCACACCCCAACAAGTTTGCCCGGTTGGCACATGAGGGGGATGTTAGTTCAGAGTTAGCAGTACTGCAGCAAGTCACTGCCTCTGACCACCAGAGGGGTGTCTGCTCCAGTAAGGAGGGAAGGAGGAGCGCAGGGCAGGCCAGACAGGTGCTGGTAGTGGGGGACTCAATTATTAGGGGGACAGACAGGGCGATCTGTCACAAAGACCGGGATCGCCGAACAGTGTGTTGTCTGCCTGGCGCTCGAGTTCGGCACATCGCGGATCGGGTTGACAGATTACTGGGAGGGGCTGGAGAAGACCCAGCAGTCATGGTGCACATTGGCACCAATGACAAAGTGAGAGGGAGGCGGAGTGTCCTTAAAAATGATTTCAGGGACTTAGGTATCAAGCTTAAGGCAAGGACCTCCAAGGTAGTATTTTCTGAAATATTACCTGTACCACGTGCCACACCAGAGAGGCAGCAGGAGATTAGGGAGCTAAACAAGTGGCTCAGAAGCTGGAATAGGAAGGAGGGGTTTGGGTTCATGGAGAACTGGGCCGACTTCTCTGTCGGATACAGGCTCTACGGTAGGGACGGGCTGCACCTCAATGGGGAGGGTGCAGCTGTGCTTGGGGAGAAGATGGTCAGAAGGGTGGAGGAGTGTTTAAACTAGGGAAAGGGGGGGAGGGAAACTACAATATAGAAGGGGAAGATAGTGTAGATAGAGAGCTGGGGCTTATAAATGTACCTGGGGGTGGAGCAGAGGGAGGGGTTAGAATAGTTAATAGGGATAGGCTTCATAGGGAAAAAAACCATACACCTCTAAATTGTATGCTTACTAATGCCAGAAGTCTGACCAATAAAACTGACGAACTGGAGTTAATAATGTCTGAAGAAAATTATGACATAGTGGGTATAACAGAGACATGGTTGGATGATAGCTATGACTGGGCGGTTAACATACAGGGGTATAGTCTATTCAGGAAGGATCGGAAAAAATGAAAAGGGGGAGGAGTTTGCCTTTATGTAAAGTCCAGCCTAAAGGCCACACTGCGGGAGAATATATGTGAGGGAAATGATAATGTGGAGTCATTATGGAAAGAAAAATAATAAAATACTGATCGGGGTTTGCTATAAGCCACCAAATATAATGGAAGCAGCAGAAGATCAATTATTAAAGCAAATAAACAAGGCAGCTAATCACAATGAGGTGGTTCTTATGGGGGACTTTAACTATCCCGACATAAACTGGGAAAGCGAGACCTGTGAATCTCATAAAGGAAACCGGTTTCTGACTATAAGTAAGGATAATTATCTGTCCCAAATGGTACAGGACCCGACCAGAGGGGGCGCCCTACTGGACTTAATATTAACCAACAGACCTGACAGAGTAACTAATGTGCAGGTCAGGGGGCATCTAGGAAATAGTGATCACAATATGATGCATTATAACTTGTCCTTCAATAAGGGAACTCTTAGAGGAGCCACAAGAACTATGAACTTTAGGAGGGCAAAGTTTGATCAACTAAGAGAAGCCCTTAACACTGTAAATTGGGAAAATGTCCTCAAAAACAAGAGTACAGACGCTCAATGGGAGATTTTTAAGAATATCTTAAATTCTCACTGTGAAAGGTACATACCGTATGGGAATAAAAGAGTCAGGAACAAGAGAAAACCAATGTGGATAAATAAAAATGTAAAGGGGGCAATAAATGGCAAAAAAAAGGCATTTAAGCTACTAAAACAGGAAGGCAGTGAGGAAGCACTAAAAAGCTATCGGGAAAAAAATAAAATATGTAAAAATCAGATAAAAGCAGCAAAATTGGAGACAGAAAGACTCATTGCCAAAGAGAGTAAGACAAACCCCAAAATGTTCTTTAACTATATAAATAGTAAAAAGGTTAAAAATGAAAGCGTTGGCCCCTTAAAAAGTAATGAGGGAGAAGTTATAGACGGGGATCAGGAAAAAGCTAATCTATTAAATATATTCTTCTCTGCTGTATTCACAGAGGAAAATGAAATGCCAGGTAATATACAGCAGGATGAGATAAATGCCCCAGTACATGTCGCCTGTCTAACGCAGGAAGAAGTGCAGTGCCGCCTAAAAAAAATCAAAATAGACAAATCACCAGGTCCAGATGGCATTCACCCCCGCGTTCTAAGGGAGTTAAGTAATGTAATAGACAGACCCCTATTTCTAATATTCAAGGACTCTATAGTGACAGGGTCTGTTCCCCAGGACTGGCGCATAGCAAATGTTGTGCCAATATTCAAAAAGGGGGCAAAAAGTGACCCGGGGAATTATAGGCCTGTTAGTTTAACTTCTGTTGTGTGTAAACTGTTTGAGGGTTTCCTAAGAGATGCTATTTTGGAGTATCTCAATGAAAATAAATGTATGACTCCATATCAGCATGGGTTTACAAGGGATCGGTCCTGTCAAACTAACCTGATCAGCTTTTATGAGGAGGTGAGCTCAAGACTGGATCGGGGTGAATCGCTGGATGTCGTATATCTTGATTTTTCCAAAGCATTTGATACGGTGCCACATAAAAGGCTCGTACATAAAATGAGAATGCTTGGGCTGGGGGAGAATGTGTGTATGTGGGTAAGTAACTGGCTCAGTGATAGGAAACAGAGGGTGGTTATTAATGGTACATACTCTGAGTGGGTGACTGTTGCTAGTGGGGTACCACAGGGGTCAGTTTTGGGTCCTATTATTTTTAATATATTTATTAATGACCTTGTAGAGGGATTGCATAGTAAAGTATCAATCTTTGCAGACGATACTAAGCTCTGTAACGTAGAGGACAGCGCACGATTACAAATGGATCTGCATAGGTTGGAGGCTTGGGCTGGGATGTGGCAGATGAGGTTCAACACAGATAAATGTAAGGTTATGCACATGGGGAAGAAAAATCCAGGCTGGGAATATGTATTAAATGGGAAAACACTGGGGACGACTGACATGGAAAAGGACTTGGGAGTTTTAGTTAACAGTAAATTTACCTGTAGCGACCAGTGTCAGGCAGCTGCTGCTAAGGCAAATAAAATCATGGGGTGCATCAAAAGGGGCATAGATGCCCACGACAAGGAAATAATTCTACCCCTGTACAAGTCACTAGTCAGACCACACATGGAATACTGTGTACAGTACTGGGCACCAGTGTACAAGAAAGATATAGTGGAGCTGGAGAGGGTTCAAAGACGGGCAACCAGAGTAATAAGGGGAATGGGAGGACTACAGTACCCAGAAAGATTATCAGAATTGGGGTTATTTAGTTTGGAAAAAAGACGGCTTAGGGGGGACTTAATAACTATGTATAAATATATAAGGGGGCAGTACAGATATCACTCCCAGGACCTATTTATACCCAGGACTGTATCTATAACAAGGGGACATCCTCTACGGTTGGAGGAAAGAAGGTTTCTGCACCAGCACAGACGGGGGTTCTTTACAGTAAGAGCGGTGAGATTATGGAACTCTCTGCCAGAGGAAGTGGTAATGGTAAACTCAATAAAAGAGTTCAAAAGGAGCCTGGACGTGTTTCTTGAAAGCAATAATATTACAAGTTATGGATATTAGATTAATAGGGACAGAACGTTGATCCAGGGATTTATTCTGATTGCCATATTTGGAGTCGGGAAGGAATTTTCCCCCTGGTATGGGGCAATTGGCATCTGCTTCATAAGGGTTTTTTGCCTTCCTCTGGATCAACACAGTAGGGACACAATATGTATATAGGTTGAACTTGATGGACTTTGGTCTTTTTTCAACCTTATGAACTATGTTACTATGTTACTATGTTACTAAGTTGTGTTGCCCTGATACTAGGCAGGCCACAAGGGGTAACTGGTGGGAGAGGACCAGAGGGTGGAAGCTCCCTGCTGGGTCGAGGAGGATGTCCTGATGGAAAGGAAGGGTCCTCGGGAAATCTATTAGGATACTCAATAGGAGAGGAAACCATGGTTGTGTTTGCCACCATGGAACAACTAGGGCCAGGACTGCTCTCTGGGAGCATGTAAGGAGGAGAACCCTGGAGATCATGGAGAAGGGGGGAAAGGCATAGTTGATCCCTTCTGACCAGTCCTGAAGGAAAGCATCCTGGCCTTCGGCTTCTGGGTCTGGTCGCCAGCTGAAGAATCGGGAAAGTTGAGTGTTGAGTCTCGAGGCAAACAGATCTATGGCAAATGGGCCCCAAAGGGTTGAAAGGGTCAGAAAAACTGAGGGATTCAGTTTCCAATCGCTGGAATCTGTGAGAAAACGTGAGTTCCAATCCGCTATGGTGTTGGATAGCCCTGGCAGATATTCTGCTCTGAGAAAGATGTCTCGCTCTAGACAGAAGTGCCATAAGGTCTTGGTAATATCTGCTAGGAGTTTGGACCTGGTCCCCCCCAGACGGTTCACATACTGAACCGCGGATATATTGTCCATCTTGAGGAGAACGCAACAATGAGTTTTGTCCTTCGCAAAACTCCTTATTGCGAAAAACCCTGCCAGTAATTCCAAACAGTTGATGTGACGATTGAGTTCTGTTATGGACCACTTCCCTCCAGTGGAGATTGAGCCGCAACGAGCTCCCCAACCCAAACGACTGGCATCGGACTCTATGACTGTGTCTGGGAATGAGCTGAAGATTGCTCTTCCATATAAGGATGTCGTCTAGATATATAATGAGTCTGACACCCCTGCTGCGTTGTAGTGATACTACGGGTTTGAGTAATTTGGTAAAGCACCATGGTGCAGAAGACAACCCAAATGGCAAGCATGTAAATTGCCATTTCGTATTCTTCCAGAGGAATTGGAGAAATGGTTGATGGGACGGATGAATTGGTACAGTAAGATAGGCGTCCTTTAAATCTATCTTTATGAGCCAATCTTTGTGAATGAGAAGGTCTCGAAGGAGGTGAATTCCTTCCATTTTGAAATGGTTGTATTTCACAAAGGCATTGAGAGTGCGTAAATTGATAACCGGTCTGTGGCCGGAATCCCTTTTCTTTACCAAGAACAAATTGCTCAGGAAACCAGGGGAATTCTAGAGGGACCTGAATAATAGCACCTTTGTGGTACAAGCCTGAGATTTCTTCTTGGATCAGCAAAGTGTCTTGTTGGGTAAAATGAATTGGATGGGGAAGCTGATCCTGAAAGGGGGGAAACATGAATTCTATTTGGTAACCCCTTACTGTATCTAGAACCCAAGAGTCGTTTGTGATACGACTCCAGATAGGGAAAAAATGTAATAATCTCCCCCCCAGCCTGTTGGGGGAAGAAAGGGGAGCAGTAATACTTACTGAAAGAGGATCTTCCATGTGGAGTTCCTCGATGGCCCCGTGCTTTCCAGGGTCTTCCCCGATGTGGGAAGAAAGGGAGAGGGTTGGAGTTTCCTTGATAACCCTTATAAGACGAGGTGTAGCTTGGGTTATATGAAGAGGTCTGGCATGGAGGGTTTGGACGGCTGGGGAAACGACCTCTGCTTTTCCCAGCCCTGCCAAAAATGTTTGGGTGGAAAACCTTCTTGAGACTGGCATTTGCATTGTCCAGATTGGAGAAAACATTTACATATTTGTTAATGTCCTTGAGAAAGGCTTCTCCAAATAAACAACCTTCCACAGCTGAGCCTGGTTCTTTAGTGGATATATGGGCTAGCTGCGGGTCAATTTTAATAAGGATGCTTCGTCTGCGCTCTGCGGACATAGCGCAATTGGCGTCAGCACCAGGACATTGGTGTACATGCTTGTTGAACTGTACGCCAAAGTACCCTAAGTTTGGCAAGTTTTATCTAATATATGTTTCACATACAGAAACAACAGGAGTTATCAAGCCTTATGGGACTTTCATACAAAGTTCCTGAAAAATAGTGGGCAGAGAGGGCTGGCACCTTCTGGCTGGGAGGGGTGGAGCTAAAGCCAAGTGGCCCCATTGTCCCTTTCTTCCCATGCTCACTGGCACACATATTTCCATACACACTGTTACTCTTACACACGCATACACACTCAAGTTAACACATTCGTGCTAACACACACACACATACTCTCACATTAACATAGACTCATACTAATGCACATACTCTTACACAGACTTACACATACTGTGACACTGTAAGCCCCAGCGGTGGAGAGCAGGGTAGGCCAATGCTCCATTCCCCCTTCCAGTGGAAAATCCATGCCAGCTTTTTTAAAAGAGGCTAGAGGTCTGCAAATTACAGTCCAGGATTCCTATGAGGCCTGCATCAGGCATATGTGCTGGGCATTAAAACCCCCTGACAATCAGAGTGACTGTTGTGGGGAGAAGAATTTCCCCTGTGCTCCCATGGCAAGCAGAGGCCCTGAAGAAAACTATCCCTTAGCCAAGTGTGGCTACGCCTGCCTTGACCTTTGTGTGTGTGCTGTCTGTGGTAGGTTTTCAAGAGCCTGGCTTAGCTGGGTCTGGCAGGGAGGTTAAGTTAGTGAGTGTTTTGGATGGCCAGTTGGGCCAGCAAAGTATAGCTAGAGAGATCCTATTGGGAGCTAGCTTTTTCTTTTATGATTTTGTTTTGGGGTGTTTCATTTGTGCACTTGAAAATAAATCACTCAGTTTTTGCAAGTTGGTGTTCCTGAGCCTTATTGCCTTAGAGGACTGTGCTCAAGATCCCTAAAAGTGAAATGTATGGCCCTCATGCTACAGGGTTTATCACAATGCACATTCATGTTAACACACACATGCACACTCACACTAATATACACACTCCCTCTAACACACACAGACATATATTCATATACACACATATTAACACTCACTCTAACATTTCAACATGCTTACCTTTTAATAGATAGTTTCTAATACATAAGTCTGGATTGCGAACTAGCAGAAAAAGCCAAGTTTCTGTATTAATGGATACTTATTAAATCTTCAGTCTACATCTGTATAGTATATTGGAAAGACAGAATCGGATGCTGCTCTAACTAAATTCAATATTAGGAACATAAACAGAAATAAATCTTTGATTGTGTAAAATTTTGCCTTATTGCTATTTTTTGAAGGTTACACTTAATTGTCACGTGACACAAAACCAATCACTGATAGTTTCTCCCCTTACAAACAAAAAAAAGCTTCTTTAACGTTTCAGTTGTATTTATGTGTTTAAATCTTTGGAGGTAAGAATTACATTTAGTTTATTTGCTTTGCATACTAGAGTTAGAGCAATTTATGTTTTGTCTAAGTGAAACAGCGCCTATAAGTAATCGTGTATGTGGATGTATTGTGAGGGCTCTTGTTGATTGCACAGTCAGTTTCACGCCTATGATGTGTTTTAAACAATGTCAATATTATTTTCAAGCTAACAATAGTTAGCTAACAACTGCCAAAAGTGGCAGTCAGTGTATTTTGATGATGTTAATACTTTGGTGTTTTACAAATTGAATGCATTGTTTAATATTGTGTATAGTGTAAAAGTGTGTTTGCACATCCATCAACTAGAAAATGTCAAGTAGTTAATTATGCTTCTTTATTATTATTAGGAAACTGTATTTTCCGTGCATTTAATGAAGAGGGAAAGGTTAACGTTGGTGGCTTTCAACTTAAATTGAGAACTGGCTTGCCATCCAAGCAACAGGATTCACTTGTATCTTCGGATTTGCATCAATACCCAGCTTTTCCTTGCTGCTCCCTTTTAATTCGACTTCTGCCAAATTCAGAGGTGGGTTACATTATAGTGATTATACTAATATTTGTCTCTTTTATGTGAACTTTTAGGTTAATTGATGACAAGTCACAAAGTCTGTATTTTTATCCCCAATATCCTACTAGCGGGGCATTGTGTTTTTAGTTGTATTTGCAGCGTGGGGAGAGTGCAAAGTCAATGGAAGTTCCACACACTATTGCCTCTGCACCACTTTCCTTCATCAGATATCTGCCTACTTCTCAAGTTTCCCCTCATTCCTTGGCTACTTTAATGCCTATGCAACCTCTTACAAAACCTTTTATTTATTTATTTTTTCATAAATGTGTGGCTGTGTCTGTAATCTTTTTGTCTACAGGTGGCTAGAACATGCACCATTCCCTGTCTACATCATGGTCATTGTTCAACTAGGCATAAAAGATACTGTGTATAGTTACATATAGTTGACATTGATATATTTCCTATTCTCTATATGGTAAATTTGAAAATTAGACAAAATAATGAAACAAAATAGATGAGGGCTATTCAATGTGGCCAATTTTCTCACCATGTTGCTCCAGAATGGATCCTAGATATTGCACTCTTAGAAATATGTAATATTTGTTACATGCCTGTTCACTTAGATGTCCATGCGGCTAAATCATGTTGGATCCTGTTGAATAAGTCCTGCACATGTAGGATTATTGTAATGAAAAAGCTGTAAAGAAAGTTGTTTATAGTGTCCATGATTTAGATTTTTCATTCAGATAAATGTATTTCAACCTCTTAGGTTTCCCAGAGGCTGGAAACTGCCTATGTAAAGATGAAACCTTTATTTATATATTTAATTTATGCAAAGTTAGTCTTATTTTAACAGGGTACCATTTATGTATTTAATAATGTTTGCACTGGGATACAGTTGTGTTGCTGGTCCACCTCAATTATTTAATCTCTTGTGTTATATACCTCTACCTTTTTGATTATATGATGAGATATAGAAGGGTCAGGGCATGTTTCCAATGCATTGTCATCTAGATGCTCGGTTTAGGGTTGAACACAGTGGTAATTCATTTGTGCCATTCCCATGCTAGCCCGCTAGACAGACTAAGCATGAAAGACCAAGGAAAGCTAAAGGAACATATTAGCCCTTCAGGGTGTTTTAAACAGAAACACAAGCTACAATGAGACCGAAGATAAATCAGTTTTTATTTGAAAATAGCTGTCATATTAAACAAACCACATCAGCGTTCTTATGGTAGAATATGAAATGTGCATTTTTAAATGCTAATCGAAACTACAGAACAGTACATAAATGAGGGTTTTTATTTACTTACAAGTACTATATATAAGACTAGATTTAAGGGAATTTACAGATATACTACTGTCTTGGAGAGCTGACAGAATGTTTGTGAACGTAAAAGTATGTATTTTCTCACAGAGCAGATGCGGTGCTTACAAATACATGTGGATTCTAAAAAAATCTAAAAAATAAATTTTAATTCTGGAAATGATAGTCGTTAGCATATTTAGGTCAAGGCACTGGAGCAAATATCTGTGTTCATCTGATAAGTGCTCATGCATGTAGTATAGTGTCACAAATGCAAACTACTAGAAAAGCCAATGCATGCCCTCTGTCTCAGAACAAGATCAGCTTCAGGCCACTGGTATCACTGGTAAGACATTGCAGGAAGGGTAGATCACATTCAAATTGTAGCATAGCAATTGCTGTAGAATCTTTAGTAGAGTACAAAAGACTCTTGCCCCTGGAAAGAAAAGTTCTTTGTAAGCTTCAGCATTCAGACTCATTGTTGAAGTCTATGTTTTAATTTCTCTTCAAACATAGATGGGGCTGATTCTAAAAAGTAAAGGGTAGTGTAATCACAACTATATCAAGTGGAATGGTTCAGCCTAGTGGTCAACATTTAACATGTTGTTCCAGAACCTTTTAACTAAGGGGCTAGCAAATGTGAGTATTATGATTATTAACTTACAGGAGACAACTTTTTTTTATCTTAGTTATCTTGTTTCATCAGCGGAGCATTACTATGTTGCACAACATTTGAGGGTTATGATAAACGTCTATTAACTTTTTTACTATAATGAAATTACATACTGTGTAGGTAGAACTTGTGAAAACATGATTGCAGTCAGAATACTGCATACAACATCACATAGATCTTCAATTGAAACATTAGGTGTAGACTTGGTAATCAAAAATGGTCTTAAAAGTAAGGCTACTAATGTGGAGCTACTACTGTACATATTAAAAACATATAGCAGGGATATTCACCATCTATAGACCACTTTCAAAATATATTCCTGTGACATCAATTGATATATATATATATATATATATATATATATATATTTACTCACAGAGTCCATTGCACACCATTCCAAATATTCCAAGCCCGGTGCTAGTAACCAGCAGTTTCCATATAAAACACTTTCAAAAAGGTGGTCAGCACTCTAGGTCTTTAAATTGACAATTTCATTTTATTCAAAGTCAAGTCGACGTTTCAGTCATTACTGGAAAGTCAGTAATGACTGAAACGTCGACTTGACTTTGAATAAAATGAAATTGTCAATTTAAAGACCTAGAGTGCTGACCATCTTTTTGAAAGTGTTTTATATATATATATATATATATATATATATATATATCAAGTGTAATACCTTTTTACTAGACCTATGCTCATAAGTTTTCAGACCTTCAGAGATCTCTTTTTATTACACATCTTTGACTGGGACCAGTATAACAGATGCAAATATCTGGCCACATAGTGTTTTCATATGGCCACATATAGTGCTAATGCCCATCGGAGCTTCTTATATATCTTTATTGCTGTGCCTTAAGTGTGTCTGCTAGCTGGATACATGCAGTTGCACACTACGGAAGTGTAAGAGGGAAACATGCGGCCTTAAAGTGGCAGGGCCAATTTAATCTTCAGGCTGGTCATAACAACGTCTGTACAAAAAGCATGTTTGGCTAGGGAAGCATGTACATGTTTTTAACTTCAATGTTGGGACTGCCACCTCTTTCCCCTAACGAAAATTGACTGTTTCGTAAAAATCTCTGAAAACAAGGGCAATCCCAACTAAACTAATGAAAGCAAATTTAGGAAACCACTGAAATTTTGTTGAATTTGTTCATTCGTTTTCCTACTACAGATGAGGAACTCTCCCTTTTACACATTTTCTGGGACGGTGGCCAGTATTTACAAAATGTTGCTTCGCCTGGGGTCATACAGACTTAACCCCTTAACGTTCACACAAAAATGGTCAGGTGACGACCTGTGATGTGGCTGGCATGTCATTTCATTTTGCCACTGGCAAGATGGTGGCGTGTCCTTTAAAAAAAAATAACAAAGTTCGAAAAGTTCGCCAGAGAACTCTAAGTCTACTTGCAGGTTGAATACAGGTACTGCATTCAACCATGCAAGTCAATGGAGCCCAGCTTTCTAATCACAATATGATTATTAAAATATTTTTAAAAAATTACATCTAAACACAAGCACCACAAAAGTGTTAAGGAGAAAATTACATCAAAACACAAGCACCACAAAGCGGTTAACCAAGCTATGATTAGCATATTCGGTAAGTCTATGACTAAGTACATTTAGACAAAACAGGTATTTTGTTGTATTGTACATGGATTGAGAGCACCACTGGTTGGTTGGAGAGTCTTTCAAATGAAATAGTTTAGCATAATATTTTGCAAACATGTTATCAGTGTCAGAATGGTTCATTAACTAGAATTCATCGTTCAGAATAATGTAAGATATTTTTGTCTGAGCTATTTTTTTGTCTGCAGTTATTCGCTAACAAGGTGTCTGCGCTGTTTTCTTTGGAATTTTTTTTTCTTTTAAGTTTGCGCAAACTGTGTGTACTTAAAAGTTGATACCGGAGAGCTTAAGGCCAGGACTTGTTAAAGTTTGATACTGATATGTAAATTAAAGGGATCAAATTTGTGTAAGTTAAATAAAGAGTATAATGTTTAGAAAAGTGTGGGGAAATTATGGAGTTTAATTTTTTATATGGGAAGTCAGCAAAATTAACTACCCTCCCAGTACTCTTTGTGTTCTAGCCAAAGAGTGATGTGCAAGGCATCATTAATGTAAAAGTATAATTTATTATGCAGACACCATGACGATTAATTTGACGCGATCTGACCATGTAAAGTTTGTTATGGAACAAAATATTACATATTGTAACATAACATGGTCTGTGAACAAATGATAAATTCTAAAATAGAAATTAACCTGATAGTAAAATCCTTCTTTTTAGGGTAGAGAAATCTCAGTACATGGAGAAAGTGACCTAGCAGCTAGTGACCTAGTGTGCATAAACTGAGCATATAAGATTATGTAATTTATTCTGTTTCTTTCTAGGTTGTCTACAGAAATCATTTGCAGATGAATGAAAAAAATAATTTTCACATTTCTACTTACCTTTTTTGTGTTTTAGTGCTAACATATATTGAAAAATTTCAGGATGAACTAGATGGTTATACAACTGTAGCAAATCATTTAGAATCCAAAAGTCAGGTTGTTGCTACCATACTCTGTATTTTAAACTTGATTATATTTTCCTTTTAATGATGTCCTTTGTTGTGCCATTAAAATAGCTGAAGTTGAAGTCTTTATCATAATTGCTTGATGAACAATATAAACAGGCGTCCACGCAAACTATTGTAGTCATCATTATGTTGATTTATTGTTTCTGATCCAGTATAACATATGTCATTGCACACAAATATCCCTTCTCCGGCTATTGATTCTGATTTACTCTATATGCACACCCATTTTGTAGCGCCACGAGCCTGTGCCAAAATATTCATTGGGATACTACTTCACAGATGAAGCTAGACCAACAAGGTTTGAATGGGAGATAATGAGCACATTTCAAAAGGATGCCAACTTTCCAAAACTTGTAAAAGACATGGCAGGATGCATAATGGAAAAAGAGCAGAGCCAAGGTATGACATGCACTTGGGTAATAGGTGTACATTTTTTAGTCACTTAACTTTGTTTCATGTGAATCACATAATTGAAGACCAGGTACTCCACAACATTTATAGCAATACCAGACTGCTTTTCATAAACATAACATAACATAACTACTACTCATGATGATGGTCACACCCTGGACCTTATTTTTTCTAGCATATGCTCTCTCACTAACTTCACTAATTCCCCCTTCCCCTATCTGACCACCACTTCCTTTCCTGCTCTCTAACCTTCTCTCCTACTCACTCCCCTGCACCCCATCCTCGACGAACCAGAGACCTCATCTCTATTAACCTTCAGAAGTTCTCAACCAATTTACTGCCTCTCCTCTCTCCTATCTAAAACATGTCATGCCCTAACAACGCTACCTTTCTCTATAACTAAACTCTCACATCTGCTCTTGAGGATGTAGCCCCAGTTACTACCCGCGCTTCACGACATTCAAGTTTCCAACCTTGGCACACAACTATAACATGACACCTACTAGGTTGTTCCCGCACTGCTGAGCGTAGTTGGCGAAAGTCTCATTCCATGGCTGACTTTCTGCACTACAAATTTATGCTACGTTCTTACTACTCTGCTCTCAACCTTGCTAAAGAAACCTACTTCACCTCCCTCATTTCAAAATCCTGACTCTTACTTTCAAAGGCCTTCACAGCAGTTCCCCTACCTACATTTCCTCACTCATCTCTAAATACACTCCTCAATGGTCTCTCCGCTCATCCAGTGATCTCCTTCTATCATCTCTTTTGATTTCTAGCTCTCATGCATGCTTACAAGATTTCTTAAGGGCTGCCCCTATCCTCTGGACTGCCCTCCCCCGGCCTAGCCGTGCTTCCCCCTGCCTTTATTCCTTTAAAAAATCCCTCAAGACCCACTTCTGCAAGGACGCTTACAACATTGCACAATAACACCCTCCCATTTTCCTCGTTCCTCTCATATTAGCTCACCTTCCCCAGTCCCTCTCCTGCAATACTTTTACTAGTGTGGCTGGTCCATCCCTAACAATGGCACTTTTACCTTTTATCTATTGTGTAATACAACCTAAATCCCTCTAGATTGTAAGCTCGTTTGAGCAGGGGCCCTCCTCATCTGTTGTCTCTGTAAGTCAAATTGTTATGTTACACACTACTTTTTATGTCCTGTCCACTCATTGTACAGCGCTACGGAATTTGATGGTGCTATATAAAACAATAAATAATAATAATAACACACAAACAGTATACAATACTGTTAGGGACATGACATGTTCTTTGTTGGTAACTAACACCAATCATAGTAGTCTGATTGCAGTGGTTTAATACTGGTAAGGTTTACAAAAGCTTTTCCCTGCTGGCAAAATAAAAAAATATCGAAATGAGCTGTTAAAGGTGTCTTTTGAAAGTGTGTTTTCAGCAGTGGTTTGAGGGAGTTTTCTTTTTTCTAGAATGACTGGAAAGAAATGACTTAGATGTCATTTTATTTGGACCACTGTTTCACCTGTGCTAACCTCAGACATATAGACAGGTAGTTTAGCCTATATGGCAATACCCTTAACTTAATACCTTGTCATCTTTATGGCAATTCGTATGAATATGTCTGTCACAGCAACAGTTCATAGAATAATTATTGACATTAAACAGTCATCCAATGTCTTTTGTGAAGAAGACCTCCAGCTATATTGCTATAGAAGCTAGTAAATTGTGTCCAGACTGGTGTTTGTGCTTGAAACAAAAAAACAAACAATATCTGCGCACATGTGTAATAACCAAAAACCACATAGTTTGAAAGCAGTAGGGATCCTTTAGCCCAAACATAAAATCCATTAGGGTGCTGATTGATGTGCCCTCTTTTTCCCCAAACCATAGGTTAGCAGATGGGGGTAATACAATGAATGTTATAAGCCTGAAGGGGCCAAAGTTTGTAGGTTTGTAGGGAGGTAATATTGGTCTGTCCTATGAAAAGCCAATACCTTTTACAAACACATTTGTTTTTTTTTTTGGTTTAATGTTTTACAAGACTATATTAATGTATGAATGCCCCTTGATTAATGAAAAGGTTTGGGAATTAATATTTATGTCTTTGTCAGCACAAGAGAATCAATTGCAAGACTTGCTTGAGAAAAGATTAGGTGGACAAAAATCATCTTTGCTTCAGCCATCCTTGAATTACATCAGTGTACACCATGCAGTACGGTATAGACAGGAGATTGGAATACGCTTACGGATCAGACAAGCATTTGGACTTGCAGGTAAGATGTATTTGTAAGTAGAGAACAGAGGAGGGCCAATGCTTGCCCTTGGTTGAATGTCAAGGAAGAGGGCTGGCAAAGTTTAGTCCCTTGGGGAAGCCAACTTAAGTGACCCAGTAATAAAACACCTCAATGCATTTGGCAGGTGATGTGTTCAATGCACGCTATATAGATCTGTCTAAAATGCATTTTATGAAAGGTAATGATTAGAAAGTCCATAAAAAAACACAGAAAGGATCCTGTGATCGTGTAAATGTTGCCTAGGGGGGTTGCCTAGGGAATGTCATATTTGTATTGTCCGTAGGGTACCTAGCAATGTGTTCTTAGAAGCTTTTTGTTACTTGAAACGGAAGGGCATGAAAACTTACATGAAATATTGCATGGATGTTCTATGGTTCCTGCTTTCCCCTGTGCAATTTACCTACAGTAAATCCAATGTGTGCTTAAGTTGATTGTCACCTTTCCAAGACAGACTTTGGGCATTTTTAAAACATTTTGCTGTTTTGACAACTATACATGCCTTGTGCAGGAATGTTTGACGCTGTTTGCAACATAAATAAACAAAAAAGTTACCATATGTCAGACATTTGAGACATTTGTTCCTTACAACCATAGCAATAACTAAAAGATATAAAAGTCTGTGTCACTCTAGATTTAAGAATTCTAGGTGGCTACATTAAAGTGAAACATGCAAAAAAAAAGGTAGTGGCTAAGAATCGGATAAGCCCAGGAGGCATCACCCACCCTTGCTAGTCCTCCCCTGAGAAGTGCCCAAGAACGTAACAAGGAAGGAGCCTTTTGGACTGTTGAGATGTCAGCCCTAAGAGATTAGTATGACGTACACCTGTAGGTGAAGGTGCTTGATTGAAATGGCTGTAATGCAACAGTGAAAAAAGCAGCTGAGAAGATCCAGAAGAATTATCAGTGGATCTCAGACTTGTCAAAAATCAAGTCATTTTTATTGGAACTGTTTAAATCACGTTCAAGGGCTAAAAATGTGCAGCTGTCCATTTTATTGCATATGATTATCTTGTAAGTAACCACTAAGTACCCTGCTTTCTTTCATTTGATACCACAACAAATACATTGATTGGATTTACTGCTGTCCTCTAACACATACAGTAATAAAATAAGCATTACTAGTGAGAAATGGCATGAATTGGTATTGATGGAATAAAAGGTACTTTTACAAAATTTAAAATTTATATTTGTAATTCTTAATTCTA
The DNA here is from genome assembly GCA_023333645.1 of Sceloporus occidentalis. Taxonomy (NCBI): domain Eukaryota; kingdom Metazoa; phylum Chordata; class Lepidosauria; order Squamata; family Phrynosomatidae; genus Sceloporus; species Sceloporus occidentalis. The sequence goes on along the minus strand of JALMGF010000071.1, from coordinate 4,008,734 downwards.
ATTCTTAATTCTACATTTAACACTCTTCTCTGACCTCCCTCACCTTCCAAGTTCTTTGCTCAAGAACTCACCACTTACTTTAAAGACAAAATTGACACCATAAAGGATAACATCTTCCCCTATGGTGTTACTCATATGGTACCTGAACCCCTTCAGTCCAGTCACCCCTACTGAAGTTTCTCAGGTCCTCTCGTCCTCCCACCTCACCACCTGCCCCCTCGACCCTGTAGCCTCACATCTTTCACCCTCTCTTCTAACTCGCCTCACCCACTGGAAGTGCATCATGGATGGCAACCCATTACCTAAAGCTCAACATCTCAAAGAGCTTATGGTTATCCCGCTATCTACTCTGTCCACAATTCTTAGCATTTCTTAGCATCTCTATCATCTCTATCCCCTCCATCCCTCACATCTAATCCCCCACCAAATTCTGTCTACTTCACCTCAAAAATATATCCTGAATTTGCCCATTTGTCACACAAGAAACAATCCATATCCTGTCTGGATTATTGCAACACCCTACTAACTGGTGTCCCCCTCTCCCACCTTTCACCAATACAATCCATACTCAACACAGCAGCTCAATCTTCCTCTGTCACCGTCCCTCATCCGCTGCTCCACTATGCCAATCACTCCATTTGCTTGCCATACCCTCCAGAATGAAATTCAAACTTGTGACCCTGACCTACAGAGCCCATAACAACTCAGCACCCCCCTACATCTCTACTGTCTTATGCAAATACACATCTGAGCACCCTCTTTGCTCCTTTCATGATTTGCTTCTCTATTCTACCTCTTCCTACTTCCGTATTCAAGATTTCACACGTGCTGTACCCTTTCTCTGGACTTGCATACAAAATTTCAACCTGACTCAATCAACTCATCCCTATCCAAGTAGTCCTCTCCTACTGTCTAGTCTATTCAACCACTGACTATATTGTAAGCTTGCAGGAGCAGGGCCCTCTTTTCCTTTTGTACCAGTTTCTTATTGCGTGGAATTTTAAGTTATTTTATGTGACTAATTGTAACAGCACTATGGAATCTGCAGGTGCTATGTAAATAAATGTAATATACAATGGGATTCCCTTATAGCCTAGAGAATGTGATCTCTTAGTTGTATTCATCTATTTTGGTTTTTCATCCATAATATCATATTTTGTTTTATATCTCAACAGTTGAAGGCCTTTACACAAATGCCTTTGCTAGGATCATGAAGGGAGCACAAAGTATACATCTGCCAGAGTTACCTCAGCGATGGGGAGGAGAGGAAAAGGTTTTGACGCAAAAACATGACTTTGCAAGTTTACAAAAATCTCCAAGGTGGACAGATAATTCAGTGGTAAGACATTTTTATAGCATAGTTCATATGTTGTTTAAGAAAGATAATAACTCATCCATACAACTTTAAAGTGACCCCCAGTGTCCCAAGCAACCACCTGAATATTGAATGCATAAAATAAAAAGCTTTCTGTGCATGGGGGAAAAGCTATTTCCAATAAGGTTTGCACAGTCAACTCTGGGGCTAACCAGCAGTAAATATATCACAGCATATAGCTGGAGGGGCAGGCACAGATGCATATAGAGGATTCTTTAGAATCTGATATGTGGAAAAATCCGGTGTGACAGGAGTAAATGCACAGGAAAATGCTGGACATACACAAGAAGACACAGAGGTTCAGGGAAGTGCATACACAGTGGGCAGAGTAATATGTATACAGGAAAGCAGAAGAATGATAAATAAACAGATGGAAAGATAGAATAGGTACAGGGATAGAAATGCATGGGTAAATTCACATGGGAACAGTGAAAAATGGAAAACAGAAAAACTGACATGGGATTAGTAGAGGAACTTGGTCGCACGGACATGGGAAGGGATATCCAAAAGAGGTATTGCAATATGATATATATTAACTTGGGAAGCTACTGTTGCCCATAACCTGTAAAAAATATGGCTTGCCTGCTGATTTTGTCTTGTGGTGTTCCAACTTTTGCTTGTCACAAACGCAAGAGTGTTCTTCTTTTAAAATCAGTTTCACTTGGCAAACAGCAATGTTTCATTCGCTATTCACTAGTAGCTAAGTGGTCAATTAAGTTAGGTGTTAACTAACTTGACTGCAGTTGCATCTTCAAATGCTAACATGAAGTGAACAGAGGATGCAATGCATCCTATAATAACTTGAAGGTGCTGGTATGCTGGTACAAGTATGCACTCCTGTGTTATTAGCAGCAATTACAAATTGTATTAACAATCTCCAAAGATAACAATATATCCAAACAGGCATTATTTCAAGGGGCAACAGTGCCGTTTTATTCCACACTACAGCTGATTAAATTATTTGGATGGCCAAGTAGTGCATTTATTGAAGTGCATTGTAATTACCTTTAATAAATGTTACCACTTTCTTCCTACCCGTGTACTGGGGCACCAGCAGTTCTAACAAACACAATAAAAATAAAACAGGTTATGATTATTGGTAGCATGTATTAAAAACACATTGCACCAGAACATTACCTATTACCTATCCATCGTTATGTTTTTTTCATACTCGAGAAGTCAAGTGCCAAAAGAAATCCCTGTAAACCGTTGCAGCAGCATTAGTATAATTTTGCACTGTATACAGATTTACATACTGAATATTTGCACTCAGTGCCACAAACTGAATGAAAATTAGCTTAACAGTCAGCTGGGAATGATAAAATTGGCTCATTTTTATCTAGGCGCTGTAGCCTCATACTGTTATGATAATTAACACAGTCTTTTGGACTGGACTAAGATTTAATGTTTAGAATAATACAAATGTCTATGTATGTGTTTTTATGGGACTAAAATGGAATACAACTGTAGCTCACTGAAAGTTTATACAATATGTATATGATCAGCATCAGGCTGGCTTTTTCTGTACCAATAAATTTTTGTTTCTGATCCATTATTTAATTGAGTTCTTTGAACACCCCACCTTGTAATCCCTTGTGTATTTTTCTCCATGGCATTTGGCACAAATTAATAGCACATAACAGAACAGCGCTCTATCTTCATGATTAGGCTCTAGTTTTTTGGGGGGATCTAGCCAATGAAGCCGCATTCAGGCTGACTACTCCTTAAAATGAATTTACACAGAGAGAAATATCAACTCTGTCAACAATTAATTAGTTTCCAATTTATAGCTGGATGACCTCTGCATAGCATGTGCTCGGTAACTAGAAAGAACATTCCTCCATGATGTTTATAAATGTTGGTACAGTCAGGAGGTGCCTTTGTATTGTAGATTTTTAATACAATTTAAGATAAGGTACTTGATTATAGTTGATAGTAAGGAACATGTTTATTATTCAAAACATATAAAGGTAATGTTCACATAAATTGTGTGACCTATTGAGACAGTAGTCAATAGAGGTGAGGCAACCAAATTTTGTGGCTGTGCAATATTCTATATTTTTCAATCTTTTGTGAATTTATGAATTTATGAAGATCTTTGTTTTTAGTTTGGCAGACAATCTACCTCATATTTGACATATTATATTTATTAAAAATCTTTTTAGAAATTTGATTATATTTGAAATTTGTATATTTTTTGCATTGAACTGGAAGAGATCCACTTTTGGTAAAGCTGAAGCTGGGACATCCTTCTTAAAATCCCTATTCCAGACACCTGACTACCCTCACTGATGATACAACTATAACTTCTAAAGAATATGAGAGTGCATAGAAAAGCACAAAAACATAATTTCACTGTGATATTACTGTATTCTAATTTTTTATTTTTTTTTACTATATTGTTGAATGTGAATGTAAAAAGCATATTACTCATTTTTACACTAGAGTTATGCTTTGTAAAGTATAATACTCTGTAATTTCTCAGTAGTGTTTTCTTCCTTTATTTTGTGATCCTGACTTCAATCGTGGATGAATAAACCAACAACATCATATACAAAAATGAATGAAACGATTATAGTGAGTTCAATAAACATATTTTGCTTATATCCCTTAAGGAAAATTGCAAGAAAACAATGTTAGGGTGCATATATTTTGGATGCTTAAATACATTTGCATAAGTAAAATGGCATGCTCAGTAAATATATAATCAGAGCAATGGTTTTAGCTATGATAATGCGGTTTACTCAAAACATAATTGAAAGTGTCTGGACACTCAGTGTATACCGTCACACTCAAATAGGGACCTATAGTTATCTCATATGTCATAAGCAGGTTGAAGCCAGCCACACTTTGTCATTTGCAATGCAACATATTAATTTTCTCTAATGGGAGAGAGGTCAGATATATTGATCTCATATTAAACCTGGGAAAAGTCCATGGTAAGTTTTGAAATTATGTTTAGGAAGCTGTGTTCAAAATAAATGTAAAGAAAAAAAGTGAGGCATATACAGTAATTGCCTTGTTCATAAAAAGTGCAATAAAAATCATGTTATAAATTAAGATTGATAATTAGTGGTAAAATTATTTCCTGCAACACTTGGTTCTACTGGCAAAATTATAAATATAAAACATATATCACCTTGTGTCACATATGATGCAATACTATCCCAGGAGCAGAACTGGACAGAGACAGGAACCAACTACAGCCAAGCCACAGGAGAGGTTGGAGGAGCACCCGGAAAGCAAATGCCAGCAGCCAAAACGAGTAACTGGATCAAGGTCGCAGGAGAAGCCGGGTCAGAACCGCAGAGCAGAAGCGTCAAAACCGAATCATGAACTGTGATCAAGGTCTTGGGACAAGCCGGATCAAAGCACCAAAAATAATATAACAGGAAAAATGCAGAACAACACATGGAGGAAACTCCAAGAGCAATACAGAAGTGAAGAAGGAATTCTTAAACACCTGGCTTCCAGGTTCATTTTAGGTCACTGGAAGGCAGGGAGATATAAATATGAGTTCAGTGGCATCATTTGCGTGGGCACCATCTCTGTGCATGCACCACGTTGAGCGGTCACTTGAATGCAAACAGTACACCCTCATTGACGACCCTCCAAATGGACAGAAGAGTAATCCACCTGGTCGAGTAGGAAATTGAGAGTGATAAGAGTGATTTAAATGAGGAGGATGGACATCAGATGCCAACACCCAGGACCGTTCTTCAGGACCATAGCCACAATACTTTGTATCTTGTATCCATCTACAGCTACTGCGCTCACTGGTCCAGGACGAGAAGATACCTTGATTAAACGGTTGATGATAAATAGTTAAGGAGAGACACATGAAACGTCTTGGGAATGCAAAGACATTTGGGTAAGAAGATCTCATAAGTGACTGGATATACGAAAAACCCAATAAATCTAGGAGTGAGTTTTATATAGGGTACTTGTAAGTGGTGTCACGTAGACATCCAGACTCTGTCACCAGGAGGGAAAGATGCGGCTGGCATCCGCTTGCAGTCCAACTGAACCTTCTGTCTTTGAGATGTTGTAACTAATGCAGCATGGATCGTAGTCCTTAAGCAGTGCAGATGATGCAAGAGGTTATTCAAAGCAGCAATGCTGGAGTGGATAAATTCATCAGGAAGGGTGATGGGATGATAAGAAGTGAAGAAATAGATAACATGGGTAATTTGTAGAGTTGTTCTTGGGAAATTCTGCTAGAGGTAACAATTTAGCCCAATTATCTTGATTGTCATCGACAGAAGCTCAAAACATATTCATCCAGTGTATGATTTCCTCGTTCAGCTGCTTCATTAGTTTGTGGGTGTATCCTAGAGTACATACTGATCATCCTCTGTGACCCAAGAGTAAAAGTCAAGGACCCACGTTTTTGTATTACCATCAAGAATACGTACCCACTTCCTCTCGTTTCAGAGTTATTCAACACGTTATGGGGATCCCAGGTATTCAATAGATAAGATCTGCGGGGAGCATACAACCTTGAACGTATATGGGCGGGAGGTGAATAAAAGACAGCATTCAACACATTTTCTGGGTATTACAAATGCCCTTCAGACTTTGTAACAAACCTGCTATCTTCCAGGAGTTTTTGAATGACTGCTTTAGTAATTTTACAAACTTTGTAACTGTCTCTGTCAGCAACATTTTGATCAATTCATTAGGAGCATGTAAAGAAGATGTAACCAAAGTGACTTCTAATGCTATGTAACCAGCACCTTAGGTTTTGAAATGGACTATGAAAAGCTAAAGACCATGCTGCAATGGCCCCGACTCTTGGGTCTGAAACTTCTTTTACAGAGAAGAAAGGAACTACAATGTAGACAATCAAGAGCTGCTTGTAGTTGTTTTGGCCCAGAACGAATGGAGACTTTTATTAGAAGGATCCCTGATATCAGTCACAATACTTCCTAACCATAAGAACGTCCAATACATCAGCGATGCCAAATGACTTAATCCTCGTCAGGCTTGGCACAAATTTTTTTTGTCTAGATTCAATTACATCATTTCATATTGTCCAGGTTCCAATAATACCAAGGTTGATGCTTTCTCTCCCATGTTATATACTCACTAAGAAGCCAGAAAGATGAACCTATTTTTCATCACGACCATATTATTTCTGCTGTGATGACTAGAGTAACCTCTCCCCTAAAGGATGTTCAAGTTTCTGCTACTGCAGAATAACCAGGTGGGAGACTGTTTGTACCTCAATACCTTAGAGAAGGTTTTGCTTATGTGTTACTACTCTAAGACTGCAGGACATCCTGGAATGATGCAAACCTCTTTGTATATGGCACAACATTTTTGTTGGCTAACTTGGAGAAACTTAACTTGGCTAACTTTGTAAGGGCATCCGTTTTCTTTTATGGCAAATCATTGTGGAGATGCTGACTGTGGAAGTTGAATTTCATTGTATTCAATGTATTTTTTATGTATTTATGGATTACTTTATACATATATTTGGGATCACTCATATTTATATTTTTATATCTGGCATATATTAGTTTTCATCAGCTAAATTATTATTCTATTGATAAGCTATATAATATATATTTATATATCTTTTTTTCTTTAATACTAATATTGATTTGATATTCTTACATTTATTTATATAACACCTTATATTACACTTAATCACGTATTTTATTTAAGTAAGTCATATTTTTTAACTCGTGCAGGACTTGTTTTCTTTTTGGGACGGCCCCTTTCCATCGGCCAAAATTTATTTAACCCTTAGCTCAATCGGATCTGACCACAAAAAATCTTCATGATTAAACAAAAAAGTTAGTTAAAGCAGAGAAAATACTATTACATCCACCATTGTTTTGATACACAGGAGAACTGGCTGTTTAATGACAGCCTGATCTTCGCAATTTTATCTGCAAACGGCACAGTTGTCTGTGAGCTGGTTTAACATTTAAAATGTCTTCTTATTCAGCACTCATTACATTGTAAGAAACAAAATATCTACAATACAATTCAGGCATTCCTGATAATAATTTCCTCTTTGTCCATGCTCAGCAATTGCTCATTGTAGTCATATTGCCTATACATTTTTTTCTCAAAACCTCTGCTTAGGTAATTAATGTCAATGTTAAAGTGGTGGAGAATAGTAAAAAACTCAAGGTTCAGAAAAAAAAAACTTGAATAAAATAAAATGTTTCTAATTTGATGGAATCAACTGAAATCTCAACTTGGCTATTCGCCTACAGTCAAATTAAACTTGATTACACCGTCATTGTTGGCAACAGCTGGGTTGGCAAATTCCCAAAATTTTCAATTAAAAGCAAAGCCTGTAACACAAAAAACACTCTATTTTTTGTTGCTCTGAATGTTGTTGGATTCTGAGGGTTGTAGTTGCTCATACACATTTTTGATGTCTATATCACATCAAAGACTCTTGACTGAACTGACCTGCTCAGGTTAATCAGGTCATGCTTTCTGGAGGATATATACACTGATTAGCCATACCATAATGACCATCTGCCTAATATTATGTAGGTCCCCCTTTTGCCAACAAAACAGCCCTGACCCATTGAGGCATAGACTCCACTAGACCTTACATTACATTATTACTTTAAAGTTACATCCTAAAGCCGTATTTTCATATGTATATTTTTTAGTTGCTGCATCCTTACCTTGATCAACAAAGTGTACTTCTTGTTCAAATTTTTGGCATGAATGCAACTTACATCCCGAATCAAAACACCAACCAGCGTGGACATGTGCTATCGCGTAATGGGCAGGATCTTCAACTTGAACCAGTACTAGGATGGACAGTTTTTCCTCTGTTTGACAGGTAATTTAAATATATTTTTAGTATTTTGCTGCTTTATAAAATAAATTGGTAGTTTTGTATATTTACAAATATGAATGTTGTATTCCCTACTGTGCAAACCTCTTTTGTATTAGTGGAGCGCAGATTATGGGAACTGTTCAAGTCTTCTGCTAATGGTGAGGATTCACAAAGTGGTTAAGCTTATTTTCGCTCAAATTTTGAACGTGTTGAGAAAACATTTAAATAAGCCCTGCGGTCAAGGCTATCTCAAAACACGTTTAGTAACCATTGGGGGAACCGATCTCAGCCCCAGATCATTGCCTGCTCAGCACACTCCTATATTCTACAAAAGACACTTCAAGTATACTGTAGAGTGTTTTGCAAGTGTTCACAGCCCCTGGCATTTTGACTATTTTGTTGCATTACAACCTGGAATTAAAATGGATTTTGTATTTGGATTTCATGTAATGGACTTACAAAAAAGAGTCCAAATTGGTGAAGTGAATAACTTTAAAAAAAAAAATCCAAAAAATCATAAACAAAAAGTGCTGCGTGCTAAAATCCCCTAAATTGGTGCAACCGATTACCTTCAGAAATCAAATAATTATTTAAATTTCACCTGTGTGCAATCTAAGTGTTACATGATCTGTCACATGATCTCAGTATATATATATATATATATATACCTGTTCTGAAAGGCCCCAGAGTCTTCAACACCATTGAACAAGGGGCACCACCAAGCAAGCGGCATCATGAAGGCCAAGGCGCTCTCCAAATGGGTCAGGGAAAGAGCTGTGGAAAAGTACAAATCTGGGTTGGGTTATAAAAAAAAAATCCATTATTGAGAAATGGAAAGAATATGGCACCACAATAAACCTGCCTAGAGAGGGCCGCCCACCAAAATTCACAGGCCAGGCAAGGAAGGCATTAATCAGAGAGGCAACAAAGAGACCAAAGATAACTCTGAAGTAGCTGCAAAGCTCCACCGCAGAGACTAGAGTATCTGTCCAGAGGGACCACTTTAAGCCATACACTCCTCAGAGCTGGGATTTACAGAAAAGTGGCCAAAAAGTGGCCAAAAAGGTATTGCTTAAAGAAAAAAATAAGCAAACATGTTTGCTGTTTGCCAAAAGGAATATGGGAGACTCCCCAAACATATGGAAGAAGGTGCTCTGGTCAGATTAGACTAAAATTGAGCTTTTTTGGCCATCAAGGTAAACACTATGGGCAAACCCAAAACCTCTCATCACCCTGAGAATACCTTAGCCACAGTGAAGCATGGTGGTGGCAGCATCATGCTGTGGGAATGTTTTTATTTGACAGGGACTGGGAAACTCAGGACTCAGGATTGAAAGAATGATGGATGGTGCTAAATACAGGGAAATTCTTGTGGGAGATCTGTCTTCCAGAGATTTGAGACTGGGACGGAGGTTCACCTTTCTGCAGGACAATGACCCTAAGCATACTGCTAAAGCAAAACTCAGGTGGTTAAACCGATTGCTATACACCAGCAGAACCCACCCAACTTTAATGAGCAGGAACAGTTTTGCCTTGAAGAAGGGCAAAATCACAGTGGTTGGATGTACCAAGCTTATACCAACGTATCCCTAGAGACTTGCAGCTGTATTTGCTGCAAAAGGTAGCTCTACAAAGTATTCACTTTGGGGGATAAAAAGTTATGCACACTTCAGTTTTCTGCTATTCTTGTCTTAATCCTTGTTTGTTTCACAATTGCATCTTTAAAATGGTAGGCATGTTGTGAAAATCAAATGAAACAAATCTATTTTAACCCCTTAATGACAATACTGTTTTTTACTCGTAGTATATTGTGGGACAATGGCTCTTTTAAAATTTTTCAGTGTTGCTGTTTAGCTGTGATTTTCTTCTTTCTCATTTCGTGCTCCCACACATATTATATATTGTTTTTTTAAGGACATACAGGGATTTCTTTAGATACCATTATTTTTATCATATCATCTAAATTACTATAAAAAAAATGATAAAATATGGTGATTTTTTGTTAAAAATTACTTTTTCTCACTTTTTAAACAAAAAAACTTTTACTCATCTGCAAAAACTAATGAAAAAATCGATTCTAAATCGATTCTACTATTTGTCCTGAGTTTAGAAATACCCAATGTTTTTATGTTTTTTTGGTTTTTTTTCTGGACGTTATGGGGCAATAAGTACCATAAGCGTTTTGCTATTTCAAAACCATTTTTCCCCAAAGCTGGTCATTCTGCCGCATGTGCTATCTTGGGTATCTTTGAAGCCGGCCAATTAAATTTACCCCATCAAACCAAATATTTTTAAAAACTAGACACCCCAAATATTTCAAATGCTGGTATTTTAACCATTTCCATGCACTAGTTCTACCGTCAGCCTTTGTCAAACTTTATGGTAGTAAGAATTTTTTGTATTTTTTTCACACATTGTACTACAGAGAGCCCTTAACAACACTACACCCCTTATATCTCTGCTCTTATCTCCAAATACTTTCCTAACTAACCTCCTTGCTGTACCAACAACATTTCACTTTTCTCAGTCTCTTCCATCTTATAACATTTTATTCATGATTTATTATACTTTAGCCTGCAGACCTAAACATACACTTTCTTGGTTGAGTGTATTAGCTGTACTTAAAGCCATCAACTGGACCTTTCCAAAAATGCTGCACCAAATGTCAGTGCTACAGAATTTGATGGCGCTATATAAAACAATTAATAACAATAATAAAATGTCCTGCTTGTTCTGTGCTAAATAGTCTTATTCTACCACTTAAAAAGGCAAGAACTGCTGAATTTACTCAAACAGTGCTAGCATATAGATATAACCTGCAGTAATTAGTTGAAATCATTATGATCGTTGATGCAGGGAGATTATTTCTCTCAGATGTTTAATTACAAGAGCTCAACATTTTTGAAAGATTAAAATTGGAAAAAATGGCACTGCTTAGCAACTCAGGCACAGAACTGCTTTACCATTCAAAATGTAAATATGAGCCTAGAAATTAGATTTTGAATTAAATGAACTATGGGTGTTCTTACAGGAATTTATGGGCCCCTTATTTTTGAGGTCTATTGTATTTTTATTTTTGGGTTCTATTATGATTCCAGTACATTTAACTGCGTGCAAATTGGTGCATGCATTCTTTAGTTTTAGAAACTGAAACTTATGTCTCATTTAACGATTTTCCACTTTGAAATCAGTGGGAGTAGCATCAATCATTATTTCAGAAGATATGCTTGCAGAATATATGTATTCAGGTAGCATATATCCTAACCCCCAAACAGTCTGTCTGTGCCATCTTTGTCTCCTAACAGCTGGTCTGCACCATCGTTGCCCTCAAACAGTTTGCCTGTGCCATTGTTGCCCCCAAACACTTTGCCTATGCCTTATTTGCCCCTTGCAACATACACTCTGGCTTACTTACACAAATTTACACATGCTAATACACATACACTTACTCTTACTCATTAACACATGTACACACTCAGTCTAACACACACCTCTCACACCACTTATATATACACATTCATGCAAACACGACACATACACATCCATACTTTTTCAAGCAACTGCACACTCATGCTTACACACACTCCACCTCACACCACGTAAACATACATTCTCACACACAAACACTTACAAAATAAACATATATGTTCACAAACACTTAGGCATTCAAGCTCTTACATAGAAACTCATGTTAACACATATACATAGACATTCACGCTCAAATACACCTTCTCTGTGCCATCTTTTCCCTCAAACAGCTGGACTGTGCCATCTTTGCCTCCTATTTACACATCCATGCTATCACACACATATACTTAAATACATACTCATTCACACATATTCATTCACTCATTCAGAAATATTCATATTTATACACATATTAATTTACTCATTCACACACTGTCATGCCCCACAACGGAGTGCCTCACCCGAGTACCCACGTCTAGCAGGTACTCGGCACTTACCCGAACCATTCGCTGCCGGCATCCCGAACACCCGCGTGTAGAGGGTGCACGCAATGGTCCCTCCTCCTGTGCTGGCCTTCTTCTTTCACCAGGAGGTAGGCAAGATGCACGCGCGCTCACCACGCCCCCTTCTTATCCTCTGCCTCCATGGCGACGAAGAGACGTCTCCTCCATGACGTCATGGGCCAGGGGTGGGGCGATTGAGCGTGGCAAGTTTAAAACCAAGCACTGACATCCATTCAGTGCTTGGTTGTTCTGTAGGCAACCTGCAACCTGCTGCACCACGAAACTTGCTGCACCCTGCTGAAACCTGCAATCAGCTGCACCCTGCAACCTGCAACCATCTGCACCCTGAAACCTGCAACCATAACTCCACGGAGTTCATTGACTTCTTGCTACACTTATGGACTATGCTATTAACTGTTTCACTACATCGCTGTTGCCTTATCCTGTTCCTCATTTGGTTTAATAAACCTGCATACTGGGTTCCTTTCCTGAGTCCAACGTTACACACACCCTCATTCATACAATGTCATGCAGTTTGCTGTTATTGTGTATATATATATATTATTATAAAGTACTTTTTTAAATGCTAACTTTCACTTTCACTATCACATTTAAAACAGCTATGTATGGGGGCTTGTTTGGTACATTAATGATGGGCTCATAGTCTCTTTATATTAATCCAAATGTAAGATTTTATTCAGCGCTTTTGCTGTCATCTATTAAATGTTTTTAAGGACAGTTCTCAGAAAGTACTTAATTGCTGGCAAGTGTCTCCAATCAGCATATAAATGTATAAGTGTACCTATTTCCAGATGCTAGCATGAAATTCTTATAAAGCAAATAAGAATAACAATGTTAGTTTAACTTGTTAGTAATTTTTTTTTACCCACACAAATTATATATATATTTATTTTTTTTTCAAGACAAGAAGGCCTTTCTTTATATACCATTATTTTGACCATATTGTCTACTTTACTATAAAAGAAATATAAAATATGGTGGAAACTTTTTCTGACTTTTATTTGAAAAATATTTGACTCTTTTACAAAAGCAAATGAAAATAACTGCTAAAAAGATATTTTTATTTCTCCTGAGTTTAGAAATACCCAATAGTTTGTTTTTGTTGGGGGTTTTTTTGCCTTTTTTGCAATATTTGTGGATCAGTGAAAGGGAAGCTACAAAAGGAGGGGTAATGCAGGGTGGACCTATAATGTAATGCGTTAGAGGTAGTAAAGGTTTACCTGGAGGACTGGCGCACTTTCTGACCGTCTGTGACACTGACGTGGGCGGCTCACCTGCGCACAGAGAACCATTTGAATATGTATTTGCATATTATGCCAGCTTGCCACCCCAAGGTCTGCCATCAGTAGTTTTGAGGCCCTTACAAAACAAATGGTCTGGGCCCCCCTACCCAGATGACCCCCATTTACCACCACCAACCATTTTTGGTGGCAAAGATGGTTCAGACAAGCAGTTTGTTTTTGGCTTATTAGTTTTCTGACAACAAATTCCGTTTCCTGAGCTATGGGAAATGGGGGGCTTTTTTTATTCATAAATGAAATGTGTATTAAGATAGTGTCCTGCTGCAAAAAATTTAAATGACAGGAGAAAGGGGGAGGTGATGCAGCGTACTCCGTGCCTACAATATAAGCTGCCCTGAATTATAATGTGATGCTTGTCTGTAGAGGTAAATTCTTACAGGCAGTAAAATCGTAAATTGCCATTTGTATATTAATTATGCTTCCTGAATTTTTAAATTCTACTTAATGTAAGGAAGACTTACTTTACTGAGGGGTGGTACTGTGAAACAGCCACCCAGCAGAAGAAGCTTAAGCTTCACAGAAGCCCAGGGATTTGTACATTTTTTAATATAATAAAGTATTTGCTGTATTTGCTACATCTGTTAAATTTATTAGACCCACTTTGAATTGTAACCACATTTTCTGGGGATGCTGCCAAAAATTCTAATCACAGCTTGTTAAAGCCTGCCTGGCACATCTTGGCAACCGTCCCACAAAATGTGTGAAAGTCCCCAATGCACAAAAAAATACAGCTTTTCCATTGCACTGGCTTCAAAGCATTGATTACAGGCTGTGGTGGTGAAAAAACACCACGGTAACCAATCTTAGTTATAGGGCAATAAGTACAAGTAGCATATTGTTATTTCTTAACCATTTTTTCAGATGTGGTCATTCTGTCCTTATATCATATTTGGGACATCTTTAAAGCTGGTCAGTTGCATCTACCCTATCAAAACATATATGTTTGATAACTGGTATTTTTAACTTCCAATGCACTAATTTTACCACCACCATTTTTCCTTATTTGTTGGAGTATTTTTTGTGTTTGTTTCCCACAAACATTGTACTTCAGGCATGGATTTACAGCTCCTGGTATACGTCACTGTCAAACAACACTCCAATATGTGTTCAGCAACATCTCCTTAGTACAGTGATTTCACCCATGCATAGGTTTTTTGGGGGCTAAAAATCCAGATTTTGGAGGTGTGCATTTGTCAATGTTGAATTTAGAAATTTGCTCATCCTGTGCCCATGTATGTTGGGGCATCTTTGAACCCAACCAATTCAATTACCCCCATCAAACCATTCACTTTGAAAACTAGACACCCCAGGGTATTTCAAATGCTGGGACTTTAACTCTTTCCATGCCAGGATTTTTGGGAAGATACGGCTTCTATTTTAGCACTTGCTCCTAAAAGTATTTATATATATATATATATATATATATATATATATATATATATATATATATATATAATTATTTTTTTGTACATTGTTTGAACATAATTTCTTTGAACTGGATAGTTCCCTTTATGATTTCATAGTGACATCAGTATGGTCTTTTTTAGTTTTAAATGTTATTTCACTTTTACTTATTTTTTAATTGTTTTTACATTTTTTATATTGTTTTAATTTTATTTTATTAAACACATAGTGATTAGTGAACTGGGCTCCATTGACCTGCATGGTTGGTGGCCCTCTGGGAACTCTGAATGAGTGCCACCATCTTGTTAGAGGCAACATGCTTTTCAATAAGGTGAATATGATTGCTCCTAGGAGTGGCCCCTACATTTTTTTGGAGCACTGTCGGAGCATTGTAGCAACAACAGCTGAGTGAAGGAAGCAATTGTTGACTGCATTCTAAGCTTGTTTAACCCCATGATAATAAATGGCATAAGACCTTAACAAGTATCCCAGCTATACAGCAGCCTAAAATCACATTTACATAGCTGGGAAGTCTCTGGGTTTTTAAATCCAAAAGCCAAAGAGAGGGACCCCAAAATTAAACGGACTAATTTGTGCAAAACACAGGGCATTAAGGTTTTGAGGCTGACGTTTGGCAACTCGAACCAGTTCCCTCCACAGATTTTCTATGGGATTAAGGTCTGGAGACTGGCTATGCCACTCCAGGACCTTAATGTGCTTCTTCTTGAGCCGCTAATTTGTTTCCTTGACCGTGTGTTTTGGGTCATTTTCATGCTGGAATACCCATCCACTACCCGTTTTCAATTCCCTGGCTGAGGGAAGGAGGTTCTCTCCCAAGATTTGACTTTACATGGCCCCATCCATCATCCCTTTGATGCGGTGAAGTTGTCCTGTCCTCTTACCAGAAAAACACCCCCAAAGCATAATGTTTCCACCTCCATGTTTGATGGTGGGGATGGTGTTCTTAGGGTCATAGGCAGCATTCCTCCTCCTCCAAATACGGCAAGTTGAGTTGATTTTGGTCTCATCTGACCACAACACTTTCACCGAGTTTCTCCGCTGAATCATTCAGATGTTCATTGGCAAACTTCAGACGGACCTGTACATTTGCTTTCTTGAGCTGTGGGTGCTGCAGGATTTCAGTCTTTCACGCCGTAGTGTGTTACCAATTGTTTTCTTGGTGACTATGGTCCCAGCTGCCTTGAGATCATTGACAAGATCATCCTGTGTAGTTCTGGGCTGATTCCTCACCGTTCTTATGATCATTAAAACTCCATGTGGTGAGATCTTGCATGGAGCCCCAGACTGAGGGAGATTGACAGTTATTTTGTAGTTCTTCCATTTGCGAATAATCACACCAACTGTTCTCACCTACTCACCAGGCTGCTTGGCGATGGTCGTGTAGCGTTCTTTTAAACAAGCTGAGATTAGGAGCACTCCCTTTAAGAGAGTGCTCCTAATCTTGTATAAAAGACACCTGGGAGCCAGACATCTTGCTTACTATTTCACTGAGGAAAAATGCAAATCAATTTATAACTTATTTGAAATGCATTATTTTGGATTTTTTTTGTTGTTATTCTGTCCCTCACTGTTCAAATAAACCTACCGTTAAAATTATAGACTGATTATGTCTTTGTCAGTGGGCAAACGTACACAATCTGCAGGGGATCAAATATTTTTTTTCCTTCACTATATTCCATCTCCATGTAGCTATACCCTTGTATGATAAAAACAAGCAATTGAATAGGTAGGAATTTCTTTGATATTGAATGAGAGATTGCAGCAGATACTGTGTATTGGAGTGTCTTAGTCAACATAATTAACAAAGTCTCGCAGTTTTAAAGTAAATAAAGACATCTGGGTCTAAAGCTCAGTAGTGTTTGCATATTTAAACCACATACGTAGATGAATTTGCAGTGTACCACATTTACATATTAATGAAGAACTAATTGCTGTTTGCAGCTAATTCTTCAGCAAATGACTTTATCACTGTTTGCATCAAATGTCTTTGCCCAGGGAGATTAAAAATACATGAAATGGGTAGTACTTGCTGTCTGTCAGATCATGAGATAAGAAAATATTTATACAATATTTAACTTTTGCAAACTGAACACAACTGCCTCATATTTTTCCAATACATTTATTTATTCTACAAACCACCATTGTTGGCAGATGCTGATGATCAAGGATATATTTATATAATAATAATAATAATTATTATTATTATTGTCCTACATTTTTAAGGAATATACTTTATATGTACTATTTGTTCCAAGCAGTGTAATAATTAGTAACTTCATTTTTATTATTTCGATGTTTCACACTTACCCATGATCCTCTACAATTTGTGAAGCTAGTTCTCCCAACTTGAAAACTTGAGGATTGGAACACGGCACAGATTGCGTCACAAGGGATCTTAATCCCATAAATACTTGTGCTGCAAATCACGTGAAGCGTCATCATGCAAGCCATCCATTGTTGCAAAAATTACAAAATGTGTCTTGTGTGTTTTTGTGACAATACTGCACTTCAACAGTGCATCTAATGACAACTTGGACTAGTACCGACCCTTACTTTCCAAAGTTTGGCTAGACGACACTGAACTGTAGTTAACACTGGATTTACTGTTGGTAAATCACACTAGGAAAACAGGAATTAAATGACACCCATGCAATTTCCCCACCGTTACAGGGGAGATCAAGTTTTCACCAGACAGTCTGGGGTCTCCCCTGTCAGCAGAATCTAGCGTTGCTAGCTTCCTGCTATCAATGGGACCCCATTTGTAGAAGAAATTTTTAAAAAATGTTTACTGTTTTTAAAATAGTATTTATAACATATGACAAACTATACAAAGAACTATTATTAAGAAAAAATCCTATCTGTCCTTGAAATAATAATATAGAGTTTGTGTGGGTACACTAAACGAATAGGGATACATGAAAAAAGATATGGTAATAATGGCAAAAGAGTTCCAGTCACTTAGGGGGCAAATCCTTGTGTCACAAAGGGGTTAGGAGGGGGTAATGCATCACAGGATGGTGTAGAGAATACTTTAGTACTTTCCTACCGATTTAAATATTTTTTATTATTATTTCTCTTATCAAAGAGGAAAATGTTATTCGCCAGATTGTACTTTGCTATGTAAATAGCCTATTCCATTGCGATTAGACAACTTCACCTGAACATATCCTAAATGACCTGTAAAAAGCCATTACCATGATAGGCTATAAAAATGAGTAATGTAACGCGGAAGAAGACACTTTAACTGAAAAGTAATGAATCCTGTTTTTGTTAAGGTTATTAATAAAAAGGCACAGGTGTTAAAAACAGGTGTTCATTTTTTTCTGACAGACTCTTATGGTGTTATGCCTACAAACATGGTATTTTGCTATTATGTATCAAACCACACATTTGAAATAAAGTAATAGATAACATGCAATAAATTCGTAGTGTGCAGTCATGTGCTTATCAAATTAAATTCTCTGCTTCCCAACATTCTTTTATAACTATATTATAAAAATGTTAAGAATAAGAATTAAGAATATATTGGCAAAACTAAGATGAATTGGTAGCATACTATGTAATATTTCCTTCTAATGGAAAGTATGTATAAAAATGTTCAACCCCAAAACCTTTTTAGGGTCCTAAAATAAACGGATATATATATCATATGTCATAATAGTGTTTTTAACCCGAGTTACATTATGTTAGGCTCTTGTCAGTCAATTCAGTGTTATACTTACACTAAACATTTTAACTTTGCACCTGTTACCTTGACCAGTATCAGAGCATATCAGACTCAGATCCATTTACTGGCCCAAGTCCATGACCATTTTATTAAAAAATAAACAGGTACTGCATTTACCCTTCCAGGTCACTGGAGCCCAGCTTACTAATAGCACTGATTAATGTGATTAGTAAAATAAATACAAAATTAAAAAAATAGTTAATAAATAAATAAAATTGTATTAACATGTAAAAATAATTCCCCACTGATCAGGGTCACCATCAGGGGAATTATCCAGTTCTAGTAAAATGTAAAAACAAAATATCTAAAAATATATATTAAAAAAGTTTGTCCTACAATTAGGGATTAATCTAGCCTTGGTGCTGTATTAATCTACATTTTATGAAAGACAGGAGGCGAGTATTTTGCATTATCCTTCTTTACTGAAACCTCCAGCAGCAAAGGAGTTAACAACAATAATAACAACAACCAATCAGAAAGAACAGGACCCTATAACAGTCCAGGCGTCCATCAACTCCTCCTCTTTCTTTGCAGTGGCGCCGAACAGGTGTACCAAACGACACGAACCGAAGGCAGGAACAGCAGCCTCAGAACAGGCAGAAAAGCCATAGGCAACCAGGAAATGGAAATCGGAACCACTCACAGGGCAGCAGAGCGACCTGAAAAAACAGAGATAACATGACAATACCAGGCGAACGAAGTAGTCACCTGGAAGAAACAGCATGAAAAAAGGTACAGGAAATCGGCACCCACCAGGACCCCCCCAAGACACAGGGAGGGAAAAGAAAAGGGAGGGAAAATACTCGCCTCCTGTCTTTCATAAAATTTAGATACAGCACCAAGGCTAGATTAATCCCTAATTTTACCACAAGACAGGAGGCTTCGTATTTTGCAATTTTAACGCCGCAACAGCGCACAGGAGGCATGCGGCAGAGGACGAAAATAAAAAGTGCGAAACGTAGACTCGCGCGACCAGTCAGCTGCGGACAAGACATCAGAGAGGGAGCTCCCAAGGGACAAGGCCGCCGACGCGGCGGCGCCCCGCACCGAGTGAGCCCCAAACGAAGCCTCAATGCCAGCCAGGCCAAGGATCCAACGGATCCATCTGGCCAACGTGGGAGAGGAGACCGGCCGAAACGGACGCACATAGGAAATGAAGAGGGGACCCGAAGAAGAAACACGAAACTGACGAGAGGCCGCAAGGTAAGCTTGAGCCTGGGCCTATCCGGGAAATAAGGGTAGGAAACAGAAACCGACTGAGATTTAGTCCTCCGAGAGACTGAGACCGACACCCCAACAGGAGAAAAGGAAAAGGAGTCAACATCGAACGCCAGAACGTCAGCCACCCGCCGAAAGGACACCAAACACAACAACAAAGCAGTCTTGGCAGAAAGCTGACGAAAGGAAAGGCGGACATTATCCGGCCAAGCCTCGATGAAATCTAGGACCCGCGAGACGTCCCAGAAACAAGAGTACCGAGCCGCAGGGGGACGCGCAAGCCGAATCCCGCGGAGGAGACGGCACACCGACGGGTCCTTGCCGACACCCAGGCCCGCCACAGGGACATGGGCGGCGGAGATAGCCGATCGGAACAAATTAATAGTCCGATATGACTTACCCAGGGAATAAAGGTGCGCGAAGAAATTCAACACGGCAACAATAGGGGCCATAGTGGGATCGCAACCGTGTTCCACACACCAGCGACACCACACATTCCAGGCCTGCAGATAGGACTTACGCGTTCCCGGGGCCCAAGAACCCCAGAGAAGGTCTCTAGCCCCCGACGATAGTCCCGACACATCCCAGGATCCCCGGAAACCAGCCAGGCCACCAACGACAGGTGATCCTGGAGAATGAGAGGATGGGAGTTCCCCTCCGGGTCCAGAAGCAGATCCGGAGAGGCGGGAAGGAGAAGGGGATCGGCGCAAGACAACTCCAACAGCAGCAGGAACCACGGTTGCGTCCTCCACAAGGGAGTGACCACCAGAACCGTAGCCCCCTGTCTGCCGAGGCAGTGGAGAGTGCGCAGGATCATAGAAAACGGCGGGAACGCGTAGGCGCCCCAACGGGGCCAGACCTGCAGAAAGGCATCCGCCGCCTGAGAGAGCGGATCCGGCAACCAGCTGAAAAATGCATCGGTCTGGCGATTCAGCCTGGACGCGAAGAGGTCCAGATGAAAAGGACCCCGCGACCGATCCAGAGCCAGAAACACCCCCCGAAGAAGGCGCCAGTCGCTGGCGTCCCTCCAGTGGCGCGAGAACCAATCCGCCACCAGATTCTCCTTTCCGGGCAGATACTCCGCCCGAATGGACAGGTGATTGTCCAGACAGTACTGGTAGAGGTCCTTGGTGAGTTCCGTAAGGAGCCTCGACCTCGTACCCCCTAACCGGTTGATATACCGTACCGCGGACACGTTGTCCATGCGCAGGACAAGGGAGCAGTGGGTAACATGTTTGGTAAAACTGCGGACGGCGAAGGAACCCGCAATTAGTTCCAAACAGTTGATGTGGAGTCCACGCTCCTCGTCGGACCAGAGACCCCCCGTCGCCGTCTCCCCGCACGCTGCGCCCCAGCCAAGTAGGCTGGCGTCCGACTCCAGGACGAAATCCGGAACCGAGCCGAAGATGGCCCGACCGTTCCAGGCGTCCATGTGCGAGAGCCACCAACGAAGTTCCAAACGCGCTTCGTCGGACAAAGGGACGAAATGGTCGTAAGAGCCCGCCGCGCGAAGATGATGAGTCTTCAAACGCTGGAGAGCCCGATAGTGGAGGGGTCCGGGAAAAATGGCCTAAATAGAGGCCGAGAGAAGACCTATAACGCGAGCGAGAGCCCTGAGGGAAACCATCGAAGATCGGAGCAGTCTCCGAATCTCCTTCTTGATGGCCAAAACCTTGTCCCGAGGTAACCGGAGTACCGCCGACACCGAGTCCACGGTGAAACCCAGGAACTGAATCGACTGGGTAGGGACTAGGACCAACTTTGCCTCGTTGATGATAAAGCCGAGGTCCTGGAACAAGCGGACTGCTAAGACCATGTCCCGGGTCAGGGATTCCCTGTCGGAGGCCATGAGGAGCACATCGTCCAAATAGACGATGCACCGCACGCCGCGAGCGCGAAGATACTCTAACACCGGCTTCAGCAGCTTCGTGAAGCACCAGGGCGCGGAGCTGAGACCGAACGGAAGGCACGTGAACTGCCACAGACCCCCTTGCCAACGAAATTGGAGATATCTCCGATCCCCCGGATGGACTGGAACCGTCAAATAGGCGTCCTTCAAATCCAGCCGCGTGAACCAGTCGTTCTCGCGGAGGAGATCCCTCAGAAGGTGGATACCTTCCATTTTGAAGTGGCGATAAACCACTAGCGCGTTCAGGGAGCGGAGGTTGATCACAGGGCGGAAATCTCCCGATTTCTTGCGCACGAGGAAGATGTTGCTTAGGAAACAGGGAGGGCCGGGGGCCCGCTCGATGGCGCCCTTCACGAGGAGAGAGGACAACTCGGAATCTACCAGGGCCCGGGAGCTGCGCGCTAGGTGGGGGGAAAAGGGAGGGGAAACCTGACACGGAGGGGAAACAAACTCTAGACGAAAACCCGACACGGTCTCGAGGACCCAGGGGTCGGAGGTGAGGGTGGACCAGGCAAGGGTGAAATGAGCCAACCGACCTGCAACCGGAATAAGGGGAAGGAGAGGACAAACTCTTACCCGCAGGCGTCTTCCCTCGGAAGGTGGAGGAGCCTCTGCCCCTAGCGTAGCCACGGCTGAACGGGGCGCGGTCTTGGGCCCGGTAGGTCGTCGAAGCGTGGGGAAAACGGGATCTGGAGCCGAAGGCGACTCTGCTGGCGGCACGACCCCTCTGCCGGCCAGCCCTGGAGGAAAAACGCTCCCCGGAGCGAAAGACACGTTTCATGGATGTTTGCGCTTTGTTAAGGGAAGTGAAGACGTTGACATGCTGGCTTAAGTTCTTTATGAACTTCTCTCCGAAGAGGAGGCCATTGGCATCAGGGCCCAGTTCCTTTGGGGCGAGATCGGCCAGCTTCGCATCTAATTTGAAGAGGGCGGCCTTGCGCCATTCCGCCGAGATGGCGCAGTTGGCATTGCCCAGGAGACAAAACGCCCTCTGGATCCATTCCCGAACCAGGTGGGCGTCCAAAGGAGAGCCTTCAGTTAGGGCCTCGTCGGCCATCTGGAACACCTGAGCTAGCGGCCCGGTAGTGTCCAGAAGTTTATCCTGCGCTGCCCGCAGCCCCAATTCAATACCCTTCCGGGGGTCTCTTCCTGTGCCAGAAAGGAAGGTAACAAATGATTGATCGAATTCTGGCGTATTCGATACCTTGGCAGGCAGGGTAGGTCTAGGGCACTCAGACCGCAAGCGCTGACGAACCTCCTTGTCCAGGGGGCGTCGCAGCCAAAATTTCATGAATTCCGCGATGTGAGCGGACGGTGTCCACTCCGCTGATCGTGGGTGGCAGAGAGCCCGAGGATCAAAAAGTGGGAAGCCGAGGGCATCCATGACTTCAAAGGGCTGGTCGGGCCCCGAGGATGTAGGCTTGGGGAAATCAGGTGTCACATCTCGCCCGAAGTCGGTGGGAGGTGGCGAGCCAAAAGAACCAGCACGATACTCATCCAAAACTTCGTATTCTTCGACCAGCTCCCTGGATGGAGAAGCGTCGGGATCAGACCCCGCAGGGGGAAGGGCGACACAGTGTCTCTTGAGAGGGGCCTTGCCTTTGCCCGATGTCAAGGGGGCATCGCCCCAGGGGCGCTTGCGAGGGTTCTCTCGCTCAGTCAGGGGAGGAGAGCTACCAGCTACCAATCTCAAGGTAGAGGGGGATACCCTCAATATAAGTAAGGGGTTCACCCAGGGTTCAGAGTGGGGCCAGTGCAGAACATAAACACCTATGCATGGTGTATCCAGAACCCAGAAAGGCAGTTGGCATCAATGAGGAGGGGTTCACCCCCATAAAAAGCACCTGTCTTTTTTTTTATTTTTTTTTTTAATATGTAATCAAATATTTATTAATATATAACCTGCTGCAATGAACCACAACGGAGCCGGCAAAACGATAAGACCGGCCAGAGAGACACGTGGTGCAGAGGGGAAGAAATCCCCTCGCGCCATACACAGATCCAAGGGAATCCTCGGCCGGTGAACTGCACCGCGCCGAGATAAAGGAGACGCGTACGCGGCCGGTTTTCAAATAAAAACCGCCGCGAACGCCGGACAAACGAGACGCGCGGCGAACCGCTGCTACAAAGAACCCGAAAGCGCAGATCCCGAGCCGGAGAGAAAACGACCCGCCCCGCGAAAACAGGCGCGCACGCGGTAAGCCTCAGAGGCGAGCCATCGCGTGGCGCCGGGGAAGGGAAAGGAGAGCCGCCGGCCGCGGCACGCAGTGAAACCGGGGGGGGGGGGAGCAGGAGAAAAAGGGGCAGCCACACAGCGCCAGAAGGGACCCGCGTGGAGAGCAAAAACAACAATCAGGTAAGAGATTATGGAGAATAATACAGGCCTAACAAGGCCAAAGGTACAGTCAAATAGACAAAAGGAAAAGAGCTGAAAAATGACAGTGACGAGTAGGGGTGAATGAACAAACACCAATGGTAAAAAATAAGAGAAAACTACAAAATCAAATAAATAGAACGAAATAGACCAAATACCTAATAATAAAGGTTATGATTCATAATTGGAAGGTGCTCACCTGGAGGTCAAGCAGCAAAGAAAGAGGAGGAGTTGATGGACGCCTGGACTGTTATAGGGTCCTGTTCTTTCTGATTGGTTGTTGTTATTATTGTTGTTAACTCCTTTGCTGCTGAAGGATAATGCAAAATACGAAGCCTCCTGTCTTGTGGTAAAATTAGCTATCTCTCTTCACAAAAATCCCATTGAAAGAGTTAAAACACTGGCATTTAAAATACCCTTGTGGTGTCTAGTTTTAAAAATTTGATGGGGTAAATCGAATTGGCCGGGTTCAAATATGTCCCAGATAAGACATGCAAACGTACACAACCTGCAGGGGATCAAATATTTAAAAACAATATACACCTGCCAAATGTGGCCTTTTAGTCCCCAGACAACCCAACAAACCTATGAATGAGTGGTATCACTGTACTCAGGAGATGTTGCTTAATACATATTGGGATGTTGTTTGACAATGACATCTACCAGTACCTGTAAATTCATAGTTGAAGTACAATGTGTGTGAAAAATAATACCACAAACTGACAAAGGCGGATGGTAAAATTAGTGCATGGAAAATGGTAAAATACCAGCATTTGAAATACCTCGGGGTGTCCAGTTTTCAAACATATATGGTTTTATGAGGTAAACTGAATTGGCCAGGTTTGAAGATGTCTCAAATAGGACATGGGGCAGAATGACTACATGTCAAAATTCTAATTTGAACAATTCACACCTCCCAAATATTGCCTCTTAGACCCTGAGAAACCAAAGCTTGAGTGGTATCACTGTACTCAGGAACTTTAAATTCATACCTAAAGTAGAATGTGTGTGGAAAAACCACACAAAAGATACTACTGCAAAGTTTGACAAATATTCTGTGGTGTCTAGTTATCACAAATATATGATTTGATCGAGGTAAATAGAATTGGCCGGCTTCAAAGATGTCCCAAATGGGTCACATATGGGGCATGCGTAATTCAGTTTTCAACTCCAAAATCTTGACATGTTGAAAACTGTGCCCCCATGTCCTTTTACCCCAAACAACTCAAGAAACCCATGCATGGCTTGTACTCAGGCGATGTTGCTGAATACCTGAAGTAAAATGTGTGTAAACAAAATGCAAAAAAATTACGGTTTGACAAAGACTGAAATTAGTGCATGGAAAGAGTTAAAATATCTCTATTTGAAATACCCGGAGGTGTCTAGTTTTCAAATATATATGGTTTGAAGGGAGTAAATTGAAGTGGTTGGCTTCAAATATGTCCCAAATAGAACATGAGCCAGTATGACCAGATCTAATAATTATAATATTACATTACATTATTTATATAGTGCCAGCACACTTTAAATTAGTCAGTATAGTATATTTAAAATCACAAACAATAACAAATTGGTACAAAAGTAGAAGAGCGCCCTGCTCTTGTGAGCTTACAATCTAGTAGGTTAATGGGGAAGTGAAACAGTAGGAGAGGACTGCTAGGATGGGGATGACTTGGTTGCATCAGGATACGCTGTAGAGGTTGTTGATTGTTCAGATGGCTTAGACAGGATGCTGGCTGAGAGTATTTCGAGGAAAGGTTGTATGCTTCTTGAAAATCTGTCAGAATGGGGAAGGGAATTCCAGAGAAGGAGTACAGCACAGGTGAAATCACCACACGCTCAGTCTTGGAGATGTTGCACCTCCGGTAATGCAAAGTTATCCTTGACTCAATTCCAGAAACACAGTCAGTGAGGCGAGTTAGAAGAGAGGGTGAGAGGTCTTATAGATTAGGGTGTCATATGCGTATAAGTGGTATTGAAAAACAAAAGAGTTGTCCAAATGAAGAGGGGTAGATGAAAAAGACTAGATGCCTACAAACGGACACCTTATGAACATCAACATTAGCGGTAGGACAAAGGAGCAAATTCCAGTGGAGACACTTAAGGTACGGTCAGAGAGGTAGGATTTGAACCAGATATTAGCTGTGTCATGGATAGCATGAGCATGGAGAGTTTGTAGAAGAAGGAGTTGGTCAACTCAAAGGCTGCAGAGAGGTCCAAGAGTATAATTAGTGAGAAATCGGCTTTTGTTTTAGCGATGAGTGTGGTCTTGGTGGAATGCTGTGGATGGAAACCAGATTGTAGAGGGTCAAATGGCGTCAGGGCTCCATCCTGCTACTCTGTACTATGTGATAATTATGCATGTCATGTTTCCTTGTAACCTGTAGAGGCCACTCTCCGGTATGTGGAACCTGGGAATCATATCATCTGACCAGCTGCACTTGCTTAGCTGGATGTTTACCCTTTTTCCATAAATAGCTGCTCAGTACCTCAGTTACTGCCTTTGTTTTTTCCTTTTTTTTTTTCTTTTTTTTTGTTTGAGTTTTAACCCCTTGACTGCTAAGCCATTTCCCACCCTGGTGCTAAGCTGGTTTTCGGCATTTTTGTGCATCTCACGTTCAAACCCGTTTAGAAGTAAATTTCATGCGAATAAACTATACAAACCATATATTGTTTTTTTCAGCACACCCAGCAGATTCCAAATATACCATTTTTATATGTGTATGTCTCATCAGGTTTGCAAAATATAGCCAAAAATGGGAAAAAGTGTAATTTTTCACTTCCGACTCAATAAAAACTAGTTTGTAATTTTATTTTTCTAAACTCTAATATCAAAAGCTGTGGTACTAAATATTTGTAGTAGGTAACCGGTCTAAAATAAACAGAAATTGAGAACAGTAGACTGTGTTTTTCTAATATTTTATTGCTAAAAGTTAAATTTATTAGACTATCACAAAAGACATCTTTACATTTAATGCATGGCTGGCGTCAATTAGACAGCTCTAGCTGCCTGGGATGTTAAAATATGCCAACAAAACTATATATTTTTAGAAACTACACCCCCAGCCACAGCAAATGAGGTCTTATTTGTATTTGTATCACAAATCTGACGTGCACAACAAATAAATGAATATCACACTTATAAAAATTAAGTTAAAAGCGCCAAGTTCATTTATGTCTTGCGCACTCCAGTCTTGTGCTACTAATACATGCAGCCCCTCATTTGATGCGCCAAGGGGTGTATTTTCTGAAAATGTATACTTTATGTGCCATAATTTAACTTTCCAGCTGTCTAGAGCTGTCTAATTGCAGGCATCACCCCTAAATGTTTTAAGACAATTTTTGACAAGATTCTCCAATCTGCCATATCTGAAGTTAAAGTGGTCTAGACATCTGGGAAGTTAAATTAGGGTACATAAAGTACACATTTCAAGAAACTACACCCCTTGGCGCTTCAAATGAGGGGCTACATGTATTTCTAGGACAAAAGTTGAGTGCACAAATAATGATGGAATGTGTTGCTTTGGCTAGAAAATATGTCTTTTCTAACCATAGCGACATGTTCATTTGTGTCTTGCGCACTCCAGGTTTGTACTAGAAACACATGCAGCCCCTCATTTGATGCGCCAAGGGGTGTAGTTTTTGCAAATATGTACTTTTTGTGCCATAATTTAACTTCTTACATGAGCAGTAATGCCACGTCAAGGCTTCAACCCTAATTACTGACCATTCACACGCCTTTCATATCTCCATTCACTCGCAGAAGCACACACCATACTTTCCATACATTCACTCACAGAAGCACACACCATTCTTTCCCCTTACAATCCCAAATAAATGATGGTAAAGGGAGAAAAAAAAATCACTTTTACAGCAAAAATAAGTTTTGCAGTAAAAATGCAAGGAGCTCCAGGGATGATATGGTTACTCACGTACCGCACAGGCTAAATGGCTGATTTTAATAATATTTGCAGTTCATCAGGATTTCAAAAATTGCCTCCCTCTACCATTGGCTAAATTTAACCCCATGATCAAAGGGATCATGGGGTTAAAATTTAGTATCGGCCATTTTTAAAAAGGGAATGTGACTTTTCATAGCTATATGATCGCTGTGGTAACATTAGCTACCACAGTGATTATTTAGCTAGAATACTTAAACTTGTTATTTTTTTTTTTTTAAAGTTAAACTAATTTATGTTTAGATAATTTAATTTGGGGTCTCCTAGATTTTGATCTTTATTTATCTGCCTTTAGAGACCCCCAAATCTTTTTTTTTTACTTTTTGTTGGACATTTTTATTTTTTTTACTTAATATTTTTTTTTCTTTTTTTCACAACCATATTATGGTATATGTTGGGGGTCTGTAGCTGCTTAGATGCCTGAGATACAGGCATCTAAGCAGCATGCCCCCATACCGCTTTAACTGACAATTGTCAGTTATTAATAAAGTTGCGCGGTGACGTCATCGCGTCATTGCGCTTGCCGTCACCGGCCGGATCGGGTGGCCCTGCTGATGCCCTTCAGTGTGAGGGGCAGATCGCCGGGGTAGGTGGTGATGGGGGTCCACAGACCTCCATAAAGGTAGGAGAGTGCTAGCGACG
Organism: Sceloporus occidentalis; assembly: GCA_023333645.1. Taxonomy (NCBI): domain Eukaryota; kingdom Metazoa; phylum Chordata; class Lepidosauria; order Squamata; family Phrynosomatidae; genus Sceloporus; species Sceloporus occidentalis. Next base: position 3,979,998 of record JALMGF010000071.1, on the reverse strand, counting down.
GCATGGTGCCGTCGTTAGCACCTGACTGGGACTGCTAGCGACGGCACCATGCCGTCGTTAGCAGTCAAGGGGTTAAACGGGTAGTTTGTAGAGAGAAATTTATTGAGTTCATCGTTTCAGAAGTTTAGGGGCAGAAGGGAAATTGGATGGTAATTTGATGGGGGTGTGGGATCAAGCATGGGTTTCTTTAGGATGGGTGAGATGATGTACAAATGAGGATGGGAATATACTAAAGGAAAGAGAGAGATTAAAGATATTGGTTAGGGATGGGGTATGTCAGAAAGTAGTGATGGATTTGAGGGTACAGGGTCAAGGGGGCAAGTGGTGAAATAGGAGGCCGAGAGAACCTCAGAAACTTCAGTAGGGGTGACTGGACTGAAGCAGCAGAAATTGGCTTGTGGGGAGGAGGGACACTATGGGGAATGTTATCTCTGATGTGTCAATTTTGTTCTTAAAGTAGCTGGAAAATTATTTGGTAGAGAAGTTGGAAGGTGAGGGAGAATCTAGGGGACAGATGAGGGTGCTGAATGTGGAGAACAGACATTTAGGGTTTTGGGAAAGGGTGGTGAATAATGAAATATTTGATGAGATGTAGGGCTGATGTATAGCATGGTGAAGCATGAGTTTGTCTTTAGGTGACCCAGAACCTTCTCCATTGGAGGACGTGAACACTTCTGGAGGAGACGGGTCTATGTGGAATGCCATGGCTGAAGTGAATAGTGTGGGGAGTGCCGCACAGTTACAGGAGCGACCATATCCAGGACTGAGCCTAGCATATGGTTATACTGAGCTGTGACATCATCAGGAGAGGAGGAAGTAGAGTTGCATGAGAGAAGTGGCTAAGGTGTATTAGTGAGCTGTGGGGTGATCTTTCGGTAGGGCTGTGGTTTTTTAGGTAGAGGAGATGTGGGAAGTATGACAAGGTTGAATGTTAATGAACTGTGGTCAGACAAAGAGAAGGGAGCGTTAGAGAAGTGAGAATAGATGTGGGAAAATACTAGGTTAATTTGGTGACAGTGTAAATTTTGGAGAAACTAAATGGAGGAAGAAGAGGACACCTTGTGCAAGCCGGGAGCAGAAAGGAAGAAACAAGCCACAAATGGTGAAGGAGAAGACAATAAGGATTTTTTTTTATGAATATCCTTCCTTCTCTTCTGGTTCAGGGTGTAGATCTAGATGTCATGCGACTGCAGTGGAGGCAGTGGCAGCAGGAGGAGGGGGAATAGTTTGTGAAAAGCAAGTTGTGACAAAACCCCCTGGTACCCTGACTGGGTACCTCCGTCAATAGCTGCTTCCTAGCCCTTACAAGAGTTGTTACTGGCACACTCCAAGTCACCGTCTCTCTAGTCATCCAAAACACTAGCTGACGCATAATGCAGGGTGAAGTACAAGAACTGTTTATTCAGAGTCACACACAGGGTTTTTATACAGACATAAATGAATTATCAACATAGTGGAATACCATGGGGGAGGGATAGAGAAATACTTACTTAAATACAAATTAATACACCATTTGGGGGGAGGGGGGCTGACGTTAAACAGATGAACTGGAACAATGACCTGTCCTTTCCTGGATACCTATCCTGTCTACTGGAGTTAATCCCTTCAGGAAGTAGTGACAATAGTAACAATATACTTCTGGGGGTAGGTGATTTGTGCATTCATATTCGGGCGAACATGGAAATGAACATGAAGGGTGTGTTTTCATTGTTCAGCCCGAATACCGAAGAAACAAACATGGCAGCGGCAAAACGTAGACGAAGACCCCGATGTAGTAACTCACCTGAGTACCCACTATTCGCGGGTACCGGATCCCGTGTCGCGTATCCAGCACCTTCCTCCACCTCCAGCCAGACTGCTTCTAAGCGCGCACCCCCTACCAACTTTATCCGTCTCCAGACAGAGACGGCAGAGAACACGCTCGGCTGACGTCACGCACGGGGGTGGAACATCCTCCGAGCAGCAAGTTTAAAACTCTGTGCTGAGTTAGTGTGCCGAGTAGAGCTGTGTACCTTTCGTGTTTCCTTTGATCCTGAATTCCTGTATACCGAACCTGGCTATTCCTGTGACTCTGCTGCTTTCCTCAGTCCTGACCTTGACTACTAAACGGCTTTCCTGAATTTCTGTGTATCGAACCTGTCTATTCCTGTAACTCTGCTGCCTTCCCCAGTCCTGACCTTGGCTACTAAACGGCTTTCCTGAATTCTTGTGTACCGAACCTGGCTATTGCTCTTTGGACTTTACTGTTTCTCTGTTACCCTGAACCCGGCTTTGTGTACTGACCTACGCTTCATTTAGTGGATCTGTTCCTATTTCTGCAATTTTTCAGTAACTTATCCTGCATACCGGACTCCACCACCTACCATACCTTACATAATAACTGAGCCACTATGGAGCCCGCTATCTCTACACTGACTCAGCAGATGACCGCCATGAATCAGTCCCTTCAAGAGCTTCATGCAAGTCAGAATCAGCTGAGACAACAAATGCATCTAATCCAACTACAACAGAATGCACCAGCCGAGCCAGCTGCAGCCCCTCAGGCTCCTATCCTTGAAGGGGCCTCCGCCCTTGAACCACAGGTTCCCCTAACGGAAAGATTTTCGGGCAAACGCTCAAAATATCGTTCCTTCATTACTTCATGCCAGATACTGTTTAATTTGAAGCCTAGGACCTATACCTTAGACCATAAGAACTTAGAGTACCTTCGTTCAGCCAAACGTCTACAACCCCGGTCTGCGAGGAGGGCCTTGTTTTTACCCATCTTCAATTGCGTATTACTTATCGCCCCGGGTCTCGGAACACAAAGGCAGATTCACTCTCCCGCATGTACGACGTCCCCACTTATAATCCCGCTCGTGCCAAAGAAATACCAAAATACCTAATATTTAGGAATATATGTACAGGGGGAAAATCAATAGAAACTGATCCCCTTGACCCCCCTGTACCTACACATATAAGTCTTTACAAGGCCAGGGCCCATAGTCAGTAGGGAGGAGGCTAGCCATCAGCCCCCTCCAGAAGCCCCAGTGACGGAAGTTTCTGTCAGATGAACAGGCAGGTTGGCGTTACTGAATTTGGCCGACTTATGCGAGTTTATTGTTAAGAACTCTCATTCTCAGCCAAAGCACTCACAATTTAGTGAATAAACCTTTCTCATACATATTTATTAGATGTTTTTTGTTTTGTTTCACCTTGTATAAAATGATGCTGGCACTTTTTGTAATAATAGCCAAATAAATATAAACATTCTGATGCACCATAAAAGCTACAACAAGCTGATTTAAAAAATAAATGACAGAATATTAATATTAATATATTAATATTATATTGTAGAATGTTGATTGAAATAATGTTAAGAAAGTATATTTCTCTTAACGTATTGTTTGGGGTGCTAGAGAAGAATACTTTCTGTATGTGTACATGAACCAGTCTGTTATGGCTGGCTTCTATTCAAACATTGCAAAATTCATTAAGCAAAGGAAATGACTGCTGAGCTATGGTGCCAGATAGTCTTCTCTTCACAGGCTTGCATATTTGAACAGAAACCATCATTATTCTCTTTTACAACTGCATAGGTTTCTATGAAAAAAATGCCATGCTGAATTAACCTATTTTCTAACACTTGGGAAATATAACTTCCAGCAACACATGTTTAGTTAAGGTTCATGCAAGCTTTCTATGCCAAGTGTACAGACCCAATGCATTAGAGAGCAGAAGGGAGAATGTTGCGAATGCATCAATGACCAATTGACAATGTTTCTCTGTAGTGAAATAAAAAGTCCTTTGGGCGCCAAATGGTGTAAGTGTTGTTTTGTATTTTTCACATAATGCTTATTTAGACAACTACATATATGTCATGTGTATGTGTTGTAGCTGTGATATCGTAGCCAAATCTACTAGACAAACGTACTGACTCCTTATCACACTGCCTGTTGTAAACAATTAAATGCCTCAGCACTAATCAGAAATACTATTCATTAACGTCTGTGGAGGAAAGGACATCATTATATAAACAGTGCTTCATTTGCATTGCCATAAGGAATCAGCTCAGTCCGTTATTTGGGCAAAGAAATGCACCCAAAATATCACAGTTTTCTACAATGGCAACCTACAGTTTTTGGAATAAAATTAATGTTAACTCACTTTTCTTCAATTCTAATCTACATGTATTTAATATTTAATGCTCAAAGAAAATATTCTTTTCCATTGGACAAAAAGCATTCATTATAAGCTACAATAAAATGAACCACTGAATCATAAGCACTCTGCTTTCAGGGTAAGCAAAATAACTTTTTGGGCACAGCAATCCCCAATACTAATGAGGTCCCTTGCAAGGCTTTGCTTTATAGAAGTTCTCCGAATCCAAGATGACCAAAATTGCAAAATCAAACCCATGGTCATTTTTTTTAAATGTGTACAATTCTGTTATACAAACAGGGGATAAGGTGTGCTTGGTGCATTCTAATAGAAGCAATACAAATTACACAACCCAAGTGGGGTTGGGTTAATTTGTTGCCACAGTACTTCACTGTTATATGTATTTTTTTCTCTTCTTCGTGTATTCATGCTAAGCCTGTCACATACATTGGGAAACCATTGTATGCCATACGGTTGTGTATTTTTTATGCTTCCATCTGATTGCTCCATGTGCACTTTATCACATGTTTATATAACAGAATTGTACACGTTTTGTGTCTGTGTGGAGGAAAGTTCACAGATATTGAAGCTGCTGGTGTGAGGAAAGGTTCTGGGTTATTTTCACCAAATGTGTTCTTTTGATATTCATTTTTTTAAATGCATATGATGATTATAATTCACCAGAGCTATAAACTTATTGGGCTTCATTTACAGTAGAGTCTGCATGTAAAAACACTGATTTTCAGCGGTATAAGATAAGTGTCCTCTGGTGTTTGCTAGTACCCACTCCCCACCTAGGCTCTGCTTATTCCCTATCCATATCCTATCCCTTCAAACTATAATCTTGTTTTTTATTATTATTTTGCAGATATTATGTAAACAGTGGAATCCACAGTGCCCCACTCTTTCAAGGTCTTCCAAATGCTGTAAGTGTTTTAACACTAAAACATTCTGATTGTTGGGGCATTTCCACATTTTTCCATTGCTTTCTGTGTCTTTGCATATTTTAATCATATCAGATAATCTTATTATATATATATATATAGCTGTTACCATCAGCTGATTGATATATAAAAAATTGGGTCCCTTACCATTTACTATTAAAAGCTTTCTTTTTAAGACATCATGAGCAGCTGGAATCTGTCTGGGATGCCTGGTTATGATACCGGCCCTGGGCTTATTGTATTTATTTTTTATATTCTAAGATGAAAATACTTAAATGTGCTAAAATTGAAAATAGTATAATAGTATAATAGTATACCTAATTATAGATGCAGAAGTTAAAGTGAATTTATGCCTATATCATGTTTTAAATATACCCCATTGAGTATGTGGATTACTTAGCATATGATGTCTAGAAGAGGAAGGAAAATTATGCTTCTGGGGTAGATAATTTGGTAGATTTTATTTAATTTAGATTATATCATATTAAAGGTTTTTCATGGCAGAAGATATTGTATTCAAAAAAAAAATTATGTGTCAAGCATGCTATATACTAAAATAACAGAAGACAATCTGTTTTACTATTTATAAACTGTTTGGTAACTTTTTTACATATTTGTGTCCTTGAGTATTGTTTCTAATCGCAAGTGAAAGAGGTCGCCATTATTTCTGGTTAGGTTGTATTGTGGCAAGTCCTCCATAGTGTTAATGGGCCCATTGAGTATTAGGACACAATGGGGATCCTAATCACCACTGGTTATATCATTAGCTACTATTTGTGTAAATTTGTCACTGTACATTTATGTATGTATGTATGTATGTATGAAGTAATAATAACCTGACCATATATGAGTACCAATTTTGCAAATCCAAGATGTGGTGTTCATTAAAACAGTCGTTTATATCAAAGCATGAGCACTTCAACATAACTTCTTGGAGGGGGCTTCGTGCTGTGTTACACCACTCATTTCTCTAATACAAACTGTTACAGAAAGTAAGGCTCTCACTGCAGAAGTGCAAAAGCTGTCTGTGTGTTGTGGCTAAAATTGCTGTAAACACTCGCCAATCAATTGTGAGCTTGGGAATTTAGAAAACTAAAACTTAAGAAAATGTAAATTATTAAAAGGCTTATTTTTTAGTGAATGCAATACTGAATAGAATTATGTATCTTCTCTGGGAGAGGTTGTGTTCTCTGGGAGAGGTTGTGTTCTTAGGAAATACAAAGTTGTCCTTATATGTTTATTGAAACGTAGTATGCCTTCCACCCAAAGATCCTAGTCTCCACTCTAAAAACAAGGCTATACATTCATGTATCGAAGGTTGAGCAGGACAGACTCAGTTTTGGACCTTTGTGCCATTATATCTGTGTTAATCTCTAATGTTCTGGTTCTCTTAAGAAATCTATTCAAAGAGTATAGACTGAGCATGATAGACAGGATGACATTCTATTTCCCTATGAAGCTGTGGCCATCAGCCTCCAATGTAGTTCACCTTCAAGATCGGTAGGCATGGAGATTATTCTGCCTCCAGCAGGGTCTTTATTCTCAGTACTGAAAGTGGTGCTTTGATAGGCTCAAGGTAAAGTAGCTCTATATCTCTTGGACACAGCCTCTACAGAAATGTAGACGGGATCCATTTTTCTCTAGCATAAAGCCTCTTTAATGTGTTTAATGTGTTCTCAATTGTAGACTTTAATTTGGACTGAACTATGTCCGAATAACCTGATCCATATAAAAATATTTATTGACTGGACAAAATAGCCAGAAACATAAAATCTATATTTTTATATAATTTGGCCACAGACATAGGAAGTAAGGTAGGGTTGTTTTTTGGGGGGTTTTTTGCTTAAATGCTTGAATACACCACATTAACTTTCGTTTATTATTGGTATTTGTTTTTGTCCACTTTTACTTGATGTTTTAATTTTACTAATTAAGCATAAATTATATTCTATCATTTAGGTTTGTACATCTTTAACTCCCATTTTATATTGAGTGGGTTTTTCTCCTTTCATTCTAATCTTTGATATTGGGTACACCTGTTCAGTTGCTTCTTAACACAAATAGCTTATCAGCCAATCACATGGCAGCAACTCAGTGCATTTAGGCATGTAGATGTGGCTAAGACAACTTGCTGAAGCTCAAACCGAGCATTCAGAAGGGGGAAGGATTTAAGTGACTTTGAATGTGGCATGGTTGTTGGTGCCAGACGGTCTGGTCTGAGTATTTTAGAAGCTGCTGATCTACTGGGATTTTCACGCATAACCATCTGTAGGGTTTACAGAGAATGGTCCGAAAAAGAGAAAATATCCAGCGAAATATTGTGTGAACCAAAATGCCTTGTTGATGTCAGAGGTCAGAGGAGAATGGGCTCACTACTTTGAGATGACAGAACACAGTAACTTTCTTAACCACTCGTTACAACCAAGGTATGCAGAATCTCTAAACGTGCAACACGTCGAACCTTGAAGCAGAAGGGCTACAGCAGCAGCAGACCACACCAGTTGCCTCTCCTGTCAGCTAAGAACAGGAAACTGAGGCTACAATTCGCACAGGCTCACCAGAATTTTACAATGGAAGACTGGAAGAATGTTATCTGATCTTATGAGTCTCGATTCCAGGTGCGACATTCAAATGCCAGGGTCAGACTTTGGCGTAAATAACATGAAAGCATGGATTCATCCTGCCTTGTATCAATGGATCAGGCTGGTGGTGGTGGTGGTGTAATGGTGTGAGGGACATTTTCTTGGCACACTTTGGGCCCCTGAGTACAAATTGAGCATCGTTTAAACTTGACAGCCTACCTGAGTATTGTTGCTGACCTTGTCCAGCCCTTTATGACCACAGTGTACCCATCTTCTGATGGCTACTTCTAGCAGGATAATGCACCATGTCTCAAAGCTCACATCATCTCAAACTGGTTTCTTGAACATGACAATGAGTTAACTGTTTGGGATGTGGTGGAATGAGAGATTCGCATCATGGATGTGCAACCAACAAATCTGCAGCAACTGCGCGATGCCAAAATGTTTCCAGCACCTTGTAGAAAGTATGCCACGAAGAATGATGACAGTTCTGATGGCAATATGGGGTCCAACCCGGTACCAGCAAGGTGTACCTAATAAAGTGGCCAAAGAGTGTACTTTTCTGTATATGTAAAATACGTATTGAAAGCCAAGGTCTTAAAAAAAAAGATGAGGTAATATTTAAATACTCGATTTAAAAGGCCCAGGTTGCACAGATTTCATTCATATCAGTGATAATATAATACCAGTAAATACTCTGATTTATGTTCAATACAGGTCTTACCTGCTGAATTTCCATGTATCTCCAGGGAGATCATACAACTGAAATATAGAGATTCGAAGCAGATACCTACTCGACTGTTCCATTTAAATTATTAAGCATATGCTGTCTCATCTTGACAGTGCCAGAACACCTGGATCTCTTTATTGCTTCACTTCATAAAATTGATTCATGTATCATTAAAAGACAGTGTCGAAACAATGAAACATTTAGCTACTTATGACAGAAATCCTAAGTGTTTCTTTATTGACAAAGTGTAACCCTTGCATACTGGTTTTATTTTAATCACGATGCTTGTTTTGGAATTATTTAATATTTGGTTAAAAAATGTACTTTGAGAAAGCTGAGTTATGCAGCAGCCTGGGCTGGGCCACATGGGCAAGCTGGACCGGGAGGCACTTTCCATCTCCTGGGCCAGTCCAAGTTCTTCGAAACTTTGACTCCCAGTGCCACAAGAAAGGTTTCTAACTGCTCACATGCACATAAATGTTTAGTGAGCATATCGCTTAATGACAGACCAACATCTGCTGGATCCTGTGGTAGTCATAGTACCACAATTAATGCATAGGGTCTTATGTGGTTTCAATCCACTCATAGACGACTCTACGGGAGAGAACTTTATCCCCATACTGAGCACACATTCGAAGATGAATTTGTGGTCCCGGCACACTTTCTGCCCCCAAAAAGTGAATCCTGAATCCTGTTCCTCTTTGGTGCAATTTATACGTTTTGCAGCCATCTTCACTCTAGGGTGAAAACTCCTATACTATACTGCAAGGGCAGCCGGCTTGCCAGACAGAACGGGTCATGTGACACACTAAGAAACGACCAATTACTACTCCTCCCGCATTCACCATTTCCAACAAAAATATAACAGTGCTGAAAGTTTCGAACGTCCCCTGTACTTCACAAAATACAATGTGTAGTTCTGAATAGTTCTGAATTTGCAAGTTTCCAGGCGTGATGATGAACCCCAGGAATTCTACCCGATCGGCTTCAAGTTGGCATTTCTCCAGCTTAGCGTAGAGGTGATGTGTGCGTAGGCGTTCGAGGACCAATTTGACCTGGTCACGATGGTCAGATAGGGCTGAAGAAAATATTAGGATATCATCCAAATGGACCACCATAAAGATATCAAGATAGTCCCGAAAGACGTCATTTAAAAAGTGTTGGAACGTAGCAGGGGCATTGCGAGGTATTCAAAATGTCCATATCAACTTCGGAAGGCGGTCTTCCACTCATCCCCTTTGCGTATGCGGACTAAATTATAGGCCCCCCGGAGATCAATCTTGGTAAAAATCTGAGCGCCTTTGAGTCGATCCAGGAGTTCCGGAATGAGAGGTAATGAATATCTGTTTTTAATGGTGATTTTATTTAGTTCCCGATAGTCTACACAGGGGCGCAGACTCCCATCTTTCTTTTCCACGAAAAAGATTCTTGCACCTGCTGGAGAAGTGGATGGCCGGATGAATCCTTTAGCTATATTTTCTTGAATATAGTCCTTAAGGTGATGTAATTCAGGTTCAGATAACGGAAATATTCTGCCAAAAGGAATGGGAGCGCCTGGGAGGAGATCGATGGGACAATCATAAGTCCTTTGCGGAGGAAGTGTATCAGCTCCCTTCTTGTCCAACACGTAGCTGAAACCTCCATATTGTTTGGGAAGACGTGGATCAGGAGGAGAGGATGAACAATCAGGAAGCAGCAGGAGTGTTGGGTGATCCGCCAGGCAATGATGGCGACAAAACAGAAATTGGAAGGAGAGGGTGCCCTTGGACCAGTCAATTGTAGGATTATGGAGTCGTAGCCAGGGTAGGCCAAGGATCGCCGGAAACATGGGCGATGGGATAAGGTCAAAGTTCAGATATTCCGTATGATTATACCCCGAAAGTGCATGGAGTGGTGATGTTTCTTGTGTAACGGGTCCGGTAGATAGGGGAGACCCGTCGACCACTTGGATATGTATGGGAGCCGACTTGATCAAGGTTGGTATGTGCAGTTGCTTGGTGAAGTCCTGATCCATGAAGCAACTGCTGGCTCCAGAGTCAATGATGGCGGAAACGGTAGTAGAGTTATTGGTCCACTGTTAAAACAAGGAGATGTATAGGTGAGGAGAACCGTCTTTAGGAAACGAACTTAGGCAAACTTTATCGTGTGTGGGCTTACCCTTAGGAGGGCGTCGTGGACAGGACTAGATCAGATGCCCAGGTTGACCACAGTATAAGCACAAATTGTTCTTCCTATGAGCTTTCTCGGTCTCTGACAGTGGACCACGTGCCAACCCAATCTGCATTGGTTCTTCCGTGGGTACGGTCACCGGAGGTTGGTTTGTCGGAACAGCAGGAAGGAAGTGGCGTCTCGGGGTAGGGAAGGCTGAAGCCGCGCGTTCCACGCGTCTCTCCCGAAGTCTGCGGTCTAGCTGTATGACCAAATATATAAGGTCTTCCAATGAGTCAGGAATGCCCACGCGGGCCAGTTCATCCTTCAATCCCTCGGACAGACCCAGACGAAATTGATCCAAAAGTGCTGGTTCGTTCCACTTGCTTTCAAGAGCCAGGCTTCGAAACTCAGTCACATATTCCTCCACTGGCCTCTTTCCTTGACGTAAGGCACGTATGGCAGTATGTGCAGAGGTAGTGCGAAAAGGGTCGTCAAACAAAGTGTCCATGGCATGACTGAAATCGGCCCATGAGTTCAGGACAGGATTATTGGTGCGTAGTAAATGACGAGCCCAGATTTGTGGCTCACCCGAGAGTAGGGAGATCACAGTTCGTACCTTCACATGGTCAGAGGCATAGCTTCTGGGTTGGAGCGAGAACAATATTTGGCAGGATGTCATGAAGGTACGATAACAAGTTCTGTCCCCTGAGAAACGTTCAGGAAGAAGTACCTTGGGTTCAGGAGCAGCAGCAGCAAAGGCCCCCTCCATTGGTGAAAGTGGAGCGGTACCGGAGGATAGTCCCCCAGGAGCAGGGGGATTCATCTGAAGTTCATGAAGCTGGTGCTGCATATGCGTATGGCTGGTTTGGAGGTCTTGAAGTGAACGTGTAAGTGTGGTAACCTGTCCAGAGATCGCCGAGAGGGCATCAGCAATTCCTACGGATTCCATGTCAGGGCTCAGTTATTCTGTGAGGTTCGTCTTACCAGGAGGAATCCGGAATACAGGAATGGAACACACTTGCTCAGAACAGAACACGCACAAGGGGCCTGGTGAGGGTAACAGGGCGCTTGGCAGTGTAGCTGTAAGCACGGGAGGTCAGAACGAAGCCGTTTAGTAGACCAGGGTCGGGATGCCGGAGATACACAGGAGCCGTTGGGATAGCCGGGGTCAGGAAGCCAGAGGTACACGAAGTCGGTATGGATAGCCAGGGTCAGGATGCCAGACGTACACGGAGTCGTTGGGAGAGCCGGGGTCAGGATGCCAGAGATACACAGAGTCGTAAAATAGGATGCCAGAAGTACACGAGAACCGTTAAGCAGACCAGGGTCGGATACCGGATAAACGAGACAAAGCAACTTGGAATACTGGAGGGGCTCACGAGATACAGGAAGCACCAGTATAACTGAGCACTGAGGACATGGAGAGAGAGGTTAAAATAGCCCGGGGGGGCATTCCCCGACGTACGGGACGTGATTGCGTCCTGTGTCGCTATGGCAGAATCCAGTCGGCGGTCAGCCTCATAAATATTCATGAAGCGGCCGCGTGCGCGAGCGGCTGCTTCATGTGCCAACGAGCGGTGCCGGCGTTTCTGCCGGGAGGGAGAAGAGGACGACCGGGAGCTGTTTAAGCCAGCTTACAAAATGCTAGAAAAGTCCAGGGTGTGACCATCATCATGAGTCGGGGAGTTAATATGTTGTGTGAGATCAAAAGGGGGTGTAATAGAAAGAAGTTTTGAAGCCATGGGACTTAATGGGGTGTCAAATGGGATATTGAAGTCCCCAAGGAACCGAAGTGGTCAAGAAAGATGTTAGCTGTCCCAGGGGGGCGGTATATAACAGCTATATTATAATACAGTGGGATAAATTAACAAATAAATAAGGTCTCTCCTTGTTGATATACTCTACAAGTAAAAAAATACATGGTGTAATACTTTTGACACAACTTGGGTGTTTATAGTGCCAATTGTGTTATACTATATCCCTTTTTCCCTTTATGTGCCTCTGCAATAACAAGGGAAACAATTAATACATGTCTTATTTAGCTCTAATGGAAGGTTATTCTTGTTACTCACAACCCTTTCAGCGAAGAATACATTTTTTACATTACATGTTAGACTCTGACACTCTAATTTAGATTATAACCCCTTTTTAATGTATCTACTTTTTACACTTCCTTAGTTTTAGTTACTCTTTTATTTTGGAGCATTGTCTGTTATTTTAAAATCCATATCACTTTAAATGTTGGCAGGGTTTGTAATGATATCCCTACAGATACCTTGTTATGGAACGGAAACATTTTTTTCTGACCTCTATTTCTTCTTGAATGAGAGGGAAAAAAGATTCTGCTGAACTGATGAGTTAACAAACAAAGCTATCTGACAGAAACTTCCCTTCAGCCTGTTCATATCTGCCTCTATCTATGTGACGTGAATCAGCATGACAAGGCTATATCCATGAGAATTTGTAAAGCATTGCTGTACTTTACTAACTATCCACAAAGTTCACCCAATGGCTAACACATTTCACCCTCGACTCTGTATTTCATATCCATACTTTCTTCCTCAGCAATGCTTCCTTATACTTTACATTGTTTGAAAATCAGTTCATTCCACTAAAGAGAAAGATGTGTGCCCCAGAGCAGTGGTCACATTTCTTGGTTTCATCAAACCATTATCCTGTCTCTTTCCATGTTGAACATCAAAGCATGCCACTGGCAATATCATACCAACAAGTTGAAGCACCCTGGCTGTTCATAGTGCATGATGTGACTTTTAGATAACGTCATCAGCTTTTTAATAGCAATTCTTTCTGCCCAGTATAAAAAAGGGACATATTTTCTGCATTGTAAGTTTCACAGGTGCTGTTTTAGTATTTGGATGTGAAGTTCAATGACTTTTGTATAAATGCTGATTAGATACCGCCAATATTTGCTGTTTGGTTCAAAAGCCATTCTTACGATAATTTATAATACTGCCTACTTTATTATTGTGTATTATTATTTATTGTTTTAAATAATGACATCATATGGGTAGACCCGACATAACAAGTAGTATATAACAGAATGAATAGGTGAAGAGGGCCCCGCTCACAATCTAGAGGCACCTTGATTGATACTTTCTATCAAGTTAACTTGAGGCATAGTAATACTTTCTAAATCTAATATTCACTGGATTCCAGTGAAGATTTCATTATGGATCATAAGCTATTGTCATATGAATTAATACTTGAAATCAAATTTAACATCGACTAAAAGGTCATGGGGATATTAGACGTCTGGTCCATGCCAGATTACCCAGTGTCACATACCTCTACACTGCATACCGCTGTGCCCCTGGCACAGAGGATGAGTGGTGTATCATATCAAGCCAAAGTAAAGGAGCATATGGGACTGAATAAAAACAGTTATAGTCGCACCAGGGCCTGGTGCCATGTAAAATAATGGGACCAAAGACAGGACTTTAAGGTACATCTGTACAAAATGGCCCAGAATTTTGCTTTCAACTAGTTCTCTACCCAAATTATAAATATGTTCTCACTGTCCTATGTGTTTTAATTCATATAGCACCCTATTGTGTGGCATGGTACCAAATGCCCTTGCAAAATCCATGAAGCTCACATCCACTGCATCTTGGACTAAGTTTCATAAATAAACAAACAAGAAAGTTAGTTTTATGTGACCATTACTCACAAGCCACATTGACCCGTATTAATGATATTGTTGCATAAAACAACTTCTTGGATCTCTGTACTCTAGGCTTACTGTACCATAATTTACAGACTCAGAATGTCTGGTATCACTTTAATTCAGCAGGTTTAAACATAAAATGTAATAGGCAAGGGGAAACGTCCAGTACATATTTCTCCAACAGTTTAATAGCAATATAGATAGCCAGGCAAAAAAAACTGTTTGGGTATAAGTAAAACAGTGGTTCCCTTGCTACCACATCTGTTAGAGTGTATTAACTGACAGTTAATCTGGTTTCCTGTTACAAACAAAAGCCCAGCACAGTGTATACGTCTTAATCCCTATACCTTTTTTCCAGTATATGAAGCCCAATTTCACCCCCCAATTTCTTTCAGAGGCTATGCTTTATACCCAGTATTGTAATCTCAGGACTCCTGTCTCCAAAGGCTATATCCAGAATTTTAACTCCAACATGCAAGAAATAAACATCATGCAAACCATTTTATTGATAATATTTAATTTGTGTAAATAACGGGAAAGAATGATACAGAACTACCCTATGAGCTCAATAGGAGGACCAAAAAATATCATGGGTACTAGTAATACAGTATGCTTCACATCTATCTATATAGACAGAAACTCAAGGCTGGATGTCCTTGTAAAAATACAGACATCTCTAATCAATTGATCTCTAAGAATAAGTTATTGTCTTTAATACCTTTTAATGTCTTAAAAATATTTTGTTTCAGCTTCTCAGATGTAAGAAACAAATGGTTCAGTAGGTGTCATGGAAAACCTAATTTATCATGTATACTTAAGTGAGTCAATTTTTTTCAAGTACCGTATTTTCTCGATTATAAGACAAGGTTTATTCCAGAGCAAATGCTCTGAAAAATACCCCTCGTCTTATAATCGGGGTCGTCTTATAATCAGACCTCATGAGACTAAGATCCAGATCCCCTGCAGCGATGCAGGGGACCTGGATCCTCCTGTGTTATGCCCCCCCCCAACTTACCGGTGCTTCTGAGTCCCCGGTGCTTAGTCCGGGCAGCGTGTAGAGCTCTACGCGATTCGCGTAGAGCTCTACACGCTGCCCGTACTAAGCACCGGGGACTCAGATGCAGGGGACCTGGATCCTCCTGTGCTATGCCCCCCCCCTCAACTTACTGGTGCTTCTGAGTCCCCGGTGCTTAGTCCGGGCATTGTGTAGAGTGGAAGTTGTCTACGCGAATACACGCTGTCCGGACTAAGCACCGGGGGACTCAGAAGCACCGGTAAGTTTGGAGGAGGGAGGGGGAGGGAGTGTTAAATGGGGGGCATAAGGCATTTCTGGAGGCAGAGTGCTCTGTGAAATGCCTTTTAACCCCCTTAATGCCACCCTGCCTCCAGAAATGCCTTTTAACCCTCTATACACCACTCTGCCTCCTGAAATGCCCTATACCTCCCTATATGCACCTCTGCCCCATAATATGCCTTTTAACCCCCTAAATTCCAGAGTGGCATATAGGGGTATAAGGCATTTCTGGAGGCAGAGTGGCACATAGGGGGTCAAAAGGCATATCATGGGGCACAGTGGCATATAGAGGGTTAAAAGGTGTATCATGGGGCACAGTGGCATTTAGAGGGTTAAAAGGCATATCATGGGCCACAGTGGCATATATGGGGTATAAGGCATTTCTGGGGCAGAGTGGCAGGCCTGGGGGCAGATGTGCATAACTGGGGGGCAGGTTGAAAAAAAAGGAAATAAAAACAAAATATTTTTCTCAATCGTAGCTTTTATTAACAAACAATTGTTCACATAGTTTACATGAATTAACATTTACTGGTAAAACTTTTTTCCTATAGGGTCGTCTTATATTCAGGCTTTTTCTTTTTTTTCATAAATTAATATTCAGATTTTGGGGGGTCGTCTTATATTCAAGCAAAATACGGTATTATTTGAGCCTGAGACTAGCTTAGCGCACCCGATAATAATCCGCACCCTTAGAGTTTGGTGCTATTTTAAAGAAAAAATACACAGTGGAATGGTAAAACAGTATTTTATCTAATGAACAGGAATATATGTATTTTAACATTTTTGGTATAGAAACATAGAAAGTGACGGCAGATAAGAACCATTAGGCCCATCCAGTCTGCCCAACCTCTGAGTACTTCCCTTAGTACCCACGCTTATCCTATATCTATTATGCAGTTAGTGAGCATATGTTATATACAAACAGAAAACCAATAGCCATTTTAAGGTCCCCCCCTTAATTCATAATGCACCTTACTTATAGATATGCCCTTCTGCCCTCTGATTGCCAATCTGCCCCAGATATACAACTCTGTCCCCCAGATATGCTTTATAACCCCTGATATGCAACTCTGTCTCCCAGATATGCTTTATAACCCCTGATATGTCACTCTGCCCCCAGATATTCCAGTTTGCTCCTAATATGTTTTATCCCCCAGATATGCTACTCTGACCCCCCCAGATATACTTTATGCCCCCTAGAAATGCCCACTTGCCCCCCAGATATGCTTTATGTCTCCTAGAAGTGCCACTCTGCCCCCCTGATATGCCACTTTGCTCCCTAGAAGTGTCACTCCCCCCCGACTTACCAATGCAAGCGGGGCCGGCCGGTGGACGTCTGCGCGATACTCTTAGACAACCTCTGCTGCCAGCAGTTCTATGGTGGGGCACCGGAACGTTATGCCACGCTGATGCTTTACTGAAGTGCCGGCAGCGGAGGTTGTCTACATGCATCACCGCAGTCGGTGAACATCCGGATCCTAACTTATCCGCAGCAGGGCTAAATGAAAAAGAAAAAAAAACCCGCCCTGAATTGCATGTCCCGGGCGTCGGGCCATACGAACTGCGCATCCCTGCACTAAACCCCGAATATAGGCTGCACCACCACTTTAAAGAAGTGTGCGTGTGGGGGGGTGCGGTCTATATTAGGGCAACTACAGTAAATCAATATTATGCTTTTACATATGATTTCAAATTGAACTATATGATCGCTATGACACATTGATTTATAGCAAACCATAATGTAACTGACTGGCATACTGGGTTAAAATGGGAAAAAGGCTTGTTTTATCATTGCAGAGAGTATATCTAGTGATCAAGACAAATCTAAACAGGACATCTAAGTAAAGGAGGGCATCTGGGGATTTTTGTTCATCATATGCTTATCATTTATGATTTATCATCCATGTTGTAGCCTACTTGAGGGCCCCCTTATGTCAAAGGCAATTACCAGACAATACACTTAACATATTTGCATGATTCACTGCTGGCAGTGAACACATTATATGCTGGCAGAATAGACCTTGTTCTCTTATATTCTCAATCCGATGCTTATCCAACTGCTGGCAGAAACAGCACCCATATGCCACCAGCTGGAATACCATATTTTGGCTTGCACTTTATTTATATAGAACCCCTTGGCTGGCTTAATATCATGTGGTTATAGTAGCCATTTAAGTCTGCACCTGTTCTTCTACTAAGTAGTTATTTAAATCAATGATTTGACTGTGTAAAGCCTGGCAAAGTAACAAACACATTACTAAATAAAATCAGCATTGTATTGTCTTTTTAGAATTTTTCTGTTTCAGTTAGTAGCCACTAGTGAGAATCAGCTGTCAGAACCACCATATCGTCAAAAAATAACAATGCTTCCATTTGGCTTACAGTTTCATAGTGAGGAAGCGATCCTTGTGCAGACCACAGAACACCACAAGTCTTCCTCTTCTGATAAACAGATTTATGTCGAGCAACATCCCCTTCGTAGAATAACATGCCACATGAGTATTTTTATTATATATATTTTTATTTTATAAGGGAGCAAAGTGCACCCTTACATACTTACATTATTTGACTTAATTGTGAGCTTTGGATTGTTGGAAAAGAAGGAGTTAGTTTAATGTATGTTTCTAGTGTGAAATCTATTTTTTCCATATTGTTATTATTATTTACACTTTTTGACCAAAGATTCCTTTGAGGTCTTTATTATTATCTTTTTTGTTATTTCTTTAACTATTTTACTTTTTTTTTTGAAGAGGGGGAAACACAGTCCCTCTCTCTATTCACTTTGATCCCAACTACTTCGGATCGCAGAGTGATCAGCAACCATTACCAGAGCTCCATTACCCTTCATGATCAGTACTTGCTGATCAGAGATCTCAGAAGGGTCTGGACAGACCCGCTGGGAACCTTCATATTTTGTGTAGTATCAGTTCTTCTGTTAGGGAATTCTCCGTTATTCGGGTGTAACCAGTGCTTGCGCTGAGTGCCATTACAGTGGATCAGTCAGCAGGATGCTGGCAATGCTAACTCGTGCTGACAGGGGAGACCCCAGGCTGTTCTCGCGTGTACTGGCAGGGAAACGCCTTCTGTCATTTAGGAACTGTTTTATTGGGCGTAAAAGTGTATTCAAAGGTTGTTAAGCCGTTAAGAAGCCTTTTCAGTTTCTATGAACAGAACAATCTCTAAATGTCAAAAATGAGCAGATTTCCCATTTACTCCAATCTGTAGAACACCTGCTTGAGTCAAATTGGGCTCCAAAGGCTTTCTATGATACAAAAGTGTGACATTCTTCAGAGACCGGAGCTATAAAAATAGTTTAGTTTCTGTTTGTCATTATGTATGTATATATATATATATATATATATATATATATTGATGGATAGTGATAAAATACATACATTTTACTGTTTTAAAGAATAAAATAATGATAAAAGAATCTAGACCTAGAATTCATGTTCTATATTTTGCACTATTTTTAGATTTTTGTTATGCATTGTATTATTATACCGTGGATATAAAAAGTCTGCACACTCCTGTTAAAATGCCAGGTACTTGTGATTTAAAAAAATGAAGCAAAGATAAATAATTTCAGAATTTTTTTCACCTTTAATATGACCTATCACGTGAACAATTCAATTGTAAAACAAGCTGAAATCTTTGAGTTAAAAAAAACTCACAATAACCTGGTTGCACACCCTGAAACTAATACTTTGTGGAAACACCTATTTATTTTATTACAGCAGTCAGTCTTTTTGGGTATGAGTCTATTAGCATGTGTCAGGATTTCACCCTGTCTGCCAGGAATCTGTATTCATTTTCTAGGTGTCATTTCTACTGCAGCCTCTAGAGGCCGCCTGTCTGTACACAGCACCGTGTAGGCTAACAAGTTGACCAGCTGCCTCTGCTTACCTGGGTGTAACCCTAAAATAGCTGCTTCCTCCTCCATTGGGTCCCTTTGCATTGCAGTTTAGCAGCCTATTGCTGTGGCTCTATACCAGGTCCTGAATCGTTCCTGGCATCTGATCTTCAGCACCTGACCCGGCTTGATTTTGACCACTCTCCTGCATACCGTATCTGGCTTTTCTGAGCCCAGCTACACAGAGCGGGCCCCTGCCAGTTCAGCTACATAAAGTGGCTTCCAAGCCGTGTGCCCTGCCAGAGGGCTTCCAAGTCATGTGCCCTGCCATAAAGGCTTCCAAGTTGTGTGCCCTGCCGGAAGGGCTTCCAAGTCGTGTGCCCTGCCAGCAGGGCTTCCAAGTCGTGTGCCCTGCCAGAAGGGCCTCCTGCCGTGTGCCCTGCCAGAAAGGCCTCCTGCCGTGTGCCCTGCCAGAAAGGCCTCCTGCCGTGTGCCCTGCCAGAAGAGCCTCCTGATGTGTGCCCTGCCAGAAGGGCCTCCTGCCGTGTGCCCTGCCAGAAGGGCTTCCTGCCGTGTGCCCTGCCTGAGGGCTCCTTGCCGTGTGTCCAAAGCTCTGCCGTGTGTCCGGTTCCCTGTCAAAAGAATTATAGCCTCGAGGTGTCTGTCGTCCAGCTTCTCCAATACAGACCATATCGTACTATTCAGCCTGTGGTTTGTTTAATTTCGCCTGTTTGTATAATTCTTCTAGTTATAATGCATCGTGGGGTACAAACTGAGCCTCTGGTATCCCCTGCGACTGGGCTCCTACCTGACCTGCTTACCAGAGTCCTGACAGCATGGCACATCTTGACCTGGCAGTATATGCCCACTCTTCTTTGCAAATGCACTCCAAATCAGATTGCGAGGACATCTCCTGTGCACAGCCCTCTTCAGATCACCCCACAGATGTTCAATTGGATTCAGGTCTGGGCTCTAGCTGGGCCATTCCAAAACGTTAATCTTCGTTTGGTGAAGCCATGCTTTTGTGGATTTGGATGTGTGCTTTGGGTCATTGTCATGCTGAAAGGCGAACTTCCTCTTCATCTTCATCTTCAGCTTCCTGACGGGCACCTGAAGGTTTTGTGCCAAAATTGCCTAGTATTTGGAACTGTTCATAATTCCCTCCACCCTGACTAAGGCCCCGGTTCCAGCTAAAGAAAAACAGCCCCAAAACATGATGCTGCCACCACCATGCTTCACTGTGGGTATGGTGTTATTTGGGTGATTTGCAGCGTTGGTTTTGCGCCAAACATACCTTTTGGAATTATGGCCAAAAAGTTCACCCTTGGTTTCATCAGACCATAACACATTTTCCCACATGCTTTGGGGGAACTTGATGTTTGTTTTTGCAAACATCAGCTGGGCTTGGATGTTTAAGGCTTCCATCTTGCCACCCTACCTCATAGCCCGTTCATATGAAGAGCCACCCTACCTCATAGCCCGTTCGGATATCCATATATGGTAGGGAGGGTAGCTCCCCTTTTGATTGGTCCTTAAGTTAAAGGGACGTGGGCCGCCCCTGACCACACCCCCTGCACTGTGATTGGTTGCTCCCTGTTCTAGCCCTCTCCTGATTGGTGCCAGTTTAAGTGTTTAAGCTAATGTATTTATGTATTGTTCACCCTGTTCTTATCAACATGGTCTCGTGTATAAAGTTGGTGTTTGGTGTACAATAAAGCAGATTCTTACTTGTTCAAGCCTAAGACCATGTCTGTGACTTAGGGACAAGGGACACTTCATCGTGGAGTGTAACTACTGGAAGTCTGGAGTATACCGAGGGGACCATAGGAGATCGCTGGAACTATTGACGGTAGAGATCATCCGTCTCTACAGGGTCCATCACAGCGGATTTACAAAAACAGTCGCACGCAGGGCTCTAGTGTGCACACTTATGCAACCAGGTTATTGTGGGTCCCCCCTCAAAGATTTCAGCTTGTGTTGCAATTGAATTGTTCACATTATAGGTCACATTAAAGGTGGAAAAAGTTCTCATATGATGTATCTTTCTCTCATTCTTTAAAATCACAAGATCCTGGCATTTTAACAGGGATGTGTAGACTTTTTATATCCACTGTACAGTGATATAACCAACAAGTGTATTATGTTTAACATTGGAAAGATCACATAAACAATGCATTTTTCACTGACTCCATTATGCAGAGCCTCAGATGACTCAGTTATAAAGATACTGCAATGAATTCAATTGTTTCTGTCAAGATAAAGAAACCTGTTAAAAGTGAATTTATGGACTTTAGCAAAAGCATTTGCTTTTAGAACAGAAATAATCCTCATTATCTTTCTGAATCACTGCAATTAGGTCTGTTGTAGAAAAGACAATAATTAAGTATCATTTATTCAAGGAAATCTAATTCTGGGGATGATTTTATAACAGTAAACATATTTTCTTGAAGAATGTATTAACCCTTTGTTAAGGAAACAGTCTTCCATGCTGTATTTCTGAACAAGGATTTATTAATGATTCAAATTGGGTATGAAAAGGGCACATCGGCCCTAGTTTCATGTTAAATGCATATTGGAGACTATTTTTTATAGACTCCAATGCATTTAACGGTCCAGTTTGGGAGTGACCACTGTCCATACTGCACATAAATATATATACACACAAATATTTGCAAACATGTATAAATCAGCTAAATTCTCATTCTCATACTCTTTATTTCCAGCAATCCCTGTGAAATATGCAACCAAGTCTATCTGCATAAGACATTCTATTTTAACTATATAATATGTACACGAGGACTTACTCCAGCACCCAGATTGCACCCACAAAACTGTAATGGATAGACACACATATACTCTAATCTAACAAATGCCTGCCCCTAAACACATACATCCACACTTTCCCATAACATGAACATACTGGCTTACACTTGCCCTTGAATGCAAACACCTGCTTGCTCTAACATACAACATACATACCAACACTTTAAAAACACAGACACGCTCTTTTCTCTCCACTTTCTCAAAATATCTTCCCTATCTCATGATCTCTTCCCATCTCTCCTCTTTCTCATTACTCAGTAACTCACACTGCACTGGCACACATTTTTACACACACACTCTGATTTGCACAGGCTTATACACTCACATTGGATTTGGAGCAGGTCAGACCAGGTTTTTGTGAACAATTTTTGACTGGCCCAAAGGGCACCTGGGGTGGACGTCCCCTGATTTATTTGGGGCCAGTTAGAGGGATATCTATGATCTCCCCAAATGTCCCATATCCCCAAATGGAGACTCTGGGGCTAAAGCATAATTTAGTCCCAGAGTCTCGATTCAGGGTTATGAAGTTGAGATTCAGGGCTTCAGCCCCAGTAGCCCCCCTAGCAACACCACTTGTCTAGGCATTCCTTAGACACTTGTTTTATGAATGCCACCCCAGCTGCCTCTGGTGAGAGTAGGCAGCATACCTCACATGTTCAGTAAAACTCTTGTGCTGCTTCATTGATTTCAATGGAGTGCAACTGAGTATGCATAAGAAGTGTACATATGAATGTTTCTGGTTTCAGTAGAGGCAGTCAGAGGAGGAGTTAAAGACAAGTTTCATTTTCTAACACCAGTAACTAAAAAATGCATGCTCCGATTTGCATACAGTAAAAATCCACAGAGTCCATAAAAATAAGAGTTGGTATTTAAAAGATGTAAGAGATGTAATTAAAAAAAATACAGCTTTAGGAACTCAACTGATGCTTTGCATAAATGAAAACTTATATTTACCCATTTAACATTGATTTTGCTTACTGGTTTTCTTTTGGTGGAGGCAAATAATTATGTGATTAAAGCAGTTGATCACCTTTAAGTTCATTTTCCATTCTACCTTAAAAATATGTTCTGTGGGGAGAATCTATTTTTGAGGGCCATTTTTTTCCCAACATGGTCCTTTTCCATCTTGAAATTTGCATTGGTAGATTCAACAATTTGAGCTTATGTGCCATGTGACTGCCAAATGTTGAACCTTTCATCAACTGTTTTTGTAACTCATGCGTTTATTTTTAATAGATCAGAAAATCTGAAACAAATTTTAACCCCTAGTGTTCTACCTAATATTGTTGTGGATACTTCCCTTTCTAAAATTGGCAATAGATATAGCAAAGGATATTATAGATGTGGAAGATGCAAATTATGTAGGACATGTAAATTCCAACCTAAGAAGGATACTAAATTCCAGAGTAATAAAACTGAAAAGATCTATGAGATAACACAATTTATATATTTATATATTTATTACAATATAAATGTAGAGCCCAGTACATAGGCAGAACATCTAGACAACTCAGAATAAGGGCCTTAGAGCATATCAGGGGAATTAAGAATCACAATGAAGAACATATTGTACCAATACACTTTAATAAATGTAATTTATTCTCCTTCTATACTTTTCAGGTGGTTGCAGGTGGAATTGATATAATGAGACCACATTGCTCAACCACATTTAGGGAGAAATATGATACCCTGCTAATTTTCTTGACTCACCATGCTTGCCACTGGCATTAAATCCTAGCACACTACCAAAACAGGAACCAGTACTTTTTCACACCTGTAACCTATTAACCTACTAAACCTGTCCCCGGACTATATTACTGGCCAGTGATACTTGCTACGTAGTCAGTTGTTTTGGTATTGATTCTTTTTGACTTCTGTATTGCGTCTGGACCTACTCCTGTGCCTGATCACCCTGCTTATGTGATTTGTGGCCACTTAGGTCACACCTGCTGGAATGAATCCCGCAACCAAACTGTATGGTATCTGGCAGATTGATAACCGTGCCGGGTTACAATGAAAAGTAGAGAAACATAGCACATCCAAACATTATGAAAACTGACTGCATGGGCAAGGAAGATGTGTCTGCTTTAGAATCAAATAGTTGCAGTGGCGCATAACACTATACGCATGTGCCATGTGGCAATGGCAGATTACATGAACTGGGACTGTATAAGAGATGCCAAATGTGTACGCCTGTGAATGAAGACTGCGAAAACAAGTAAGTACGAAAAGAGAAGAGGAGACACCAAAAGCACATGAATGCATGAGAATGGATCTGGCACTGTTGGCTACCAGAAGGCACAGCGACGGGAGATAAGGCACTAGCATAAGGCTGCAGTAGACCACAATTCATGAGTGAAGCTGTGCTGGAGTAACCACAGTCACATGCTGCATTAGAGGCACGGCACCTTTAAACTATGTGGACATTTTCTTCATAATGCATATCAAAATGTAGCCCCAATAAATGTTACCAATGTGTGTATATAGTGGAAATGTCTCTATTTAGTAGAACAAGTTTAATACACAGTGTACTTTTGTTTGAAGTCTATTCATACTTCTTACTTTTATTCAATGTTTTACATTTTCATTATAATTAAGAATAGTTTATTTTGATATTTTTCAGTTTCTGAAAAAAATGTTGCCCCATAACTTATACATTAGTAGTTTGTTATTGTAGAAGCCATGCCCAGAAATACTTTTTATTCAAATTAAATTTGAAAGTAAGCATTTAATTACTGTTTCCTCTTGTAAACCGTTGTTGAAATTCTTTATATATTTTTATTTCCATAATGTCTTTAAAAATAAAATTTTAAAAAGCTCTTACTCATACATATATACTCAAAATATGATCTCTTGGATCAATTCTTACTCAACAGCATTAAACATTAAACTACATATTGACATAAAAAATTGAATTATTCTAAAGTAAATTCAGAAAAAGAGGATTTTTTATTGGTAATTTGGAATGGAGATCAGTGGCGACTCTAGAAACAATATATAGGGGGGGCACACAAGATACCACAGTCAAACTGGGGGGGCATTAATAATTTCCACCATTAAATCATACCACTGAAAAAACACACACAAACACACACATATATATATATATATATATATATATATATATTGCCAAAAGTAATGTGCTATGGAATGATACTTTTGTTATTGAACAATACAATACTTGATCATTCAACATGGGAAGCCTGAAGCCACAATTTAGTACGACTAATCCTTGAAATCCTTTAACCCCTTAACGACAATTGCCGGTCCTGGCACGACACGGAAAAGCATGTGCTTTACGACAATTGACGTGCCAGGACCGGCACGTCTTTAAACAGGTGCAGAAAGCGATCTGTTTTCGCTTTCTGCACCCAAAAAACGTTGCTGAATGCCTCGACCTCGAGGCATTCAGCAACGCCGCGATCGGAACGAAGGGGCCATCTCTGGCCCCTCCACGGGGCGTCAACATCCGCCATACTTTGTATGGCGGCGGACGCCCGTTTTAAAAGCGTTTAGGAGGCGATCGACGATCGCCTCCTAAACTTAAATGGTGTCGCTGGAATGCCTCGATCAGGAGGCATCCAGCGACACCAAACACTTACCTTTTGATGGGCTGTGACCGCTCCGGAGAGCGGTCACAGCCGCAGCTGCCGATGATCTTCGCCATCAAGCAAGATGGCCGCTGCCCTGTAACAGGAACCAACAAATTTTAAAAGTTCGCTAGATGGTCCAGACCATCTAGAGAACTTTGGCTCCACTTGCAGGTTGAATACAGGTACTGCATTCACCATGCAAGTCAATGGAACCCAGCTTTCTAATCACAGTGTGATTAGTAAAAATAAATTAAAAAATAAAATAAAATTAATAATAATTAGAAAAAAAATAGTAAAAAACTAGTAAAATGTAAAAATCATTTCCCACTGATGTCACTATCAGGGGAACCTCCAAGTTGAAAAAAAATGTTAACATTTTTTTTTTAAAAAGACAAAAAAAATATATATATATAAAAAATATATATTTTTGTGAGCAAGTCCTAAAATTAGCATATTAGCTTAAAACAATTCTCGCATGGAAAGAGTTAAAATACTGGCATATTAAATGCCCGTGGGGTGTCTACTTTTAAAAAAGGTATGATTTGATGGGGTAAATTGAATTGGCCAGGTTCAACAACGTCCCAATTAACACCGGGGGAAGGATGGCCACACACCTAATTTCCAATTAGAAAAATGCACACGTACCAAATGTGGCCTTTTAGTTCCCACAAAAATGACAAACCCATGCATGTGGGGTATCACTGTACTCAGGAGATGTTGCTGAACACATTATGGGGTGTCGTGTGACAGCGGCATATACCAGGAGCTGTAAATTCATACATAAAGTAGGTGTGTGTGGGAAAAATACACACACAAAAATACTACTGCAAACTTTGAAAACATGCTGGTGGTAAAATGTGTGCATGCAAAGAGTTAAAATACCAGCATTTAAAATACCCTGTGGTGTCTAGTTTTGAAAAATATATGGTTTTGTTGGGCACACTGAAATGGCCCGGCTCAAAGATGTACCAAATAGGGCATGGGCAGTGGATCCCCAAATGCCAAAGTTCAACATTGAAAAATGCGCATGCCCCAAATGTGGCCCTTTTGCCCCCAAACGGCCAGGCAAAATCATTCATGTGAGGTATCGCTGTACTCAGGAGATGTTGCTGAACACATATTGGGGTGTTTTGTGATAGTGACATATACGAGAACTTTTTAATTCATACCTGAAGTAAAATGTGTGTGGAAAACCAAATGCAAAAAAATGACTACCACAAAGTTTGACAAAGACTGGTGGTAGATATGGTGCATGGAAAGAGTTAAAATACTAGCATTTGAAATACCCTGGGGTGTCTAGTTTTCAAAAATATATGGGTTTATTGGGCACACTGAAATGGCCCGACTCAAAGATGTACCAAATAGGGCATAGGCAGTGGATCCCCAAATGCCAAAGTTCAACATTGAAAAATGCGCATGCCCCAAATGTGGCTCTTTTGCCCCCAAACAGCCAGGCAAAATCATTCATGTGAGGTATCGCTGTACTCAGGAGATGTTGCTGAACACATATTGGGGTGTTTTGTGATAGTGACATAAACGAGAACCTTTTAATTCATACCTGAAGTAAAATGTGTGTGACAAAACAAATGCAAAAAAATGACTACCACAAAGTTTGACAAAAACTGGTGGTAGATATGGCGCATGGAAATAGTTAAAATACTAGCATTTGGAATACCCTGGGCTGTCTAGTTTTCAAAAATATATGATTTGATGGGGTAAATTGCATTGGCCGGGTTCAAAGATACCCGAAATGGCACATGGGGGGAAGAATTACCAGATTTGGAAAAAATGGCTTTGAAATAGCAAAACGCTACCTGTACTTAATGCTCCATAACGTGCAGAAAAAAGCAAAAAAACATAAAAACATTGGGTATTTCTAAACTCAGGACAAATAGTAGAATCTATTTAGCAGGTTTTTTCATTACCTTTTATAGATGAGTAAAAGATTTTTCAACTAAAAGTTAGAATATTCACCATATTTTATACTTTTTTTAGTAGTAAATAATATGATACAATCAAAACAATGTCATATAAAGAAAGCCCTTCTTGTCCTGAAAAAAACAATATCTAATGTGTGTGGGTTCAGTAAACGGGAAAGAAGAAAATTACAGCTAAACACAAGCAGCGCAGAAATGTTAAAAAGGCCATTGTCACGAAGGGTACAAAAAGTAAAATCAGCCTTTGTCACGAAGGGGTTAAACAACACAATACCGTAACTTTTCCACTAAATGATTTCAGGGCCTAATATTAGTCCCTGCTGCCGATATATATATAAATATATATATATATAAATATTAGACCCTGCTGCCGTTAGCAGGTATAGGTCAATACATTAACACACAAACCCAGCTTTGCATGTATAGATCAATTGAAATTCACTTGTGATCTCAGCACTGAAGGTATATATCAAATAAACAGAATCAGACATACAAATCCTATGTTTGCAGGTATACAATAATAATATATGAAATGTAGCATTGCAGGTATAGATCAAATCAATACATGGAAACAGCATTGCAGGTATTAATCAACTGAACAAGACATACAAACCCTGTATTTGCAGGTATACATAAATAATGTATGGAAACATAGCATAGCAGATATGGATCTACAGAAGAACACACAAACCAAGCTTTGCAGGTTCAGATCAATTGGAATTCACATAAAAACATGGCATTAAAGGTATATTTAAAACCCCCTAAATTACAGGGATAGATCACAGGTTGCACACCCCAACCACGCTGCCCACATAGAACCTGGCCAGCACCCAGATAACACACATAAGATTTGCCATCTTTGTCCCATATACACCCTGCCTGTGCCATCCTGTTCCCCAAGGCTCAAACATCCTGCTAGTGCCATCTTTGCCCTTCCACAATTATACATCTATGATACACACAAACACATTAACTCATGCTCTCCCTCATTCAGACAAATCATCCACATATTAACTCATGCTCTCCCTCATTCAGACAATTCATCCATTTTAAGAAACTACACCCCTTGGAGCTTCAAATGAGGGGCTACATGTATTTCTAGGACAAAAGTTGAGTGCACAAATAATGATGGAATATGTCGCTTTGGCTTGAAAATATGTTTTTTCTAACCATAACGACATGTTCATTTGTGTCTTGCACTCCAGGTTTGTACTAGAAACACATGCAGCCCCTCATTTGATGCGCCAAGGGATGTCGTTTTTGCAAATGTGTACTTTTTGTGCCATAATTTAACTTCCTACGTGAGCAGTAATGCCACGTCAAGACTTCAACCCTAATTACTGATCATTCACACGCCTTTCATATCTCCATTCACTCACAGAAGCACACGCCATTCTTTCCATACATTTACTCACAGTAGCACACACCATTCTTTCCCCTTACAATCCCAAAGAAATGATGGTAAAGGGAGAAAAAAAAATCACTTTTACAGCAAGGCGCTCCAGGGATGATATGGTTACTCAGGTACCGCACAGGCTAAATGGCTGATTTTAATAATATTTCCAGTTCATCAGGATTTCAAAAATTGCCTCCCTCTACCGTTGGCTAAATTTAACCCAATGATCAAAGGGATCATAGGATTAAAAATTAGTATCGGCCATTTTTAAAAAGGGAATGTGACTTTTTATAGCTATATGATCGCTGTGGTAACATTGGCTACCACAGTGATCATTTAGCTAGAATACTTAAACTTTTTTTTTTTTTTTTAAAGTTAAACTACTTTATGTTTAAATAATTTAATTTGGGGGTTTCTAGGCAATTTTGATCTTTTTTTATCTGCCTTAAGAGACCCCCAAATAATTTGTTTTACATTTATTTTTTTTTAACTTAATATTTTTTATTCTTTACAATCTATATACTGTTGGAAAGGGTATACCTTTCCAATGGTATATGTTGGGGGTATGTAGCTGCTTAGATGCCTGAGATACAGGCATCTAAGCAGCATGCCCCCATACCTCTTTAACTGACAATTGTCAGTTGTTAATAAAGTTGCGCGGTGACGTTATCGCGTCATTGCGCGAGACGTCACCGGGCAGATCGGGTGGCCCCAGTGATGCCCTTCAGTGTGAGGGGCAGATCGCCGGGGCAGGTGGTGATGGAGGTCCACAGACCTCCATCAAGGTAAGATAGTGCTAGTGACGGCATGGTGCCGTCGTTAGCACCTGACTGGGACTGCTAGCGACGGCACCATGCCGTCGTTAGCAGTCAAGGACTGTCCTGGGTGGTTACAAATTCGGCGGGGGGGGCAAGGAATAACCTAGAGGGGGCAATTGCCCCCCTGTAGCGACGCCACTGATGGAGATTGATAACATTCTACTTATATAGACTACTTTCCATATTGCAAAAATATGGCATTTAAAGTGGAACTGTTAAAACACAATAATTTAGCATTGTTAAGAAATGATGTTTTGAAATCACCCAGAAGAGGGGATTACTGTGGCTGCTCCTATGTCATGTACACAAGAAACATGTCTAATAATTATGTTTTGTTTGTTTTTTTTAGCCCCAAAACATATAATAATTATTACATAGGGTAATATGGAGCCTTCTAAATGGCAAGCTTGTATGCGGGGACTTCTTACCTTAGCTTATCCCTTACCTGGATCACTCTTTCAATTTGAGTACAGTTACAGAAAATGCCAGATTTTTAGAGGGTTAGCAGAAATGCTAAAGGTTAATACAGTGAGGGAAGATAAACATGCATTGTATAGGCATATCGCTAATTGACTATCCTGAATATAAGACAATTCATTTGTTCTTGAAGTCTATACTTTTGCACTAACACAATTTAATTTTGTTATGCCCAGGATTTTTTACAATCCTTATCTTCTCATCCACTGAAAGTAGCAATACAGGAAGGTTTAAAGAAAAAGACTGTAGCTCTTCTTAAGAGCTATGGAAGTGTTACAGTGGAAATGTGGGATGGCCATTACCTAGATGATGAGCATTATACTCTACCAGTAAGTGTGTTTTATGTATCACTTAGTGAAGAGATAGGCGATTACCGGTATAGATAAGACTTTGACCCTCTTGTTGTAATCTATGACCTCTTGTCCAAGCCTTTTTCTTCACTTAAAGACTACTTCTTTCTTTGGGTACTTTAACTTCTTGCATTTAAAATCTGTATCATAACTCCTCTGTGTTTTCACCACATTTTAGTTATCTGGATCTTTGATGTTAGTGTTGTCATATATTATGTACACTCCCATAGACAGTTTAGGCAGCACTCATTTTTGTCTGGCCAATCAATCACTGAAGCCAAGCATTTAACAGGAATATATATTATGGGCAAAATGTGGATCAGACACTGCAGGCAATTCCTGAAAATGGCTTGTAATTTGATTGTATTTTATACCAATTAATCCAGTTTGGTGTTCTAACACTAGGTTGTAAATGACCTTCTCACAGTGGATAACATTAAGAAATTCCTGACCACCCAAAATAGCAAAAAAGGGAAAGAAATGTCTATGTTAGTTCTTCAAAGTCTGGATAAAAAGCAACAGAAACTGCAAAAGGATAGCCCGGAATACCAGCGTCATCAACATTTTTTTGAAGAAGCAATGGCAGAGACATTTTATGATCTTATTGTAAGTATGGAAATATGAGGAATATAATGTTCAGTTTTATTTTTAGTGCAGAGTTGTCATTTTTTTGAAATGGTAGTTAGAAACATAACGGGGGGAAAAAACAGATGTCAATGGGGCATCCAGTTTTTGCTTCAGGGTTCCTTGCTTATCAGGAGTGTTCTACCAAGAATATTTTCTTGGCAACTCCATAATCCATACTGTCAGAAAACTTTCACTCCAAGTGCATTTTATATCTGTCGGGAGTTAACCTAGAGGTGCCCTGTGTGTGCCATTGGTGGCAGATAGAACAAGGTAGATGATAAGAGATAAATATCTTTTGAGTTTGTTTGGTGAGCATTTAAAACTTTAGGGACAGTTTCAGTTTAAAAGATTGACCTTTGGGGTCAGGAGATTATGCAACATTTCACATATTCCTTGCAACCTCACACAAACTGCTACCCAATGGTGTGTGAGATTTGTAACCATACATCACTTAGTTGCCCTCATTATGTATACATTAAAACTGTTAATTTAGCATACCTCATACATTGTGTGAAGTACTTTGTAAAGCACTGTGTAATTTGTTGGCACTATATAAATTGTATATTGTAAATATTAATGATAAGAATTTGCATTTTGGTCCATTTAATAGCTAATTTCATACAGTTTAAAAAACAGATTAAAAATATTGTTTTCATGCTGCTGCTTAAGTGCTTTTAGTCAGCGTTTTTGGTGACATATGATGAACAAATCTAGGATTTAGGATTTATCTGCAATTGGTATAGTTGGGATATTGTATTTAGTTTTTTTTGTTTTTTTTACTAGCAGTCTTACCTTTTAACATCATTATTGTTGTTGCATTGAAGCTATGTGACAAGTGAAAATATTTGTGTTTTTCATTTAGTACAATTCAGATTTCATATTATCTAAGATATTTAAATATATATTGGGTTCCATTCTCTGTTCAACTGATTTTGCTTTTAATTCCTTGCAGGAGATGGCCCTGCTGAATGCTGGATATGGTCCTCTATAAGCCATCTGTTCATGTTCTGCAGTATGTGGAAGAAAAAGGAGTCTAAGACGTATATAAATGCGTATATATACGTATATAAATGCTTTGAGGATACCAAATTATATAATTTTCTTTGAACATAATATACAGAAGAATACTATGCCTTACTTAAACGACTAGTAAAGTGATAGGGCTCTACTGTACATAGAATAGTGGGAACTAGATGATTCGGCTACATATTCTTGGATTTTACCTTGTGTAACTACCTTGTAAACTGACCTTTTGATCGCAAACCCTATATAGCACCCATTTTGAGAAAAAAATAAAACAGGGCTACCTAACATTGTGGATTGTGAGTATCTTGTTTTATTGTCCTTTGATCCATATATGCTAAATTTAGCAATGTAAATGAACTTGCAGCCTTTACTGTTAGATTGGCTTAATAGAAGTTTAAGAGACAACTTGACAGAGCCAGGCTGGCCTACCGTAAAACCAAATAAACAACATTCATTTTAAAGAGCTTTATTCAATCGAGGCAAGTGTGCAATACTTACTTAGTATTCAGTCCCAAATCACTAAAATATAGGACCACTATACTTTATCGGACTATATATGTATGTTTGTTTTTCATGTTATATAAACTAGACTTGTGCATTAGTCTTCGTACGAACATTATTTTTAATTAATTTGTATTTGTATGAATCAACAAAAATGAGGGCCATCAGTTTCCCCTTCCATGTACTGGCAGAAACACCACCATCACAAATACAATAAAAGAACAAAAAACACTTATACTACTGCTATCGCGTCTGGTGGGCAACGTCATAGTAAAGTGTGGGAGCATTTTAAGACTGTGGGAGATGGCCGCAGTGCAAGTTGTATCATAAGGTAGTGAGCAGGAGTAAGGTAAAAGGACATTTCACCAATTGTGGGATGGATCAACACCTACCTACACACCACAGTGCAGCTTTGCTTCACAGGGAAACTGGAGACATTGCTGACAACAGCACACCCACAACAACCAACACCACCAGCAGCTGCCTGAGCAAAGGGCGTGATGAGGCATCAGTGTTCTCGAGGAGCGTGACTGATCCCAGAGACAGGTAAGGCATAGACATCCACTGCACTAGCCTACCCTAGAACACTTTGGGGCTTGCTATTCAAGGGGCATATTAAAGCAGCAGTCAAAGAAGGTGACACGACTGCCTGGTCAACTTATCGCTTTTGGAGGGTCTAGCAGCTGCTAGAGGCTCTTTCTCCCCACTACCACCTCCCCTGTCACACCATCTTCAGCCGGACTGTAGTACGCTCCCCAGTCTTGTGTGTCATTGAAGGCTGAGCTGTCCAAGGCAGCTGGACAAACCATCCACTTCACCATTGACATATGAAGCGCCACTAGTGCACATCATGCCTTTCTTTCACGGCACACTAATGGCTGCTCAAATATTTGGAGGACAAGGCTAGAACCACTGTAGCTGGTGTAGGCAGAGACACATGGGGTGAAAGGAGGGGTAAAACAGGAGCAGAAGAGCAGCAGGGTTATAGATCCTTCCTACTCCATGCTAATTTAATGGATGAGCAGCACACATCAGGTTACATTTTGGCAGCTCTTGGAAGATGCTAGTGCAGTTGATTAGACCACAGACAGGCACAGCAGTAGAAATGGAATGGTGGTTACTGATGGGGTAGCAAACATTGGTGAAAGCTGTTAGAGATGGGGATTTTGTGGGTTTGCATTGCGCAACACATATACTACACCTGGTGGTGAGGGCAGCTATTCCAACTGACGGACAGTGTAGGCTTTCAAAACTGATTGAAAACTGCTGTAAGATTGCCGGGCACTTTCGTTGCAGCGTGAAGGCAAGCAGCTGAGGGAGGAGAAGGCAGGCCTGCCCCGCCAACGCCACGTCGGGATGTAGTCATCCTCTGGAACTCCACCCTGGACTTGATGGAGCGGATCCAAAAGCAGCACCAGGCTTTTCACTCCATGTCCTCTGAGCACAGCATTATGGGGTCCACCATATTGGGGGATTTAATGGGACAGGTGGTGGTGGTCTTGAAGCCATTTAGAGATGTGACCAAAGACTTACGTTATTGGGACCAGAAAGCTGGTGTCTGGCCAGGCCTCTCTTTAGTGGCCCAGTAGTTGCTTTCATGCCCACCCACCAGTGTTCAAGGCAAGAGCCCTTTCTCTGTGACAGGCAACATACTCCACCCCCAGAGAACATAGCTCTCCCCAGAAGTAGTTGAGCAGATGGATTTCTTCAAAGTCAATCTTCCCAAATTGGGCTACCCAGCACTCAATATTCAAACTAGTGAATGAAGTCTAGGGCTGCTGCTCTGTCTCCTTCCTTACTCAGAGTGATCATTTTTTGTTAATTTTGTTAAGTGCAGTCCTGCTCTACGGGACTGCATGTGTATATCATCTGCCAGTGCCTGCCTGCCCAGTGCCCTACTACTACTACTGCTGCTGCTGCCCCTCTTTGATCCCTCCACCTCTGAATGCCACGAGGAGCATCTGCCAGTGCCTGCCTGCCCAGGCCTAGTGCTTTGCTGCTGCACCTCTTTGACTGTCTTTACTCTGGGGGAACATTTTTTTTAATTTCTATAATGAAAGGTGATTCCAATAGGTGTCAGGTTCCTCCTCCTTTGGGAACGCCCTTGTTGTTCCGAATATAAAAAAAAGGCCCCCAAGTTTCGTCTGAGCCAAACGTCCGGAAAACGAAATTTGTTGCCTGAAAATGAACACGGCAAAAACGTTAATTTAATCTAAAGCAATTTCTCTCACCGTGCACATTAATATACACCCTGGAGGTTGGTTGAATAATGTTCTTGATATCAAAGATTTTGAAGAGACTGGCTTTTTTTTACTATGTGAGTGAAACTATTAAAAACACAGACATATTTGGATTGAAATACAAACACTATATTTCTGAGGTTTTTTATATATGTATGAATAATTAC
Source organism: Sceloporus occidentalis (assembly GCA_023333645.1). Classification (NCBI taxonomy): domain Eukaryota; kingdom Metazoa; phylum Chordata; class Lepidosauria; order Squamata; family Phrynosomatidae; genus Sceloporus; species Sceloporus occidentalis. Next base: position 3,944,664 of record JALMGF010000071.1, on the reverse strand, counting down.
TAAGACACAGAAGTTCTACCTGCAAATCAATATTTTATCTTTTTTTAGGTTATTATATTATTTTTTTGAAGGTCACACTAAGAGCATCACTTTATTTTTTGTTAATTGATTTTATTTTATTTTAAGTTAAAGTGATTCCATTGTGGTTGGTGCAGGGTTAAACACTAGGTATGTTGCCTTTCCACTACTATGAAACAACTGTTGTGAGATAGCCTTGAAGAAGGGATGCCTATGTGCTTTAGTAAAACATGTTATTTAGTCTATCTGCTTATAGGTTTATTGTATTATTATGTCAAATATTTCTTGCTAGGCATTTGCTAAGGTAATGATTTACACATATCTTAGACTGTTTCATAGTTCATACCTGGTAAAAGAATAGCAATTCTCCCATACAATGCTATAGCAAATACTGAGACAACAAATAGTGATATATTTTAAGTCAAGTATTATAATATAATATAATAGCATTTGATGATAAAATAAGGCCAAAAATGCAGCCCTAGACAATCCAAGTTCATTATACCTAATACTCTCTGTGTGGCTACTTATAAACCAATGATAGTACAGCCAAAACCATGATGAATATATAGGTTTTAAGTGAAAAGCAAAATTTGAGGGCACTACACTTGTATTGGCTCAATCAGCAGGCATATTCCATTGGCTGCTATGGTGATAAAATCACTAACATAAAAGGGCCAATTCTATGAAGGGCCAATTCTGCAACTTTCTAAATTGGCACCAACATAATGTATACTAAAATCAATGACCCATTCAAAGACTGATTTAACTATACAGGCACAACTACTGTAGATTAAGGATCTTTGGGCCGTGGAGCAATTATACACTTTAGTAAGTCTTTTTCCTTCTATTCTATCATTTCCTCCATCTTTGGCAATTTCTTTTCTCTATCGGTTTTTCCACCTCACTTACTGAAGTTTTGTCATTACCATCTTCTGTCTTCTTATCCCTTTTAATTTTCTCTTGGTTGCCTACTTTCTATTCTGCTCCCCCACACACACATATACATATAAGCGCACATATACATACAGTTGTGTGAAAAAGAAAAGAAATCCTACTTGAAATCTATGGTTTATCAGGACATAACAATCATCTGCTCCTTAACAGGTCCAAACATTTGGTAAATACACTGTGTCATTATTTATTCAACAAAAATAAAGCCAAAATGAAGAAGCAATTTGTGCAAAATTAAGTACACCTTATGATTCAATAGCTTGTAGAACCACCTTAAGCAGCAATTTGAAGTAATTGTTTTCTGTATGACTTTATCAGTCTCTCACATGGTTGTGGAGGAATTTTGGCCCACTCTTGTTTACAACGTTGCTTTAATTCATTGAGGCTTGTGGGCGTTTGTTTATGCACAGCTCTCTTAAGGTCTTTCCACAGGATTTCAATTGGGTTTAGGTCTGGACTTTGATTGGGCAACACCTTGATTTTTTCTTTTTCAGCCATTCTGTTGTAGATTTGCTGGTGTGCTTGTGATCATTGACCCAATTTTGGCCAAGCTTTAGCTGTCGGACAGATGGCCTCACATTTGACTCTAGAATACTTTGGTATACAGAGAAGTTCATGGTCACTTCAATGACTGCAACTTTTCCAGGTCCTGTGGCTGCAAAACAAGCCCAAAACATCATCCCTCCAAAACCGTGCTTGACCAAACATGGTGCTGTGCATTATGGCCTAACATCTCCACTTTGGTCTCATCTGTCCATTGTGGTTGGTTCAGATGCAACTTTGCAAACCTAAGCCGTGCTGCCATGTTCTTTGTAGAGAAAGGATGCATTCTCCTGGCGCCCTTCTAAACAAACTATACTCGTCCAGTCTTTTTATTATTGAATTTTAACATTTAACATGCTGAGGCCTGCAGAGTCTTTGATGTAACTTGGGTTTTTTGCAATTTCTCTGAGCATTGCACAGTCTGACCTTTGGGTGAATGTTTTCTGGATTTCAACTAGCACACATTTTCATTCCTAGATGAGATACATAAAACTGTTAGTCTGAGTACAGTCCAGAGTGGCCATTGGTCACACTGGGCAAATGCCTAGTGGGCCCATGCCAGATAGTGCCTCCCCAGGCTTTCTCTGCTCAGACCTTTAGTGTTTGGCAGCACCCTGCACACCTAGGAGGCTGATGTGAAAATGTGCATCAGCTTGTGTTCAGGATGTGATTTATCAACCACTGGTGTTAAAGCACCATGATCAACTTTTAAATTTGTGTGCTGTCCTGTACCTAATAAATTAAAATTAGCACATGAATCACCCCACAAAAAAGTAAACCTTGTTTGCTACTTTAGCCCTCTCCACAAGCTTTTCTAGCGAAAGCATAAAGTGATCACAAGTCCATCATTTTAAGGCCAGCAGCCCTGGCTGACAGCTAAATATGACAGTCCGCACTTTGTTTTTATGCTCACGCAGCGTTGACATTTCAACATATAAAACTGGTTTCAAATAATTCATCTGATATGACATAAAACACTCATTTTCATAAAACACTCTCCAGCACTCATTTTAGTTTGTTTTGCCATGTGTGGTTCTTGATATGGAATTCACTTGTTTTGTGTTTTGTAAAGATAAATGCCATAATGGAGCCTGAAGACTCGGCTTTTGGTGGTGGTGGGGCTTTTAGCTGCCACCCTTCCTTGATGTCTTTAGTGGGTCCCCTCTGGGACCTAGAAGATCCACCCTTCCGTTGGTTTCTGCCAGGGAAGGAAGGGTCTGCATATCCCATACCTCCCAACATTTCAAAATGGGAAAGAGGGACACTTTTTTTTTTCTAAATCTCACGGAACTACGCGCATGCTATTGCTGCTGAGCGCAGGGATGACGTCATATCCCCGTGCTCTGCATTATTTGCCGGCGCATAGCGATTAGGGAGTAGTAAAGCGAGGTCTGAAGTGACAGACCGCGCACTCCCTAATGTTGAGCCGACTAGAGGGAGATTGCAATCTCCCAGCTAGTCTGCAGGCTGCAGCTGCTGATCAGGCGGCTGTGCGACCCCCCTTCCCCCGCAGCTGCACCTGAGGTGAGTATCGCTCTTGCCTCACCCTTCCTCTGCCCCTGCAAAGACAGAGAACCAAAATCGGGACTATCCCACCCAAATGCGTTAGACATGCATTTTTAACTACATAATATGTACTTATCTCTTTGAAATATGATTTCAAAATGAACTGGCAGTTAGTTTTCATTCTATAATATTAGACCCTGCTTTGAATATATATTATTATTAGACCCTGCTGCCAATATATATTAATATTTGACTGTAGATTAGGGAAAGACTCTGAGAATCAGTGCAGTTTTCCCTCTTTCTGACCCTACCATGACATTGAGAGGTGCACCCATGCATCGTAAGTAAGCTGCAGGCCCGCGTTAGGCAGGCCTTGGGCCGCATAGGCATCTGCACAGCCCCCCGGTGATACTTAGCAGGCCCACAGACAGTCAACTCTGCAAGAGAGGTAAGGGGGTATGGGAGAATGAATGGGTGAGTGTGTGAATGAATGTTAGTGAGTGATTGAATGAATGAAGGTAGTAAGTTAGTATTTAGGGTCAGAAATGGTACAGGTAGGCTGATGGGAGCAGAGGTGGCACAGGCAAGCTGATTAGGGGGGCTCAGTGTATAGTGGTGGGAATTACGCTGTACCATATCTCTTCAGTAAATGTTATTTATTTAAATTAATAATTTAATTTATGTATTTTTCCAGATTTCTATTTTTTCCAGTTGACATACAGTTAAAAATTGTGAAATAAATATTCTTGCCTACATTACTCTTTTACTTACTCCCTGTAGTTCAGGTAAAGATCAAATAAACAACACATAAAACAGCACTTGCATGTATAGATCAACTGAATAAGACATACAAACCCTATATTTGCAGGTATACATAAATAATGTATGGAAACATAGCATAGCAGGTATAGATCAACACATTAACACACAAACCCAGTTTGCATGTATAGATCAATTGAAATTCACATGTGAACTCAGCACTGATGGTATAGATCAAATAAACAGAATCAGACATACAAATGTTGTATTTGCAGGTATACAATAATAATGCATGGGAACATAGCATTGCAAGTATAGATCAACTGGAAATCACATGTAAACTCAGCACTGAGGGTATAAAAGGTGTATTTCACACAAATAATTTATACATATTCATTAATGCATTCTCACAAATTAATTAATTATCTCACTCATTCCCACAATTCATCCTCACATTAATTTGTACTCTCACTCCTTCAGACAATTCACACACACATTAATTATTTAATTCTCTCACTCATTCTCACTCTTTATTTATTTGAATATTCTTAGTACCCCCTTTCTCACTATCTACCTCCTCTAATCCCCTTCTCACTATCTACCCTCTCCCCTTTTGTAGTTCACTTACCTTATAGAGGTCCTGGGGTGAACAGACACATATACAATACCTTTACACAAGGCTGCTCATACACACACTCATGCACACTGCCTTTACACATGCCTGCCCATATACACACACATGTACATTGCCCTTACACACCCCTGCCCGCACACACATATACACTGTGCGTACACACTTCCTATATACATGTACATTCACACTTGCCATTACACACTTTAAAATTACAAACACTTTACACACACTTTAAAATTACAAACACTCTCTCTTTTCTCATTACCTCTCCCCTTTTCCCTTATCATTCCTATATTTTATCCCTATATCCATATTTCTCTTATTTCTCCCATTACTGATTATATCCCCCTTTCTCATGTTTAACATTATATCCTTTCTTTCACAATTCCTTCCTTTCACAATTCCTTCACAATTATATATGTGCATTGCATTTATTTTCACTTCTATATACACGGTTTTGTGTTATCGTGCAATACAAAATTATATTTAAGTTAGCTCTGTGTCTGTGGTTACTGCTAACTTAGGGATGTTCCTAACTGGACCCAACATTGATACCTTGCATGGCCAGCTGGGTGGAGGCACTGCCGCAGGTATGCACCCCAACACCTAGGTAGCGGAGCCGGAGAATCAGCCTGGAGCCGGTAACGAAGTGACTGGGGTTAGGGATCACACAGATATTGTATATATATTTAGAAGCTCTGTATATGAAATGCCTATTTATAATTTTAGATATTTACAGTTTTATAAGGCTATTTTTTATATATATTTTTTGTTTTACCATGTTCTGACATCAAACCAGTAGTGACACAACTCAAGGGTACAAAAAGGTTTATCTTGACCTGCAGCTGCTTATGTCAGCTTGGTTTTCCAGGGTCTTAAAATATATCCATTTCAGAGCTATTTTCAAAACAAATCTAGTAATGTATTAAGTAATGTTGACAACTGCACAACAATGTTTATAAGATATTTTTGCATGATACATCCGTATGCTTATTGGAAAAAAAGCAAGAATAAATGAGGATAAAAAATTGTGCCTGCAATCCTTCTCTAGTCAGGAGATTTCTTGGCATAACTTGACGTTTCTGTAATCAGCCTATTTTTTTTTTTTTGTTCCTTCCTGGCTTCTGTTCCAACCTTACGCCATTTTCATACTGAGGTCAAATTACACAGAACCTTCTAACACTGTTCACTGTGAGACCCAATTTACATGGTAATAACAACATAAGAACTCTGATTAGTTCAGGTACCTCTTTAGATGCAATTAGGGACACCTAGTGTAAAGATGTTACAAGCCTTGATTACAATCCCTACTGTTTGTATAAACTTTAGTTTCCTACTGGGTGCCTGCCAACTCATCCTCTTCACTTGCATTTGCATATACAGTACTTTGAAGTAACACTTATTTCAACAGATTACTGGTTGGCTTTATTTAGAACAGCCACACATGGCATGTTTTTGGGGGAGATACCGTATCATGGCACGAAGATTACTGGTTAACACAATTGCTTCCTGATTTAAAATAATAAATATAATATTATGTTTTATGATTGTACTACTAAACATAGCGAAAGATAAGAAAATTTAAACCATGCATATTAAATATGTTTCGTTGTACTGTCTATTCATCTTGAACACGTACTATAGTGTCATATATGTGATTTAACTAACGGTGTTAAATAAAAATGTATAATGGTTCTTTGTGTGTGTGCTTTTTTGCGCAATTGAGAGGCGCCCCCCCCCACTCTTATCTTTAGGGAAGTCTTGCTAATTAGTGTAGGCATTCTGCATTGCTAACTAAGAATGTGTTATTTGATCTGGCAGCACTCATGTAAATGACCAGTAGGAGAGTAATAGGGCATTGCAAACATACATCTATACCCAGGGGTAGGCTGGCCCAGGGGCAGGAAGGCATCTAACCCCTGGGGGAGAGAAAGAGAGAAGCAGTGTGAGTATGCATGTTTGTTAGAGTGAGCGTGTATATTTAAGTGTGTGTGTGTTAGCATGAATGTGTGTGTACAGTATCTCACAAAAGTGAGTATACCCCTCACATTTTTGAAAATATTTTATTATATCTTTTCATGTGACAACATTGAAGAAATGACACTCTGCTACAATGGAAAGTAGTGAGTGTACAGCCTGTATAACAGTGTAAATTTGGTTTTCCAACACACAACTCAACACACAGCCATTAATGTCTAAACCGTGGTGTAACGGGTTCACCAAGAGAGCTGTAGTAACTCCCAGAGATCACCCACATGTATCCTCCTGTTGTCCCCGGAATTACTTCCAGCACCAGTCAGCATGCGCACCTTGGAACCCTGCTATGTGTACCCAATAAGTAGACACACAACTACCTTGAACTGAGTACAGCAGGAATGAACAGTTTATTGTAGTAAAACATAGACTCATATAGCCACAGAACCGCATTAACATAAATTAACAGATACATGAATTCAACCCAACCTTTAATCCCCAATCAGAAGACCTATTGATGGGATTAATTAAACAATGGAGTTCCTGCCTGTTTGGCAGCCAGGCTGGAGCCATCTCTGACTACCTTGGGGCCCTGTATGACAGCTCATTCTGTCACACGTGGCAACAAAAGTGAGTACACCCCTAAGTGGAAATGTCCAATTTGGGCCCATTTCCCCATTTCCCCTCCCTGGTGTCATGTGACTTGTTAGTGTTACAAGGTTTTAGGTGTGAATGGGGAGCAGGTGTGTTAAATTTGGTGTTATCGCTCTCACACTCTGTCATACTGGTCACTGGAAGTTCAACATGGCACCTCATGACAAAGAACTTTCTGGGGATCTGAAAAAAAGAATGGTCGCTCTACATAAAGATGGCCTAGGCTATAAGAAGATTGCCAAGACCCTGAAACTGAGCTGCAGCACGGTGGGCAAGACTATACAGAGGTTTCACAGGACAGGTTCCACTCATAACAGGCCTCGCCATGGTCTACCAAATAAGTTGAGTGCACATGCTCAGCGTCATATCCAGAGGTTGTCTTTGGGAAATAGACGTATGAGTGCTGCCAGCATTGCTGCAGAGGTTGAAGGGGTGAGGGTCAGCCTGTCAGTGCTCAGACCAAGATAAACTTAATTGGTTCAGATGGTGTCAAGCGTGTTTTGCGGCAACTAGGTGAGGAGTACAAAGACAAGTGTGTCTTGCCTACAGTCAAGTATGGTGGTGGGAGTGTCATGGCCTGGGCCTGCATGAGTGCTGCCGGCACAGGGGAGCTACAGTTCATTGAGACAACCATGAATGCCCACATGTACTGTGACATACTGAAGCAGAGCATGATCCCCTCCCTTCGGAGACTGGGTCGCAGGGCAGTATTCTAACATGATAACGACCCCAAACACACCTCCAAGACAACCACTGCTTTGCTAAAGAAGCTGAAGGTAAAGGCGATGGACTGGCCAAGCATGTCTCCAGACCTAAACCCTATTGAGCATCTGTGGGGCATCCTCAAAGCGGGTGTACTCACTTTTGTTGCCAGGGTTTAGACATTAATGGCTGTGTGTTGAAATATTTTGATGGGAAAACCAGTTATACAGACTGTTCACTCACTACTTCACATTCTAGCAGTGTCATTTCTTCAGTGTTGTCACATGAAAAGATATAATAAAATATTTACAAAAATGTGTGGGGTGTACTCCCTCTTGTGAGATACTGTATAAGTATATGCAAGCATAAATGTGTATGTGTGTGTTTTAGCATGAATGTGTATGTGTAAATGTAGGTGAGAGCTAGTGTGTGTTAGTGTAAGTGTCTGTTACTGCACAGGTGAGTTGTTAGTCCTCCCCTGTCTGTGTTGTCTGTACAAAATCAGTCGTGGGGCAGAATCAGGACTTGCATAAAACAGCCACATAAAGTGTTTTCAGGAATACTGTTGACAATAATTGTAAGGTGTCAGTTTGCACTACTGTTACTGTACTAACATAATAAAATTTCACTTCCCTCAGTAGACATATGCCCATAGATACCAATGTAAACAAAAAGTGTAGTTGCTATTCCTATTCCTATACCTAAAGTTTACTGATGTTTTTGCTAATGGAGTGATGATGTGCATAATTTCCTCCTTTTACCTTCGGCAAAACTCCTTTCCTAGAACCCTTTCCCATAGATGAATGGCAACCACATCTGTGCAGCTGTAAAATATTCAAGTGGCCCAGAGCCCAGGCATGGATTTAGTAAGTACAGTTTCAAACTCTGTCAATATATACCTTAGGGGCCTCCCAGAGAACTTGTTATTGCTGACAGGGGTGTTGCTAGGGGGGCTACTGGAGCTGAAATACTTTAGACCCAGACTCTCCATTCGGGTCTATGGGCTGTCTAGAGAGAGACCATATATAACACCATATCCTAGAGCTCAGCACCAGTGGCAATCGGCTGGGAGCCAGGAACCAGGAACAGAGTGTGGTCAAGTAACATGAGATCACGGGGCCCTGCGGGTAAAGCAAAGAAAAGGAAGGAGTTGAGGAAGGAAAGTTTATATGTGTTTGTGAGCATGCATGCATGTATGTCTGTATGTATGTTTGTGTCTGAGCATTTATGTGTACATGTGTGAGCATGGATGTGTATGTGTGAGCATGGATGCGTACATGTGTGTTGGCATGAATGTGCAAATGTGAGAGTCTATGTAATAATGTGTGCGACTCTAGACTACTATTACAGCAACCCTTTATAGCACTCACTGCAAGGGCAGTGTGAGTGATATTTCTGTTCTGGGGACAGAAGTGGTACAGTTCTGCCATAGGTGACACTGCGGACTGTGGAAAGACTGTGGGGAGAACACAACTTGGACAGATGACATAAACCTTTTATTGATCAATAGACAGAAGAAGAGCAGAAGACTGGTTTAATGTTATTTTATTGGTTAATGTATGTTTAAGAAAAGAAGGAGAAGAAGAAGAAACAAAACTGTATCATTTGGGTATAATACTCTGTGAAGATGCCTTGTGGGAACTTACAGTGGATCAAACTTTGTATTTTCATTTATTTTGGTAGTTACAGGATTAAATATTAATGACATGTATTGCTGTTTCTAAACAAGATTATGATATGCCGGGTGGGAGCTGCACCCCAATACAAAACTGCTAAACAAAAGTCTAAACTTTTTGAAAGTTGATATCCCAAAATATTTTACGATGGGTATTTAAAAAAAATGTATTTAACCATTTTAGCCCCAATCCATCCATAAACATTGTAGTCATTTTTTTTTTCCATTTTTAACAAACCCATTCTATACACATACAGTAATTTCAGTAATTTCAGTAATTTCCTTGCATGGCTATGTGAAATTACTGAAACATATTGTGAAATGCCCACCATGTACAACACTGCAGGTTCAAAATTGGAACATGCACATTGCAGTTTTCAAACATGGTCAAACATTTTGACAGATCAGTTTGCTAGGTCTATGTCTATGCCTTACATTTTAATTTACCCCCATAAACCTATGTATTCCATAAAAGCACCATACTTGAAGATTTCAAAGACACTCTACTTAGCTTCCTAGGTGACCCCGAGTACCACAATTCTAACGGGAACACGGAATTTTGAGGGTTTTGTTCTACCTTTTCACATGCCAGAAACTTTTTGGATGCTTCACATTGAGTTACTTGGAATAAAGTAAGAAAGCACAAAAACTGAATAGCACATTTCTCCTGAGCACGTAGATAGCACATATGTGTGGTATGTCAGCATTACACGGTCATGAGAGCCCATCAAATCATGAGAGCCCAAGGACCTCAAAGGCACCCCAATTACCTTTCTATGTGGACCAACACGACCACAAATCTAACGTGAACACTGGAGATTTAGGTTATTTCTTCTACCCTTTTCACATTTCTTGCACGTATCAGGATGAATATCAGGAAGTGCCAGTAGTAGCAGAGGTTGTCTGTGTCCAACGAGCGGACGTTCGCCAGCTGCCAGAGAAGAGAATTCCCCGCAGGGCTGTGGGAAATTCTCCTCTCTGGCAGCCGGGCAAGGTATACGCGTAGACAATCTTCGCTGCTGCCTGCACTTTCGACGGCGCTCGGTGACAGAAGCCCCGGTAGAAGTGCCGACAGCAGCTGAGGATACCAGACAGGAGGATCCAGGTTCTCTGCAGCGCTGCGGGGGATCTGGATCTTAGTCTCATAGTCAGACCTCTATTTGAGGTCTGATTAGAAGATGACCTTGATTATAAGATGAGGGGTATTTTTCTGAAAAAACTTTGCCTTATAATCGAGCAAATACGGTAGTTAAGAGTAGGAGTGGGCGTGGCTGAACACCCCTTCCCTGCCTTGAGAAAGGGGAAGGTGATCCGGAGACCCATGGAAGCAACTCTTCATCTGGAGATTCTAGGTCAAACCCAGAGAGCTCCCAGATGTGATGTGCACTGTGCAGGAACAAGGCTTCATCTGCAAGAGTTGGTAAATTCTTTGTTACCAATTTCAAAAATAGCAATTTTTTTACTGAGCTCTGCTTATTAATATGTTTTACTCTACATTTTACACTGCTTTGACTCATAGCTAAAGTCAGTTTGATATTGTGAGCCAGAACAAATGTAAGTTGTTTGACTTATGCTACATATTGCACATATTGCACAAGCTAATATGACTTTGTTTGATTACCTTTTAGAAGGTTATGATCCATGTTTGGTTTTCATTATTTCCACTTAAGACAATTATTCAGTCCAAGGAAGCCATTATTTATGACACCATCAAACATAATCTAAAAACTTGTAGTTCAGCAGCGTCTCTTGATCCATTGCGGCGACACAGGAACCCAGTGCAGTCACGTGAACGTACATCACATGACTCTGCTCCATTCCTGTTTCTGTTTTAGCAATGCAGAGGGAAACAGTGGCTCCCACATAAGATCTGCAGTTCAGGTAAGGGGGGGTGTAAATGAATATATGTGTGTGTGTGTTAGCATGGATCAGTGTGTTGGGGGCACAGGGAGGCTGAAAGTGATGTGCATGTACTGGCTGCCTGAGCATGATAGGAGTGTGATTGCTAACAATTGCTAGCAGCTAACATCAATCACACTCATATCATGCCCAGGCAGCCAGTACAAAAACTTTATGTTATAAATAATTTTTTATAATTTTGGGCCCCAAAATTAAGGTGCGTCTTATACATGGGAGCGTCTTATACTTGGGGAAATACGGTAATTAATATGTGGATGAATTGTGTGAATGAGTGAGAGAATGAAATAATTGGTGTATGGATGAATTATATGAATGCGTGAGAAAATAAATGAATTAATGTGTTGATGGATTGTGAATGAGTAAGATAATGAATTAGTGTCTGTATGAATTGTGTGAATGTGGGAGATAATGAATTAATTAATATGTGGATGAATTGCGTGAATGAGTGAGAGTATAAATTAATGTGTGCATAAATTGTATGAATGAGAGAGAATGCATGAATTAATGTGTGGATGAATGGTGAGAATGCATTAATGACTATGTGTAAATGATTTGTGTGAATGAGTGAGAGAATGAATTAATGTGTGGATGAATGGTGAGAATGCATTAATGACTAATCGTGTGAAGGAATTGTGTAAATGACAGAGTGAATGAGTGAGTGACTGTATATGTGTTTTGTGTGTATCATAGATGTATAAGTGATTTGGGGAAAGGTAAAGATGGCACAAGCAGGGTGTTTGAGCTTTGAGCATCAAGGTGGCATGGGCAGGGTGTTTATGGGACAAGGATGGCACAGGTAGGGTGTTTATGGGACAAAGATGGCACAGGGCAGGCTGTAATTTAGGGTTTTCTTATCTATACCTTTAATGCTGAGTTTATATGTGATTTCCAGTTGATCTATACCTGTAAAGCCAGATTTGTGTTATTCTGTTGATCTATATCTGATATGCTATGTTTCCATATATTAGTTATGTATACCTGGGTTTGTATGTCTTATTTAGTTGATCTATACCTGCAGTGCTGTTTCCATGTGTTGTTTATTGGATCTATACCTTCAGTGCTGAGTTTACATGTGATCCACAGTTGATCTATACCTGCAAAGCTGGGTTTGTGTGTTATTCTGTTGGACTATACCTGCAATTCTATACACGCAAGTGTTGTTTACATGTGTTGTTTATTTGATCTATACCTGAACTACATAGAGGAAGGAAAAGAGAGTTGTGGCACTGTGAATGAGGAGACAAAGGGACTGTGGGGATGATTATGGGGAGAGGACCTTTCAAAGTCACAGTAGAGTCAGAAGGAGGGAAGACTGCACTGACTCTAACAGTGTTCCCCTAATCTGCAGTCAGTGTGGCAAATATCTTTTTTTGGTGTGGGATCGGAGGGAGTGATTGTATGCTAGGGTGCGTGGAGGGAGTGCAAAGGAAATAATTGCCTAGGGTCCATTTTTTTTCAATATTTAAAGGAAAGTTTTTTCCCCCTATATTCAATGTATTTAAGGTACATTATTGTTACCAGTATTTTCAGTTATATATTATTGTACTTGTTTGCACCTGCACATAAATAATCTGTAATTAAAACTAGTTGTTTGTTACAAGGTTTTTTCCCTTTCTTTTTTGTCGAGGGGGGCGCCAGAGAAGTAGTCCGCACAGGGCGCATGAACACCTAAGGCCGGCCCTGTGGACAGCCATGCCCAGAACTAATCTAACCTCTTGTTACACCCAATCAACACATATGCCTACTTTAGACACCTGCAATGTTTGGCTTCTGAACTAAATGCAGCATCTAAAACATTTCACAAATCTGTCCAGAAAATAAGTATTGAATCAATTGAATGTTTTGTCATATTTTTTGCTCGAAACACCAACCTGTCATCTGAAAAAATAGCAGACACTGTTGCCATAGAAAGTAAAAAAAAATGTTTTAAAAGTTTCTACGCTCTTAATTTGATTAAACATTCAGAGGAAAGAATTAAATTGTCACGTCACCAGGACCCGCAACTAACAGGCAGGCTGCATCAACAGGCGCACACTGGTGACCCCGCTGCAGAAGGTCCAGCTGTAATGAGCATCCTGAGGCAGGGCATACATGGCTCCGGATTTAACCCCTTAAGGACAATGGCCGGTCCCTAAACCCATTGAAAACAATGCATTTTGAGCACGTACATATACGGGCTTTGTCATTAAGGGGTTAAAAATCCATAACTGCAGTTCCTAGTCACCATGTTGTGGTCCTGTTATGCTGTGTTTGCTGTGAATCTTTTGTGTAGAAATGTGACCCTTCACTTGTCAGACTGCTTTACTACATAGTGATTCTGGTTAGTTTGAGCTACTTGTGTACCATTCCTGACTTGTCTGCTACGTAAACTGACCTTTGGCTTGTATAACTACCCGGTTAGTGTACTGAACCCAGCTGTGACTGACCATCCATCCTGTAGTAACCCATTGCATCCTGTGTAATTTGTCTGTGACTTCTGACTACAATTTACCTATACAGGTATCTGGATCCATGTGTGCTTTGCCCATAACACTTAATACAAATCTTTACCTCTATGATCCTCATCTAAGTCCCTGTCCCCTTAGCTTGTGGCTCAACCCCTCAACACCTGGGGTGTTTCAGGACTGGAGAACTTTGTGATGCATGCAATAAATATTTTAAGCAGAACAGGACCTTTTATAACTATATAGTATTATCAAAGTGTAGGATGACATAAAGGGCAAAATAGGGGGTCATGGAACATATGATTTTGTAACATCATTTTTATTTATTTACAGTATGATAGTTAAAAAAAAACACACAAAAATACAAAACAGCCAAAACAATGATCCTCTGTAGGGTTTTCTAATTTTTCCAAAGCATGCATTCTAGGTATTGTGTCCAGATAATGCTGAGTTCTTGCCTCTATCTACACTTAGTAGCTGATAACTGACTGAAAATATGAGCTCTTGAGACATAAGCAGCAATAAAGGTACATGGAAGGCACCATCCCACCGGATATTTGCCTGATTTTAGGGTTGACTACATTGGCCACGTTTTCCAGAACACATATACTTTTTAACATATTGCTGACCAGCCCAGATAAAATGCTGCCCTGCAGTATGTGGGATGTATAGACTTATGGAAGGGAACTAATTACTCAGTTACACATCCCCCATACAGCATGGCAGCACTTGATGATATGTCCCCTGTGCCTGTGCCACCTTGCATTTCATATTGGTGACATTGATGTCATTTTTTCAGCAGGATACCTATTGATGTGTATTTAGTAAGTAGGTGTTTCAGCACTATGTGGCTTGCAAATGTGACGTTGGACCCAATTTGCGGTATCCTTATTTACACTATTATGCTGCACGCTATGATATCTATAACAGAATCTCTGCAGTGTTCTGATCTCCAGAAGGCTTCCAAGTTTCAAGGAAAAGCTTCATTAGTACAAGTGGATCATGGGTAGTTGAGTACTTGAATGAAACCAGCAGATTATGAAGCACTGTAAAGACAATATACAATAATAATAATATGAACATGTGTTAAGACATACTGGAACAGAAGGTAAGAAGGACCCTGCTGTTATGATCTTACAGTCCCTTAGAAGCTAAAGATTAAACTTTGGCCATGATGCCCTCCGGAATACATTTTATTTTCAGTATGGACTGGGTTGGCGCATCCTTACACGATGAAAGTAAAGCAAAAAAAGGTTTTTATAAATGGGGCCCTTACATTGCAACCTTAGATACTTCCACACGTTCTTCCCTTCAAAAGACTTTCCGCGACACTAATTGGTTTGTGTGGCAAAACCTACAGGATCAGCCTCCTATTTGGGGATTCTAGGGGCCATTGGCATTTCTATGGTGAGAGGTTTTTACTGGCCTGGGTTGTGGGTTTTTTTTGTTCCGTTTATATTATGTGGGACTGTGGGAGGTCTCCTGGGGTGGGAGGTTTCATCAAATGTTATCTGGGCCGAATACAGCTAACTTCGCTTTGGTTTTTTTTGCCTCCCTTCTGCCAATACAATGTGTCTTATCAGATGTCCTAATATTTGACTCCTAGTTATTGACCATGGCAGAAAATCAATTTGTAATAAAAAGAGACATTATTGTTGTTCCTTTGTATGCTTTGTAACCTGCTTATACTGCTTGATCATATGATATGTCTTATCTGTTATCCTACTACTTGACGATTTAACCCTTGGATGAAGACCATGGTAGAATATCACTCTGTTACTTTATTGTGACATTTCTATTATTTATTTATATGCTTTGAAACCTACATGTACGATTTGCACATACTATATTTGTATAAGACAAGGGTTTGGTTTTTTTTAGACCAAATGCTCTGAAAAATACCCCTCGTCTTATATTCAAGGTCGTTTTATAATCCAACCTCAAATAGAGGTTTGACTATAAGACTATGATCCAAATCCCCCACAGCAGTGCAGGGTACCTGGATCTTTCTCTCTGGCATCCGGTAAATTTCTGCGCAATGAGCGCAAGCAACCTCTGCTACTGCCCGGCACTTCCGCTGGTCTTCTATGACCTAGCGCCGGGGTGACATGACCTTCCGGTGTTCCATCTTATAATGAAGGTCATTTTATAATCCAGCAAATATGGTATGTATTGTCCTCTTGCAAATAAAGAGTTTAAAAATGAAGAAACTAAAGGGTTATCCCTAGTATCACCTCTTCAGTACTCAAAGGTTACATCTCACTGCCTAAAATAATAATGTTTCCTTACCTGACTTGGTATTTATAATGAAGCTGATGCAGAGTGTTTCAGGTTGTGAAAACCTGGGTAGTTGGGTACTCATATCAAACAGAGACATAGGTTATAATGTTACAGTCTTTTGCGATACATAAATATAACATACATATTATTTACAAACCATTATTTACAATACTAAGATGATATAGGTATGGCAGAAGTTCTCGTTTTAAACCTTCTACGTATTCCCTACCAGCAGTGGGAGAAACACCAGATCTGTAAGGGAAAGTTATTTATTTTTTGTTCCAAGTGACTGTTAACTTTTATTTTAGGGATTGTTACTAGCATATGTTTTATCGAAAACTTTGTACTAATGTCTTTTGAAGGAAAAACACACTGATTTGGTAAACATTTGCTTGAAGAAAGGACCTTGTCATCGTGAAAGGTTATAGCCTCCCACTCCCAGTTAGCCATTAAATATTAAATATAGACCTCTAATAGCCCTCTACACCAACAATCTTTAGAAACAATTTATCCAGCAGATATTAAATGTAAAAGGATGAATGCTTTTAAATATGTGGTCCATATTACACACCATTAAATGTGAATATGAAGCATTACAGTTTTCACTGCCTTACCTGGGTCTTGGCTGGTTCACGGCACCCAGTCAGTGGGCAATTGCCTTCCCCCAAGAAAGCCGACAACATACTCCAAAAGTAGGGATGATGAGGTAAGGCACTAGACCCTTCCTACAAACTAGGGGCCCTGGCTTTGGAAGGGTTCTATTTTTTGGGAGGTGGATACAGGGGGCTCTGTTCAGACTACTCCCCCCCGAGTGCCATCTTTCCCAATTGTTAGAGACTCTAAAGACTAAACAGATTTTGGGGCACATGCATTTTGGGAGGGGGATTTTATGTGTGGTGTTACTCTCCATCGGGTCAGGACTTACAGGAGAGAGACCTCTATGGCCAGTATTTTGCACCAAGAACTGATACCCAGCTGTTTTTAACTGGTTTCAGACGGAAGTCAAGTATGCACCCATGTTTACCATCTTCCCCACAAACTACAGTAGAAACCCCTTACTGGGCTGAGGTGGGGCCAAGTGCAAATACTGGTGTTTCCCATTAAACTGAGTTCTTGATTTTACCCTTAAGCATCTAGTCTTGGCTGATGTTTCTTTAGGGGAAGGCATTAGCCTCCGATATTCTGACATTGGCCGATAATAAGCGAGAGGTTCAGTGGTCGGAGTAGCAGAGAAAGCCAACTTTAGCGGATATACTCATTTGAGGTACAGAGTAGTTCAAGATCAGTTAGATCTCTTTATGTCCTTAGTTTAAAGAAGGAGGTGGGGGGGTGAGTGGGGTCATACAACGTTGCATTGTGTGTCCTCGCAGGAGTAGCATGACAGTGAGGGACATGAAATGCAAGCTGAAGACAGAGTAAGTGAGTTCCGTGTGTTTGTCTTGATTTGTGTGTCTGCCTGGATTTTCATGTGTGTGTGTTTGGGTACGTTAGCAGTGAATGTGTGTAGGTCTGGGTTTGTGTGTGTCTGGGTTAGCATGTCTGTCCGTGCCTGTGTATCTGTCTGTGTGTGTGTCTGGGTATGTAAGCATGTGTGTCTTGTTGTGTGTGTGTTTCTGTCTGGGTTTGTGTATCTCCCTGGATTTGTGTGTATCTGGGTATGTGTGAGTCTGTCTGGGTATGATAGCATGAGTGTCTGGGTATGTGTGTCTTTTCTGGGTATGTGAGTGTCTGGGTATGTTAGCATGTGTGTCTGTCTGTGTGTGTATCTGTCTGCCTGGATTTGTGGGTGTGTGTGTACATGTGTGTGGGTTTGTTTGTGTCTGAGTTTATGTTTGTGTCTGTTAATTTGTATGTGTGTCTGCCCATGGGGTGTGTGTGTCTGTCCGGGTTTATGTTTTTACTTTTGCTTAATAATATTACATAAAATTCCATATTATATCGTTTTTATAGATAATTGGCCTAATTCAGTGAAGAGGTACTACTGAGAGCAGATACCAGTCATCTGGGTTAGCAATTAAATATTAATGAGCAGGAAAGGACCTATGGTGATTGGACCTTGATCCTTTCTGAGGTTTATTTCATGTGTGTTTTTGTGGACATGTTTTTAGTGGCCCTGGTCTGGAATGCTTCTTTAATGCACCTTTGAATTAACAAATAGACCAGTTTTCTGGCATGCAGTGTTGTTTTAGTTTAACTGAGCCAAATGGACCCAATGTAATCATGTTAATATGTCAAGGAACTGGTCATGTACAGGCACAGGTGTAGCACATTCATGTGCATATTGCCCTGATAAAATTCCCTCATAAAATAATTATGATTATAGGAAAGGACTTCCAGGGAGGGTTTTTAAATGAACGTTGTAGAATCTGTTTTGTATTACATATCTATTTTTGATCCAACATAAAACTATTGCAAATCTTAACAGTATTCTCTTATAGTCCTCAACATGGCACTAAATATTTTAAGAAAAGTTTTACAATTAGACTAGGGGCAAATGACATCCAACTGGTTACACGCAACCACACATTATGTTTTTTTACCCATGCAGCGTGTAGCTGTGAGTATCCAACTGGCGGCCGCATATTGCTGAACCTGATCTACAACTGGAGCAGCAGTATTGGTTAAGTGCCATATGGTCAGTCCAGGCCTGCTTAAAGTGATTGTTTTTAAAAATATATCTTTCATCTATACTTTTACTTTAGGAGTAAAGAAAGAGAAAATAAAATTGTGTAATGTTGCACTCAGAGCTAAATACACCCTATTGAAATAATCCATACAGGCTAAAAATAAAATTACAAGTATAATATTTGATACACAGCAACTTACAGTGAAAACGAAAGTGCAGCCTCATTGAATTCTATGGTTTTGCAAATCAGGACATAATCACAATCATCTGTTCCTTAGCAGGTCTAAAAATTAGGTAAACACAACCTCAGATGAACAACAATACATGGCATATTACACGTGTTATCATTTATTCAACAAAACTAAAGTTAAAATGGAGAAACCATGTGTGAAAAACGAAATACACCATATGATTCAATAGCTTGTAGAGCCACCTTTAACAGCAATAATTTGAAGTAATCGTTTTCTGTCCAACTTTATTAGTCCCTCACATCGTTGTGGAGGAATTTTGGCACACTTTTCTTTACAACGTTGAATCAGTTCATTGAGGTTTGTGGGCACAGCTCTTTTAAGGTCCCGTCACAGCATTTAAATCAGGTTGAGGTCTGGACTTTGATTGGACCATTGCAACACTTTTATTCTTTACATTTTCAGCAATAGGGTTGTAGATTTGCATGGCCGTACAGGGCTACCAAGCAGCGTAGACATCAACAAGGCCCGCAGTGCTGCTCGGCTGGCCCACGGACCATTGCAATCTGCAGATGAGGTAAGGGGGTGCGGAAGAGATAATGGGTGAATTAATGAATTAAAGTATTTAGGGGGAAATGGGACAGGTAGGGGCAGAGGTGGCAAAGTCAGGCAGTTTAAAGGAAGGATAGTGCACAGGCAGGCAGTTTCAGGGGCAGAGGTGGCACAGGCAGGCTTTTCCAAGGTCAGAGATGGGACAGGCAGGCTGCTTCAAGGGCAGAGGTGGCACATGTAGGCTGTTTCTGGGCAGAAATTGGAAAACAGGCTGTTTCAGGGGCAGAGATGGGACTGGCAGGCTGTTAAGGGGGTAAAGATAGCGGGGACAGGGGTGGCACAGGTGGGCTGTTTCAGGGCCAGAGGTGGCACAGACAGGCTGTGTTGAGGCAGGGGTGGTACAGACATGCAGTTTAAGGGGCAGAGATGTAACAGACAGACTGCTTAAGGGGTAGTGGTGGAACAGGCAGGCTGCTTAGGGGCCCAGATATGGTAATGGCAGAGATGGAACAGGCAGGCTGTTTCATGGGCAAAGATGGCACAGACAAGCTGTTTGGGTGCAAAGGTGGCACTGTGGCACATGTTGCTTGTGAAGTAAGGGTGCCGGGGGCCCTGTGGTTTATGGTATTACCCCTGATGTGGCGTAGGGCCACATGAGCTCGATCACGCAAAAAATATAGGAGGATGGTGTACAAATATTTCCAGGGCTGCTTTTTATTCCCAGTGGATTATTCCAGGGGATCATTATCCTGTTGCATGACCCAATATCGGATTAGGTTTAGCTGTTGGACAGATGGCCTCACATTTGACTCTAGAATACTTTGGTATACAGAGGAGTTTGTGGTTGACTCAATGACTGCAAGGCTCCCGGACCCTGTGGTTGTAAAACAAGCTCCAATCATCACGCCTCCATGCTTGACAGATGGTAAGAGGTGTTCGTGCTGATATGCTGTATCACATTCTAATTGCACATGAACTTTAATATTTACCATGCTAACTGAGTCCTGTAGAGTCTGAGATGTTTTGTGCAATTTCCCAGAGCATTATACCTTGGGATAAATGTGCTGAGACATCTACTCCTGAGAAGATTGGCAACTGTCTTGAATGTTTCCCACCTTTGAATAATCTTTCAGTCCATCTAGAATGATGGCACATTATTAGCAGTACCTGTCTGCTAGTTAGCATCTTAATTGCTAGTGGGGCAGCCGGTAAGACCAGAGCTGCTGCTGCCGGCACTTCTCCCGGAGCTTCTATGAATGAGCACTGGAAGGTCATGTGATGTCATAGAAGCCCCGGCAGAAGTGGAGGTTCCAGACGCCCATCGGCTGCCGGAGAGGAGGATCCAGGTCCCCAGATAATTGTTAATATGTCCTGATATCACACCTGCAAATGTCAACATACAAAAACACAAGTACATAAGCATGTGCAAAATCGCATAATTGTCCTCTAACATTATCCTATTGGGGTAGCAGGGTGCCCAAACCCAAATTACAGGAAGCTCAAAGGGCTATAATTTAATAACTCTATTAGTGTCTAGCAGGAGGATGCAGATACTTTGTCCTAACAATGCTATTTGGCTACACTGTGTGGCTGTTGCTCATTGGGGATTGTTGTGTGCCACCTCAAGCTCCTCACAAAACGGTTACATTGCTGGCACTGGTTTTCCCTCTACAATGACTTCCTAATTGGGATCGAAAGCACCCTGTAAGGAGACCCTGCACATGTGAGCAGGAAATGCTTGCAACCACTGAGGACACCGCAGTTTCTCCAATTAAGATCCTGACATAAGTGATACTAGGGATCTGTATAACGGATGCTACATTACTACTCACCTTGGAAGTGGACCCATCAGCAAACACCTCTAACCCTACTTAGAGAAGTGGTATAGTTGGTCTATGCATGGAGTCTTTGCCATTCTCCAATACAGTGGGGCAAAAAAGTATTTAGTCAGCCACCAATTGTGCAAGTTCTCCCACTTACAAAGATGAGAGAGGCCTGTAATTTTCACCATAGGTACACTTCAACTATGAGAGACAGAATGGGGGAAAGAATACAGGAAATTACATTGTCTGATTTTTAAAGAATTTATTTGCAAATTATGGTGGAAAATAAGTATTTGGTCAAAAACAAAAGTTCATATCAATACTTTGTTATATACCCTTTGTTGGGAATGACAGAGGTCAAACGTTTTCTGTAAGTCTTTACAAGGTTTTCACACACTGTTGCTGGTATTTTGGACCATTCCTCCATGCAGATCTCCTCTAGAGCAGTGATGTTTTGGGGCTGTCGCTGCGCAGCACGGACTTTCAACTCCCTCCAAAGGTTTTCTATGGGGTTGAGATCTGGAGACTGGCTAGGCCACTCCAGGACCTTGAAATGCTTCTTACAAAGCCACTCCTTCGTTGCCCGGGCGGTGTGTTTGGGATCATTGTCATGCTGAAAGACCCAGCCACGTTTTATCTTCAATGCCCTTGCTGATGGAAGGAGGTTTTCACTCAAAATCTCACGATACATGGCCCCATTCATTCTTTCCTTTACACGGATCAGTCGTCTTGGTCCCTTTGCAGAAAAACAGCCCCAAAGCATGATGTTTCCACCCCCATGCTTCACCGTAGGTATGGTGTTCTTTGGATGCAACTCAGCATTCTTTCTCCTCCAAACACGACGAGTTGAGTTTCTACCACAAAGTTCTAACTTGGTTTCATCTGACCATATGACATTCGCCCAATCATCCAAATGCTCTCTAGCAAACTTCAGACGGGCCCGGACATGTACTGGCTTAAGCAGAGGGACACGTCTGGCACTGCATGATTTGAGTCCCTGGCGGCGTAGTATGTTACTGATGATAGCCTTTGTTACTTTGGTCCCAGCTCTCTGCAGGTCATTCACTAGGTCCCCACCGTGTGGTTCTGGGATTTTTGCTCACCGTTCTTGTGATTATTTTGACACCACGGGGTAAGATCTTGCGTGGAGCCCAAGATCGAGGGAGATTATCAGTGGTCCTGTATGTCTTCTATTTTCGAAAAATTGCTCCCACAGTTGATTTCTTCACACCAAGCTGCTTGCCTATTGCAGATTTTGTCTTCCCAGCCTGGTGCAGGTCTATAATTTTGTTTATGGTGTCCTTTGACAGCTCTTTGGTCTTGGCCATAGTGGGGTTTGGAGTGTGACTGTTTGAGGTTGTGGACAGGTGTCTTTTATACTGATAACAAGTTCAAACAGGTGCCATTAATACAGGTAACAAGTGGAGGACAGAGGAGACTCTTAAAGAGGATGTTACAGGTCTGTGAGAGCCAGATATCTTGCTTGTTTGTAGGTGACCAAATACTTTTTTTACCGAGGAATTTACCAATGAATCCATTAGAAATCCTACAATGTGATTTCCTGTATTCTTTCCCCCCATTCTGTCTCTCATAGTTGAAGTGTACCTATGGGGAAAAATACAGGCCTCTCTCATCTTTTTAAGTGGGAGAACTTGCACAATTGGTGGCTGACTAAATACTTTTTTGCCCCACTGTACCTGTGAGTTATTTAATTGTAGCCCCTTGAGTTTCCTGTAATTCGGTTTTGGGCACCTTGCCACCCCAATAGGATCATGTTAGATGACAATTATGCTATTTAGCACATGTTCATGTATTTATTATTATCCTTTATTTATATAGCGCCAACAGTTTACGCAGCGCTTAATACAATACATAAATTCAAGGGATATGACAAGACAAGAATTGACAGACTAAGACAAACCGATACATTTGGTGGAGAGAGCCCTGCTGGCAAGCTTACAATGTATTTGTGTCTTTGTATGATTTGTACTATTTACCACTTTATAAAATAAATACTTCATTGATACCCACATATTGAAATTGATGTACTTTGGGTGCTGTGTATCAGATCTGATATTTGATATTATATGTTAAGCTTATTTGGATTTTTTGAATAGGGTGTATTCCTATCATCTCCAACCATAAACTCCCTCCTGTCTTCAACTGTGCCCTATGGAATGCCCGCTCTGTATGTAAGAAACTCACTAGAATACATGACCTATTTCTCTCCCATGCTTTTAACTTCCTATAACCTACTGAAACCTGGATCCGTTCCTATGATACTACTGCCTCTGCTGCACTCTCCTTCAGAGGATTACACTACAGCCATACTCCTAGAACTGATGGCAGAAAGGGTGGTGGTGTAGGCATCCTTCTCTCACTTCATTGCACTTTCCAGCATACAAAGCTCTCCCTCCCTCCCTCTCATTCTGTTCCTTTGTAGTGATGGGAAGTTCGGATCATTAAAGTGAATCGGATCATTTCGACTCGTTCACTGAAATGATCCGATTCATGATCCGAATCTTCGGATCACTCAGTGTGACTCACAGGAGTTACTGTTTTCCAGTAACTCCGTGCAGGCACACTAACGATTGGCCCCGCCCCTTTCATTACTCAATGAATCCTCCCCCCTGCCTACTCCAGTGATGTCAATGAAGGCAGAGAGTCGTTCAAAGATTCGGATCTTACAAGGATCCGAATCTTACAGTGATCCGGATCACTGTAAGATCCGGATCACTGTAAGATCCGGATCATTGTAAGATCCGGATCTTTGAACGACTCTCTGCCTTCATTGGGATTCGAATCAGTCAGATAATATCACCATACTGTTATAAATAAATACATTAATAATCACTGCCCCCAGGATTTACATTCCCCTTTACCTGCAACTGCACCTTAAGCTAACTTTATTAAATTAATTAAATTAACCCTCACCATTAAATTAACCCTAAACACCCCATCAACCGTGACTGCCCCTAAAATTAACCCTAAACACCCCATCAACCATGACTGTCCCTAAAATTAACCTTTAACACCCCATTAAGCATAACTGCCCCCAAATTAACCCTAAACACCCCATTAAGCATAACTGCCCCCAAATTAACCCTAAACACCCCATTAAGTATAACTGCCCCCAAATTAACCCTAAACACCTCATTAAGCATAACTGCCCCTAAATTAACACTAAAGACCCCATCAACCAAACCAATTTATTAGGTAATTTATCTGGAGTACATGCAATTAATTTAGGGGCAGTTATGGTTAATGGACTATTTAGGGTTCATTTCAGGGGCCGTTATGGTTAATGGGGTCTTAAGGGTTAATTTCAGGGGCCGTTATGGTTAATGGGATCTTTACGGTTAATTTCAGGGGCAGTTATGGTTGATGGGGTATAAGGGTTAATTTTATGCTGATGACTGAGGGTTAATTTAATTAATTTAATAAAGTTAACTGTAGGTGCAGTTATAGGTAAAGGGGGGCAAACTCAGGGGAATCTAAATCCTGGGGGCAGTGTGAACATTATTAATGTATTTATTTATAAAAGTATGGTATCACTAATATTCTCTGAATGATTCGAATCTCTGTAAGATTCGGATCCTTGTAAGATCCGGATCCCTGTAAGATTCGAATAATTTGAACCATTTGAATCATTCGAATCTTCGGATCATTCGAATCTTCGGATCATTCGAATCTTTGAACGACTCTCTGACTCTATGAGTCATCATTCCTCTGTGAATTAATGAGCTGTAACCTGACCCCAGAGTCTGTGTCTGAGTGCTCTGCAGATGACTCACAGCTCTAGGATCAGGTTACAGCTGCATGATGCACAGACTGAACCGCTACAAATGAATCGTTCAGTCTACTGAACCGATTCATCCGGATCACTAAAAAGAATCGGATCAAATGAACGATTCATTCATGATCCGGACATCACTATTCCTTTGAAGTTCACACAATCCGTCTTCTCTCTCCACTCTCTCTTCAAATTGCAGTAGTATATCGCCCTCCAGGTCCTACCTACCAGTTATTTGACAATGTTTCTGCCTGGCTGCCATTCTTCCTCTCTTCTAATATCCCCTGTCTCAACATGGGTAATTTTAACAATCGTTTTGACATGTCTAAAACTCTGCAAGCTCCAAACTCCTCTCCCTGACATCCTCTTCTGGTCTTTCTCAAGGCACTAATTCCCCTGCACACACTGAGGGACACTCACTTGATCTGATTTTCCCCAGGTCAGAAACAGGAAACATGAAACATGGTGACAGGCAGGTCCAGCTTGTAGGACACATCATTGATCCTAGACCGAACCCTGTAGGGACCAATGTATTTGGGACCCAGAGTCCTGGAATTCTGACGCAGGTGAAGATTCTTGGCCGAATACACGGAGCAGGAGAGCGATGATGATCAGCTGCACTCTGTTGTTTCTGTTTGGCAGCAGCAAGAAGTTGTTGAGTAGTTCGCCATCTGTGAACAATGTCCTGTGCCAATGAGTCGGCTGCAGGTAAGTTGGATGGTGTCAGGATAGAGGGCCACATGAAAGGATTAAAACTGTATGCCACAAAGAACGGAGAGTTCTTTAGATATTCGTGAAACTAATTATTATAAGGTAACTTCGCCACTCCAATTGGAGTGATCTTCAGATACGAAGGAGCGGAGATAGTGTTTGAGGACTTGGTTGGTCTGTTTGGTCTGACCTCTGGATTGAGGATTAAACGCAGATGAGAGATGCGTAGCTACGCCAAGATGTTTGCAGAATCCTCCAAAAACGAGAGATGAATTGAGGACCGCGGTCAGAGATGATTCATTGTGGCACACCGTGGAGGCGAACGATGTCTCGCAGAAAGATGTTAGATAGTTCTTTGGCAGAGGGTAACTTGGGTAAAGCGGTAAATCAGGAATAGGCAAGGGACACAACAACCCGGACGTTTTGGAACGTGGGACTTTGTGACAAGCATAGACCGAACAGGCCTGTATGAAGTCTTTGATGTCCCTGTGCATGCTGGGCCACCAATAAGTCTGTTGCCGGAGGAACAGGGTGTTGCGGATACCACCATGTCCTGCTACGGGAGAAGCGCGGAACTGGGTGAGTAATGGTCTAACGAACCGAAGCTGAACGAACAGGCGTTGGCTAGGAACTTGAAGTGACATGGGTCGTGGGTATTGAGAACCTGCCATCAGTCGGGTTACATCGGTATTGATGGTTCCCATGATGAGATCTCTGGGAATGATAGGTTTGTTGGTTATTCTTACATCGGAGTCCTCTAATTGCCGGGAGAGGGCATCTGCTTTCACGTTCTTTGACCCAGGGCGATACGTGATTCTGAAGTTGAAGCAGGGGAAAAATAATGCCCACCGAGCTTGTCTTGGGTTAAGGCATTTGGCGTTTTCAAGGTACGTGAGGTTCTTATGGTCCGTGTAGACAACAATAGGAGTTTTGGAACCCTCCAAGAGGTGACGCCACTCTTTGAATGCCAATTTGATGGCTAACAACTCTCTGTTTCCAATGTCATAATTACGCTCTGCAGGCATAAAACGTCTGGAAAAATAGACACTGGGATGAATCCTATTGGAAGATGGATGTCTTTGAGACAGCACAGCCCCTACGCCTAATTCAGGAGCATCCACTTCTAAGATAAAAGGTTTGGTCGAATCAGGACGTTTCAGGATAGGTGCGGATGGAAATGTGGCTTTGAGAACGCGGAAAGCTGTGAGGGCTTCCGGAGACCATTTACGGGGGTCTGAGCCTTTCTTGGTTTAGGCGGTGATGGGCGCAATGACTTGGGAGAAATTCCTGATGAATCGCCGGAAGTAGTTGGCGAAACCAATGAAGTGCTGGATTCCCTTCAGATCACTAAGAAGGGGCCATTGAGTAACAGCGGCCAGCTTATTGGGGTCAATCTCCAGATGACCTTCAGAAATGACATGGCCCAAAAAAGTGGTGCGTGATTTCACATTTCTCAGCCTTGGTGAATAAGTTGTTCTCCCTAAGCAGTTGGAGCACTGGTCGGACATGTGCGCGGTGTTCCTGCACAGTCTTGGAATAAATCAAGATGTCTTTGAGATAAACTATCACAGGAGACAGTAGCATATCACGGAATATGTAATTAACAAAACTCTGGAATACGGCAGGTGCATTACATAACCCGTATGGCATCACGAGGTACTCATAGTGACCGTACCGGGTATTGAATGCAGTAATCCATTCGTTTCCCCGGAGATCTAGTTTGGTGAATATGGTAGCTTCCTTGAGTTTGACTTCAGAGATCAGGGGTATTGGCTACTTATTCTTTATGGTGATGCCATTCTCCCCCCTGTAATCAATGCACGGACGGAGGGAGTCATCTATCTTCTTAACAAAGAAAAATCATGCGCTAGCTGTAGAGCATGATGGCCGAACAGTGGTGTCACTACAATTGCCCCCCCTAGGTTATTCCTTGCCCCCCCGCCGAATTTGTAACCACCCAGGACAGTCCTTGACTGCTAACGACGGCATGGTGCCGTCGCTAGCAGTCCCAGTCAGGTGCTAACGACGGCACCATGCCGTCACTAGCACTATCTTACCTTGATGGAGGTCTGTGGACCTCCATCACCACCTACCCCGGCGATCTGCCCCTCACACTGAAGGGCATCACCGGGGCCACCCGATCTGCCCGGTGATGTCTCGCGCAATGACGCGATGACGTCACCGCGCAACTTTATTAACAACTGACAATTGTCAGTTAAAGAGGTATGGGGGCATGCTGTATCTCAGGCATCTAAGCAGCTACATACCCCCAACATATACCATTGGAAAGGTAATCGCCTCACCTTTCCAATGGTATATAGATTGTAAAAAAAGAATAAAAAATATTAAGTTAAAAAAAATAAAAATGTAAAAAAAATGATTTGGGGGTCTCTTAAGGCAGATAAAAAAAGATCAAAATTGCCTAGAAACCCCAAATTAAATTATTTAAACATAAAGTAGTTTTAAGTATTCTAGCTAAATGATCACTGTGGTAGCCAATGTTACCACAGCGATCATATAGCTATAAAAAGTCACATTCCCTTTTTAAAAATGGCCGATACTAATTTTTAATCCTATGATCCCTTTGATCATGGGGTTAAATTTAGCCAACGGTAGAGGGAGGCAATTTTTGAAATCCTGATGAACTGCAAATATTATTAAAATCAGCCATTTAGCCTGTGCGGTACGTGAGTAACCAAATCATCCCTGGAGCGCCTTGCGTTTTTACGGCAAAACTTATTTTTGCTGTAAAAGTGATTTTTTTTTCTCCCTTTACCATCATTTCTTTGGGATTGTAAGGGGAAAGAATGGTGTGTGCTACTGTGAGTAAATGTATGGAAAGAATGGCGTGTGCTTCTGTGAGTTAATGGAGATATGAAAGGCGTGTGAATGATCAGTAATTAGGGTTGAAGCCTTGACGTGGCATTACTGCTCACGTAGGAAGTTAAATTATGGCACAAAAAGTACACAAAAACGACATCCCTTGGCGCATCAAATGAGGGGCTGCATGTGTTTCTAGTCCAAACCTGGAGTGCGCAAGACACAAATGAACATGTCGTTATGGTTAGAAAAAACATATTTTCAAGCCAAAGCGACATATTCCATCATAATTTGTGCACTCAACTTTTGTCCTAGAAATACATGTAGCCCCTCATTTGAAGCTCCAAGGGGTGTAGTTTCTTAAAATGTCTGAATGAGGGAGAGCATGAGTTAATATGTGGATGATTTGTCTGAATGAGGGAGAGCATGAGTTAATGTGTTTGTGTGTATCATAGATGTATAATTGTGGAAGGGCAAAGATGGCACTAGCAGGATGTTTGAGCCTTGGGGAACAGGATGGCACAGGCAGGGTGTATATGGGACAAAGATGGCAAATCTTATGTGTGTTATCTGGGTGCTGGCCAGGTTCTATGTGGGCAGCGTGGTTGGGGTGTGCAACCTGTGATCTATCCCTGTAATTTAGGGGGTTTAAAATATACCTTTAATGCCGTGTTTTTATGTGAATTCCAATTGATCTGTACCTGCATAGCTTGGTTTGTGTGTTCTTCTGTAGATCCATATCTGCTATGCTATGTTTCCATACATTATTTATGTATACCTGCAAATACAGGGTTTGTATGTCTTGTTTAGTTGATTAATACCTGCAATGCTGTTTCCATGTATTGATTTGATCTATACCTGCAATGCTACATTTCATATATTATTATTGTATACATGCAAATACAGGATTTGTATGTCTGATTCTGTTTATTTGATATATACCTTCAGTGCTGAGATCACAAGTGAATTTCAATTGATCTATACACGCAAAGCTGGGTTTGTGTGTTAATGTGTTGATCTATACCTGCTATCGGCAGCAGGGTCCAATATTTATATATATATTTATATATATATAGGCAGCAGGGACTAATATTAGGCCCTGAAATCATTTAGTGGAAAAGTTACGGTATTGTGTTGTTTAAAGGATTTCAAGGATTAGTCGTACTAAATTGTGGCTTCAGGCTTCCCATGTTGAATGATCAAGTATTGTATTGTCCAATAACAAAAGTATCATTCCATAGCACATTACTTTTGGCAATATATATATATATATATATATATATATATATCTATATATATTTGTGTGTGTGTGTTTTTTCAGTGGTATGATTAAATGGTGGAAATTATTAATGCCCCCCCAGTTTGACTGTGGTATCTTGTGTGCCCCCCCTATATATTGTTTCTAGAGTCGCCACTGTGGCCGAATGAACCCCTTCTGGATATTCTCCTCGATGTATTGAGCGAGAGAACGGTTCTCTAGTTCAGACAAGAGTTCATGATATTGCGGAGGAACGAGTAATGGGGGATTGTCTCATGGAGACTCGAGCACTGCATGGGTGGCACGGTAACTCTGGAGGCATGAGGTTTGGCAGAAGGCACCCCACACAGGAATCTGTCTTGCTTTTTAGTCAATAGTAGGGTTATGACAGCCAAGGTAGCCCCAAAATCAATGGTATGTGGGGACTGTGAGAAATGGACTCCACGTGAAGAACTCCTAAGGTCATCTGAATGCGTATAGTGGAGTGAGACACAACCCCTGACCTGAGAGGAGAGTCATCCAATGCGGAAATAGGTATAGAATGGCTACAGGGAATAAGCGGAGTACCCATGCTTTTAGCCCAAGTGGAGTCAATAAAGTTCCTGGCTGCGCCCGAATCTATGAAGGCTTGTGTGGCCACTTGGTGGCCTGTCCACTGGCGAGTAGCAGGATCTAACAATCCTGCTACAGTCTGTTTTAAACAGGAGGTGTTATAGAAAAAATGCTCAATGGACCACCTCCGAATTCCACTAAGCATTGGCGTTTCCCCTGCTCCCGGGAGCAGGATAAAACTCTGTAACCCTTCTGACCACAGTATAGGCAGAGTCCTAGTACCCAGCGGCATCTCTCCTCCTCCTCAGACAGATGCAGAATGGGACTGATCTCCATGGGTTCCTCCACAGAAGCAGCAGCGTTATCAGGAGAAGGTGGCAAGTATACAAAAGGCTGAAAGGGACGAGGTCGTCTCTCTCGTTTTCTCTCCTGCTTACGTTCTTGGCCTCGGTCATCCAACTTGAGACAAAAGGCAATGAGATTGTCTAAATTCTCTGGAAGGTCAGGGCATCCTTCAGATGGTCGTTAAGCCCTCTCTAAAATGCCGCTCTTAGAGCCACATTGTTCCACTTAGTCGTATAAGCTAAGGTACGGAATTCTACAGGATATTGGGTGACAGTTCTCTCTACCTAATGTATTAGCTTGCCTTAGTCTGTCAATTCTAGTCTTGTCATACCCTTTAAATATATGAATTGTAAGAAGTGCTGTGTAAATTGTTGGTGCTATATAAATAAAAGATAATACTCATAATAATTTAGCTTTGACTACAGCTTTAAACAGTTCTCTTTTTTATTCCTATAAATATTTTTTTAACTATGTGCACCTCTCCAAAATTTTTGAGGTTGAGCTACGCCCGCAGTAATTTGTCTAATAGCTCCATATCAATTTAACCTTTTATTTTACTTTATAGCTTTCATGACAAGGAAAAATATTACTTTTATGGAAGCAAAGTGTCTCTTTCAAAGCAAATGTTGCTGATCAATAAACAAAAGAATAAACATGACATAACCCTAAGTTATATAGCTTTATAATCCATTTTAATTAATTCATGCATATGAAAACTGTTCCTTGGTATGAAAGAAATGTAAAACTAATTTAATTTAAGCAAATTAATTCTGTAAACTAGCTAATTAAATTTTGTAAAAGAGTCAGTTTATTAGTAAGCCTGTACAAAGGCTGATGTAAAATATTCTTGTCATATCTAGTAGACTGACAGACACTTTCTATGTGTATCCATATTTACCATGCTGGAATCCTAACACTCAGCCAGCGTTATAAAGCCATCTGAATAAACCAACAACCTATACAGAAAATCCTGACTGAATCAACTCATCCCTATCCAAGCAGTCCTCTCCTACTGTTTTCCTTCCCCCTCAACCACTGACTAGACTGTAAACTCACAAGAGCAGGGCCCTCTTCTCAACAAACTTCTCAAACCTTCTAATTTCTATGCTTTTACAGTGGAAAGGTAAACATACACACAGCAGATACAGTATAGGAAAAGTATTACATAATAGCATATGACACCCTGCAGGAGAGAGGGGGTATGTATGTTTGAGTACATGTAAGAATTAATGTGTATGTAAGCATGAATGTCTATGTATTAATGTGTATGAGCATGAATGTCTATGTATCAGCGGGTGTGAGCATGAATGTCTATGTATAAGTGAGTGTGAGCATGAATGACTTTACGTAAGTGCATGTGAGCATGAATGTCCAAGTATGTGTGAGCATCAGTGTCCATGTATAAGTGCGTGTGAGCATGAATGTCTAAGTGTATTTGTGCATGAATGTCTACAGTGGATATAAAAAGTCTACACACCCCTGTTAAAATGCCAGGTTCTTCTGATGTTAAAGAATGAGACAAAAATAAATCATGTCAGAACTTTTTCCACTTGAATGTGACCTATAACATGAACACTTCAATTGCAAAACAAACTGAAGTCTTTGAGGGGGTGTGTAGACTTTTTATATCCACTGTATGGATAAGTGCAAGTGAGCATGAGTGTCAATGTATGTGTCTATGTATAAGTGTATTTGTGAATAAATGTCTGCGTATGTGCGCAGGGATTTGATGTCATATGCCGGCGCCCAGCACTGAACCCACGCCCACTGCTAGACCAAAAAATTGTTTTTTAAAGAAGATAGAAAAGTAAGGAAAAGAAGAGGAGTAGGAGGCAAAACAGACTAAAACAAAAGAAGAAAATGTAGGGGAGAGAAAGAGGAGCTGCAGGAGAAGAGACAGAGACACACAGGAAAGGTAAGGAAACATCGTGAGAGTGTTAAATAGCATGAAGCATGTGTGTATCGGCCCTCTGATGGTGGTACACAATATCTCCCATCACTGATGGGAGTTATTGTATACTACCATCAGTGCCTGGCACAGCATCAAGTGATGGCAGTTAAGGTATACAGTGCACCTAACCCTATCACTATATACTGAGCCAGGCACTAATGGTGGTGCCAGTGTCTGCCTCAGTAAATAGTGATGTCAGTTATGCTGTACCACCTTCAGTGTCTGGCACAATATATAGTGATGGCAGTTATGCTCTACCACCTTCAGTGTCTGGCATAATATATTGATGGCAGTTTTGCTGTAACACTGTTAATATCTGGCTCAGTGTAAAGTAATGGCAGTTATGCTGTACTACCGTCAATGTCTGACTCAGTATATAGTGAGGGCAGTTATGCTGTACCACTATCAATGTCTTACTCAGTATATAGTGATGGCAATTATTTACTGTTATATTTTTCAGATTGATTTTCTGTATTTATAATTTTATGAGAATTATTTTTCAATTGCTGCCAATAGTATTTAATATATATTTAATTAAAATTATGTTTATGTGATGGGTTAAAACCACAACAGTTTAAAAGTTACTACAAATACTGAAAAACTGATATGAGGCACAATTAGAGGCATGGTCATGATGGGGTGTGGCTAAGGGAGGGGCATCACCACAGAAGGCCCATGCCTTTTTGT
This sequence comes from Sceloporus occidentalis, assembly GCA_023333645.1. Taxonomy (NCBI): domain Eukaryota; kingdom Metazoa; phylum Chordata; class Lepidosauria; order Squamata; family Phrynosomatidae; genus Sceloporus; species Sceloporus occidentalis. The sequence continues at coordinate 3,911,295 of JALMGF010000071.1, read as the reverse complement.
TGCCTGGGGCCCTGGATGTTCTTAGTCTGCCCCTGGTTACACTCCTAAAGGAGTATACTCCAGGTATTTTTGAGGGTGTTGACATTTCCAGACAAAAAATGCAATCCCTCTCTGAGAAATTTCTACACATAAAAAAATTTCAGGAAGACATAAAATATATAGTGTATATAAAATTTCCATACTCTCTCCATCTATTCAATAGCCTCCCTGCGTTTTATTCTAGGGATGCACCAAAATTTTGGACCAAAACATTCACGGTTCACTAAGCCAAAACCGAAAATGACCCCCTACCTTTAAAAATAATAATAAAAACTCACATTTTTAATAAAAGTAGGTAACACACCACAACTGGACAAAAAAAATTAGCAATATGACTTGGCATGATAGGAGTGTGATTGCTAACAGCAATCACACTCCTATCATACCCAGGCAACCAGTAAATGCTGGTACCTAGGCATGATGGGACTGTGCTTGCTGTTAGCAATCACACTCCTATCATGCCAAGTCAGCCAGTACATGCTGGTACAGGGTGGCTGTAAGTGATGTGCAGACCCGATATTGCTGGCAGCACCAATACACAAAGGGGGCAGCTAGCTAGGTTTCAGCATGTACTGGCTGACTTGGCATGATAGGAGTGTGATTGCTAACAGCAATCACAGTCCCATCATGCCTAGGTTCCAGCACTTACACATCCAACCAGTAAATGCTGGAACCTCGGCATGATGGGACTGTGATTGCTGTTAGCAATCACACTCCAATCATGCCAAGTCAGCCAGTACATGCTGGTTCAGGATGGCTGTAAGTGATGTGCAGACCCCATACTTCTGGCAGCATCAATACACAAGGGGGCAGCTAGCTAGGTTTCAGCATGTACTGGCTGACTTGGCATGATAGGAGTGTGATTGCTAACAGCAATCACAGTCCCATCATGCCTAGGTTCCAGCACTTACACATCCAACCAGTAAATGCTGGAACCTCGGCATGATGGGACTGTGATTGCTGTTAGCAATCACACTCCTATCATGCCAAGTCAGCCAGTACATGCTGGTACAGGGTGGCTGTAAGTGATGTGCAGACCCCATACTGCTGGCAGCATCAATACACAAGGGGGGCAGCTAGCCAGGTTTCAGCATGTGCTGGCTGACTTGTCATGATAGGAGTGTGATTGCTAACAGAGGAAAACTTTCTATTAGCATGTTAATCTAACCCCACCCACAAGACTAGTGGAATGCCCAGTTGAAGAATAAAAAAAAATAATAACAAACACTCAATATGCATGAGTTGAGATGACATGTTGAAGACAGGGGAAAATGGAGAGCACATTGGTTAAGAAAGTCTTCAAAATGCAGAGGGTTTACATTTTACTTCTTTGGAAGAAGCAAGGCGCTGAGGCCTGGCTGCTTGTTAGCAACGCGGGAGCAGGATGACATGGTGCTCAAACAGAGGAAGCTGTAGGTAGAGCAGGAGCCAAACTACAGAGGAGATCAGCCATCCTGTATGGGGCCCAACTTCACGAGGGCTCCCCTGCCACAGTCCCACCCTAGTATACTGCCCATACCACATACCTTCCTTGCATACTGATACATTATTTTCAAGGTACAGTAAGTGCTTTTTTAACATGGGTGAATCTTTGAGAAAAGGGGGTGGGCTTTTGCATGGCCCATTGAAGGACTAACATGATGGGTCATGATGGGATAAGGGCCACGAGGCTGATATTGGCCTAAATGCCTCTAATGGAAGCCCTCAAATTAATTAAACCATATTGTTACGAATATCCATTTTCTTTATATATCTCAAACAACATACCCACATTACACTGCAATTTGCCAACATATATAACTATTGCTACTTTGTAAGGCTCTGGGAATGTATACATCATATAGATATATATATATATATATTTTTTTTAATTTCTCTTACTATTTCAATTTTGAAAATTGTTAAAAAAAACCCAAAGCATTGTGTGTTGGCATATCCACACAACATGTTGGGTCATAAACACATTCAATAGGGCTTCTTTTGTCCCTATTAGTTACTCTGAAAACTACTAGTCTCAAAGTAACTAATTGAAAATGTTTATAGCCCAACAACAGTTTTAAGTAAAAGTACAAACGTTTATCAACCAACCAGCCTATTGAAAGTAGTTTTCTTGGAGTTCCTACTAAAATATATAGTGTACACCAGCTGCCAATTAAGTCCTTTGCTGTGTATGCACTTTATGATATTTAAATAGCTGGGCTGGTGCACACCACTCAGCCGCCCCATCAGTACAGATAGATAAAAATAAGTGTGAGTGAATGAGAGTGTGAGAGAGAATCAGTGAGAGTGAAAGCAACAAAAGCCATGAAATGCAAACAAAAATTCTGAGATCTCTGCTTAGTTTTTGTTTGTTGCATTGGGAATCCCTCCTCATTTTCAAACATTCTTACAGATTAACGAAATTAATACATTTAGTTAAAATTAAAATTCATACAAATCTGAATGCACAAATCTAATAACGACTTGGCTAGTGGTGTTACTTTCTGGCGCTGCTAATAGCACTACACATAATTACTGTTCCGCTTTTTCCCCACACCAAAATCCCTGCCTAGTGCCTATGTAAAGTAAAGCGTTCTATAGACATTTTTAAATGCCATAGTCTCTGTTTTACAAAGAGGAGTAACTGGGTGTCCATGGGTACACGTAGATTGTAGCTTGGAGGAGAAACCCACAGAATTGGTGGCAAAAAGCTCTAACAAATAAAGATGTATCAACAGATACTCAGTGTAATAAATGACAGGCCTCCCTCTCCTCGTATCTAGTGGTCTAGTTAACAGGGAAAATATTGCCATTTGCAATGTTGCAAATCCAAAACTTGATTTATTTATTACAGTAATACCACATTTTGCACCATATAGAGCCTAATCATAGTGGGCAAAAGGCTCTAGAAGGTTTCGGGGTTCCTGTGGATCGTTCTGTGAATGTTCCAGCAGCCCCTTTACGAGTCCAATATTTGTACACTGCTGTGGGAGCAAACATTTTTTACCTAGCTCTACAAGGCCTGCAATTCCCACTGCTCTTTTCCAGTACCTCAATAGGACTTGTAAACCACCCCCCCCCCCACACTCCAGGCTAAAAATATGGTAATTTAGGAGGATTCTAAGTCCAAGTGCTAATATAAGCCAATATTGATATTGTGATATTTTAATATTTTGGCATTTGCCGATAAAGATATATATTGTGATCTATAACACCAAAGAGGCCATGTCAATGAATAATGCTGCCGAGCTGTTGTATTACCCCAGGTATGTAAACTTTAGTCTAGTTTCCTCTAACAATCATTTGTAGGCAATAAGGTTGTTGGCGTCTGCACTTTGTTTAGAATTATCCTGAAGTTGAATGTTGTGCTAAAAAAAAAAGCAAACTCTACATTCTAGTGTTTTCATTTGTAACGTTTGTGCACGTGAAAAAGAATAAATGTTGAGGTAAATAGCTGACTTTTCTTGGTAGTCTTGCACCCCTGACTAGCAAAACCAGTCTTTACATTTCAATCTACATAAACAGAAAAGACAGGTGGGAAACATGAGGAGGGGTGGGGTGTTGGGCACCAAGACAAAGGTTTGTCATTAGAAATCACAAGGTTCAGGGGTAAGCAAAATGTCCGTACCCACACACCATTGTCCATGACAAGGCTTTTGGAAGTCATTGTTGCTAACGGAGCGTTTTGTCAGATGTCCTCCACAAATAATGTTGTTGCTTATACCTACCTCTGAACTGGTTCTGTCCATGATTGGATACTGACAAACATTTCTGAAGGCAAATAAAATAGAAAGCTCCTAGTTTCGCGATGTCCGCATGAACATTAAACTAGTTAGTCGGTTCCATGTTCAGAACTTTGCCATACAATTACTCTTTGATTAATAAATGAAGCCTCGGGGTTTTCTTAGGTTTGGAATTTAAATAAGTAACGCCATGAAAAGGATTGGTGTCTTGTCAGGTGATACAATTTCTCCCCAGAGATCAGATATATTTGAGAATAATGTAGTATTTATGGTGATAGCTGTGGTATGCACTGCCAGGTATGACCAGTGAGTGGCGCACTCACTACTAACCTATCTCGCAACGCAGGCGCGCCCCCTAGTGACCGCTTCACATCACAACTGTCCCTGCTCCTCCCCCTCTCCCTTCGCTCCGGTCGATGGCCAGAAACGTCCAATCATCCACGCTACCTTCAGGTCACATGGCGTTGAGCGGACCAATCACAGACGAGAGGCCGAGCAGGCACCTCGGCCGCCATTAAAGAAAGGAATCTGTGAATTCAAATGGGAAACCTGCCCCAACCCTGATCCTATTATTTATTATTAGTTATTCCCTTTTATTATCTATATATTTTTATTTTTTTTTTTAAACGAAGAACCGGGACGAAGGATCGAATACGGGTAACAGCTTCAGCAACTACTTCTGTCTACGCAAGAGGAGAAACAGAAAGGAGGAGGGGAGAGGAAAATGGCGAACCTCTGAGAAAAAGAAGCTGATAAACACCCGGAGCCCTTAGCCATCTGTCTGAGTTTGGACTCGTGGATTCGTGTGGCCCTTCGCCTAACCCCAGTGACTTGGTCTTCCCCCTCGGTGGGGCCCCGCGGCCTCCCTACGCTCCGGTGTCCGGGCGGTTCCCGCCATGCTCTGCGCCCCGAGCCGGGGGAACAGCGGCGGGGGAGGGAGGACTCAGACGCCGCCCGGATACCGGTGCCTGTAACGCCAGGACTCCGATCCCTGGAGGACGCACACACACGCCGCAGCGTTTGAATGTCTGGACGGTGCCCTTCATTATACGGTCAGGAGAGTGAATAGCAACTATCCCTATCGCCAGGACACCGTGCAGAGCCACCTCCACAGCGCCGGTAGCACCGTGCATCACCGACAAGTCACGATCATTGCATAAAAGCGCCGGTGACCCCCCACCGATTAACACCCAGCCGCCCCCTCCTCCTGCCGCCGATCTCATGCAGTGAGGAGGGCAGCCAGCTATTTGCACTCTGATTTATGTAAAGTTACCCCTCTCCAGACATTGGCGTTGCGGACGAGTTTGATTTTTAAATAGATTTTTTTGTTCTCGCCTCCCTTTCATTCTCTGGGATTAGCTTCTCGTCGGCATTTTTTTTTGTGTTTTCCCTGGCTGGGGTGTATTTTATTTTTACGCCAGTAGCAGGAGTTGGCTGTGCGGCAGCAGCTGCTGGGATTCTCTTGTCTTTTCTTGTTCGGGGTGGGATAATGGCGTGTGTTTTCTGGCTGTGAGGATGAGTTCATGTTTTGTGCCGAACGGGGCCAGTCTGGAGGATTGCCACTCCAACCTCTTCTGTCTGGTGAGTATGTAGCCGGGACATGGGGCGCACAGCCACCGGCAACCAGGAGCCGTGCCTGATCCAAGCACATGGAATGTCACAAGTCAACTATATGTATCTATATGTATCTGTATGCATGTATGGCTCGCTCACATACAGTGGAATGGGGGTTAACAGGTCACAGAAGGCGTGATCATGTCCAAGTCCATAAGCATGTGTGCAGTCATCCATGTGCCTTTTGTGTACCTATAAATATCGTTGCCTGCGTTTGTAGCGCATCTGGATGCATGTACATGTCGTATGTAAACACGCTGTACCCCCGTCTGTCTGCTTCTAAATATAGTGTAGGTGCCGGCACAACTCGCACGTCCAGGCTTCCTACACCTTTTTTGTTGTTGCTGATGTGACAAACCATTTGGTGTTTCACGGTTTGCCTGTGTGATCACTGGCGTGTGATCATGCGAGTCACGCTTTCCTTTTAATATGTTATCGTCCCCGAATAGAAACACATCGGTGGTCCCGTTTCCCATAGTAAGCAAGCGGCATCTAAATAGTACCGGAGTTGGCAAAAGTTGCCCCCAGGTTACGCTCAACCCAGAATCGGTGCCTTATTTTATTCGTGTCTCCATCCCCGACTCCGCACAAGTTAGTTTATGACACGGCCCCTTAGTTCGTGCTGTCTGATCACTTTTCCCTAAATCTTGTTGTTTTGTTTTGTGGCGACACATAATTGCCTGGTAACTGATCTAAGAATCCATTATTCAGCTGTCTGTCTCCGCTATGTTCCCTGTCTGTAGACCTGTCTCCGCTAAGTCTCTATTTAGCCCTCCCTGTCTTCTCTGAGGGAGTGGAGCCTGGGAAGGAGGAGGCAGGAAGCAGCCATTTTCCTGGCTGGCCTGCTGGGCTAGGCCCAGGCTTTATGATCCCATAACACCCCTCCCCTTTCTGTATCCCCAACTGCCCTCTGCTAGCCATCTTTTCCGTCCTCATGCACTTCCGAGCCTTCGCGCTTGCCCATGCTTCTTGTCGCCTTCTCTGGCAATCCACACTCTTCCTTCTCCGGTTCTTTTGTATTTCCGTCATTCCCATTTCAATTTCACTTTATTTACCGAATGTCCTTTTTTTTTTCTCTCCTTTTGGCACGTTGTGATTAAATAAACCCTTCATCGCATTCAAAGTTAGGATTTACAAAAAGGTTAACATTATTTTAGTACTTTAGTAGTGTCACAGGTACAATTCTTTACAATATTCAAGAATAGCGTTAGTGATCCAAAGAAGGTATATTATAAATGTTTAAACACAGTTATAGTTTGATGCTATGTGTGTGTGTGTGTATGTGTGTATATATATATATATATATATATATATATCAAATTGGAACAAAGTATCCTGAAGTGTACAGCTGAAGGGACGTAAGGTGGTGTATCATCATTTTAACAATGGTTTTATTGCTTTTTAAGGATAAACGCCCCCCCTTGGACTATTCTGGCCCTTATTACTTGGACTTCTCTCTGTGTAGTTATTCGTATAGTTGGCATTAATGTGGCTTCAGAAGCTTGCCTTGCTTTCACCCCCCACAGCGCACATACATCCCCTGCCGAACTTACAAAATTAGCTCTATTAGTGCGACTGCATCTCAGAAAAATGGCGGCAGGAATCGGCAGTGCTAAGTTGGCCGCGCTTTAGGCTTTGGAAGGTTTATTTAAATTTATTTTTACCATCCTGTGCCTTCAGAAGGACATAACCTATAAAGCACCAAGTTTGCTGTCTTGGGGTGGAAGTATGGCCCCCGTCCTCTTCCTTACAGCTTCCCATAGTCCCTGCGTAAAGCAGCGAGTGCGTTCCGCCATCCAGTGGGATAGTTGTAGTTGGATGTAGCCCCCGTGCTGCCTATGTTTAGTTCTGATTAATGAGATGAAAACATTCGCCTCCCCTCCCCCTTCTTTGTGTCCCTGGAAGGGAAGTCAAAATGAGGCTAGAATTCCAGCTGTTACTAAGTGATCCCAATGTTAAACCATGAGATCTTCTTATTGTAGCCTTTCAAGTAATTATAGTGAAGGAATGTTCTTCTCCCAGCCGGGCAGCTCATCTTTCTGGCCCGCAAATGAAGCAATAAAGGGAGAAACGCTTTTATTCAGTCTGGGGCGCTGAAGCTCGTTCCTTCAATTGCGATGTCAACTACTTCGACTTAAATATACTCAACTTTTATTAACTACCGTCATTCTGCGACATGTTATAAAATGTTTGTAGCCGCTTTCAAAAAGTTTCAGCAGCTACTAATAAGCAGTGTCCAGGACAGTAAATAAGTATGATGATGTGCAAAAGGAGAGCTTCTAAGCCATTAGACCCATTTATAGTGCAGGAAGTGCCCAGGCATTCATTTATTTTCTGGTTCCAAATTTATGGCTTTCCAGATAATACGTATACAGTAGATGGTACAGATTTCACGGGATCTTCTTGGTATAGCGCTTCCTCAGTGCCAAGATTTCATTCTGCTTTTGTGGTATGTTTTGAGTGATCCGTTACTTAACAAACCAAAAAATGTCTTTTTCAGGCTGATCTCACGGGGATCAAATGGAGACGGTATTTATGGAACGGCCCTACGTCTGCCCCAATCCTCTTTCCGGTGACGGAAGAGGATCCGATTTTGAGCAGCTTCAGCCGATGCTTGAAGGCAGATGTTCTCAGCGTATGGAGACGTGATCAGCGTCCTGGGCGCAGGGAGCTATGGATATTTTGGTGGGGAGAGGACCCAAATTTTGCTGACCTGATACATCATGACCTGGCAGGTAAGATACGCTTTGTCAGTGTACCGCTATGTAGCACTGACATTCAAAGTGTGGAGTAACCATAGTCATCAATCGCCTGAAATGACCACTTTTCTTTTGTAGGTCTGGAGTAGTGGAATTGTTTGTTTGGGTTTTGTTCTGTTAAGCTTTGCAGTGCGTTTGGTACAATTGTTTGTACAATACTATGTAAGGATAAAATGTATGTCATTTCACAATGGGATGATCTTTATACTGTTGAGCAGGTAAAAAAAAAAATCTTCTGGAACTGAAGGCTCAGTCGTGGAATTTTTTCATTTGCCATACCTGTTTTTTTATTCACTTATTTTTTTTTTACTACATTGAAATGTCTCTAGCCCTTTCCTGCCCAGCAGTGATTCTTTCCCTCAGTGTTGTTGAGTGAAAAGCTGTCTGTGTAGTTGAATCGGTTTTTAATGATTTAATATTTTTAATCTACAAAAAGGGAATCTGACCTTTATTATTTAATTGATTTATATATATATGTGTGTGTGTTCATTAGGGATAAATAGATACATAAAGACTATAGTGAAAAGCTAAACCACGTGGAATGTCCCGCCGTGCCTCTATATACATATCCTTTATGGGAGTAATGAAATAGTATATCGAGAATATAGGTCAATATGTTTTGATTGAACACTTTATTATTGCAACTATATTATGCAAAGCTTCATTACAGGCCTGCCAATACAGCAGTAACGTGTGCTGAGGTGAGCAGTAGCTGAAGTCCGTTAATATGAGCCCGTGGAAGAGCTTTGTGGCAATAGCTTGTGTAGAAGAAATGTCCGCATTGATCTCGCTAAGTGTTCATTTCTTACTTGTGAGTTAGGCTAATAGATCGTGAACCCGCACCTAAAATGTAACTCCGTGGATGTCCTGCAAGGCGTTTACCACATTTGTTTGGGAGGGGGCAGCATGTCCAAAATATCGTAACATGGTCTTTTATGGATGCTCGGTAATACTTCCTTAGTTGGCATATCATATACATTTGCAAGGCTTTCCTGCTGCTATGGCAACAATTGTTTGAATTTTTTATTTGTTTTGCCTGTGAGCAGTCCTTTTCAATCTCATGATTACTTGCCAGAATTAATAATTCCTTATCACTAATGTTATTTACTTATAAAAGTGTCAGGGTTATTTGGCAGCTACTTTGGGGCAAATGAAACATTTGATTAGAGCCCAAAAATACTTTTTGTTAATTTATATCAGTGACGATAAAAAAGAAATCACATTTAACTAAATTTCCACAATTTCTGAAAACACATGTTGCTGTTTCCATTTTTATCATTTATCTCTCAGGCCTTTAAAATGGCTAACTAAAATATTAACAAGATTATTAGAGAATATCAGAGGCTGACAGGCATCTATTATCACATTTCTGTTCTTGTAAAAGTGGTAGTAATCATGAGGTTTTTTTTCTTTTCTTTTAGAAACAGATTTCTAAATAAATTACTTTGATTAGTTTATATTCAATCATCATGCTGTCCCATGTTGACCTTTTTTTTTTTTTTTTTACTGTAAATTTAGCACATCTTGGGTCATACAATCTGAATCATTTTGCGCCAAGTTTGTCTTCACACGACAGCAGTGATTGTGAAATGAGTTTCCACTTGTGGTTTCACGTGTATTTGTTTCGTTGCTTGTTGATGTAATTCAGAGCATGTTGTAGAATTGATAGTGTCACACACACACACACACACACTATAGAAGCCGTGGAAATTGAATGCTAATCTTTTCCCAGAAAGCATGTTGACAAGGCTTCATCCCTCGATCTATGTACAATTTATATACTTGGCTATGTGCTGTATCCCAATACAAAAAATAGCCCAGGGCTCCAATTTTTTTATTTTCATTTTACGTGGCTAATTCTAGTTTTTCATTCTATAAAAGGTTTTAAGGAACATAGCATTTCTGATCATCATCAGATATTGTGGGGCATGTCTGTGTTTGTGTTAACATCTTGAAATTGAGTTGAGGATTTTAAAAATATAAGTTGTTCCCTGCCGCTTGCTCGGTACGGATTCCTGAGCATTCAGCTACGTATGCTCATTCTGTCTTCTCTTTGAATCTGTATCAATTCTTTATAATGTATACCAAACTGTTTTTAATGCTGAATGTGTGGTTTTAAATGGCATTGTTCTAGAACAGACCTGGGCAAAGCACGGCCCGCGGGCCACATCCGGCCCGCTGAATAGCTCGGACCGGCCCGCAAAGAGTGTCCTGGTGACTCACCAATGAGTCCGGTGTCCCCCCCCGCCCCGGTCACTTACCTTAAACTCCTGTGTTGGAAGCGTTTGTCTCGGGTGCCGGCGCTTTACGCTGGGCGCCGGCATATGACGTCAGACGCCGGCGATCAGCAGTGAAGCGCCGGCACCCGAGACAAACGCCTCACGCTTCCAACACAGGAGTTTAAGGTAAGTGACCGGGGCGGGGGGGGGAGATCCTGAGAAGGGGGGGTTAGGGAGTTAGAGGGGAGATACTGAGAAGGGGGGGTTAGGGAGTTAGAGGGGAGATACTGAGAAGGGGGGTTAGGGAGGGAGGTCTTACTGTGTGTGTGTGTCTTACTGTGTGTGTATCTTACTGTGTCTGTGTGTGTATCTTACTGTGTCTGTGTGTGTGTCTCACTGTGTCTGTGTGTGTCTTACTGTGTCTGTGTGTGTCTTACTGTGTCTGTGTGTGTCTTACTGTGTCTGTGTGTGTCTGTGTGTGTCTCACTGTGTCTGTGTGTGTCTCACTGTGTCTGTGTGTGTCTTACTGTGTCTGTGTGTATCTTACTGTGTCTGTGTGTGTCTCACTGTGTCTGTGTGTGTCTCACTGTGTCTGTGTGTCTCACTGTGTCTGTGTGTGTCTCACTGTGTCTGTGTGTGTCTCACTGTGTCTGTGTGTGTCTCACTGTGTCTGTGTGTGTCTTACTGTGTCTCACTGTGTCTGTGTGTGTCTCACTGTGTCTGTGTGTGTCTCACTGTGTCTGTGTGTGTCTCACTGTGTCTGTGTGTATCTCACTGTGTCTGTGTGTGTCTCACTGTGTCTGTGTGTGTCTTACTGCGTGTGTCTTACTGCGTGTGTCTTACTGCGTGTGTCTTACTGCGTGTGTCTTACTGCGTGTGTCTTACTGTGTTCATAGCTTATTCAGTTATTGTAATAAATATTTTAGCCCATTTTTTAGCTCAAAATATTTTTTCCTTTTTTTTCTCCTCTAAAATCTAGGTGCGTCTTATCAGCAGGTGCGTCTTATAGAGCGAAAAATACGGTATGCACTCCGAAGCCTTGTTCATTTTGTTCACTTCTGTGCTGTGCTAATAGTTATTCAGGCCTTACTTATTCAAGCACCTCTACCAATGACGTAGGCTTGAATAACTTTATTAAACAGCACATAAGTTAACAAAATGGACAAGGCTTCGGAGTTTGTAGTTTGTAGAGGTCTGGCCCTCTAAAACCATTCCAATTTCTCATGTGGCCCCATGGGAAAATTAATTGCCCACCCCTGTTCTAGAATGTCAGGAATATGTAAGTGGCTTACTAGGATTCTGGTTTGTTATTGAAACTTGTTACTATACGTGTTTGTTTTGATAGTAACAATCATTATGACTTTTTTTTTCCACTGGCCCTTTTATTGTTGGGGGCAAGACCGAAGGCTCACAGTTAACCAAAATCCGGAAGGATGCCCAGAGAATGACATGGTTCCTAAATGCGTTACTCCTGGCGTTTAGTCAGCCAGTTTTCTATAATTCTGTATCTGGTAAGTCAGTTTATAGATGGAATCTTATTGCCTTGAGCTTTTTTTCCTCCTCTGGTTTGTGAAGGACAAACTCGCCTTTATACATGGTCAGCGCTGTTGTACCTAGGCCTGGACTCGGTTCAGCCATGGCCTGTTCCCCCATGGCCTGTCCCCCAACACGCAGAGGCAAAGTGCAAACAGTTTTCGTTTAGTTTCCTTGCCATCACTAAAGCAATTAATTGCAAATAATGGAAAGTGAGTGTGTGCCAATATTTGTAGTGTGACTTTTGCCCTTTCAAAGGCTTAAACTTGGCTTTTGAGATCATGTGACTTGATATAAAAAGTGTTGAAAGATACCGTACTTTGCTATTTGAGCATGGTGTGGTGTAATCTGTAACTTACAGAAAATCACTCTGCAGGCTGCCATTGGGTTAGAATAACTTCAAACACCCCTGCCATAGAAGAATGCATGTTAAAGTATTCTGTGAGTACATTCATATGTATTCTTCTAAAAACAAAATAAATAACAAAACTCTGCAGCTGCCTTTCACCGCCATGGACAGATGATTCTTGCCACCGATTGGCTCCTTGAAGTTGCAGGACATTTTTCCCAGTAAAATCGATGGACCCTCTTTCCACTACTCTGACCCCCCCCCCCCACCCGCTGCATTCCCTGAGTGAGGGCTGACCAGCGATATATCGTGTGTTCGGCCAAACTTCATAAAATACCTAGGGATCAGGACCAAATTATCATGGTGGCATTCTGTCATCGAATGCATTATAGTGCATACAATGGCTTCCGTGCCCCTTTTCTCGAGGAGTATACAAAATTTGCTCTTTACAAAAATACCCTCATTTGCTTGGGGCTGTAAGTATTCAACAAGCGATGTGACTTTAAACAGTTTGAAGAGTGACGAGAGTTTTTCAGATGTGGGGATGGGCAACTATTGTGGACTGGCTATGTAAACTGTATTTACTGTCTAAATATTTAACACTATATAGGACTGCTTTATGTGCTGGTACACTTGTACCCTTCTCTTGACCCCTTCACTGACCTGTAGCCCCCTGTTGTTGAACTATAAAATGTAATCTTAGTCTGTGCTATTTATATCTGTTACAGACCACAACTGATGGGTTCTTATTTATCGGTCTATTGCATGCGTGAGTTGGTGTGAGGCAACATAATTTGTTCGTAGTAGTTTGGAGTTTAAGAAGCGGGGGGAAGTTTATAAATACTATGGCTCATAGACATGTAGCTTCTGTAGTTTTGTGACAGTGATATGTTATTGCTGGGCAAGCCTGGTTTGAGCCAATTGCCTATGGTTTTTGTTATATATAGATATACTCATGGCCAAAAGTATGTGGACACCTGCTCATCTAACATAATTTCAGAATCATGAGGCAGTTGTTTCCACATTTGCTGTTATAACAGCCTCTGTTGTTCTCAGAAGGCCTTCTATTAGATATTGGGGCGTTGGTGGCAGGATTTGCTTTCTTTCAGCCATGAGATTTTTAGTGAGGTCCGGCACTGTTTGATTAGGCATACCTCGCCGTTCGTTTTCCAGTTCATCCCAAGTGTATTTTAATGGTGTGCTCTGTGCAGGTTCCTTCACACAGATCTTGACAAACCATTTCCGTAAGCACCTCACTTTGTGCCCGGGGACATGATCAAGCTGAAACAGGCCTGCCCCAAACTGATACTACAATGTTGGAAGCATAGAATCGTAATGGCACATCTTAACATAGAAGCCATGGAAAACAGTCCCAGAACATTGATCCTCTTCAAGTAGACTTTACAGTCTATGTACTCTAGCAGGTGACATTATGGCATCTGCCAGATGGCAAACCATAGTTCATCGTGCCAGCGTCCAACAGTGGCCAAGTGCTCCAGAGCCAAACTGTGTTGTGGTGTAGTAGACACTTGGAGATATTAACACTTTTGTGTGGCTTGCCCATTCTCCTAAACAACAACCATACTGCTGAACATACTTCAAGAGTCAGTGCTTGGCTGTCCTGTAAGGTTGTGTGACTTGCTCCTTCATGACTCAGCTCTTAGACAGTTTAAATTCACAACAGCAGCTCAATCATTGTGGAGATTTAACAAACAGAGTTCCTGGAAAAGTAGAATTTATGATGATGCCGCTTTGAAAGTAACGTAGCTCTGTAGTTTGGGCCATTCTACTGTTTGAGATTGCATGCCTATACTTATACACTGTTCAGGGGCAGTTGTTGCTGAAATAGATGAATCAACTTATCCGAAAGTATGTCCATGTAGTTTATGTAGGTATATTCTTGGTCAGGGGTGGGCAATTAATTTTCCCATGGGGCCACATGAGAAATTGGAATGGTTTTAGAGGGCCAGACCTCTACAAACTACAAACTCCGAAGCCTTGTCCATTTTGTTAACTTATGTGCTGTTTAATAAAGTTATTCAAGCCTACGTCATTGGTAGAGGTGCTTGAATAAGTAAGGCCTGAATAACTATTAGCACAGCACAGAAGTGAACAAAATGAACAAGGCTTCGGAGTGCATACCGTATTTTTCGCTCTATAAGACGCACCTGCTGATAAGACGCACCTAGATTTTAGAGGAGAAAAAAAAGGAAAAAATATTTTGAGCTAAAAAATGGGCTAAAATATTTATTACAATAACTGAATAAGCTATGAACACAGTAAGACACACGCAGTAAGACACACACAGACACAGTAAGACACACACAGACACAGTGAGACACACACAGACACAGTGAGACACACACAGACACAGTGAGACACACACAGACACAGTGAGACACACACAGACACAGTGAGACACACACAGACACAGTGAGACACACACAGACACAGTGAGACACACACAGACACAGTGAGACACACACAGACACAGTGAGACACACACAGACACAGTGAGACACACACAGACACAGTGAGACACACACAGACACAGTGAGACACACACAGACACAGTGAGACACACACAGACACAGTGAGACACACACAGACACAGTGAGACACACACAGACACAGTGAGACACACACAGACACAGTGAGACACACACAGTAAGACACACACACACAAACACAGTAAGACACACACACACAGTAAGACCTCCCTCCCTAACCCCCCCTTCTCAGGATCTCCCCCCCCGCCCCGGTCACTTACCTTAAACTCCTGTGTTGGAAGCGTGAGGCGTTTGTCTCGGGTGCCGGCGCTTCACTGCTGATCGCCGGCGTCTGACGTCATATGCCGGCGCCCAGCGTAAAGCGCCGGCACCCGAGACAAACGCTTCCAACACAGGAGTTTAAGGTAAGTGACCGGGGCGGGGGGGGACACCGGACTCATTGGTGAGTCACCAGGACACTCTTTGCGGGCCGGTCCGAGCTATTCAGCGGGCCGGATGTGGCCCGCGGGCCGTGCTTTGCCCAGGTCTGTTCTTGGTTCTAACTTTTCCATACAATTATTGAGACCTGTGTCATTGGAGTAAGTGGACTGGGTGGGATACAATTAAGAGTGTTAATATTTCAGTTGCACTCATAAGTTTTGCCGCTGAACTGTGAACCCTCTATTCCAGACTGTAAAACAGAAAAAAAAAATTGCCTTAATGAGTTACCTTCTGATGTATTAAGTGAACTCCATGCTTTTTGTCTCTTGGCAAGAGTCCAAGATTCCTGGGAGTAATACAGGTGCAGACTATTAAAACCAGTTTATCTTGTTTCATGTCTACTAAAATGTTACAAAATGCTTTGAAATGATTTTCCCAATAATTTAGTTGAGTGGTTAACCATTTCTGATAGATTGCAGCTTGTGGAGTTCTCTAAAAACACGTCTTTGTGATTCTCTTGATGGCTGCGGATCCTCGGATATTTTAAGCTAAATTGGTAGGTAGCCCAAGTTCTGACATTACTGGCCAGAAGCATACTCTCTATTTACAGCATGAGCTCTCAAACCACTTGGGGTCAACGTGAACTTTCAATAGTAATTTGCAGTTATCGATCTACAAGCTAACTCACATGGCTTATATTGGACGTTCTAGGTCAAGAATATGTTACTTTCCCAAGTTTTACTTTACAGTTCAGTACATTGAATAAATGTACGTAATGGTCTTGTATATATCATGGTTGCTGCTATCTTGTTGAAAGGATTATGGTAATCCTCACCCCCCCTTAACCATCTTTCCCCCTTTTGTTATGTTGCTCTCTTTAACGGAATCTCATTATGTCAGCCAGTTGACTTGCTAGATGGGCCCCGTATCTTAGATTGCATAAACTGAGTACCTTTTTAGTACCAATATCTGAGCAACTAAAGTGAAATGACCCAAGCCGTGAACAACTGATTAACTAAACATAAAGGCCTATGTCTAAATTATATTTTAAACCATTGCTTCACAAGGTGCGAAAAACTTGACTACACTGGATCCATTGTAAAGTTTGTTTTTTAATTTTCACGGTACCACCTTTTTAAAATTCTTCTTACCTCTTTTTTTGAAAGTAAGGGGAACTTTTTTGTGTTTTTCAATTTTATTCTTTAGCATTGCAAAATGTGTATATTTTGTGTGTAAATACGATGTTTCTGTAACAGTGTGTAATATGATACGCACCTGAATTAAAAGTGTTTGTATTGGGAATGCCTTGCAGTTTGGTTCTGGTGATCACCACGCGCTTTCTACTTAAGCCTGGTGTAGAGTTGCTTGCGTTTTTGTTTCTTGTTCTGTGAAGTAAGCCAGGGTCGGGGTGCATGTGTGAGACACTTGAATTTCGAACATACTTTACTTAAAAGCCAGGTAATGCGCCCAATGTTTTGTATGGGTAAGCCGTTAATATTTAATGTAGACCTGTAGCAGCTTCTTGCGTCTTTGTGCAGCGGAAAGATCTTATGCATTTTAACTCCACTATTAACCGATAACCACCCTGCATTGATACTCCTGTACTCTTCCTCTTAGGGCGGTGGTTAGGAGTTAAAGGGACAGTTTAATGTCTTGGGTATTTTTAGCATGCATTTTTCAAAACAGCCAATTGGTAGCAGTGAAAGTCGTCCCAGTGAAATCAGCTCAAGGGGGTCTGAAGCCTTCGGCTTGCCAGCGCTATAGCTTATCGCATGTGTGTATATTGTGTGTTCAGCCGAATGTATCTTTGCACTGCATTTAGCTGGGGGGAGGGGCAAAAGCATATGGTGGGGGAGGGGTTTTCTGCAGAATACTCATTCATTTTCAAAACTAACATGAGAATTTAAAGGGACCAGGCAGCTATCACATGAATTAAAGTGCATATTATGGCTTGAGTGTCTCTTTTTAATATGACCGCTCTCGCTATCTTAAGTAATAGACCTCTTATATAAAATATCAGTTTGACTTGCTGCGCATAGGGAGCGGTGGACAATAAACGACTTGTTTTAACTGGTACAAAAAGCAGGCTTAGTAGGTACATATCTAATGGATATAGGCTATGATCGTATGGGGTTTGTATGAGTAAAGAAAAATCTTTTGCTTCCTCTTGCCCTGTTTTCCCCTCATCCTCTCTGGTTCCTACTATATAAAATGTTATGATGTTTCTACTGTTGCATAGACTATTGTCCTATTTGCTGCGTCTCTGAGTGACCTACATCCATACACTCGTAACTTTTGTGGGGTTATGTCAGTCCTCACAGTAGAACATGTAATGTAACATAAGTATGATATACCTCAATTCTTTTTTGTTTGTTTTTTTTGTTTTCCTTTTATTTTTTTTCTACGATGGTTATGGTAAGAGGTTTGAGATGGCATTTATAAGTTAAAACATAAAGCTATTGGGCAGTGTTAAAAATCATACCCCTTAAGTTTTTTGGGGGTGTTTGGTGAGGTGAACTATGTACCAGTGGTACTGGTCAGTTAGTTTCACTCGGCTGTCCGCTGCGTTGAGTTTGGACATCTGTTTAGGCTTTTGAGGCCTCCCTGGCTTTTTATTTGCCAGAAATATTTGCTTACCCTTGGGTAACCTTGAATGGGATAATAAAAAGTGGGTTTGTGTTGAGGGAATGAAGTTCCTGTAGCACGTTTTTAAGTCAATGATTTAAGATGGAACTAAAGCAAATCTTTTAGGTTGCCCTCAGATTAGCTTTACTCTGCTTGGTAAAAATGTTACTATTATGGATTTGGTTTAAATCATGCTAAATATTCAAAATGGATCCAGCTGTTAAATGGAACAAATATATCAAAAAAGGGGGCATTTTAGAACATCTGCAACATTGACTGTGACCTTGGTAACTATTTAAACACAACCCTCTGAAAGCTCAGACATTTATTTCTTCCTCTTCCTGGCCATTCTTCTATTTCAGCTCCAGACTTTTATGTCCGTTTAGGTTGCTGTCTTTTTATACCGGTAGAATGTGTAATGTAAAGATGCGATGTAAGCGTTTTCTCGGGTGCACAAAAGCCAGCAAACGTGTCCCATTGATCTGATCACGTTGACCTCGTCATTTGTGGTGACCTCTGTTTATCAGCCAAACGTAGCTATTTGTTTTACTTAAAGATTGGGATCGGTGCTGCAAGCATGGCTTGATTTATTGACGGGAACAAGAAATTCGCACACGACTTCCGATTCAAACCTGGCCTGTGCCTTGTCGGAGATTGTTCTTCTGCAAGTTGCCGCTTGTTTTCCGTAAAGAAGTCTGTATTTGGATCCCTGGAACTGTCGTATCCTGTTTCAGCGCAGAAAGCCATGGCAGATTCAAATTCCCTGCACTAAAGCAATGTCGAACTAGTAGCAATGGGAGACGGTAGAATTCCAGCGTGAAATATGACACTTTTTCCTTTTTGTTTTTTAAAAGCTTTCTTCTGTATTGTAATTCTGATCTAAAAAGGTAGAGTTGTATATTATACGCACAATTGTGATTATATGGTGCAAGAGTAATAACTAGAACGTCAATGATTGCCTTCGCGATTCTAGGAAAATGCAATTTTGCCATTCTTCCACGGTGTGATGCTGTGGCGTGATTCACTGGGAACGTTGGCTCTCATGAGTGTCATTCTAGATTTTATTTCCTATAAATAACTTCACAGCCCTCGTCACAGAAAATAGAGCTGCTAAATGGATTTTCTTGTGTTTTGATATACTTTGGTAATGTTTAGGTGCCGATGAGTATTGTGAAAGTATTCTAGCTTTTTGTCTCAATAGTGTTGTGTGGTTTTTATAAAGCCGCACAATATTTAGTACTTTTAATAATATTCCATCAGTCTGTTTCTACCCTTGCTTATAAATGCCTTTTTTTTTGTAGTGTATATTCATTGTTAAACAATTATCAGCAATTATGGCTATTGAACTTAACGGCCTTTTATCATATACGGTGTATTACTGCCATATCGCTCAGTTATTTGTAAGGACTGATTTACTTTACTTTCATTAAGTGTTAATTTTACTGATTAGAGTATTTCAAGCATCCCAGGGGTTTAACTTTCCATATGTCCTAAAACGTTGTGGCAAAGTTAATAATTTTTTCTTCCGGAATCTAAAATATAGTGTGTATCGCTCACGCGGATCCAGAGAAAATTATTAGGCCCCTTTGAGATTACAAAGTTTTAACGGTGTCTGATGTACACGCCGGTAATTTCCTCCAGCAGCACCTGGAGTTTTAGGTGCCAATGAGATCTGTAGACCTCGCCACTGTATGGCTCTGGAGTCGGCCTGAGGTGCGTCTCTCAATCCCGGGTCTTGGCTATAGGCGTAGAAGAGGACAGGTCTTCTTCCAAGCAGCCACTCCCTCCCACTGAAATATGGCCGTAAGCTTCTGTGTGCTTTCCCGTACTGGGAGAGGGAGTCGGTAGCACAGCGTGTGCCAGACTCTGCCTGCGTGCCATGTTCTTCCAACCTGTTTTGCAACACACCAGTGTAAATAACAGAATGGAAACTTCCAATCGTAGAAAAAAATAAATTGGTGGAATATTTTTAGTGATATCGTCTTAATAAGAACACTATAATTTGACGATTTGAGTTATTCTTGCACTGTGCTGGTATATTTTAGATCAGGGCTCGACAAATCCCAGGTCGCCATGGCGACTCCGAATTTTGTCCTAGCGCCTGGGTGTTTGTGAGCCTGTTTCTGATCGTGGGGGCGCTGTTGCTGCTGTCTGCCCAGGAGTCTGGGCAGACAGCACAGCCACTCAGAGCCCGCCCCCGAGCCTGTGATCGATTCTGTAGGCTGAAACCACAGGCAGCTTCCGGAAAGGGAAAGGGGGTTGAGTGTTGTTTGGGTCCCCACACAAGTGTAGAGCCCTGCATGGGACTGCTTTTTTAATCCCGCTCCCGCTGTTTTGAATACCGCCCTCTCCCGCAATGTGGGTGTTCTGCTCCCACCACATTTGTGGCCAATCCTGCCCGCCTCCTTACCTGATTTCCCGAGCAGTCCCGCAAGGCTGCCCTCGAGTTGTTCCCTCACAGCGTCTCTTCTCTTGCTCCGCCCAGGAACAAGACGGAGTCACAGGAAGTGACGTCACATCATGTGACTCCGCCTTGTTCACGGGCGGTGCAAGATAGGAGACACTGTAATGGAGCAGCGAGAAGGCATCCTTGCGGGATTACCGGGACCCGCAGGTACAGTGCCAGACCGCCCGCACCCTCAAGTTTTTTGGCGGGTCCCGCCTCCCAATGCAGTCCTCTAGTCTATAGACCAGCAATTGCGTCCCAGCTGCCAGAGGCAGCTTCAGGGACAGGGGAGAAGGTTCTTTGGTCTCCACATGAGTGTGGACACCAGCCCCAACACCCCCCTGCTGCCTGATCGCTCCATGAGAGCGACAGTGCAGCGTTAACCCCTTCAATTCCACAATTGTGTATAACACATTCGTGGCATTGCAGGGGTTAACATTTGTCCCCACAAGCTTGTGGGGACTGAATATCAGTCAATGCTGGGCTCCAATGGAACATCAGCATTGAAAGCGTTAAAACAAAATAATTAAAAAAAAAATCCTGGCTCCTAACTTTTTTAGCTGGCGCCTAGATTCACAACAAATTTGTCAAGCCCTGTTTTAGATGACTTACAGAAAAGCACTGCTTGAAAGTTGGCATCGTGCGGGGATTAACCCCTTCAGGACCGGCGTCTGTATACTGCATCTTGAAGACCACAGTTTTTAAAAAAAAAAATATATTTAAATTACGTGCTCATGATTCGCTTCAAAGCGATCATGTGCACGGAATTGAGGGGGAGTGGCTGCTACGACGCTGGATCGCGCATCATCTGATGTACCTTGTATGTCCTGGTCTGCCTTTGACCAGGAAGTGCCAGGTACATCCCGGTCTTGAAGGGGTTAAAGGGTCAAACTTGCATAAAGAGGAGGCGTTAAATCTACATTCTAACGACAGATTACTTTCACATACATGGCACGGTAGGCAGGTGGTCAAAGAAGCGCAGCCCTGTAGATGTTGTGTATGTCACTAACCTAGTTAAAAATAAAGCGACCGTTCTTACTGCATATCGTTATTTAGGAAGTGCTGTCATTGAGCAAGTATTTTGGATATCTCTGAACTTTCCCGGTTAGACAGGAATGCAGAAATGTACAGTGGGGAGGGGGTTATTTTACTTTTCCAGATTCCTCCTGGTATTTCGGGCAAATGGATATGTCTAGAAGAGAAGCGCTAATTGTCCAACTTGAGATGGGATGTTCCTCTTTTGGATCTAAATCCTTCTTGTTACTCTTCCCCCACATGATGCCTCAGAACCTTTGCTGGGTTTGGTCTATCCGTGTTATACAGCCCCAAGAATATATAGAGAAACTGAAGAAAATGTGTGAAATTGGGTCAAGTGCGCTTTGAAGATGTACACTTGGTACAGTAGCAGGCTGGCTCTCCATGTCTGACACGCAGATATAAGATGGTAAACTAAAAATTGGTATTTACTAAAGGCTGATTTTGTTCCTCAAAAGTTTCTTGTGTAGTTGCTTGCCGTTCAGGGTGTTGTATCCTCTATCCCTGAGTAGGTTTATCAGTTTCAATGCCATTTCACATTCTGTACGAATTCTGTTTGTAACGCTTGTGAGTGTCGGACTGTACAAGCTAAAGCTTTTTTTACTAGCAATCATTGAACGTCATTAAGTTGAAAGCGGTTTCCCTTACATAATTACGTGTCAAGCAACCCCCACACTGCAACGAAAAACACTGTGCAACACTGTGCAAGACTGTGCTTGTACATCCGAGACACAAGAGGTTATGTGTAACTTATTTGCAGTATATTGTCACCAGCTATGTCTGCCTGTGTCTTCAGTCGGTGCTTCCCGACACTTATTATACGGAAGCGCTTTCTCTTTTCTTGCAGCTGACTTCCCTCTTCCGAAGCAGCTTACATGGACTCCTTCCCAATTATATCTCCTCTTCACCTGTTGTACCCCAAAGATCTTATGGGTAGTGTGCTACTAAGAATAGAGTTCACTGGGGTACAGTTAGGTAATTGTGAATATATATCTTACGCTTCTTCTGCGCTATGATTGATTTCCCACAGATAATTCTGGCAGCTCTCCGCCATGTATACATTCCTTCCTTCCTTTGTTGGGTTCTATGTGTGTTTTCTAGCCTCCCTGTTACTCCTTGTGCTTAGTGGGGAATCCAATGGATTATGAAAACTTGGGTTTGCACTGATCTATATGTGAAGGGTGGGGCATTCGTTATATTGTTCTAATCGTGCAGATGCTTAGACCTATGTACTGAAAATATCGGAAGGGAGTATTTAGCATTTTTGGTATGGCTTTAGGCTGGTTTTGTGTTCTACATTTATTTGCTAAACAAACTGACAAAAAAATTTAGTTTAGCCAGTTAAAACTGAACAGTTATTGTGAGCTGCACTCCAATAACGAAAAAAAAATAAAAAAAAATTGCTCAGTCTCGTGTTCTTCTACTCCTGTATTCCTTGATATACTACAAGTTCCTGTTTTATATGCCCGATGTGCATATAAAGATCAACAAGTGTTTTTCTTGTGGTTTTTTTTTCTACCCACATGCTTAATAATTAATGCACGTTATTATTTCCATGTAATCTGAGAATGAGCATAGTCTAGGAATGTATACATTTCTCATTGCTGTTTGAATTTGCTCGTATGCCGTTTTGTTTGTATTTTTAGTTTAAATATATTCAAGGGCATGAAATAGAGGTTTTTTCTCTTTGCAGTGCATATCTTAGCCTGCCGAAGGAAAAACCTTGGTGTCTAACATTTTCCTTCCCAATTCTACCACAACCCCCTTTTTTTTTGTTTTTTTTTTGTTTCATTTATCCAGTTCCTCTCTCCCTAACTTCATACTAGCTTTTAAAAATAGTTTTAATGATGTTTCTATGGACATGTTCTGTTCTTCTAGAGATGGTTTTTATGCAATGATCATAGGGCCAGGTAGAGGATGTAGATAATGGTTTTTATTATCTGGCGTTTTATTTTCAAAGCACAGAGAACATTAGATATGTATATAAATGTTGTTTATGTTCAGTATTGTATCACCTTTGCCGTCGCTGGGTTGTTTTTTTTTTTTTTCTTCGTACAGAAAATATCGGCATTTTTTTTGATTTGATGATTACAACCCTCGTTTGTATTGTTTACAGAGGAGGAAGATGGCATATGGGATAATGGACTCTCCTATGAATGTCGCACGCTGCTTTTCAAGGCTATCCATAACCTGCTGGAGAGGTGTTTAATGAACCGGAACTTTGTGCGCATTGGAAAATGGTTTGTGAAGCCCTACGAGAAAGATGAGAAGCCAGTCAACAAAAGGTGAGTCTAATCCGCTATTTTAATATGTGGGCGCTATGAGTTGGTAATGCCCATCAAGCTGTTTTTTTGGATTCTTTCTAGGGTGTGATTTTTCATATTTCGTTTGTGTTTATTGCCGAGCCTAAGAACTAGTTCTATCTGCTACTGTATGCTTCTAAAGGCAGACATGGGTTAATCCGGCACTCTCGGGCATTCAGAGCGGTGGTTATGTAATGCTTTTCATTCATGCGCCATGGTCTGATAAATCAACTTCTATAGTTAGTATTAAAACTGTAGCCCCTTGGTGGCTACTAATTAGGTCATTTTATAACCTCAAAACATACTGTTCCGAGTACAGAATTCCAGTACTTGGTATTTACACAGGGATTTTTTTTTTTATGCTGCTGCTTGTGGAAATTACAGATACAGTCCTTAAAAATGTGAACTATTTTTTAATGTCCAGCTGCATATAAAATTGCCGTGTGCGATGAGATCATGCTGATTGTAAAAACATTTCTGAGACGTCCATTTCAAAGAGTTGTTGTAGTAATTCAAGAGTGCCATTTACTCCCCCCCCCCCCCCCCCCCGAAACATTTCAGGATTTGGTACATAGCCGAGTGCTAACCCTTCCCCCACCTTCTAGCCAACATGATGCAGCCTAGTCTGGCTTTATTCTTTTCAGCCGACATGGACAAGGAGTGAAGCTGGCTTGGCAACATCTTGTTTCTGTAGTATGCTAATGGCAAGCGGGAGCAGCAGCGGGCTATCCATGAGTCGGCTTCCAATGTATAGCATGCAACACAATTAAACCCCTCCGAACACATGTAACTGGCATGTTAATAGTATATTAACCTTACTAACTTTTGTTTCAAGCGAGTGGTTGTTGGGTTAAGCTTCAGCATAATGATTGTTTAAAGCAGTTGAAACCATATATAAGCTGGTTTGTCCATGTTAAATGTAATGTTTATTGATGCCGTAGCCATATGGCTTTTTTTTGCAATGGTGCTTTTTGCAATATTTAACACAGCCTTTAGCCGTAGTCATGCTTAGATGCTCTGCGTTGTGCCAGCGTAGTAAAAATGTATGCATGTTTTTGTTCCATTTTCTTTTAAAAGG
Source organism: Sceloporus occidentalis (assembly GCA_023333645.1). Taxonomy (NCBI): domain Eukaryota; kingdom Metazoa; phylum Chordata; class Lepidosauria; order Squamata; family Phrynosomatidae; genus Sceloporus; species Sceloporus occidentalis. The sequence continues at coordinate 3,886,643 of JALMGF010000071.1, read as the reverse complement.
GCAGTTTAATGTCCCTGATGCCCGTACTTTAGAGGAGTTCCTGTTAAAGTACTCTAATATACATTTTTTTACCCAAAATCAAGGAGGAAAAAATAAAGGGCTCGTCTGATACAAGTTATAGCCATGATGCAAACGTTGCCTCCTGATTGGCTGCTGCTTGAAGCTGGCAATTAGTGGCAAGAAAATGCTGTCATGGAAATCAATAGGAACTCTTTACACATGCGTACTGGGGAACATTTCAAGGGACCACTCAGCTATGATATGCATTAACCCCTTTCACGACTTTATGGGCATGCAAAAGTTATATGTATTTGTGTGGCTACGTCACACCGAAAAGGGGAGTCCTGATAAAACCAACCTAACGTAAAAAAATAGCAAAAAACATATGGTATGTAGGATATATATATATATATATATATATATATATATATATTTATATTTGGTATAAGCCCCTTTATGCTACTTTTGGTATAGTCAGGTGGTGAATGCGTTTTCTATGCCTGTAGTGGGCTTGGTATCGGCAATAATATTTCTTCATGGTGATTCAGAGTTGTCTCTAAATTTGTATACTTGTTAATCCAACTCCTTTTAAGGCATTTCAGTTCATTTATTGACAGGGGCTTTCCCTTTATGTTAGTAAATGTATTTAAACTAGTGTGTGTTGCAAATGTTACTGGGTACCCTATGTCCCTACCAAACTGCTTGAATGGAATTCTCCTCTAAGGACTACGTAATATATTTTTATTTTGTAATATATATATATATATATATATATATATATATATATATATATATATTACACCTTAGTTTTGGTCTGTTTAGGTCAAATGGGCTGTGAAATTCAGGCTCTGAAAACCTAATATGCAAGAACATAGCTTAAGACCGGGAGGCTGCAGGGCGTATGCAAATGTACCACTTGAAACCATTTAAAGCAGCGGACCACCTGTAGTCTTGCAGAAGTTGCTGCAGAAATGGGGAGGAAGAAACCACAGTTAGAATCTGTGATAGTTCAGAATCTGCAGCCTGCGCAGTATGTTAGAATATTGTGGGCTGCGTGTTAGGTGTGAGTGCCTCCATAATTGGGTCTCTGCCATAACTTTATAGATGTTGCAGAACCTTGAACCATTGCATCTCCCAAATGTGTTATCTGCTTGTATTTAGTGATTCATGTAGAAGGGGTCGTCCAACGAGGTTTGAAATGTGTTGGAGCTAAATAAAATGCAAGAGGGAGTCGCTAGAAATATTGGTAGAACGCAAATGCATGTTATCAAGTAAGAAGCCAGATTACTAAAAGGGGCTGCATGAAGGAACCCACATTTATAACAAAAGTTATGGTGGGTAAAGGTGATGGAAAACCATTCCACTTAAAATCAAGGGGGTAGTAGAAGCATTATTTAACACTCATCTACAGGCGCAAGACCAGGCTTTTTTTCCCCCCTCAGAAATCTCATGGTGCTGCCGCAACCACAAGGGATTCTGGGTAGGTGCATGCAAATAAGGTCAACAATGTCTAAAGGCTGTCCTGTACAGCGGGGAATTACTTTCAAGGGTTCCATGTATAAAGTGGATATAGAGGCAAAAGGTTATCATTATTGACCTTTTTTTTTTTTTTCATGTGCCTACCCAGAATCCCTTGTGGTTGTGGCAGCGCCATGAGATTTCTGAGGGAAAAAACAAGCCTTCTGCCATGTCTGGTGTAGATGAGTGTTTAATAATGCTTCTACTACCCACATTTATTGGATACCCTTCTTTTATCAGGAAGTGGGGATCAAATACTTGAGTGGTTCTTGCAACCTGCAAGGGTGGGGTACAGAGAGGTGAGGGTTTCAGAACAGGCATCTAAATCGTGTAATTGTTGTCATCCCCACTTTTATATGTTCCCGAGCCATGGCATTCATGACACCTTAGTGCTTTGTTGTAGTGTTTTTGTTAAACCCTTTTATTTTTGTCGCCGTCGCTAATATTCATTTAGGGTGCGACGTGTGCGCGGTGCTGTTGGTGGCAGGTGACTGTCTTGCTCGATGGACAGATGGAGTTGAGAGATGCTGTAAGTAGGACAGCGCAGGATAAACCGCAGGAGCTGAAAGCTCTCGTCACATGACTGCCTCTTTCTATAAAGCCTTGGAAGACGCGTGCTTTGCTTTCCGCAGATACAGCATGGCAGCTCCCCCTCCAGGCTGTGACTGCTTGAAGGTTGGCGCAGTGGGGAAGAGGAATCGGAGAGCGAGGGTGGGCTGACGGCGTTCTGTTGGTTACGCCGAGTCTCGTAGGCTCTGATTGCTAAAATCTGAACCCTTTTCTGCTGTCGGTTTAAATGTGAATGCAGGTGCGATGCACGGTGCCCGAGCTGTGTTATTCTATTTCCATAAATAAAACCGTGCTGAGTAATTCTAAACCTCCCACAAAAGCTTTACTTGTTTTCATTTTTATCTGCTATTTGCAAAGGGTTAGGGGCGGCATAATTATATTTTCTTAGTATGTTTGTGTTGCGTGTTTTTATATATATATATATATATATATATATATATATATATATATATATATATATATATAATGCCATTTTTAGAGCGGGAATAAATGCTGCACTAAAGCCTTTAAAAGAGGGCAGTGTTTGAAGTATTGGCGTGCTGTTCAAGAAGGCGTCTCTCACTAGCCCAGGGGTACCGGACTATGCTTCCCTGGACACTTCATGACAGTCCTCGGGATGTGACAAGCAGTATGATTTGGAGGCTGTGTGTTTAAACCGGCAGCAGAAAGGCCCTAAAGCTTTGGGTTATAATTAAGCTGTTTTGGGAATCACAAATCGTGCTGAAATAAAAAGCTGCAAAACGTCTCTTTAAATGTGGCCCCCAAATATTACACATGGCTGTGCCTTCACTAGGTAAATAGTGTTTGGATGCTTACAAATTTCCCTTCTGCTTTCAGATATGGGTGTTTGCTGGACCGTCGTTTGAAAATGTTCTTTATAGAGAGCTGTCACATCTATTGTTTGATTAAAATCTTTTTTTGAATTTCTGTTTTCCACTTGGGCATTTCCTCCATTTCCTATCATTCCCAGCTTTCAGTATGGAGAGGGTTAAAGCGCTTTTTCTTCTATGTTAATACTGTGCTTTTACGAGATGATGGCTGAGTATCTTCGTGTCCACTGAAGAACTTGACTGCTGTTGTATCTAAACGCAATGATTTGGAGAAGTTTTGTCCTAGTTTCTAGGAATGCCTACTAGGTATTCTTAAAGGCGATGCTCAACCTGTGTCGCAATGGTGACACAGTAAACGTTTATTATGGTACTAATGTATTGGTGGGAGCAAATCCTTTGACGCGTGATCAGGTGGTGTTTGATGTAATGGGAAAACTACTATCTCAGCACAGGAACTAGCACGATGCTGAAATGATTGGGAAAGTTCAACCTCGGATCATGGAAACAGGCGGTGCTAAGTAACGACAAGCCGTCTGCATCGTTAGGTTAATGCTGCATCCTTCTGTAATTTGTCCTGCAAAAATGCTTATTTTTACGCGTTAAGAGGGCATCTTGCATAAAAAAATATGATTTGAGAACTATGGTTACGGTTCCATAGTAGAATTGTAACCTTAAAAAATGTTCTGTGTGCTGACCATGCCTGTCCAGAAGCATGACAGGAAGGGGTTAAATCGCACCTGGGTATTAAAGGTGGCTTATCTAGCTGACAAGTGGCAAGGGGTTTTGTACCTGTGTGTTTGTATTAACAGGGGGGTTATAATCAACCCAGAGTTATTAATGTACAGGATACTGGAACAAAGAAATATGCCTTTTTAAAATATCAGGCAAGAGTTGGCTGTCAGGATTTACAACCTAACTGATTATGATATATTTTAATTGTAATACAAAGCAAAGATACCCTTCAGGTATTTCCACAGACTGAATAAAAGTAATAAACAGTCATTTAAAGGTTTAATAGGATAACGGCACTTTAAAATGATACCGATAAGCCTGGTTTGCTGGGAAAATTCAGACAATATGGGGTTTTCATCATTATGGTGCAGTTTGGGGGGAAAAAAAGGGGGATGATTCAATAAGCAGGGATATTCTATAGTAGGCTGATGGTGAAAAGACCACTTTCAAGATCATCTTCTAAATTCCATTTCTGTAAATTCATTTTATTTCCCTTTGAGTGCTACACGAGGAGACATTCTCTGCCCCGGACAACTAAATATATTTCCATTAGAACTACATATTAAAAGTAACTAAAACAAATGACGCACACATGAGATAAAGCTATAACAAAAACTAAAACATAATCCTATGGATAGTGTACACACATCTGCAGCTTATCATACTTGTGTATGGATCGCTCACACTATATGTGCATAAAAGTATGTGGACACTCCTGATTGAGTTTAGATTTTTTTTTTTTAACCAGACCTATCAGCAGGCGCATAAAGTCACTTGTGAAGTGGAAGCGTTTAGGAGTAACGGCGCAGCAGTGATGTGATAGACCATGCATATACAGCCTGCCAGCACCATTGCCTAGTGCTGAAGCACAACGCATGCACAAACTCCTTCTCCTTAGCATCACTCTAGAGTTGGAAACTCTGTTTGCATGCAACATCAGCACGAGCACTGTACTTCGAGAGCTTCATAAAAACGGCTTTCCATGGCCGAGCATCAGCACACAACAAGCCAAAGATCGCTATGTGGAATTCTGATGGATGATTTTGGGTTTGGCAGGTGCCAGGAGAATGCTACCTACTGGAATGCATAGTGCCTACTGTAAAGTTTGATGGAAGATGTATAATGGTCTGGGGCTGTTTTCCAGGGTTTGGGGCTAGACAAATGTATGCTTTCAACTTTAAGGCACCAGTTTGAGGAAGGGCCTTTCATGTTCATGCATGACGGTACCTTTGTGTACAAAGCAAAGATCCATAAAGACAGTTTGATGAGCTTGGTGTGGAGGTACTTGGGTGGCCTGCGCAGAGCCCAACTACAATGAACACCTTTGGTCAAAGGTCAAAAGATTGGCTGCCAAAGTGTGGGGATTAAGATACATAGTTGTGTGGTTTTTATTTCTAAGTTGTTACCACAGCATATTGTTTATAGTGGAAGCCTTGTGTAGACATTTAATCAAACTTAAATGGGAATAAAACGATGTTTGTTACTATTGTTTTGCAGCACATATTTTGTGAGGTCCTATGCCAATATATGTTATGTGCAGCTCCTAGGATACTTCCTTCCATCAAGCCCCACAACCTCTCATCACACGTACTGGCCACACATCATGACACTTAAACAAACTAAAGCAACACCCTGATGCAAATGCAATCACACTGCCATCACCCCTTAATCTCATATCACTCAGTTGAATGAAAACTCATTCCCCAAATCACGCATGCAAATCAGAGATGCACGCTAAACTTCCATGTCACAGCACACCTTCTCATCGCGCTTTCTGCGTACCTAGATGTATAGCGTTGCATCGTCTGATTGTATAAATATCCCTTGCCTAATAACATTTAAGTGACTGCATGCGACCTTGTGCTTATTACTTTAGCAGTTGGTCTTACTCTTTCCAGACTAGACGGGTCATAATAGTTTATAATAGGGGCTCTCTAACATTGGATACCAAAGTAATGGGTCCTTAAATATAGTGTCTACTACATTATAAAAGCTTTGTAACGTTTCATCAGTTGCTGTCTTTCAAAGTGTGTGTATACCGGTCAGCCATAACATTATGACTACCTGCCTAATATTGTGTAGCCCCCCTTTGCTGCCAAAACAGCCCAGCCCTGGTCCACTAGACCTCTGAAGGTGTGCTGTGGTATCTGGTACCAAGACGTTAGCAGCTGATCCTTTCAGTCCTGTAAGCTATGAGGCGAGGCCTCCATGGATGCATCCTGTGCCATGTGTTCTCCAGAGAAGCGACAAACCTGGCCATCCACGTAATTCTTCAGACCAGGCCACCCTGCTCCATTCCTCCGTGGTCCAGTTCTTAGGCTCACGTGCCCATTGTAGGCGCTTTCAGCAGTTGTTGGATTTGACAAAGGAAAAAAAACCAGAAAACATATAAGACTACCCTATTGGAAGAAACGTTTTTGCTTTGTCGCTCTCTCACGGGTTTATCAGATTTTGTTCCAATACACTTAATCTGCAGACCAGGAGGCTGCCATTTTTTGTTTATGTAATATTTTGGGTGACCTTCCCTGCTCAAACACCACACTGACTTAGCATTGCTAATAAAGTCTGTTTTCCCACAATCACTAGTAAGTGTCTTGCTGGGGGATTAACAATGAGCCATTGTATTGTTTACAGCGGGTGTTTGTCTAGTAGATAGGCTGAAGATAAGAGCTAGAACACATAGAAATGGTTAATATCCAGCTACCTGAAAACATTATGCAAAACGGCAACAATTATAAAAGACCCCTAGAATGCAAATGAATCATCCGGCAATAAATGCCCATTTAACAGATAAAAGCAAACCCGCTGGAGAACCATCGGCAAGTACTGTCCCATTGCCTGTGACATCGCTCTGGCCACAACCCTCTATACTCGATGCAGATTACTTGCTTTTATTCTGCTTTTTCCTGAATAAAAATAGCCATGCCTTCCAAATTTCTCTTTGGTGTTAAAGATCCTTTGGGATCAAGGCTTTTTTTTTTAATTTGTGTTTTAGTTGACACATTACATTGTAGAATCATACGATGAAGATGTTCTGTGTGCTGACAGCGTGTCCTATAGGAAGCATGACAGGAAGGGGTTAGACAGGGCCGCGGCATTCGGAATGGCTCATCTAGCCTGGTGCAGAGGGGGTTGTTCGATACATGTAATGATTGTAATAACGTGAAGGGGTGTGATCAACCCAGTTATTAATGTACAAGATACTGTAACAATAAAATATGCAGTTTTAAAGGGGTTTAAGAGGTGGCAGTCGCGCATTCCGAGTGCTGTAAAGTGCCGAGGCTACACACTCCCCTCCCACGTGATGCCAAATGAGCGGTCTCTTGGAGGATTCCTACAAAATGTGAATCTGAGGGATGCACTTTGCATTTCCATGAACTTTTGCTTCGACATTAACATCTGTAGATTCCCATGGATTATTTTACTGCTGGGAGGCAGATGGTGGTTCCTCGTTTTTGAGGCTTTGGCGTCGCTGTGCTTTTCTTGCTGTTGAATTAATATCACATTCTTCTGTATTTGAACCTCTGTAAAACTGTTAAGAGATGATCAGTTTCAAGACTCGATATGCAAGCCCATGTTTTCTAAGCCAAAGACCAATTTATTAAGAATGTGTTAATGTTGAAGTGTGGATTCAAATGAATGCTTCAGATTGCGCAATGAATAGATGTAGTAGAGCCTTCTTTACCACTCCTATCGGTTGGTCTTACTGCTCTGTAGCCCTGCATGCACATTGGTGCATAGTTTGTTTGGTTTCTCGAATATCTGTGAAGGAAATGAAAACGTACCGTATGGGGAGGCATTTCTTTCTCTAGCTTGTAATTCTATTTCAGCTGGCAGCCGATGGGTTAAATCCAGGCAGAGGCCATCCTGTATTTGGCCTTTGAACTTGCCCGTTGCCTTAGTATCTATAACTATGAAATCAGCGAGGGCAAAGTATACGTTTAGGGAAAAGCTTGTAAATATTCATACTGTAAAAGCAGGAACCGATAGCATCTCGGGGAATACCGGTATTCTAATTAAAATATGCCAGCCTGCTATGACGCATGCTAATTGTATTGGAGAAGTTTCTAGGAACCTGCCAATACAGCTTCATGATATGGAACCCGTATGGCACCAAGCAATGTATAGATATGCCGGGAAATAAACCTTGATATATTTATACTATGCCAGTTTGCATAAGATAGGCTACTCTAAGCCTGTGTCTGTATATGTGTGTGTATAATATATATTATATTTATATATATGTGTGTATATAAATTATAGCTGTGTTGTGGCTTTTTCATTGGTCTGAGTAAACCGCACAATGAGTTAAGGGAAGGGGCCGTATTTATCCGCACCGACTTATTTTTGGAGGATTTGGTGAGCAGTGTCCGGAATATGCCTTGGCTCACAAACATAAAGGGGGAAAAAAAACCTCTTTCGGCTTTTTTGTTCTTGTTAGCACTCCAACCTCGCTTGGCAGTAGTCTTGTTTTCTTTTTTAGATTCGGTAATACGTAATGTTTTACATGATCAAGTGCAGTTCTGTGCTGCCAGAGCTCAGCGCTTCTAAATGCTATTTTCCGGATATTTTATTGCCACATTAGTGTCATTTCAGTAGCGCTGTATACACGAGTGCACAGCTATGCAGTTTTTGTTTTGATTCGTTTGCAGTGTGTACACGCCGGCTCGCTTAGCGGAAAAGGGGTTAAATGATTTGCCGTTGCAGCGTTTAATGGGCTCGTCTGTATCCTTGGTTTCATCAGACTTCTGGCATATTTAATCCATCTATTTTTGGAAGGGCTTCACTGATAGCAGCCTAGATTTCTACATTCATTAAACCCCGAGTCCAATAAGCAGGTTATTGAAGCAGAACATTTCTTGCTTTTCAAGAACATTTCTTTGTTGTGTTTAATTGTTGGCACAGGAAACAAATACCCCCCCCCCCCCCGTAACCTTTTATTATAGGGTATTGCGTTACTCCAAGAGCTGTGGTATCATATGTTGTAAATGTGCGCCAAAGCCATTTAATTTATTTATTTATTTTTTTCCACTTGTTTTTCTCTCCCTTCTCTTGCAGCGAACATTTGTCCTGCTCTTTTACCTTCTTCCTCCACGGGGAAAGCAATGTTTGCACAAGCGTGGAAATTAACCAGCACCAGCCAGTGTACCACCTTAGCGAAGAGCACCTCACCCTGGCCCAGCAGTCAAATAGTCCATTTCAAGGTAAGATATATTTCAGGACTTATGTGATCTGTCGCCATCTCCCCAATTCTATATACTGCAACACATGGGTGAAGTATCCATGTATTATCCAATAATATATATATGTGTATATATATATATTTAACACACACACACAAACACACACACACATCTTCTCGTAGGTATCTTTCGCTATGATCATTCACCCTCCTTAACTTATATCTGTTAAGCTGCTGATTGTTGGTAATTAAGTATGAGATGAGGAGAAGAGAAGAACTTGTGCGCAGGAAATTGATTAGATGATGCTGGCGCTGCCATACACTGCTGTCGGTCTAGCGCTTCGATGAAGAAAGTGTTAAATTAAAACAATTGCACTGACTGTCCAAAAAAAAAAAAAAGCACACGATGTCAGTATTTTTTAACTATTGAATTTAGTTACGTCTTTAGCCGTCGCAGCAACAATTCCCTCTTTCAGAAGTCATGACTAGTGAATAGCTTATCCAGATGGAGCAGAACATTGTCCGCAGTATGGAGCTGTGGTATAAGCTGCTGAGCATTGTTTACGCACCATAAGTAATACGTATACATGACGTAAGAATGCAGGGCAGCTTGGGGCACATGAGTTTTGAATATTTAAGCAGTTTATTCATTGTATTTCAGCATAAATGTCATGGAGCTCATGAACACCTGTGGCTTTGGAACACATTTTGTACACTGAACTGTTCTAAAGGCTTTAATTCTATTCCGTAATGTTTTCCTCCCATATGACTGGCTGCTGATGTGTTTGTGCCATGGTGGCGATGTGGCGGATTTGTTTTTACCCTATTATATATTGGAGCCGTTTCCCTCCCAGTTGCAGGGTGATGGGTATGGATTTTGCAAGGCTGTGGACGCTGCACTGCTACTTTTGTACTGTACAGCTAAACAAATGGTTGCATGCGTTCTTCTTCTACGACGGCATCAGTGTTTAGCATGGCGTATGGATCATTCATTTAATGCAGCTGCCCGAATACTGCCATTTTGGGATGTTTAGAGGCGTTACAGCCAGCACATTTCCCCACATCAGCACAGCGCCTCACCCGAGCGGGACCTGTGAGCTGTCACCGAATAATGGAGCTCGGTAGGGTTTCAAACCCCTTCAGCTCACAGTGTGAGTCGATGGGCTGTTAACTAGAAGCTGGCATTGCTAGGGACAAAAAGTGAAGGGAATAGGCCAAGCAAGCTTCTGCACCCATAGTGAAAACTGAGTGAAAGATAGCACATGTGGAATCTAGAAGCAATAAAGTCTAGCTTTAGAATAGATTTTGCATTTGAAAGCAAGACAGCGCACACACATACTGTTTATACTCGAATACATAGTCTTTTGTTTTCACAATAAGACATGGTCGCATGCAATTAAATATAAGTAAACGTGCAGAAGATGGTCACTTCTGTCCAAGTGGGTGATCTGGCATGTTCTCTGCTTCTACTTTAGTTGAACCTGATTTGGGTCATCGAATTCAACTTGGTACCATAGTGTATTTTAGTCCTTTTTTTAAATTTCGTTTTATTTGAACTTTATTTTAAACCTGAAGTCTCCAATTATTTAATGATTTATTTAGTGCCGTTTATGTTCTGTACAATGGATCTACTGCTGTATAGATTATTTTTAAACCCGCCAGTCCTGCAAATGTGTCAAATATGTTAATTTTCTCTGTAAAGGTTTGAGAGCATGCAAGGCTTATTGCATGTTGCCGTCTGAGTATGTTAATTTACAAGCTGTATTCTTGACTACTTTTATTAAGATGTATTTTTCTTCCTTCAGTTATCTTAAGCCCCTTTGGATTGAATGGTACCCTCACAGGGCAGTCCTTCAAGATGTCAGATTCCTCAACAAAGAAACTAATTGGTGAATGGAAGCAGTTTTATCCGATATCATCTAGTGTTAAAGAGTGCTCAGAAGAAAAGCCAGATGACATGGACTGGGAAGATGACTCGCTGGCTGCTGTGGAAGTTCTTGTTGGTGAGTCGCTTTATTCTCGTCCCTTACAGTGAGATGTCAATTTAAATTCAGAACGTTTGTTTTCCTGATACCCGTCCTCTAAGGGTGCAGCTGACAATAGGAGCAGGGCTTTGCTTTGTAAAGTGGTTTGCATGGCTTAGTACCAGAATCATCTTTGTGTAAATTCTACTAGCTGATGGTCCTTTTGACGTGAGACCGTTATGCTTTTAGTGCAAAATGTTGTTTTGTTTGTTTTTTTTTTTAATTCATTTAATGAATTAAAATCTTTTAAAATAAAGGGAAAGTGGCCAGTATGGTGAATGCCGGTACCTGTACCTAGCCTTGTAGTATTTGCTGCCCATTATCGTTTATTAGGAATACGTCCTGTCTGCAAAATCCTCCCGTCCATGGCTGTCACTGCAGCTTTCTACAGGACACCACGTGTGTGCCGCTCGTAACAATCCCAAATCCCATTTAAGCAGCAATGGTTTTCTTGTCGGCCTTATTGACATGCGTGGTGCATTGAATCTGTGCGCAGAGAGGAAAGTACTTCGGCGCTTACAGCTGGATTCAAAAGGCATCCTGGTCCCAGAGGAGCAAGAAATGTGCCAGTGAAAATTAGCAACCTCGCACTATTAAGTTAGCATATGGAATAGTAACAGTAGTTCGTGTTGATGAGCTTAATCTGCGGAGTCAGTGATAATAGTTATTCTCTCTCTTGGCAGCACAATCACAGACAGAAGGGCTACTTTTTGAGAACAATAATATAAAAAGTTTTGGGTTTTTTTTTTTATTAGAGAGATTTGTGATAGTATTCAATATTTTTGGCACCAAAAACTGTTTATATAAAACAGTGTGTATTGTCTAGGAATGCTACATTTGTGTTGCTTCTCCATGTATGTTCTTTCAGAAACGTTAAAATGTACTTGCCTTAGTCCTTGAAGCAGCAAAGGTTCTCTTGATGTGTGTAATGCAGGGGGTCAACAAATTTGGTCCGGATATAGAAGACCGCAAAAAAAACAAAAGGAACCAACTTTTTTCTTTTCTTCCCCAGTCATGTTTTTGTTTTTCTATATTACTGCCTGGTCTGCATTTAAAGGATGTTTATTGGGCCAATACAGTGGTAATGACTTTGTCTGAAGTCTGTGATTTTGTGGAAACAATTTGGCTATTTTTGAAAAGCAACAGGGGAACATTTGTTGCTACATGGTGTAAAACATTATAACCTGGGGGTGAGATGATCACATGAATAACCATGTTCTTTTGATTTTTAGCTGGTGTCAGGATGGTATATCCAGCGTGCTTTGTTCTAGTTCCTCAGTCAGACATCCCTACTACCAACCCAGTTGGATCCACTCACTGTTCAAACACCTGCTTAGGTGGTCAAGTGCCTGCTTCTTCCAGAGATCCGGCAATGTCTTCAGTAACTTTGACTCCACCGACATCCCCAGAAGAAGTTCAAACAGGTGAGAGAATACACTTTTCCCTTTGTACAGTCAAGAAAGCTGTCATATTAATATATTATTGTGAATATATATATATATATATATATATATATATATATATTTATTTATTTATTATTGAAAACAAGTCAATAGGCAGGGGTACCTTGCATGATTATGCTTTCTTTCAAAAGAAAACACCGGTTTGTGGAACCATCCAGATTTATTGTTAGCTTGTTTTAATATGAAAACCTGCTAAAACAAAACGGGTAAGTTTTATTCAATTATAGTCTCTGGATTGGGATAGATGAATATTCTAGGTTAATAACATTTGGATACAAGCTACCCTTACCTGTGTTCTGTTAGTTTCAAGCATATGGATTTACAGTAACTTGGTAATGTGGATACGAACCACTTTATATTGCCTTGTTGCTGCTTGTTTAAAAGCAAACCTTAAACTATAACTACACAGGAGTAGACTGCTCCCTTGATCACCAGTTTAATGCTGCAAGTCCTGAAATGATCTCTATTTATGTTTGGGTGATTTGTGATGGCTACTAAAGTAAGTTCTACTTGTATATGGGTTGCAGACCCCCTCTTTATGTGGTGTTCTACTGAATGTATAGCTGTAATTAGTAATTTCTCTTGTTTATGCAGTTGATTCCCAGTCAGCACAGAAATGGGCGAAGATTCCCTCTGTCGCAGACAGCTTTAACTCTGACAGTACTAGTCAACATGGTGGAAAGATACCACGAAAATTGGCTAACCAGGTGGTGGATAGGGTTTGGCAAGAATGCAATATGAACAGGTCTCAGAACAAGTAAGTATTGACAAAGACGGGTATTGTCTAGAAAGCTTTTATTTTCTCATTTCACTATATTTGATCAGTTTTCTTAATTTTGATTTGTCTTGTGGTTGGATTTTCTTTTCTTCTTCTCCTTTAGGTAGTTCCTGAAGTCAGTAAAATAGAAAGCATGATGTTCACGTTGTTCAATATTAAAGAGAAATGTTATGCATGTTGCATACTTTTAGCCAAACAGTTTGCCCAATGCATTAATTGCTCATCTTTGATAACATACTGAATTAGTACAGAAAGATATAGTTCTGCAAGGCTGCTATTGACAGTATTTTAGCAATTATATGTTCTCTTTAATGACTGTAGCTTATGGATCAAGTCATTGATCGACGTTGCCCTCTGCCATTATTTGTAAGGACTCTTCCAGCACATGCAGAGCTTCCCCCCTTCCAATGTCTCTAATCCTTGCCTGCAAGAACCGGTCACAATGAAGTTGGTCAGTATTTATATATATAAAAAAATAACCTTAATTGCTTAATTTCATTTGTAGAAGGAAGTATTCTGCCACCTCAAATGGTGTATGTGAAGAAGAAGTAGCTGACAAAGCAGCATCCTGGGATTTTGTTGAATCCACTCAAAGAACAACTTGTGTCTGTTCGAGGTAATTTTGAGTTAAAACATTTTGTGGAGTAGTATTCCTTTAGACCTACCTAAAATTGTCACATGAGGAATATTGTTTTGAGCAATTTACAAGCTGCTCCCTTGTGTGGACAAATTTGGCAATAAATTATAAGCTTGGTAAAGTTGAAACCTTTTAGATAAATTTAGTGAAGTGTGAGACTTAATCTAAGCAATCCTGTATTTATGCGTGTATTGTATGTAAAAATTCACATTGCACAGCAGTATACCTTTTTATAAACCGCGGCCACATTGTTGCTTCAAAGCTAATAAATAATTATGCTATGTACTCCTAGACACTCCATGTGATGTCTAAATGGAATGATTTTTTTTAGAACGGTAGTAGCTGCAGCAGATGCGTAAATATTTTTATGATTTTTTTTTTTTTCTTCCAGGCATAAAAATCTTAAACAGAGAAATTCAGGTCAACCAGGGCAAGTGGTTCCTGCAGGTCCACAGCAACAGGCAGCCCAAAAGCACAAGACTAATGAAAAGCAGGAAAAGGGGGACAAACCCCAGAAACGGCCACTAACGCCTTTTCATCACCGTGTATCGCTTACGGATGATGTCAATGTGGATGCAGATACTGCCAGCCAGAGACTTGGGATTCGAGCCCAGGACAGTAGAGGTCGCTTTTCGAATATTCGACCCAATGATGTAGCAAAAACCACCCAGATGCATGGCGGTGAACTGGCCAGCTCCCCTCCGCCTCCCCCACTCAGTCCTCACCCTTGTGAGGCATTGGATGAAGGAGGTGAGAGTATCAAAAACTCATCGACTCCTCAGAGTCAGCACTTCTACCAAATGCCAACCCCGGATCCGCTGATTCCAGCCAAGGCAATAGATGAAAGGATAGATGGCTTATCGCAAACCTTTGCTCCGGCGTTCCCTGAAATGTTAGAGCCAACGCTGTACGTCGGCACCGCTGTTAATTTGGAAGAGGGCGACACCGACAACACCTGGAAGTATTACAAAGTTCCAAGGAAAAAAGAAACTGAATTCCTCCCCCCACAACTTCCGAATGATAAATTAAGAGATGATGCCTTTGGGTTTTCTGGAAAGGAAACTACGTCTGTCACAGAGTGAGTAGTATATGTGTTGTGTTTTCAGTTCCCCTTGCTCATTATTCGGTCGGGCAAAGCCTACGTTCTAGTGCTTTATGTTCGTTCAGGTTCAGCCATATTTGGCATTAACTTAGTGCCTGGTAGTTGTGTTCTAATGAAAGTCTGTGTTTGTGTTCGTGGTGGGGACTCAATAGATTTAACTTGGGTTTCTGATTTAAGAGTCTCTTGGCTGACTGATTACATCTGCTTAAAAATTAAATATATGTGTATAATATATATGCACAAAAAATGTATGGTATGTAATGCCTGGAGACGGGTATAATATGCTCAGATGCTAACAATCCAATAGGTGTATATATTCTTTTTTTCTTTTTTTTCTTTCAGCATTAGCTTATTGATACCAGTACTTGTTTTTTTTTAATGGTATTAAGAGATCTATCACATAAGTTGTATAGTTAAATTACTTCTCTTTTACAATCATTTAAAACTATCATTTCCATGTCCCAGTTTGTAGCATTAATTCCCCTTTAAGCTTTATTTGCAGTACAATTTTGCATGATCGCTTCCTGAGCTCTATTTTTACCTGCCCAGTAAAACTTCTTCTGGTGACCAACGATAATGTTCTGGAATGTGAATTTTGTAGAATGTAGCCTTTTTAGTTGAAGGTAAAGAATACATGCAACATACCCCCCCCCCCCCCCCGTTCCTTAATACCCATAAGAAACCAGTGTGAATTAGCACTTTAAGTGTCAGAATTTATTAATCTAACTGATCAGGTTAAGTAAGTGCCAATAAGTAACATTTAGTTAAGTGCCATTTTTTTCTTTCAATAGGTTAATGGTGCAATGTAACAAGCCTTTGAAGATATCAGAAGAATTATTGCACCAGTATCAATGCAAAAACCAATACCCAACACCAGCTGTACTGGACACAGATCAAGAACCTGATCCATATGCATTTGTAGATGGAGATGTAGAATTCATTTTTTGTGACAAAAAAGATAGGCCGACCATAGAAAGGGAAATTGGAAAAAAACACAAGGTGAGTTACCCGTGGTCAATTGCTTAAGGCGAATCAGATGCTTAAAAGAAGTTACTGCCTTTAGTTGACGTATGTGTATTATTATGCCACACATTAACTGATAACAGATCTTACCGTCATTTCTCATTGGTCTGTATTTTGATTCAAGCTTGGCAATGATAAAAATTTACTGGTCATTTGTAGGCAGAAGATGGATCAAATGTTGCTGTCATGGGGCAAGAAGTCGAAGATGCTATGTCACTCTTCAGTCCCTCCGTTAAACAAGGTGAGATTTGTACCAAAGTAAAATGTAAAAATAAAAACCTCTTATAACTAACATTCTCAAAATCTGATACACCTAGCGTTTGTAGTGTTATAAGAATAAATTTGCTTTCCAAATGTGAAATAGTAGAACCAAGTATGCATGTGCCACACTGTTTATTAGGTTTAACCCTGATTAATATTGTTCTGTATTGTTAACATTACCTTTTTTCCCCTTTTTACTACGGCAAGTACTTCTCTTTCCCGGGCTAAACTAGGAAGAGTTCTCCCTACCCTACGTTGATTGTTACAAATATCTGAGCCTTTTCAGAGCCCCCCCCCCATCAATCCTCACCCCCACTCACTTGGCACTCCCAAGCTTCAAACTGAATTTCTAAGCCATCTTAAAGGGACACTCCAGCCACCATGTACAGTATGATGCCTAAGCCCCCTTGCATATGCATTTGCCTCCTTCCCTGCTCTCCAGGTATTTTCCGTGCAGTGTTTCAGTAAATCTCTTTGCCTGTGCACTGACTTGGCGAACGCTGGTGGCTGTTCAGACCTCTGTGCACATGCATGAGAAAGTGCTCCCTAGGGTTTTAATGGGAGCACTTTCAAGCCACTGATTGGCTGCTTTAAGCAGCCAATCAGTTGCAGGAATAGTTGGACCATGGAGGAGGAGGTAGCTGCATCTTATACCTCAGGTAAGAGCTTTTATTCAGTTTTAAAGCATTCTTATTCGTGTAAGGGACTCTTTTGTGCGGCCATAATCTTGTAAGCCATGCAAGATTTTTTTTCATGTTTAGTTATGGTTTCATCGTACTTTGTACACTTGTATAGTGCCACAGTTTGGTAACATTGCCTGTTCTTTGCAGATGTTCAGCGATCAGCTACTCAAGCCAGAACTGCTTCAACCAGCCTCTTTCATGAAACTGATCTTGTCGTCTCGTTTACAGACCTTGATAACCTCTTCAATTCTGATGAAGATGAGCTCACTGTACGTCTTTGTTCTGTAAACGGGAAACTTGTTTTGATTCTCTTAAATGTTCAACTACAGTGATGGCAAACGTTTTGGGCTCGAGTGCCCAGTTTTCTGCATGAAACCAAGTTGCATACCTCAAAGTGCCAACACTGCATATTAAACATGGAGAGGAAGTTTTTACTGTACACAGTGTAGATCAATTTGCCCTAAGCATAGAAACATAGAATGTGTCAGCAGATAACTGTTTCAAATAAACCAATCCCATTCCCGGGATCAAAAAATACCCTTATTATAACCCCACCCTAAAACATGGCTTTAGCCCAGACCTCTGATGAAGCTCTGAGGAGCGAAACATGTCAGGGGGGCTACTTGTCTGAGTTTTTAATTAGCCTCTGTCACTGGTCATAATTGAATTATTTCTGTTGTTAGGACTGCAGCCATCAACAGTATGTACGACCTAATATTAGTGTTACACAGCTTATGTTACTGTGACGTATACCTTTTATAGTAGGACTGGTGACACTGGTGTTTTAAAAATTTTTTTTTTTTTTTAGTTATACCTTTTAATAAACATATTAATAAAAGTCATGTTTTAGGGTGGGGTTATAATAAGGGTATTTTTTGATCCCGGGAATGGGATTGGTTTATTTGTAGTTGTAACTTACCCTTGTTCCCGCTGGGGCATTATTTTGGAATTGCAGATAACTGTTTGGCCCATCTATGTGCCCAAGCAGAAAAAAAACATGAGGGTCACTCTTTCATTCACACAATCATTACCACAATGCATTTTTCAAAAATCATTCAAGTAATTCATCCACTCATTCATTCTCTTTCACACAATTCACCCACACTAATTCATTCTCATTCATTCTCACACTTTATTTCAATATTTTTACTACCCTTCCCCTTCTCACTATCTACCCTCCCTTTGTAGTTCACTAACCCTGCTGTAATCCCGCTGTGCTCGCTGTTTTACTGTCGTATTGAGACGCTCAGCATGAAATGAGACCAAGATAGAGGCCTCACACTCCCACCTGAAGTCAGGGCAGCACCGAGGCGGGTGGTGGCAGGGAGCGGAGGAAACAGAAGGGCGCTGAGTGGTTGCTGAAAATTTTCATGAGCGGCTGCGCGGCGTCCCTCTCTCTCCTCACACACACCCCAAACGCCGGCCCTGTGAGTCGGAAACCTGGATGCGTGCCACAACTGCCCGTTGTGGCATGTGTGCCATAGGTTCGCCATCGCTGTTCTACTATGTTGTTGTTAACCACTTGCACAAATGTTACATATACTGCATTTACAACAGATGTTTAACTTTGCACATTTTGTCATAAGGCAAATCATTCATTTGATTTTATTTTTACTTTGTTTTATTTATAGCCTGGATCCAAAAGAACACTTTACACCGATGACAAATCCAACAACAAAGAGTCAAAAGCTGGAAACCTAGACCCTTTGCCTTGCATAAGTAATTAATCTCATTTATTGCCATAGTTTAAATCCTGGGGTTGACATTGTTTCTCTGCAGTACATTAACTGGGATTGATTAACGTTTTTTGTCAATGCATAGCACATAATAGCTTGTGCAACCCAGCAGAAATAAAAATGGGACCTCAAAATAAGCTGCTTTAAACAAGATCTGGCACGTTTTCACATATCTAGATGCCTGGAACAGTTTGTCTTGTTCCATTTTAAGCAGTTCATGATTTTCTCATTGTTCTGTTAATCAAATGGCCATGTGAGGCACCATAGCTGTTTACTGTAGTCATGTGAAGAAGCCAGATATTGAGATACACAATATTACTGTCTTCCTTACGTTTTTTTCTTGTGCTTTTATATTCTAGGTTCGGCTGACCTTCATAAAATGTATCCAACACCACCTTCCTTGGAACAGCATTTCGTAGGTTTCTCTCCCATGAACATGAACAGCAAAGATTATGGTAACATGGACACTACGCCAGGAGGGACTCTACTAGATGGAGGTGGCTTCTGTATATCTTCCCAGTTTAAAATAGAAGTGGATGAAGGATTCTGCAGTCCGAAGCCTTCAGAAATAAAGGTACAGAAAATCACCATGTATATTTCCTGGTAAAAAAACAAAACATAATTATCATACGTAACTTTACTCTCCCTATGAATGTAGAAAATCGTTTTTTTTACTAATCAATTTATGTCCCAATATTTCCCTAATGCTTTTATTTAATCACTTTCAGTGTATAGATTTCTGTTATAATGAAGTGTAAAATGTGCTCTTTTAGTAAAAGAATTACTGGCCTCTGTAAACATTTAAAGGACTTAATATTGTCCATTTAAAGCACGGGAACTTTATAAATTGAGAAATAAGTTACTTCTTAGCCTGCTGTTTTTATAGATTAGAAATGGTAATACACGTAATAATATGCAGGTTTTGTCTCCCCCCCCCCCCCCAATATAATCTTTGCTACAGGATTTTTCATACGTGTACAGACCAGAAACATGTCAAGTGTTTGTGGGATGCTCCATGTTCGCTCCTCTAAGAACGCTTCCCAGTCAGTGTTTGCAGCCGATCAAGTTACAAGATGAGTGCATTTACCGTCCCAGTTGGACAGTTGGAAAACTTGAGTTGCTTCCACCTGTTCCTACAATGCCATTTATCAAAGATGGGTAAGTTTCTTTTACTGAAAGAGGGTATTTACAAGTCTATGGTATTCCTAAAATGCCATTTATCAAAGATGGGCAAGTTTCACTTACTTGAGTCTTCTGTACATTGGTTGTTTGCGTGAGGCTTTGTCTGTGCATGTATATTTGCCAGATTTTTCTTTTGAAAGAAATGTATTCTGTTGACTATACTGTTCTTTATCTGCAATATCTGTTAGGTTTTGCAAACTATTCCTTACGTATTTTTAAAATATCTGGTAAAGTATGGATCCACAGAAAATCCATATAGGGTGGTCTAATTTTTCTCTAATGTATTTGTTCAGGAACATTCCCAGCGTTGGTAGTGCTATGGATCAAGAGTATGTTCAGACATACACTCCACAAACTCATACACCTTTTGGAATGTCTAATAGCGCTCCACCCAGTAATAGTGGAACGGGTATCCTTCCTTCTCCTGCAACCCCCCGCTTTTCAGCTCCCACTCCACGAACTCCAAGAACACCTCGAACACCACGAGGTCCAGCAAGTGTTCAAGGTTCAGTGAAATATGAAAACTCGGATTTGTACTCTCCTGCCTCCACACCATCAACGTGTAGGCCTCTGAACTCCGTAGAACCAGCGACTGTTCCTTCAATTCCAGAAGCCCACAGCCTATATGTCAACCTTATTCTGTCCGAGTCTGTGATGAACCTTTTCAAGGATTGTAATTTTGACAGCTGTTGCATCTGCGTCTGCAACATGAACATAAAGGGAGCAGATGTTGGCGTTTACATCCCTGACCCAACCCAAGAGGTCCAATACCGCTGCACTTGTGGTTTTAGTGCAGTGATGAACCGTAAGTTTGGTAACAACTCTGGCCTGTTCTTGGAGGATGAGTTGGATATCATCGGTCGACACACAGATTGCGGGAAGGAAGTAGAGAAACGATTTGAGGCTCTGCGGGCTTCCAGGGCTGACCATGGTGCATTAAAAGAGCCAGAGAAAGTTCCAGATGAGTTGATACTCCTGCTTCATGATCAGTGCACTAATTTATTTTCTCCGTTTGGAGCTGCTGATCAAGAGCCAGTAACAAAAACCAGCACCATAAACTATTCAGCACGCGTAGAAGAGCAGGACTGTTGCAATGACTGCTACTTGGCATTGGAGCACGGACGTCAGTTTATGGATAACATGTCCGGAGGCAAAGTTGATGAAGCACTTGTGAAAACGACTTGCTTACATCGCTGGTCTAAAAGAAACGGTGAGTAGAGAACAATCCGGCTTAGTGGGTCTGTGAAGCCCATTTATTTTAATCTTCGTCTGTCTCCCTGAAAACCACGCTTTGTCTTGTCCCCTGAGGTGTGTTAGGCCCTTTACCGACGCGTGAGCAGAAGTGCACGACATGCGTTCGTGAGTTCCCAGGGTTTTCCCCAATTGCATTCTGGCTTGGTAGTAAATAGTTGCGTCCGTACCGAAGCACAGCTTGGTCACTGCTTTTTGGTTGATGCCATTCCACCAAAGATGTTCTATCCTAGAACTTGCCTGAAGTGGTGTTGCCATGAAAAATGTAAACAGGGTGAGCATTGTGACTGACTAGAGGAGGTAGCGCTGTAGCTGTTTGAACCCACTTATAAAATGTTATACCCTATTGAGTTCCTTTTTTGTTTGACATGGCTTCTTAGTACAGTATTTCTTTGCTTTATCGCAAGGCCATTTTTAGTCTACCACGCTTTTGTGCTGGATATGTGGATGCTTATTATGTTAGTGTAAAATAAGCAGTGCTTACTATAACAAGAATCTTGGCTGTGGTGATCCAAAACCACTCAAGTGGTCTTGGCACGCTGGGCTCATCGGGGAAAAATGTGTTCTACGCTACAGCTCTGATTACACTGTCACCGTACGTCATACTGTACAAAGCTAAGGGGGTGATTGCTTGTGGATTCTAGTCTTTTCATTGTATATAGTTACTAGTTAGCATCTGGCTATATACTCCTTACAGCACCATCCTTATCAAGTTGCCCGTACTAGTGATGCTAAAATTTTTTATTACTCCGTTTCCTGTTTCTATACACTTTTCGTTTTCAAACAGTTGTTGGCAATGGTGTATCTGTGGTTATCTAGCTATGTTCTAGTTCGAAGGCCCAGAGGGCCCCTTTTAATTTCTGAAAGGCTACGGAGGACGGGACTTGCCGTCGCCATTAAAATCAGCTCGGTGTGTGTGAGCGGGGAAAGTCGCTCAACATACCACACGACTGACGGCTTCCAGGTTTGCAGAACGAAGTTTATTGAATTGAAAGTAAAATCTGCTCCCTGTAGAATTGCATTGCTTTGTGCTAGAGAAACACTTAATTTTGTTTCTTAAAGGCCTGCACTCGGAAACAGAATTTGGCAGCAGATAATAACCATTCGGCCCATCTTGGCTGCCCATTTTTCCCGATCCAAAGACTCTAACCTTGATCAGTCCTTGGTCTTGACTTTGAATCGGGGTAGCCTTATGCCCGTCCCATCCATGTTCTCCTAGAAAGCCGATCCATTTATCGCCCACTTTTTTAATAAAGTAAACGGTTTCACATTAGATGTGTGGCACATCATTATAAAAAAAAAAAAAGTATAAGTAGTAAGTTTGTTTTGTACATGGTGGTAGTGACTTTACTGTGAAGGTGTTAAGATGAAACACACAGCGAACTCAAGGCATCACCATACATGTAACATCTATCTGTCCCTTTAATAATGTCTCAATAAACAGGGTGGCTGGCAGACTCTCACGCTGCCGTTTCTTTTTTGTTCTTTGTGTAGGTAGAAGTTCAGTGATGACTTAGGTTTGTTCAAAGCCCACCCTTATTGGAATGCCCTATTGAGGGGTTTTATTTGTAAAGCTTGGCTTCAGTTCAGAGGTTTCAGCGGTGTTTGCTTAGACTAAGTAAACATAACGGTACATACTGCATTTAGTAGCACCTGTATGAGAAGTGCACCTTGTAAAGTTTTGCATAGGCAAATTTATTATTTTGTGGCTTTTTTTTTTTTAAATAAACATTATACCCACTCTGTGTCAGCACAGACATGCAGGTATAAAGTTTTTGTTATGATGTGGCTCAAATTATCTTACGTACGAGTGTTGTAATTGTATGTATGTTTGTGGAACCCCCAACTATACATGCAATAGAAGCCGGAGACCTGCTAGCCAAGTCCTGTGGTTTGCAGGTATTCCTTCTTAGCGGGATGCTAGGACATAGTCTGACAAACAGCTAACTTTTGGAAGCCTCCGTGAGTAATGTCAGACTTTACTATTTCAGCGGTAGATGCCAGCATGCAGTGTTCGCAGGACATCCTCCGGATGCTCCTCTCATTGCAACCTGTCCTGCAAGACGCTGTCCAGAAAAAGCGAACTGTCCGATCCTGGGGAGTCCAAGGACCTTTAACATGGCAACAGTTTCACAAAATGGCTGGCCGGGGGTCTTATGGTAAGATTTTTTCCTCTCTCGTGTCTTCAATTATGGGTACCGGTTTGTTTAAAAAAAAAAAAAAAAAATGTAAAAACAAATGCTTTTATTTTGTGTTTTTAGGTACAGACGAGTCCCCAGAACCACTGCCAATTCCTACATTTCTAGTGGGGTATGATTATGATTTTCTGGTGCTCTCGCCATTTGCGTTGCCTTACTGGGAAAGACTGATGCTGGAACCTTATGGGTCTCAACGAGACGTAGCTTATGTTGTAGTCTGCCCAGAGAACGAGGCTCTGTTGAATGGAGCCAAAGGTTTCTTTCGTGATCTTACTGCGATGTATGAGGTAAGAGTGACATAACTGTTTCATTAGTTGAGACAATGTTGATTTCACAGGTAGCATCAGGCAAACGCAAAAGAAAGTGTGTGTGTATAATTAAAATACATTAAAAAAATAATAAAAAAATAAAAAAATAAAAATATATATATATATATAGATATATATCTCTATCTCTATATATATATATATATATATATATATATATATATAGATATATATCTTCATCTATCTTCGGGATGTTCAAGTCAACTGAAAAATGACTTGCAATGCCTGATCATGCTTTAGTTCATAAGTAATTTGAAAGTGCAAACCATTAATTTACTAATCGGTTGATAGCTGTAAATAAATATATTAATATATATATATATTGATTCGCCTGTTTGACGCTGGTGGAGTGCTTCTCGTGTAGACAGGTGTTGCAATGCAGAACCGATTCCTATTAAGTGAGACAAAGTACATTTCATGTTACATTAGACCCCATTCATTGGAACAAAGAATAAATGTCAAGTTTTACAGACTGTGCCAGTAACAGGCTCTTTTCTGTTCAATAGGTTACGTGCATATATAGATATTGTTTGCGAAATGTCATTTAACTGTAAAATGTAATACAATAGCAATGCCAATGCCATGCACTCCCGTTTATATGGTGCATGAGTAGACATCTGGGAAAAGTGACTAAAATCATTTCATTATTGAAAGTTTGACATCAGAAGTGCTTGTTGGCTATCCAAACATTCTACATTAAATAGTAATGCTTGTGTTTTTAACAAGAATCGTTGTTTTTCTAGTTTGCATATGTCCCCCAGGAGAGAGATAAATGATATTATAAATATCTTTTTTATTTATGTATTTTTTTTTTTAAATACCTAAGCTACTTTTAAACTAGGCCTTAATTAATAATGTTGGTTCTTTAGTCTTGTAGACTCGGACAACATAGACCGATCTCTAAACAACTCACAGACGGCATCATGAAAGTTGGGGCTGCAGCATCAAAGAAAATTTCAGAGAAATCTGTTGCAGAATGGTTTTCTCGGCCGGCCAACGGCAACAATGAAGCATTTTCCAAGCTCCGTTTATATGCACAAGTTTGCAGATATGAACTAGGTAAGATGTACTAAGTTTGATTCAATTCTGTTCTAGTATCTGAAATGTTGGTAGGATTCATGAGTTGTGATTCACATTCCCAATTTTATTATGTTGCACTAGTACTGTTCGTGTATGTTGACCAAGATGCAAAATTATTCGGCCGTGTGTAGAACGGTAATAAAACTCTGTAGTCACTTCTTGACTATATCTTTTCTAGGTCCGTATCTTGCGTCACAACCACTTGATAGCTCTCTACTCTGCCAGCCAAATCTAGCTCCCACAGTAAGTCCAGCATCTTCATCCCAGCCGATTGCAGCAAACAATACTGGCAACCCAAGCACTCCATCATCCACAAACTCCACTACAACGAACAGCTCCTCTGCTCCAACTCCAAACAGTACTCTGCCTTCTACATCTGTCAGCAGCACTTCGGCCGCAACGAACGTGGCTACTGGCCTAGCTGCAAGCAAAGCAACCAACTTTCCTCCATATGGGAGCATGAATAGCACCACGAATGCGATCCCAGCACAGGTTAACTCTGTTCAGAACACTCAAGGAGGACAGCCACCGTCCCAGCCTACACTGCAGCAAACCACCGGCATGACCAGTGAGCAGTCTGCAGCTGCCCAAGCTGCCACAGAGGTTTCTGAAAGGTGAGAATTGTTTTGCTCATTAGTTATCTCAACGCACACCAAGCTAAATCGCTTTATGTAATCTGTTATAGATCGTTTCTAATGTCTTATTTTTACTATACTGTAATGTTCCTCATTGTCAAGACTGAGAGCTGCTTCATAGTGGTTGGATTTAATGTTGCCGAACATACTGTGTGCTGTAAAAAGGGTTTTAAAGTGCTTTTTTGTTTTCTTCCTCCTCTTTCAGCACCATGGAACGTGATAAGGTTGGAGTCCCTACTGATGGAGAGTCTCATGCCATCACCTATCCACCTGCCATTGTGGTGTATATTGTTGATCCTTTTACATACGAAAGCAAAGATGAGTGTTCGAGCTCCTCCAGCATCTGGACGCTGGGTCTTCTCCGGTGTTTTCTGGAAATGTTGCAAATCCTCCCGCCACACCTCCGAAACACTGTTTCAGTTCAGGTAATTCGCACCTTGATGCCTAATCTCGGCTAAAATGCAAGCGTAAGAGGTCACCAACGATGCAGAATTTATAGTAAAATATACTTTTTTTTGCATTGTGAAGAATACTTGGTGCATGTTAAATAAAACCCATCTGTGTATGTTCACAGAAAGTCGTTAAGAGTAGGCCACCGTGTGTATGTGACAGGGAGTTCAGGAAATTGATGAATTCTGGCATTCTAGTACACTGCTTCCGGCACACATTCAGTGCAGTATTTAATATATCTTTTTTTTTTTTTTTTTTTTTTTGTCTTTTCAGATCGTTCCCTGTCAGTATCTCTTGCAACCAGTCCGGCATGAGGATAGGCAAATCTACACTCAGCATTTAAAGTCGTTGGCATTTTCAGTATTTACCCAATGCCGGAGACCACTTCCAACTTCAACAAATGTCAAGACGTTGACGGGATTTGGGCCTGGATTAGCCATTGAAAATGCTCTTAAAAGCCCTGATGTAAGTTCCAAGGGTTTGGCCTTCAAATTCATAACTTCTCCGAAATATTTTTAACTCTTAAAATATGATCGGTGGTATGGTTGCGTAATGCTATAGAAGTATATCCTTTAGCAACTGTTGCAGCTGTAATGTAAAACAATTACTCCTCAGTGTCTAAACTTTAAGGTAAAGTAAACTTGCTGTATCTTATTCCCGCCATAAATCGTGCATCGTGTGATTTGTTGGTAATCCGGGCATGAGAACTATAGATTAGGGGTGAAGTTATTAATATTAATGAACAGCACCTTTGACATTAGAAAGTTGTCTTAGTATAATGTGGCATAACAGGCTGTCTATATGCGTTGCTTACTTTTATTGCCATTTCTAATTTATCCTTTGTTTTGTTAGCGACCTGAATGCATCAGGCTGTACACTCCTCCATTTATTCTGGCTCCTGTCAAAGATAAGCAGACCGAGCTGGGTGAGACCTTTGGTGAGGCCGGACAAAAATACAATATTCTTTTTGTTGGCTACTGCTTATCACACGATCAGAAGTGGCTCCTGGCATCTTGCACCGATCTTTATGGCGAGCTATTAGAAACATGCATCATAAGCATCGATGTGCCAAACCGGTAAGTGAGTTATTAAATGCACTTAAGTAAAAGGGGGGGGGGGGGGGGAGTATGCTAGCTTGTTTTCAAAAATCAAGGAGATGAATGGTGTTAGCCAAAAAATAGCACTGGCTTATTGGTATTGAAATGTGATTTTTCATTTCAGAGCTCGAAGGAAAAAAGGCTCAGCGCGCCGCAGTGGGCTACAGAAAGTATGGGAATGGTGCCAAGGGCTTGTGCAGATGAGCTCATTGCCATGGAGGGTTGTTATTGGTCGATTAGGGCGGATAGGTCACGGAGAGTTGAAAGGTAAGCCCTATGAGGAAGTGCCTTGCAATTTGCAAAGTCTACAATGGTCCCTTCTAAGATTTTAGCGTAGGCCTCAGTGGGCCAGTTGAGTGTCCCCCCCCCCCCCCCCCCCCCGTGTTCAATACTTATGTTTATGGAAAGCTTCTTGTGTGTTAATAGATGGCGACGATGTGCAGCACACTGTCGCCATCGTGGGAAACGTTAACTTGCGTTTCAGAGACTTCCTGAAAGTTTTTTTTTTTCTGTATGTACAATCATTTCTTTTGTTCCACAGACTGGAGTTGTTTGTTAAGCCGGCGGAATCTGCAGTCTCTCAGCAAAAGGTTGAAAGACACGTGTCGGATGTGTGGTATATCAGCAGCGGATTCCCCCAGTATTTTGAGCGCGTGTTTAGTAGCAATGGAGCCACAAGGCTCGTTTGTGATTATGCCAGGTAAAAAAATGTTTCTCTTTACTCTACCAACAGAGAAGGATGCTTCAGAGGCTCGTAATAATACTTGATAGATAAAATGTTGTAATTTTATAGGAACAGACCCCTCTTCCTACATACAGGATATAGCATTCCAAGCTGCAGTTTGAAATATTGATTGTAGTGGGTGGTTGGTTTATGAAGTGTCCGAGGGAGAGATTATTGTGAAGTTTCCTGGCCGGTCCCATTTTGAGTTATGTTCCCTTCATAAGCATAAGAATTCTTTGACTAAAGATATGTTTTGGCCGTCCATGTCGAGCATGTCATCTGTAACATCTTGGATAACTCACGTTGGTTTCAGTTGCGCTACATATGCACGACTTGGTGGCATTGGCTCATTCATTACATGCACATCAGCATTGATGCGTGCCAACTTCTGTTGCATGCTTATCTTGTCATACTGGTGGCTAACTTTTCCCATTTATATATATATATAATTTTTTATTTTTTTTGCAGACTCAGTGTCTACTGGTTCTGTGTTTGGCCGCAGTACCACGCTAACCATACAGACATCGCAACTAAATACTCCACAGGACACATCATGCACTCATATCCTTGTTTTCCCTACATCTGCTTCAGTGCAAGTAGCCTCTGCCACTACTGAAAACCTAGACCTGGCATTTAATACAAACAATGGTAAGGGTGTGAAATTCATACACTGTAAAGTAAATTATCGCTGCATAGCTGATTTATACTGTGGTTCTATGTCTCACTATCTGTTAATGTGACTTGCTAATTTGTTTTGTTTTTTTGTGTCTGTTTGAAGATGGAGCAGATGGAATGGGGATTTTTGATTTATTAGACACTCCTGATGACTTGGACCCAGATATCATTAATATTCTTCCTGCATCACCAACTGGATCCCCTGGCCATTCACCTGGATCACATTACCATCATGGGGGAGATGCTGGCAAGGTAACAACACTCTGGAATGCCCTTGTCATCGCCTTTATCTTGGCTTTTTCCAGTTTTACCCTCGTGATTCTAGGATATCACCTTCACATGTGTTAGCCGGAAATATAAGAATTTCCCCATATTGTGATGAATTACTTTTTATGTAACTCTATGGAAGCTAGAACAAATAATGATTTCAGGTGTGTAATTTCAGTATCTGGAATATTAATCAAGGTTTTCCTAATTCATAACATTTGTTTAAGAAGCTCAACTGAAGGCTTGAGTTGCATTTTTTGCAGAATGCTCATTGCTATGAAAAAATATTGGTGTATGCAGATACGCTATATTTTTTTTTTTTAGCCTGTTTATACTGATTCCTGCTTATTTTTATGTTTCAGGGTCAAGGTACAGATCGGCTTCTGTCCACAGAATCACATGATGAAGTGACCAACATTTTACAGCAACCTTTGGCACTTGGTTACTTTGTTTCAACTGCGAAAGCCGGACCATTACCTGACTGGTTTTGGTCAGCGTGTCCTCAAGCACAAAACCAGTGCCCACTGTTTCTTAAGGTGACTGATACATTTATTCTACTTACTTCATTTGCACAAGACGTAAAGATTTGTCCCACAGCAATACATGTTCAGAGCTGTATTCCTCATTGGCTACCCTAAAATATTTTCTACGTTTTATGCTGTGTAAAGTTGTTTTACTTCCTTCTTAATCTGTGTGCCCTCGGAATAAAATGTATTTCTTACTTTTCACACCCAGGCCTCTTTGCACCTTCATGTGCCTTCAGTGCAATCAGATGAGCTGCTCCACAGCAAACACTCCCACCCACTGGATTCAAATCAGACATCAGATGTCCTCAGGTATGACATCACAGCCTCCTTTTTTTTTTTTTTATTTATTATTATTCATACGCAACATCAGGGCTTCCAGAATGTATAATAAGTATTAGTTGGGAGGGGCTGTACAGGCCAACGTCTTCTAAACATTGTTTATAAACTGTTTAATCGAGCTGAAAGGAGTTGGAAGTTAAGTGTGCTAACAGTTTTCTGACTATTTTAAGTGTTGTACACAAAGCATGGCCGAGTCTGAAACTTATTTCCGTTTAGGCTGTTTGGGGTCTGTTTTATTAAAGAGAATAGGCAGGAGTTTGCAGGAGCATTTCAATTTGCGCTCGTACTTTATTATACATTATGAAGGGCCAGCTGGAGTGAGCTTCTGCTGTAGGAAGTGCTAAGGTGGCCTTGTATTAAATCAGAATATTTTGTCCCCACCCATAGTGTTCACAATGATTAGAGAAGTGTGGGAGAAGATACACTTTTAGTGAATAATCTCTTCTTCATGGCTTATATGGATTTTCAGAAGTTTAATGGGTTCACTTGGCCCGCATTGTTCTAGTTTGTGTCCTAGTTGGATTGATGCTGATTCTTCTCTGTTTGCTGGATTTCTTTTCAGGTTTGTTTTGGAACAGTACAACGCCCTCTCCTGGCTAACCTGTGATCCTGCAACTCAAGACAGACGTTCATGTCTGCCAGTTCATTTCGTGGTGCTGAACCAGTTGTATAATTTTATCATGAATATGCTGTGATATCCATCGGGAAGGGTGCAAAGAAAAAAAGTAGAAGAGGATTCTAATTTCATCGCAGGACTCAAAAACACAAAAAGAAACTTCACTCAAGCCACTCTACGGTGACGGAGCAGATGCAATTGCCTCCCCCTGAATTTCTGACCATGCATCATTTTTTAACCATCTGAATTTTCACTTTGGATTTGGATTATTGCTATACCCATATGGAACACAAGTATATTTTTGAAGTCTCAATGACCCTTTGATAATCATCTCCAGTCTCAGTATTTGGTTTCAAAACTCCTGCTGACTTCAAGTGAACCTAATAAGCTCTGGGATGACCTAAGGAACAATAATGAGGTGATCACAAGACTTTTTAACATTTAGGATGTGTGGATAACAGAACCTATTATCAATATTCAGAAACAAATGCCTGCATCTCTTATTTATTGTAAGTTTTTAAATGTATAAATTGTCTTATATTTCTTAGCCTCTTTTATAAAAAAACAAAAACTTTTTTCCTCGAAGGTTTATATCGCCTTCTTGCTTTAAAGCAATTGGTCTAAAATATATGTACTCGTCTTAATTAAAAGTTGCAGTAGGTTGCTTTTAGAGTATTATTTTTTGTAAGGGGGAGGGGTGGGCGCCATTAAAATTTGTATTGTCTTGATGTACAGTTAATTGGGGCGATCGGTGAGTTAATGTCCTCACCATTGTGTGTGTGGGGGGGGTGGGGGGGGTTTACAGCTAAGCTGTAGCTGCCGAGTACATGTACAGTCATGAATTTCACTGTGTTTATACGTTCTAAAAAGGTACCGGGTCTTAAAAAGAGATTTTATAATCACACCTCGACAACAGAGAATCCCTAATGGCAATATATCATTGAATATTGTAGGTGGTTTAACCTGTAGTGAATAATAAATAAACTCTTCAGTTTCATTTTTAAAAAACAAACAAACAAAAAAAAAATTTGGTTCAGGGCCATTTACTGCTTTTGTTAGACATGTTAAAAATCTACACTTTATTTTTTTTTTTTACCATATAACTGAACAAACATTTTGTTTTTTGTTTTGCAAATTAACGTAATTGGATTGTGTGTTTCTTTTAGTTTAACCCTTAATGTACCTCTGAAATCTAGTATGGCCCGTGACATCTAATAA
Organism: Sceloporus occidentalis; assembly: GCA_023333645.1. Lineage (NCBI taxonomy): Eukaryota > Metazoa > Chordata > Lepidosauria > Squamata > Phrynosomatidae > Sceloporus > Sceloporus occidentalis. Next base: position 3,855,519 of record JALMGF010000071.1, on the reverse strand, counting down.
GCAGGCAATCTTGAATTTTGCAAAGGGTGTGCTTATGGTGCGGTGTACATAGATAATCTCAGTGACTGATTGATTGGTATGCCCAATTTTTTGAATTTGAAGCCATTTCCTGACCTTGTTAGATATAGATCATCCTGAAAACCTCCTCTGTTCATTACGTACCTGGGAAGAAAGTATATTATATTTGGGAAAAACTACAAATTTTGTTTTGGGAAAACTGAGCTTTGTAAATACAGAGTATTTACCTTAACAATTTCATATAGAGAAAGAGGAATCCCGTTTGCATTGCGTGTGTGTGTGTATATATAAATATATATATATATACATAGATATATATTATATAAATATTTAAGAAAATATCAACGTTTTGTTTAAAATTAAAACACTTGGTGACAAAAGCTTTCAGACGTTCTTTCGAAACCGTGCAATCAAAAAGTATTTTGTTTAAGAAATCTTTCTCTTTTATTTTTACTTTCTTTCCTTAAGGTAATCTCAATGCCTCAGGAAATGTGTTGGCATTTCTTTCACTTGGGTAAGATTTCTGCGGGATGATGATGTTTCTGATGTTTTGAAATTTTTAAAATCTGTAATTAAATTGGTCCTATTTTTATTCATATTTTTTTTTTGTATTTAATGCTTGCATTTTCCTAAACATCTAATTGCCTCTTAGAGCGAAGACTTCTCTTGCCGAGTACAGAAACGGTTTCAATTTGGGCATGTTTTACAAAAGACTGGGGGGTGTGGGTCATAATGTCCTAGAGGTAAAAGAAACCAAAAAAAATTCAAAGGAGTTGGACTGTTTGCCCCAGGATGACTGCTCTTGGTCAATCGTACCCCTCTGTATTCCATATTTGTTTTTAAGCAATAATGGCAAAAAATAATTTGTGGGATTCCAAGAACAGAACAACGTGATAGCTAAATGCCTTGGAGAAACAAAAGTATCTCTCACCAGTACATTTTATGTTGTATTTAATGAAATCCCCAGAGTATTACTGGTCACCCCCATGCCCAGCTTCCACAGGCGCTTTCTTCTCACATTGTACTGGCGGGGTTGCTTTCGATTTGTTGGTCATAGGACAGAGATGGTGCTTTGAAACGTTTCCTAAATTTACATAAACCACACACTTATGTGTCTTGGATCAAAACACACTAATTGGTGTAGGAACCCCGACATCACTTGTGTAGTAACTTAGAACAATAGAAGATAAGGTCTCATATGATATGGCTATTCCAGTTGTGAGTTGCCAGGTACGCTGAAACAGTTTCCTAATTATACGTGGCTAATCTGTCTTGCAGAATCACCAAATAGAGCTTTATAAACTACATATAGACTATGTTTCCCAAACATTAAAAATCAAAGTGAAGGTAAATGTAGCAAATTACATTTAAGGGGCCACGTCAATCCCAATTTTTTTTAAGCCAATGCATTCTTTGCATGGGAGTTAGAAAGAGACTTATCTTGTTTGTTTAAGTAACGGACTATTGGTGTGCCTCAAGCACTAGATTGGAGGCCGCTGATTTATGGCATACCAGCCCGCGCTAGGTTGAGTGCTTGTTTTAGGTGCCACAGGAAACAAACAGGAAACAAACCAAATTTAGTCCTTAACCTCTTATTATCTGTGATGCCATCCTTTAAACAGTTGCACCAGCTGAGTTGTATTATGAAAGCCATTTTCTAACGGGTCATAGGACACAGCACGTGTACCTAAGCTAATGAGTTTTACGATGTATAGACAAGGCCTTTGACACTAGGCTGATATCTATTCCCGCGTGGTAAAAATCGTTTGTCCGTATTTAAATATTAGGGATACCTAATTAGTGTGATCTCTTTATTCTGAAACTGTATACCCATTGTGCATTTAATACTTTTTCCTAAGAGCTAATTTTACTTTACATCAGAGAGGTATATAGATGTATCTTTATATCCGCATAGACATACATCACTTAAAATAGTTTAATGCGAGTTATTGAACGACTCCTTTTTAAACGCAGGTCATTTGCTTGATCTTTCCTCGTGAATGATGTTGATAGCAAACTTTTGAATTTTATATGTGTGCATATGTTTATATAGAAAATGCCGACGTTTGCTATTGACATTCATGAGAATGGTGAAGCTTCATTTTTATCAAGGGTTATTTTTGTGCGTTGGGGTTTTCGAAGTAGCAGAGCTTTCCATGATTTAATACTTTGGGCTTACCTACTAGTAAATTGAATTGAATTGCAGTTCATCATTAACCAAATCGTGCTAATGATAAATTTAACTCTACAGAAAACCAAAAAATATCAGTTTTAGGAACTATAAGGGAAACCATGTGGTATGGTGGGAGTGTGCAGTTAATTTAGCTTGTTTTGGAGGTGCTTTCTTCCCATTTAGCCATGATATGAAATTCTCAGTGCTATATATATATATATATATATATATATATATATATATATATATATATTAGTTACTGCCTGAGGGTCCTAAAATTAAGTTGGTTTTACTTTTATACAATATATTCTAAAAGATTGTAGTATGACATGAATTCCATCATACTATTTCCTTAGTTTGGATTTGCTGCCAGTGTTTCAAAGTCTAGCACACAAATAGTGAATAATTAACATTGTGAAAATAAGATTAACCTTCATAGCCATTCTTGAATTTTTTTCTTTAATGGGATACATATTTTTCCCACTAAGATGGATATTTGGTCCAAGAGTATTTTTTTTTTTTTCCCTCCCACTTAAACGCAAAATGAAGAACAAATATTTTTGCTGCCAAGTGCCATAAATAGAAATGTACATAATGTGGTTAAGGAAATAAAGTTTATACTTTAAAAAGAAAATAAATTATTCATGAAACCTTCCCTGTGTACACTTTTTATTTCTCCCCTCTATCCTTTTTCCTTTGTGCGATTTCTGGCCTATACATCGATACACTGAAAGCTTACAAATTTAGCCAACAATTAGGAGTTGGGAGCTTTGGAATGAAGTTTAATGTGCTGAGCATCATAATGGGACATTTATATGAAAGGTAAGAAAAAATTCAATCCACACCCAAATACAAAGTTTAGTCAACTCAAACGTTCAGGGATGCTAATTGGGAAGCTTCTCTTCCTGATTTTGGCACAGTATGATAGGTTAACTACCAGTTTGAGAACACTATTAAACATTCAGAAATATGCAGAAAGGGAAGCAAACACACAAAAAAATAATAATTCCAAAGTCTGTTGTGCCGCCGACATGGCCAATCTACATACAAAACAAGGAATCGGCACATGCCCAGCCAATACAATATTAGTCCCTTCCGGACCAAGGCTGTTTTACCATTTTTGTGGTGCTCGTGTGAAGCTGTAATTTTCGTGTATCCAGAGACGTTACAAGTCTTTCTTCAGATACCCTTTTGATCATATTTAATTTCCTATGAAAAAAAACAAACAGCACTCATGTTCATTTGAATAATCTTTTATCTACAAAAGCTAATGGAAAAAACACATTTTAATTTTTTTTTTTTTCTTTTTTGCAAGTTATGGGGCAGTAAGTACAAGTAGCGTTTTCTTTCATAACCATTTTTTCCAAATCTGGTAATCCTGTCTCAATGTGCTGTTTGGGACATGTTTGAAGCTGGTGAGTTCATTTTACCCCCATCAAACCATATAATTTTGAAAACCAGACATCCCGGGGTGTTTCAAATACTGCCATTTTAACACTTTCCATGGATGAATTCTACCACCATCCTTTGCCCAAAGTTTGTGATGGTATTTTTTTTTCCAAACACATTGTATTTCAGGTTTAAATATTGAGCTCCTGCCACTCCAACCTGTTCAGCAACATCTGAGTGCAGTGATACCATCCATGCATGAGTTTGCCAGTTTTGAGGGGCTAAAAGGCCACATTTGTGACAGGTGCATTTTAAAATTTAGAATTTTACGATCTGGTCCTCCTGCCCCCCCTGTCCAATTTGGGTAATCTTTGGACCCGGCATTTTAAATTTACCCCATGACACCATACGTTTTTTTTTTTGGTTTTGTTTTTCCTTTTTATCTGCATGTAAAGCCCACAAGCACCCATCATCAGGAATGTTGCAAGACCAAGTACCATCCATAATCGTAATCTTACAGAACAGAGGACTATAACCGAATAGAACAAAACAAAAGCCACATTGTACACTGGCTACCATACTGAGAATAGAATCTCGTAAACATTTAGGGTCATCTCTGGTCGTCCCCTTTGGAAAAAGAGACATACTTTTCCACCACTGGGGCATTCCCTTCCCAGACCCTACCTGCTATGTAATTATTGGGGTTCAGCTCCCATAGTTCCCCCCCCCAGCCTATCTGGTACCATATTCTATTGCATAAGTCAAGTCTATCCCACATTCTATGACATCTCTTCATAGAACTTATTGTTCAGGACTTTTACTACCATATTTATTGTAGCAGGGGTTAAGGTCTCGCTATGCAGGTAAGCGCCGCCAGAAACATGGCGCTTGTGACTGCTTTCCGGAGCGGTCGGTGTGCCCTGGAGTGGGTTTTCGGTGTTCCTGGATGACGCATTTCAGAGACGCAATTTAAGCTTAGAAAGGCAATCATTGATTTAAATCAGGCATCCGTCGCCATGTTGTATGTGGTAGACATTAACGCCCCTGCGGTAAATTTTGGTGTTTCAGAATGTCTCCAAATTGAAGCATTACAGCAACACTGTTTAAGAGAAGACAGCAATCTTAGATTGCTTTCTAAGCTTATTTAATGCCATGATGTGCCAAGCACGTCATTGGTCGTTAACTGACCATTTTTCTGTGATGTGCCTGGCATTTCATTGGTCGTTAAAGGGTTAAAAGCATCTATCTGCAGCCAAAATATTGTGGAAACCTGTGAAATTGTGTCGAGTCCTAATTTTACACAGCTATATTGCCTACCATGAAGCTAAATCTGTGGGAATGCACTGCCTTTTAAGCCACTGAAACCCTCCTACAATTTAATGAGGCACTTGTGTGGCAGGTGCAGTGTTTAATCCTAAAGTCTAGTCGGGACCTGCAAATATACACTGAAAAAAGATATTGAAAGAGAAGCACACTGTAGAAAGCATATAAATTCTGATACTATGGTGCTTCTGAAATGACTGATATAACAAGTAATCAATTCACACCCAGCAAATACCACTTAAAATACCGTATTTGCTCGATTATAAGACGCCCCCCCTAAATCTGAATATTAATTTAGGGGGGGGAAAAAGCCTTAATATAAGACGACTCTATAGGAAAAAAGTTTTACCAGTAAATGTTAATTCATGTCATTTTTTTTTTTTTAATAAAAGCTATGTTTGAGAGAAATATTTTGGTTTTATTTCCTTCTATTTTCCAACCTGCCCCCCCAGTTATGCACATCTGCCCCAAAAATGCCTTATACCCCATATATGCCACTGTGCCCCATGATATGCCTTTTAACCCTATATGCCACTGTGCCCCATGATATGCCTTTTGACCCCCTATGTGCCACTCTGCCTCCAGAAATGCCTTATACCCCTATATGCCACTCTGGCATTAAGGGGGTTAAAAGGCATATTATGGGGCAGAGTGGCATATAGGGAGGTTTAAAGCATTTCAGGAGGCACAGTGGCGTATAGAGGGTTAAAAGGCATTTCTGGAGGCAGAGTGGCATTAAGGGGGTTAAAAGGCATTTCACAGAACACTGTGCCTCCAGAAATGCCTTATGCCCCCCATTTAACACTCCCCTGCCCCCCCCTCCCAAACTTACCGGAGCTTCTGAGTCCCCTGTAATGCAGCCGGGGCGATTTGCGTAGACAACTTACGCTGCAGCTGGAAGGAGGTGCGGCTAGCAGCGGGGGTTGTCTGCGTCCATCACGCAGACCTTCCCCGACTGTCAGAGAGAATTCCTCGCGCCGGTGCCGCACCAGTGCGGGGAACTCTGATATCTGACAGCCGGGGAAGGTCTGCACGATGGACGCAGACAACCCCCGCTGTTAGCCGCACCTCCTTCCGGCTGCAGCGTAAGTTGTCTACGCGAATCGCGTACACATTTACACACTGCCCCGGCTGCACACCGGGGACTCAGAAGCACCGGTAAGTGGGGCGCGGGGGGGGGGGGACAGGAGGATCCAGGTCCCCTGCAGCTGCGGGGGATTTGGATCTTAGTCGTCTCATAGTCAGACCTATTTGAGGTCTGATTATAAGACGACCCCGATTATAAGACGGGGGGTATTTTTCAGAGCAAATATGGTAATTATTAAACACTACTTAGTGTTAGCAGGGAGCAGATAACCATTCCCAAAGTTCTAGTTATGGGGAGGTGCTTTCTGCTCTTTTTTTTGTTTTTGCAACCTGGTCATATTTTATGTGTATGGCACACTTTAATTATTGATTTATGTTGACCATAATCTGCAGCCCCATACAATGGTTAAACAAGACAAAGTTGTACAAAAAAAATAACAATTTGAACTTACAGAAACAAAAGATAAGAAGAGCCTGGCTCAATATTTCACGCTCAGCTGTCCGTGGTATTATTGGAAAGTGGAAGAGTTTAGGAACAGCAGCTCGGCCACTAAGCGGAAGACCACGTAAAGTCACACAGCGGGGTAACTGATTGCTGAGGCATGTGGTGCGTAAAAGTCACTAATGCTCTGCTGATTCCATAGCTGAAGAGTTCCAAACTTCCACTGGCATTAATATCAGCACAAAAACTGTGTGTTGGGAGCTTCATGGAATGCGTTTCAATGGCTGAGCAGCTGTATGCAAGCCTCAAATCACCAAGTACAAGGCCAAGCGTCAAATTGAGTGGTAAAGCACGCCGCCACTGGACTCTGGAGCAGTGGAAACATGCTCCGTGGGGTGAGAAATCACATGTTTCTGGCAGTCTGATAAATCTGGGTTTGGCCGACACCATGAGGATGTCACCTGCCTAACTGCATTGTGCCAACTGTAAACATTGGTGGATATGGGATAATGGTATGGGAATGTTTTTCAGGGGTTTTTCCAGTGAAGGGAAATCTTAATTCTTCAGCATACCAAGACATTTTGGATTTTGAATGCTATGCTTCCAACTTCGTAGGTACAGTTTGGGGAAGGCCCTTTTACTTGACTGGCCTCAACCCCATCGAGCACCTTTAGGGTGAACTGGAACGGAGATTGCAAGCCATGCCTGCTCTTCCCAGAAGAGTGGAACCTGTTAAAGCTACAAAAGGGGATCAATTACATATGAATGTCTATGTACTTAGAATGCAATGTCATCAAAGTCCCTGCTGGTGTTGTGGTCAGTTATCCCAATAGTTTTTGTCCATATAGTGTATTTTATACACTGTATGTATATATAGTATTTTTTAACTAAATGGGGTTTACTTAATAAATCAGGAGCAGGGCCGGCCGAAGACTTAACGCCGCCTGGGGAGAAGTTTAAAATGCCGCCCCCCGCCGACGCCGGGGGGGCGGCATTATCTACCCCACCCCCACCGGTACTTACCCTTAAACAGTCCTGCGGCGAGTCTCCCTGTGCTGCCACGGTGCCGGCTTGTAATGCTGAGCGCCGGAAATTCACGTCACTTCCGGCGCTCTGCATTACAAGCCGGCACCGAGACCGAACAGGTAAACTCGCCGCAGAGGAGAGAGAGAGGGGCGCCGAGCGGGTAAGCGAAAACCACTCGGTGCCCCTCTCTCTCTCCTCCGCTTCAAAAAAACAAAAAAAAAACGCTTGGGGCGGCAAAGTGCCGCCCCTTCTGAAGTGCCGCCTGGGGCAATTGCCCCAGTCGGCTCTATTGTAGGGCCGGCCCTGATCAGGAGTTACACATTTCAACACCCTGATAGTATAATGCATATGAAGGTCCAATCCTAGTGAGCTTTTAACAAAAGAATGCGTAGACACCACAGTAATTTAACTATGCAGCAAGAGAAACTTGTAAGGGTCGGCCCTTCTTAATGTATGATCAGGTCAGCTGATTGCAAATATAGTTCTCCTGCTGCTATGATTCCCTTGTTTAGAAAATGCAGTACTTCAGAACACGGTTTTCCACCTGTAGTTCCTTTTGGGTGGGGTGGATTTGGCTAAAGAATAGGTGGGAACCTGGGTAGAGCGTCTTCTTCAGCAAACACGCCCCAACAACAGATTGCTGTCTTGGAAAACAAAGCATACGAACATCATACTTTCATAATTCTACCCATGTACATAACAGAATGTGACTATATGACCAAGAGATGCCTGACCTTCACACCTAGAGCTTGTTGGATGCTCTATTCCGAAAACATGGGTATTAAGATGGCCCCCTTTGCAGCTAAAATAGCCTCTCCTCAGGGAAATCTTTTCACAAGATTTTTGAATGTGGCATCCAAGAGTATTTGCGACGTCAGGCACTGATGCTGGACGAGATGGCCTGGCTAACAATCTGCATTCAAATTTATCCCAAAGAAGTTCAAAATGGATTAAGGTCACTTGGGTCTCAAACTCGTTAACCCATATCTTTATGGACATTGCTTTCCGCATAGGGGCACAGTCATGCTGGAACAGGAAAGGGTTGTCAACACACTGGTGTCACCAGGTTGGAAACATACAATTTTCTAAAATGTCTTTGTATGCTGTAGCATTAGCATTGCCCTTCACTGGAACTAAGAGGCCAAACTCAAACCCTGAACAGCTCCAGGTCATTATTCCTCCTCCACCAAACTTTACAGTAGGCACTATGCATTCTGGGATAGGAGATTGGGCACTGCAGCATGCAGCCAGTGGCTGAATATACCTGGCTGCATGCTACGTGACCAAAAATATGGAGGGTATGGCACCACATTTCCAGCCATTTGACTTAAAGAGCCAGGGCTGCCTTGTGATTGCCAGTGTCAGCCCTGCCTAATACACTGTGCATAGGATTAACCCCTTTACAACAAAGACCATATATATACGGGGTCACGATGCAATGAGCAATCGCTTCCTAATCATAATCGGTGTTGCTGACATGCCCCTACCCCGATCACTTTTTTATTACCGCCACTCACAAGATGGCGGCACCAACTGTCAAATGTCAGAGTTCACAGAGGGTCTATCCAGACCCTCCTGAGAACTCTCGAGCTCCCCATGCAGGTTGAATGCAAGTCAATGGAGCCCAGCTCACTAATCACAATGATTAGTAAAATAAAAAATAATAAAGAATTTGGTAACATGTAAAAATAATCCCCCACTGCCACAAACAAAAGTCCAAATATATAAATACATATATATATATACCCAAAAAGTATTTTATGAGCAAGTCCTACAATTAGCGCTATATCGTCACAAAACTTGTCGCATGGAAAGAGTTAAAATATTGGCATTTTAAATGCCCATGATTTGATGGGGTAAATGGAATTGGCCGGCTTCAAAGATGTCCCAAATATCGGACATGGGCACAGACTGACCAGATGTCTAAATACACAACAAACCCATGCATGGGGGGGTATCGCTGTACTCAAGAGATGTTGCTGAACACATATTGGGGTGCTGTGTGACCTGCAATACAATGTGTGTGAAAAGAAAATTACTACCATAAAGTTTGACAAAGGCTGATGGTAGGATTAGTGCATGGAAAGGGTTAAAATACCACCATTTGAAATACCCTGGGGTGTCTAGTTTTCAAACATATATGGTTTGATGGGGTAAATTGCATTGGCCGTCTTCAAAGATTTCTCAAATACCACATGAGGCAGAATGACCAGATTTCGGGGAAAATGGTTTTGAAAAGCAAAATGCTACTTGTAATTATTGCCCAATAACTTGCATGTTTTTTTCATTAGTTTTTGCAGATGAGTAAAAGATTTTTCAAATAAAAGTGAGAAAAAAAAGTCTCTTTTCAAGAAAAAGTCACCATATTTTATAATTTTTATATTCATTTAGGCGATATGCTATAAATAATGGTATCTAGAGAAAGCCCTGCTTGTCCTGAAAAAACCCCAATAAGTCTTTAAGGGGTTAAGATCACTTGGTACCCATATTATTGCTCTCATCCTTACATCTATACACTTAATACTTAAAGGAAAGAACAACTACAGTGACTATGAATGTAGTTGGTTTTTTTTTCTGGTATCGACCAGTACATTTATTGGCGATCGTTGTACGTACTTTAGGCAATTGTAAAGTACCTTTCGTATATCCACTTCCAGTGCGACTGGTTCTGTCTTTGAGGAGCGAAAGAGTTAATCCCGTGATCGCATACACAATGTCACTACGGAGGCCTGTAAGGGATAGAAAGCTTTCAACGCTTCTGTTTTGGTGCTTTCGGTAGCCGGTACGCGCACTGTAGAAGCAACAAAACTATATTTCCTTTTGGTTTTTCACGCGCGACGAAACCGAATCCTATTGGACTTCATCCGGGCTGTTGCTTGCAAAGTGCCGCCGAGGGACAGCTCGAGGTGGGGAAGGTGCATATCTTACTCCAGGCCGGGGATCCACTGCGTTGTAGGCCGCAACGCGGTGCGTGTGTTCCACGATTTTCTCAACGACTTTTGCTTTATAGGAAGAAAAGGAGCTGGTGTGTTTATATAAATGCGTGTCTATATTACCCAATGAAACCTCACAGGGCTTTGTAATAATGCATATCAATGGGGTGAAATATTCCTATATATATATATATATATATATATATGTATATGTATGTATGTAACATGGAGTGTCTATATTGTGATCAGACCAGCCTGAAAAAACGCTATTTGCCTGGGCTTTGTGGTAGAATGGGCACAGTGGCAGTACATAGGGATTTTCTGGTGTTTCCTATAACTTAGTAATTGTATAGAAAATGTTTTACATGGTCGCTGGCGATTGTCTAAAAAAATAAGTAAATAAGCTTGGCGAGAATGTGTATGTTTTTAGAAATACATAACTCTTCTATGCTATTAGTACGGGTAGTAAGTACTTCAGTAGATTGTTGAGGGTAAGAAGGTGCCAGTCGGATAATCCCAGTGTATACGTTTTACTCCCCGTTCCCTCCTTAACCGTTATCAGTAAAAGTGTTGCGTTTATTTTTCCATAGGTGTCCATAATATGGGTGACTGTTCTGATCTGCAGTATGTCAGCCCGTATGCATTTGAGGCGATGCAGAAGGTGGACGTGGTGCGCTTGGCTGCCCTCAGCGATCCTGAACTGAGACTTCTCCTGCCTTGCTTAGTCCGTATGGCGTTGTGCGCTCCGGCGGATCAGAGCCACAGCTGGGCTCAGGACAAGAAGCTGCTTCTGAGGCTGCTTTCGGGAGTAGAAGCTGTCAATTCTATAGTGGCTCTGCTGTCTGTGGATTTCCATGCATTGGAACAAGATGCCAACAAAGAACAGCAGCTCAGGTAAGACTCGAGTCTCTTCACTTGGTGCCATCTATCCTATGTACATTGAAGCATGGTTTCTTTTGTATTGGACCACTACCTGAAAAGAGGTTCAAAACTATTCTATCACTGCACTGTTCTTAATTTATGGCTGTCATTATAAACTATCAGTTCCATAACCATTCTATAATTCACTAGCCACAGTGGGCAAACTGCTTTTTTTAAAGGGCAGTGTCCAAATCCTCCTTAAAGATAAATATAGACTGAAAATAAAGCTCATGCCAGAGAAAATCAGCATACATTTATTGTAATTAAAATGTATAATAGTGTAAACATCGCAGATGCTAACATTTATGTACTGGGATATTTGCTTTCATGGCTTTTAGATTACATTGTTGCTTGTTTGTACACAACTATTTTACACTTCTGTCCATGCAGCTCCTCATGTCCTTCAGAGCTGGTTGACGTTATTCCTTCAGCAGTGTAACGCTTTAGCATTCTGGGCATCAGCCCTACCGTACCTACGTTAGCTGTCATCTAAAACTAATGAGAAGTCTCAGAGACACATTTCCACTTTCCATGTAATATGCTTAGAGTAAATGTTATCTCAAGGTTATTTTCCAAACTCTCCGTAGACACAAGCTTGGAGGAGGCAGCGGTGAAAGTATATTGGTATCACAGCTTCAACATGGCCTGACTCTGGAATTTGAACACAGCGATTCCCCCCGTCGACTGCGTCTTGTTCTAAGTGAACTGTTAGCCATAATTAATAAGGTACCGAATTTTTTTTTTTTGTCCATTTTTAATCTACGGTAGTTTAACTTTTCATTTAGTTGTATGTTGAGATATATAGAAATCGATTATTTTGTATTCTCTAATAATGTAAATTAACCCACTGTCACCCACTATGATCTGGTTTTGCATTTGCTTTTGTTGTGTGTTTAAAACTGTTGGTAAAAATCATAGGTTAATAGAAAGAGGAATTTGACAGGATTAAAGAATTATTTATGAAATACCTAGTTTGTAGCATATTATCAGGTGACATTGGAAGCAACAGGTCACGGTTTTGCCATATTGGGGAGGCACGTAAACTGTTTTAAGTGAGACCCTGTTGACCACAGAGAAGTTAACTAGAGTTAGTTTCATGTCTCTGTATAAAGCCGAACACAGTCATTTCTTTCTTCCATCTTTGTAGCGGCTCTAAACTATTTTTGGCAATAAACAATGAAAAAAACATTATTTAAATTAAGTTAGATTTGTAGAATTGTTAACTTGAAAGTAATAGCCCCCAGAAGTGGCAGAAACTGGTCTCCGACTATACAGGAGCCGGCTGAGTGCAATTGGATCCTTAATTAAAGAGGTATTTTTCCATACCAAACCCTTAATTAATTTTTTGCTAAGGTTTAAAAAAAAAAATGCAACTCCACCGTTCTTTCGGCATCAAAATACCAAGTGCCTGTCCAAGAAAACAATATAATAGCAAAATCAATACAGGATACATGGCAAAGATACAGAGCGGTTAACACAATGCCATTGGTCATATTGCTTCAGAAGGAGCAGGTGTGGCAATACCTGGCAGTACCTTGCCATATAACAGGATGTATCTGGCAAATTTCATAGATTGGGAAAGAATGATATCAAGGAATTCCCTGGTAGGTCAGTGACTGGGTCGGGGGGACACCTCCAACTGGAGAGCTCTGTGAATACGCAAAAATACCCCAGACCTATCACACACCTGCTTTTTCTTCTGACATCCCCCTACGTTTGTAGGAGTGCATGAAATGTATCGACATAAACTGGGAAACCGAGACCTGTGAATCTCATAAAGGAAACCGGTTTCTGACTATAAGTAAGGATAATTATCTGTCCCAAATGGTACAGGACCCGACCAGAGGGGGCGCCCTACTGGACTTAATATTAACCAACAGACCTGACAGAGTAACTAATGTGCAGGTCAGGGGACATCTAGGAAATAGTGATCACAATATGATACATTATAACTTGTCCTTCAATAAGGGAACTCTTAGAGGAGCCACAAGAACTATGAACTTTAGGAGGGCAAAGTTTGATCAACTAAGAGAAGCCCTTAACACTGTAAATTGGGAAAATGTCCTCAAAAACAAGAGTACAGACGCTCAATGGGAGATTTTTAAGAATATCTTAAATTCTCACTGTGAAAGGTACATACCGTATGGGAATAAAAGAGTCAGGAACAAGAGAAAACCAATGTGGATAAATAAAAATGTAAAGGGGGCAATAAATGGCAAAAAAAGGCATTTAAGCTACTAAAACAGGAAGGCAGTGAGGAAGCACTAAAAAGCTATCGGGAAAAAAATAAAATATGTAAAAATCAGATAAAAGCAGCAAAATTGGAGACAGAAAGACTCATTGCCAAAGAGAGTAAAACAAACCCCAAAATGTTCTTTAACTATATAAATAGTAAAAAGGTTAACAATGAAAGCGTTGGCCCCTTAAAAAGTAATGAGGGAGAAGTTATAGACGGGGATCAGGAAAAAGCTAATCTATTAAATATATTCTTCTCTGCTGTATTCACAGAGGAAAATGAAATGCCAGGTAATATACAGCAGGATGAGATAACTGCCCCAGTACATGTCGCCTGTCTAACCCAGGAAGAAGTGCAGTGCCGCCTAAAAAAAATCAAAATAGACAAATCACCAGGTCCAGATGGCATTCACCCCCGCGTTCTAAGGGAGTTAAGTAATGTAATAGACAGACCCCTATTTCTAATATTCAAGGACTCTATAGTGACAGGGTCTGTTCCCCAGGACTGGCGCATAGCAAATGTTGTGCCAATATTCAAAAAGGGGACAAAAAGTGACCCGGGGAATTATAGGCCTGTTAGTTTAACTTCTGTTGTGTGTAAACTGTTTGAGGGTTTCCTAAGAGATGCTATTTTGGAGTATCTCAATGAAAATAAATGTATGACTCCATATCAGCATGGGTTTACAAGGGATCGGTCCTGTCAAACTAACCTGATCAGCTTTTATGAGGAGGTGAGCTCAAGACTGGATCGGGGTGAATCGCTGGATGTCGTATATCTTGATTTTTCCAAAGCATTTGATACGGTGCCACATAAAAGGCTCGTACATAAAATGAGAATGCTTGGGCTGGGGGAGAATGTGTGTATGTGGGTAAGTAACTGGCTCAGTGATAGGAAACAGAGGGTGGTTATTAATGGTACATACTCTGAGTGGGTGACTGTTGCTAGTGGGGTACCACAGGGGTCAGTTTTGGGTCCTATTCTTTTTAATATATTTATTAATGACCTTGTAGAGGGATTGCATAGTAAAGTATCAATCTTTGCAGACGATACTAAGCTCTGTAACGTGGTTAACACAATAGAGGACAGCGCACGATTACAAATGGATCTGCATAGGTTGGAGGCTTGGGCTGGGATGTGGCAGATGAGGTTCAACACAGATAAATGTAAGGTTATGCACATGGGGAAGAAAAATCCAGGCTGGGAATATGTATTAAATGGGAAAACACTGGGGACGACTGACATGGAAAAGGACTTAGGAGTTTTAGTTAACAGTAAATTTACCTGTAGCGACCAGTGTCAGGCAGCTGCTGCTAAGGCAAATAAAATCATGGGGTGCATCAAAAGGGGCATAGATGCCCACGACAAGGAAATAATTCTACCCCTGTACAAGTCACTAGTCAGACCACACATGGAATACTGTGTACAGTACTGGGCACCAGTGTACAAGAAAGATATAGTGGAGCTGGAGAGGGTTCAAAGACGGGCAACCAGAGTAATAAGGGGAATGGGAGGACTACAGTACCCAGAAAGATTATCAGAATTGGGGTTATTTAGTTTGGAAAAAAGACGGCTTAGGGGGGACTTAATAACTATGTATAAATATATAAGGGGACAGTACAGAGATCACTCCCAGGACCTATTTATACCCAGGACTGTATCTATAACAAGGGGACATCCTCTACGGCTGGAGGAAAGAAGGTTTCTACACCAGCACAGACGGGGGTTCTTTACAGTAAGAGCGGTGAGATTATGGAACTCTCTGCCAGAGGAAGTGGTGATGGTAAACTCAATAAAAGAGTTCAAAAGGAGCCTGGACGTGTTTCTTGAAAGCAATAATATTACAAGTTATGGATATTAGATTAATAGGGACAGAACGTTGATCCAGGGATTTATTCTGATTGCCATATTTGGAGTCGGGAAGGAATTTTCCCCCTGGTATGGGGCAATTGGCATCTGCTTCATAAGGGTTTTTTGCCTTCCTCTGGATCAACACAGTAGGGACACAATATGTATATAGGTTGAACTTGATGGACTTTGGTCTTTTTTCAACCTTATGAACTATGTTACTATGTTACTATGAACTATGTATCACAACCCCAAAAACACATTTTGGATTGAAAAAGATATAGACATAGAGGCATAAGTAGATAATCTTTATATCATCCCAGACTCAAAAGGGCAATTAAGTACTTGGTAGAATATAATCTCGTAGAGACCTGTAGAAACCTTTTTGGATATTAACGTGTTCCTCTTTTATCATTGCTTAAGGTTGCAGATTCCGGCGGAGAGTTTTTTATGAAATCCTCTGAGCTTTTTGAAAGCCCTGTTCACATGGAAGAGGCTGCAGATGTGCTGTGCATTTTACAAGCAGGTATTAATAAAGCTTGTTATATCTATTCAAAATCCTAGACTGCGCATTGGATGCTTTAAATGCTGACATTTTGCTGCTCTAAACTGTAGGGACACTCCATCCATCATATGTACATATATGCATATCATAACTCTGTAGCCCCTTTACATTTTTGTGTACATGCACCCTCCCAGTTAAATGCCCTGGAAATATGCACAAGATTTACTTACCTATAGTAAGATCGAGGCCTGGCTAGGGGAATGCTGCATGCCAGGGCCTGTTCAGACCCCCTGTGTGCATGTGTGGAAACGCCTACTGTTTATTGGAATGAGGGCACTATCCTGCCACTGATTGGCTGTTTCAGACAACCAATCAGTGACGAGAAATGTCATGCTGCAGCATGGCTTTCATTCACTCACAGAATGAGCATTCTTCTATAGTGGAGTTGCCTGGAACAATAAACTGTCAATTTTAATTAATGTTTGTGTGTATATATATATATATATATATATATATATATATATATATATATATATATATATATATATATATATATATATATATATATATGAATTCTTGCACTCTGCTGCAAATACACCAAAAAGAGCACTCTTCACAAGAAGAATGATGCAAAATGCAATTTATTATGTCAACTTTGATCTCTTTTTGTGAGAACTTTTATCAAGACCACGGTGGAGTTTCTTGTAAATAAATCACTCCTACGTCTGTTGCAGAGTTACACACTCTTCTGCCAATCACTGAAATGGCTGAAGCTCTTCTTCATGTCCGCAATGGGGCCTGGTTCCTTTGTCTGCTTGTAGCAAACGTCCCTGACAGTTTTAATGAAGGTAAGAAGTTCTGAGGATAATTGTTTAATTTTGTTCTGTTTATGCAATATTTAATTTTATGTTGTGTAGTGCCATTACATTTTGCAAGGATCCGCCCACTTTATTTTTATAGCTTCATATACTGTATTGTATGTACTGTACCAACTTTAGCAACTTTTTTATGCATTTTAAGTGAGACGATAAAGAAATATTCATTTTTTACTTCTATTAGTTTGCAGAAGCTTGATAAAGAATGGAGAACGTCAGGATGAGGAGAGTATCGGAGGGAGACGCAGAACTGAAGCCTTGCGTCAGTTGTGCAAGATGAACCCATCTCAGGCTTTGAAAGTGCGAGGCATGGTGGTAAGAATCTGGTCTCGCTGTGTGAGAAAAATATTATTATTGTGGCGGATATGTTTTGTCTACCTTTATGACTGCAAATGCAGGGCTGATTTTAGACACTTGAGAGGCATGGAGAGCTGATTCATAAACCATAAAAGCAATAAAATATATTTTTGTTCACCTACAGTAGTCTCATTATAGATTTTGTGCTTGATTTCTTTTATTCCGAAAAATAAATGTCATTATGACCACATTTTGGTGTCTTTATATTTCATGGTTAAGTATGATATAAAGGGTATCCTGCACATTGCATAGATATGCAGGTTATCTTTTTTAATAAAATGCTATGTCAATCAGAGAGTGAAATTATTTGTTTTTGTTTTTTTGGGAGAAATGCATGTTTCTATTTGTGTATGTCTGTGTTTTAGCATATTTTCCACTAGAATTTTATGAGCTCCATTACATTTGACATTCTATTTATTAAGTATAATTCAAAAGAATGAACCTGACATACTTTTCACAGTGAAACATACGTTAACAGCTTCTTCTAAATAACATTTCAGGTAGAAGAGTGTCACCTCCCTGGACTAGGAGTGGCTTTAACTTTGGACCATACCAAAAATGAGGCAGGGGAAGATGGTGTGAGCAACATGGTGTGTTTTGTGAGTGGATTGCTCCTCGGGACGAATGCCAAAGTACGCACTTGGTTTGGAACCTTTATCCGTAATGGACAACTGGTAAGAGATGATTTCTCTGTTTAGTTTACCAGATTTTGTTTTTTTACTTTTATTTGTATGATTCAAATGTTCCCATTTTCTTCAACCAGTACACGTTTAGGTGGAGCTTCCCTCTGCAGAACATCTTTTCAGCTAGCTAGTTTAATTTATTTATATATATATATATGTATGTATGTGTGTGTGTGTATTATACATGATTCTGTTTTTTCTTTAGAGAAGGAGGGAAAACAACAGTTCTGTGCTATGGCAAATGAGAAGGCAGCTCCTCCTGGAGTTAATGAGCATCCTTCCTTCGGCTAGCAACACGCCTGCAACAGAAGAAGCTGAGTCTGGCGGATCTGTGTGCTCTGGACTGAAGGAGGAACACGTTATAAAAGCCAGTGCACTCCTGCGTCTCTACTGCGCATTAATGGGAATCGCTGGCCTCAAGTACTTCTTTTCATTTTATTTATGTTCTGCATAGCAATACTTGCAATATTTTGATAAATGTCTGAATATTTCCTAGCAGCAAGACTCGGCAGTCTGTGTGATCATAGAAGTCTGTTGCTCAGTGCCCCTGCTATTCACCGCTAATAGTACATAAATTAGTTTATACTTCTGAAGCACAGAACCTGAATGACCAGAGATGTGTCTTACTGTTGATACAACAGTTCTATCACTGCTCTTGCTGTAGTGAATATGTATATATGTGTATATATATATATATATATATATATATATATATATATATATATATATTCACTACAGTAAGAGCAGTGATAGAACTGCAGGGACACAATTTATTAGTGCATAGTCCCAGTCACCTGTATGTATAATACATTCCATCCATGGAAACAGAGGAGATAAAGAGTATAAAATGTATACTTTCTTTTCTTATCTAGATCATATAAGTCTGTCTTCAGGATGTATTGTGTTACATCTTATATCTACCTAACTTTTTGTTTTGCCATCTTTTTTTGTCATCTTTTGGGCAATTCTCTTGTACATTATGTAAGCTATTATTGTGTGCTTGGGTATACTGTTTTTTTGTTTTGTTTTTCCCACGTGTGCACCATTTCTGTTGGCATGTCTGGTGAGATGATGCCAGAGGTGGTGACCCAAACAGGACATGAGGACATGATTTCTTAAATCACTTTAGGTGTTGGGGACAACCAGCAAGAATACTTTGCACCCCACAGCATCAACCCAACTACACCATTAATGTCACAAGCAGAAAGAAGAGTAAGTTGTGCGTGTTAAAAATCTGACCCTTTTCCTTTAATAATCGCAGGCCAACTGATGAAGAGGCAGAGCAGGTGCTTTTGCTGATGACAAGCCGTCCGCCAGCCACTCCTGCGGGCGTGCGTTTTGTGTCTCTCTCTTTCTGCATGCTGCTGGCTTTTTCCACACTCGTCAGGTTAGTTGAAGGATAGGTTGTGCTACCATATAACTGGATACATGAGCTTCTTGACCTATTGATACATTCGGCCTCCGTTAGAAGAGGTCAGTGAGATAGCTGTAAAATAAATCAGTTACTTTAACTCCAGTAAAGTCATTCGGCTAGGAGAGCATACTTAACCATCAGATGTTTGGTGGCACTGTTCTTTTGAGCCTTTAAACCAAAATGTAAAGTACCCTGTAAACATTAAGCACAAATTAGCAAACTTGCCCCAAATAGTTTTCCTTTCGGTTGAGAATCCTTTCCGGAGAGCCGTTGCTTTGCGGGAAAACGTTTTAACATTAAACAAAATTGCAAGTCTTTTTTGCTAAACATTTTATACTTCCATGTGCGTTTTTATGAGCTAATGGTAATGAAATGATCTTAGTTTTGAACAAACAGAATGGCTTTTATTTTTGCGTCTTGAACTTTTGCAGTACACCAGAACAAGAGCAGCTGATGTTGATTTGGTTAAACTGGATGATAAAAGAAGAAGCTTATTTCGAAAGGTGAGCCTATGTTTTATTCATTATAACATGGTATAAATAGTTATTGACG
Source organism: Sceloporus occidentalis (assembly GCA_023333645.1). Lineage (NCBI taxonomy): Eukaryota > Metazoa > Chordata > Lepidosauria > Squamata > Phrynosomatidae > Sceloporus > Sceloporus occidentalis. The sequence goes on along the minus strand of JALMGF010000071.1, from coordinate 3,835,741 downwards.
TCAAGGTTTCCGACAAGAGGAGAGGGATTTTTTTCTTGTAAAACTAATTTATTATTTGTCCTTTTGCAGTACTGCTGGTGTGTCCGCATCATTCGGGGAGATGCTGTTATTGGTTGCTATGTACTTCCATAGCAACCAGCTTAGCGCCATCATTGATCTGGTCTGTTCCACTTTGGGAATGAAGGTGATTAAAACTCTGTCCTCTAACATTTACATTTATTTGTTACCGTCGCCTAATTCTTACGCTCTGCAATTAAAACGGGGGCAACTGTGGTAAAGATTAATTTCTAAGTTTCAAGATTATGCAAAATTTGTATTTTGAAGAAATTAATTTATTAGGGCCAAAAATAAATTATTTCTGAGTGCTCCATTTTTTTTTTTCTTGATTTATACCGGCTTACATATTAAGCCAATCCATTCTGACTTTTGTTTTCCTAGATTGTCATTAAACCAAGCTCACTCGGCAGAATGAAGACTATTTTCACCCAGGAGATATTTACAGAGCAGGTGAGGGGACACTTCTTACATAATATGTGGGAAAATGATTTTTTAGTTTTGTGGTTATCCCAAAGAAGGTATTTCCATTGAATGTTAAGCCATTTGCACGGGTTATTGGGCAAACATTGGTCAGTGTTAAGTCGTATAACTATATCACTTAAATAAATCCTTGATGATTTCCGTGCAGCTCTGAATGATTACTCAGTTTATCCCATGTCCTAAGGCAAAGCAGTAAAAGTGAAAGCTTGGGGAAAGCATTTGGCACCGAAGCATCAAACAGGCAGCTTGTTCAATGAAATCTTTGCACGCCAGCTCAGTAGCACCATCTAATGGTTGCATTTTGGCATTTCATAGGATTATTTTGTTTCAAGTAAAGCATGCTGTGTGTTATAGTGTGGTTATGTGTGATGATGTGGATTACCCTAATACCGCTCTTACCGAGTCTTTTGCCATTTAATGCTATGCAGTCAAAGTAAACTTGACATCTATACTGCCTCTGTATATACAGTATACATTATACAGTGATGTATGAATATTCTGATAGGTATTGACATTTTTTTTTCTTTTCAGGTTGTGACTGCCCATGCAGTTCGTGTCCCTGTCACAAGCAACCTTAGTGCTAACATTACTGGTTTTCTGCCCATTCACTGTATTTACCAGCTGCTGAGAAGTCGCGCATTTACAAAGCACAAAGTGTCCATAAAGGTATGGTGGCTTATACATATTGGGGTTTATTCACCAAAGTGGATAGGGGGAGTTTGGAGGAGTACCGTGCTTTCACGTTCTTGGCATCACTGTAAATTATGAAGGACCTTCCCCGGTGGACTTGTGCTGCAGAAAGAGCTTGTCTGGTGGTGTATGAAGCATGTTTAACCCCTTAAGGACCAAGACCTTTTTACACTACGGGACCAGAGCAATTTTCATGTTTTCCCTATGTCTCTGTTGAAGTGTACTTTGGCCATTCTTCTAATTTATGTAAATCAGTGGCCATTTGGGTTATTCATGAACCTGTCAAAATGTTGTATTTTTTTCACTTCAATTTATGCCAAACCCAGATTTACCCATCAAACTGCCAAACAGAGAAGGGTGATTCGGCATGCCACAGAATACGTTTCTGCTGCTCCAGTGGAGTCTAGTGGCAGCATGCGTTACACCACTGGATCTGATGAAAGAGAGAATGAGAGAGAATATGAAATCACAGAAAAATATTATACGCACTGGTTATAAAGCAAAACACAGGTTTATGTGGAGCTGTCCTAGTAACGGAGAGCTCTGACACATACTCATACACGCAATTATTGCACTTTTTGACTTTAATGCATTTTTAATTTTGGTCCTTTTTGTCTTTTTTACTTTATCCCAGGACAGCAGCAAGTACAGTTTGTTTCATGTGCTCGCCTTATTTATTTAACTATTTTGTAAATCCTGTTTGTTCTAGGACTGGATCTACACCCAGCTTTGTGAGACAACCACCCCCTTGCACCAGCAGCTGTTACCTCTTATTGATGTTTACATCAACTCTATCATCACCCCTGCATCAAAGGCCAGTCCAGAAGCCACCAACAAGCCAATTACAGAGCAAGAAATACTGAAGGTGTTTCAGGGAATCGTGGGGGAGAACTCCCGGCTTGGTCAGCGCCACACAATAACTGCTCAACTACTAATGCTCTATTATGTTCTATCCTATGAAGAAGCGCTTTTGGCAAATTCAAAGACACTAGGTTGGTAATGTCTACAAAAATAAAGAAATTAAATATAATAAGGTCACAAAATAGAAACATGAATTTAAAGTCATCACCTCTGGTATAAACCATATTCTTCCAACGTCTTCTGTAACTTACTTTCTAACATTGTACAGTTCACTGCTCTTCATTCTATTCACAATTATCGCTTCTTGTTAAGTTATTTCTCCCTTGCTGACAAGTTTCTGATTGCCATTGATTGATTGATTGGCTGTGTTTGTGAAAGTGGGGTGAGGAGAAGGAGAAACCTTTAGGACTTTATATGACAAGCTAAACTTTTATTACATTCCACGAGGTAAACGTTTCAATGAAATATCCTCACAACATTTTAACTGATTACAAAACAAAAAGGCACAAGCAGTAGATGTTTCTTAATAGATACATTAAGTTGTGACAAGCTGTTAAGGACACAATTTAATTAATTTGCAGAATCTTGAAATAAAAATGCTTCTTATACTCTAACATTGTAATGCTTCTATGGAATATGTGTGATTAGCTAGCAACGTTTTTCTTATGCTTACATTTCCAGCAGCCATACAGAGGAAACCAAAGTCTTACTCTTCAGCTCTTATGGACCAGATTCCAATAAAATATCTTATCAGACAGGCACATGGTCTACAACAGGAACTGGGAGGTAGGTGTGAGAGTTATTTAATATTAAAGATATTTTTAATTGTTGTATTAATTGGTTAGTAGTGTTTTATACCCTAAATTTTTTTTAGTAAAATGACAAGTAAACTGTCATGTTTACTATGCAGTGAGTTGCACCATACCACTCAGACCTATGTTTGAGCACAAAGATTAAGCTACAGATTTCTGGTGATTTGAAAGGTATGGATTGAGTTAGCTGAGCTATCCACTTAGATTTAGTAGTAAAACTGTATTCCATCTATGGAACATACAATACATTCCATGCTATCTCCTTTCCAGACAAAGCATAATGTACTATGGAAGTATATTTCCTCATGATTCTGGATGTAATACTGTGATCATGCATGTAAGTAATGCATACATCTAGTCATAGTCACCCGATTTGGTTTCTAATGCAAACCCGAAGCATAATGTCTTTGGTGTTCCACTAGTGGAGTATTATGGAAATCGCTGCCAATCCTATGGGCTTTTTAGAAGAAGCTGCCGTGTGAGACAGTTTGTCAACATTGCATATTTAAGAGGCACCTGCACTATTGGCAGGGTCTGAAAAAGGGAGAGACATGCACAAGCCTAGAATATTGGCCAACATAGCCTTTGGGTCCACGTGCGTGTTTACATATGTAATGTGTGTTAATGTCTTTCTTAGGCTTACATTCTTCCTTGTTGCGTCTGCTTGCCACTAATTACCCCCATCTGTGCATCGTGGATGACTGGATCTGTGAAGAAGAGATTACTGGGACAGATGCTCTGTTAAGAAGAATGTTGCTGACCAGCTCTGCTAAAAACCATTCCCCTAATCAGCTACAAGAAGGTAAAATGGGCTTTTCATTATTGCGTTATTGTTATTGATGTCTGCAGATAAAACTTGGCTTTTGAAGAAGACAGCTGACCCAGGGTCATTCCAAAGATTGTTAGAACAGTTTTACACAAAAACACGAGACAAAAATAATAGCATGACCAAAATGAGACTCCATAGTGAACACCACAGTGCAGGGTGCAAACAGAGCACACTACATCCCAGAGTTATTCCGTGGCATTGATGGACCACAAAAAGTAGCTAAATAGTTAGCAGGTTACCTCCGTAATAACACTAGACTTAGAGTATAGTAATTTCAGATTGCAAGTGAGATTTATGGAGCACTATGGAGATTTGCCACAATGGAAGAAACCCTGTCATACAATAATACAAGTGGGCAAAGGGTCAGACTTCCCATATTAGATAGTAGCTTAAATTGCTCTTTTAACAAACTATACAATTTGAGTTATTAGTAGAATCATCTTGGGAGCTCAAAGCAGTCTTGTGTTCTGGTTGGTCTGTGTATTATTAGAGATCATGGCGAGGCACATCTCTGGACCCTAGGCACTGCAACTGTTAAATTGTTTGATCATAGGTTTAATTAAATGGAGGTATTTTCCAGCTTATTAACATAACCGACATCTTGGTTTTTTTTGTCCTTCCTTTTTAAGCCTTTTCACTGCTCCAAAGCAACCACACCCAAGTAATGCAAATTTTGGAGCATTTGACATTACTTAGTGCCAGTGACCTCATCCCTTATGCCGAAGTGCTGACCACTAGCATGAACCAGCTCCTGAATGCCGGAGTTCCACGGAGGATCCTTCAGACGATCAACAAGCTCTGGATGACCTTGAATACTGTTATGCCAAGAAGGTAATATGATCAGTTCATAAAGTGTCTGACCATAGTGAGAAACCAATGCAAGGTCCCTACTGATTGCTGTACTTTCAGCTTGTTTTCATTTAAAGTCAGATCCAAGGGTTTGTTTTTTTTTTCATTTTATTTCACATATAGCATTAAATGTTGAGAAAATACCAACTTTGCCTTAAAAGCACCCATCTATTGGAAATTTTACATTTTACATTTTAACAATATCTATTTTAAATTTTATTTACCTGCTAGGTTGTGGGTGATGACGGTGAATGCATTGCAACCTGAATTAAAGCTAGCGCGAAAGCACAAGTACACACAAAACGATCTAATGATTGACCCTCTGATTGTACTTAGATGTGATCCCAGAGTCCAGAGGTTGGTGTTTTTTGTTTTTCATTTGTTACGACTGCGATGTTCTCCTCCAATATTCTAGTATATAATGTTAAGCGCTAACATGGTGGTTCCTTACTTGTCTTCTCAGGTGCCCACCACTAATGGATATTACTTTGCACATGTTGAACGGATATCTTCTAGCATCCAAGGCTTACTTGAACTCTTACTTGAAGGAAACAGCGGATCAGGATATTAAACCATCATCTAACAATGCTGCGGGTCTTGCTGGACAGGCTGAAACTATGGAAGTTACAAGAGAGGAGCTGAAAAATGCATTGCTTGCTGCACAGGTAACTTTTTGTGCACCTCTAGAAGGTTTTTATTTGCACAGGTGGCTTTTTCTTCGATGGTATACCTAATCCTGGAATATTATTAAGTGGAATCAAATTATTAAACCATATGGTGTATTTGAATGCTCATTCGGTTTTAGGTTATAGTTGTGGCCTTTTATTTTAGTGAGGTATATATCTGGGCAGGTCTGTGCTATGGTGCTTGGTGTACGTACCGATTTGTCTATGCTAATAAGGTTTATTATGTTGATTGATATAAACGAAAACATTTGTTATTTGGTAAGTGATTGTGCGCTAATTGATTTTCTTGGCTTTAATGTTAGGATAGCGCTGCTGTGCAAATCTTGTTGGAGATATGTCTTCCAACAGAAGAGGAGAAAAACCAAGACTCTTCCCAGCCCCTGGAAGGAGATGAGAACCTGCTGTGTAACCTCAGAGAGGTGCAGTGCCTTATCTGCTGTTTGCTGCATCAGATGTTCATTGCTGACCCCAATATTGCCAAGCTGGTGCATTTTCAGGTATGCCTCACATCATTGCTGTTTATAAGGACAACTGGTGTTCTCTAATTGATCCTCCACCTCTAGGTAAAATCACCACATGCTACTATATTCAGTACTGTGGCAGTAGTATATACTTTCAATTATATTGATATAAACCTATAATAATATAAAGATATATAAACAATAATAATACAAGGAAAAAGTCAACTAATATATATATATATATATATATATATATATATATATATATAGCATTCAAGTTACTGCTGATTAATACATTGGAAATAACAGAAATGCCATGTAAGTGTATGAAAAACATTGACCCTCATAAATTACTCTTTAACCAATCTCTTGCTTTCTTTATTGAAACAGGGATATCCATGTCAGCTGCTACCCTTAACTGTTGCTGGAATACCCTCAATGCACATTTGTCTGGATTTTATCCCAGAACTCATAGCTCAGCCTGAACTAGAGAAGCAGGTGATTTCCATAAGAACAGTACAATTCAAACGTGACATCCTGTATTGTGTTAACAGTTCATTTTGGTTGTGATACAGTTGTTTCTTCAAGAAATATAGCACTACAATATAAACAGATTACATGTGCTTTTCCTCTTAGAAAATACAAACTATTTTTATGCTAAGCAGATAATCCGTAGCCGATCTGTAATTTTATTCTTTCTATGGAATCTGTCACTCTATGAATCAAATAAATCATATTTTAAGTCTAGATCAGAGGGCGGAGGGGGTAGACCTAAGCAAGTAAACTGATGTTACCTCTTTTCTTATATATTTAATACTATTATGAATGTTATCTGCAAATTACATTTTATTTTTTTATTTGCTTGTCCATAGTTCTGTAGGATGCAGTGATTAACTTTGTCTTCGCTTAAAAAAAAAAATAATTTTTGCCATTACAGATCTTTGCTATACAGCTTCTTTCATACTTGTGTATCCAGTATGCATTGCCAAAGTCTCTCAGTATGGCTCGCCTGGCTATCAATGTAATGGGAACTCTGCTCACAGGTAACAGATACTTTGTTTCATCATAATTCATCATAATTCACCACATTTTATAAGGGTTGTCTTAATTCTCTGTTACTTTATATGAAAATAAATTGCACAGGAATTTAGATTTTCTATTGCTGCATTTATTTATTTCTGGTATAATAATCTCCAGTAGGTTGTGGCTCTGGTTTATTCTCCTGCCAGGTCTGCATATACAGTCAACCCATAATTTTAACATTTGAGCTTCACTTGACAAGGATCGAACAGTTTCCCACAGTATGCTGATTAGTAGGTACAATTGGTATATAATTATTATTATATTTTCTTCTTCTTCTCAACCCACAGTCCTAACTCAAGCCAAACGGTATGCGTTTTTTATGCCAACGTTGCCATGTTTGGTGTTCTTCTGCCAAGCTTTTCCTCCACTATACGAGGATGTCATGTCACTTCTCATACAAATTGGACAGGTGTGCGCGTCAAGTGTTGCTACTGAGACAAGAGATATCGATCCGATTATTACGCGTAAGTAGAAGAGTTTTCAAAATCAGTGTCAACTTTTCATCTATACATTGTGCTAGCCAGACTGTTACACGTTATGAGGGTCCAAGGACAGCTTGGTAAGCCCTGTGTAATGTGTAGTTAAATCATTACAATTATTTTCAGTCACCTTACTCTTTGAACTGTGCGTAATACAAGGCCAAATTGGCCCTTCTTTTAGCACATCTTCCCAAGAATGGCCCAACAAAATGCATACTGAATTCATGGAGTTGACAGAACGCATCTCCTGCGTTGTATATTAAAACCTGATTATTCCACGTTATTTAATCCTTTTTTGCACTTTAAAATAGGTCTTCAGCAGCTGAAAGAGAAGCCAAAGAAGTGGACTGGTGTGCACAGCCTTTCATTGTTACCAGCCAGCGGCGTGAAGGTCACTGAGAGCTTAGACCCCGAAGTACAACTGTGCCAACGTGTGGAACGTACCATAGTTGAAATAATTAACATGAGTGTAACAGGACTATAAATAGGTTGGATTGACATATTTCATTCTGTATCCTGAAGATGCGACATTATCTGGACCAAAAACCACAGCATGGACATGGAGTGTGAATTTCAAAGATAAGAAGAGTTGCCACCAAACTTTTCTCCCCCATTAAATTTATTTCACTTGTAACAAGTCTGTTGATTGGTAAATGCAGTGGCATTGCTGTTGCTCGATCCAGCTGTAGGTGGCGATAGAAACCAATTTTCGTGTGCTTTACTATATACCTCTCTTTGATGCAAGGTTATGACGACGTGCCGTAATTTAAAAAGTATAACAAGGAAAAGTTAACTTAATTATACATTTTACATATTACTAAGTACAAGGAATTCTGCATGCACTGATTCAAAATTGCATGCTCATTGGAATTTAACATGATTATTTTAATAACATAAAAGCCTTCCCCCTCGATTGTCTAACAACGTTGTTGCGCTACATTTGTGTTAATGTACAGTTTTGGAGTTGATACATACCTCCATTTGTTTTATATGTTCTAAAACGACACTCCTTTAGAAAGGTTTAATGTGCCGGTAAGATTGGTGGTCTAAAATATAATGCCGATAACGGGGCAGTAATGGGGAGGAAGCCTCGCTTATAAATGTGAAATGGCCCGAACTGGCCATTTTAACTTCCGTGCAACAATTCTTGAGAGCTTAGAAATGCAACATTTATAACATGTTTGAAGATTGTCCAGTTTGATGTCATACTGTAAATTTATGTAAATACCTAATGATTTGTAATCAATACTTTTGCAGTAAAATTTGTATATTTTTTACAGTTGTGTTTGTGTATTTTCCCACTCTAAAACATGTGGTTTATATGGTTTCTAAAATATAGGTTTTTTTTTAATGCAGATTTTATTTATTACGTCTATTTGTCTTTTATCTGTGTCCTTTCAGTTAATCCACTCTCTTTTATGGCACTAAAGTCCTACTTAGTTTATTAAACTCATTAATTTGAGGGGATCAGCTGGGGTATGCTCTCAAAATTATTTCAGACATTTTTGCAGGTGTTGGGGGGGGGGCGGGGGATTCTGCAAAATTAACCCCAAATGCATTTGCCCTTTTCCCCATCCCCAAGCTAAATGCCCTGCAGGGGATGCATTCATGTCGGTCAGATAAAGCCCTAGCTCTGTTGAACGCTGCATGTAGGAGTCTGTTTAGAAACCAGCGTGAATGCGTAAAGTCTTCCTATTGATTTCAATGGAAACTCTTTCCTGCCACCGGTTGGCTGCATAAGGTTTCAATCGGTGACAGCTCATACTCCCATCATTTTATTGGAAGTCCTTTACTGACACTGATTGACAGCTTAAGCAGCCAATCAGTGCCAAGACATTTCGGCTCATGGAAGAAGTAACATTTTGCTGCATGGCTGGGTCAGGTACATATGGTTGGGGTGTCGGTACATTAAACTGTCCTCTTAACAGGTAAAATAGTTCAGGGAACTGTTGATGATAATGAAGTTTCAAAATTCTAATTCACTTATGTCCTTCCCATCATTTAATAACTTTCAGATATAGTTAACAGGTTTCCTTATAAAAGTGTCACAACTATTTAACGTAACGGGTACCACAACAGAAGCGTCAGACTCAAGAGGACAATCTAGTTATCTCGCTCCCCTTTATATCTCTGCACTTCGCTATATTTATGACATTGGGAGTTTGCCGGGTGAAGTTCAATTTGCCGTTTTGTTTTTTTTGCCAGGGTTGATCCTAGCCTCCTGCTAGATAGGCTCAGTTAGTTTGGGCTTATATATAAAGGGCACATTTTGTGCAAAGTAGTAAAACTGGTGCAATAACCGCAAAATCCAATACAATTTTACAGCATTCTGCATCATTTTTTTGACAGAGAAGCTCCTTTTTTGAAAAGGTCAAAAAGACAAAAACTATATGTACTTTTACTAATGTGCCTTCAATGTGTATACCCTACCTTGTATTATTGTATGGGTTGCACTTTACTCACTGTATACCTGTGACTTATGTCTGGGCCTTACATTTTATGTAACATTTTGGCGCATACTTCTGTTACAATCTGATGTCCTTTTGTGATATATTTTTCAATAAACGGAGACTATATATAAAAAGACAAAAACTAATGTTCCAGTGTTCTTTAGAACTTATGTAGCAAAAGTGGCGTTTTGTACAAATAAGTACAACACAAAAAGGCATTCACTGAAGCGTTGCGCTTAACATTGTGCATGATGCAGGGCCACCTTTTACAAAAATTCATTTTTACTGCATAACAATTCAATCCATGAGGTGACTTTCAGTGCTTGCAAAAATACCCTCGAAGAGGTTGCTGTCCTCAAAGCAAAGTTTTGGCCTGGTTTTTGGCATACGATATGCCCCTGTGGGGTTCATGTGGTGAAATGACATAGCTGTTGTAGCCGCGATCTTGCGATGATCATGGGCTAGCGCGAACAAAGCACCGACCCCTTCAGCGGTGTTTTAACGGCTGTTAACAAGACATCTAACAAGCAGCTCATTATGCGCCCTCTCAACAACTGATCCTGCGTAGCACGTGCATAGGCGAAAACATGAACGAGGGGGACACGGGAAGTGTAATGGACGTTTTAGCTATTGGTTAAATGCCCATCAATCATAAGTCGTATGCGCTTATTGGTTCTTACTTCGGGGCGGGACTACAGAAGTTTGGACGGCATCATTGTGTTGATGACCCTTGATATTCGGCTATGGGCGGGGCAGTTGATACAGACAGATACTGATTGGAAAGGAGCCGTGTCTTTTAGGAATGTATAGTCACTGATTGGATGGATTACAACGGCGGGAAGAAAATAACTCTGAGGGTTCTAGGACTATGGTAGATATAAAAGAGGCGACACTGGTGAGTTTGATGTTGCTTGGATTATACCGTTTTGCTTTGATCGTGTGTGAGAATGACATCGTTTAGGTACAGGATAGTATTCCGGTTCTACTCGTGGCTAACTACGTGTTACGAACGTAAAAGTACTGCAAACACAGAAATGAGCGAGCGTTTTCACGCTGTGTATAGAAAGAGTTAACCATATAATACCCCTTTTCCTCCCCTTGCCCAATAGGTGCATTGGTCATTTCTGGTAGTAGATTGATACATGTTTCTCCTCAAACCCATATCAACCTATATATTTAAAAACTCAGGTGGTATGATGTCATATTTGACACAGCTGATTGTGGGCAACTGTGCACTTCCGGAGTTATTTCAGAGCTTTATCTACTATAAACACTACTATTGCATGTTTCTGGTTCTCTTGGCTATTCCACATTCTAATTATTATTAATATTATTGTTATATAGCGCCATCATATGCCACAGCACTGTACAAAGGACCAAAGGGATGTAACAGGTAGTGCATCCTGTAGGAATTTGCGCTCCGAGTCTAGGATGCTTGTTTGAATAACATGTTTGGTATATTTTGTAAGGAGACATGATTAGGCCTGCATGCCTGTACATGCCCAGTAAGTCACAGTGACAACAGCCTTCTGTCCAAAACACACAGGCTACATGTGTGATTACGGGTAAATCTGAATCACACAAGATACTGAAATTGGGGCAGCCATGGGGCCAGTTGCCTACATTCTTCCTTGCCAGCCTATATCCCTCTTCTGGACCTTTTTTTTTGTTTTGTATATGAAAATGCCCCCTTTTTGCAGTCCTCGCATGCGACTGGGAAATGATGCCATATCCCTGCGCTCAGACTTGGCATGGAGCGCTCTAGGGCCGGCCTGGGGGGATGGAGGTCAGAGGTGCAAACATTTGGGGCCCCCCCTGAGCCCAAAGTACATTGCACATCTTAGTGCTAACTTTAATGATAAGGTGCACGTTTGGACAGTTAAAACCTAGGCACCAGGAAGAGATTTCTTGTTGCACTTGCGCCTAGGGTTTGTTAAGCCATGTTCTAGTATATGATTATTTATTTATAATTTATGGTTTGTATACTCATGCCTTTCTGATAAAGGTAGGGGGTGCATGGGATAGGCATAAAGCTCTCTTGAATTTAAGGCAAGACCAAGAACTTAAGATCTCTACATCAGGAAAATTTGGGCAGGCAAGATGGGCCGAATGTTTCTGCTGTCAAATAAATAGGCTGATGGGGTTGTGGTGAGATTAGAAGAAGCACCTTTATTAATACATGTTACCCAGTACGGTCGTTTTTATCTGTTTTATTCAATAGGTAAGATGGTGTCTACATGTTCTGAATACACCATTGGTGGAGTTAAAATCCTGTTTCCATGCAAGGCATATCCTTCCCAACTTGCCATGATGAATTCAGTAAGTAATGACAAACATTATTTCCAGTTGGAGGGAATTTTTGGAAAAATGAAGAAAAAATACATGGCTACTAAATGGGGAGCAAGGACGTGGGTGGCCACAAATACTTGCAGCATTTTGGGAATGAGTCTTGCACTCAATATAATATATATATAATAGGTTGGGTCAAAAAAGAAGATGCTGTCTTACCGAAAACACACCTAACATATGTAATAGCAGGCATCTCTAATATATTTGTAATTAAGCGTACAAAGTCAGTCTCCGGCTAATAGCCCGTGCAACCTGGGGAAAAGTTTGAGCTAGCAAGGCCATTTTTTACTGCACTGTGGTAAGCAGTAGAATGTCTGCAAAAAATGTAAATGGAGAGAATAGATTTTTAAGTTAATTCTAACATGGTCCTGTAAATATGTAAGAATTTAAGTTCGATTTCTTTTGAGTATATTTTCTGTTTTGTTTCAAATGTTTTTATGTATAATTTACTGTGTAATCCTATAGTTGCTAGAAATTTGCCCACACACAGTGACCTCTCTCTTGTTTCCATAAGTGTTCATGGCGTCCATGTGACAATTCTTCGGTTCTCTCTGTGCCCCTCACTCAGACATGTTCCCATGAGCAACCCACAGCCTGCAGTGCTCATAGCTGCAGGTCACCTATGCAGGACAATGGACACCTTCCAGACCAATTTCTCACATCACCCATGTCCATGTTTGAATTGATTTAACCAAGTTTGAAGACCTATTAGCCATAAATGGTGATAACCGAACCAATTTGTCCCTGTGTCCCATTACCCATAGTTACTTTTTTTGTTTGTTTATATAGCCACCTTTTTTTCTGCTAATAGTACAAATTTAAGTTTTGGAAATGGAGACAATAGCTAGTTAGAGGGGTCAGCAAGGGAATAAAGTTTTTACCTGTCCTATTGTAACCTACAGTTAGAAGATTCATGTCAGTGTCTACAGTAAAAAGCTAAATACACTATCTAGACAACTATTTCTACATCAGGGATATTTTAACCCCTTTCACTCCCAGGGGTTTTTGGTACCCCAAAGCACGGAGCAATTTTGCCATTTTTGCGCTATGTCGGTTCAGAGTTTATTCTCTTTTCCTGTGAATAGTGTACCCATGTAAACTATATATTGTTTTTTCAAGGAGAGATAGAGATTTCTTTTGATACCATAGTTGGATGATTAGCTGAAAATTTAGAATGAGAAATTTAGTAAAAACTAGAGAAAATTAGAAAAAAAAACTGATTTATTTTTTATATTTACCCTCTGAATCCTCACAAAATTAGGTAAAGTGATGGAAAATCCCCTCCAAGTTTATCAATTCAGATGTCCTGATTTCAGAAATACCTAATTTATATAGATTTTCCATACTTTCCCAGCACCAGGGAGCATACTATAAGGCAGTGATGGGCAACCTTTTTGGCGTGGTGTGTCAAAAATCGGCAAAAAATCGAGCATAACTCGCGTGGTGTGTCACTTCGACAAAAAAACATGCACCTCTGCCCCCAGGCTTGCCACTCTGCCCCCCTGATATGCCTTCTAACCCCCTATATGCCACTCTGCCTCCAGAAATGCCTTATACCCCCTATATGCCACTCTGTCCCATGATATGCCTTCTAACCCCCTATATGCCACTCTGGCATATAGGGGGTTAAAAGGCATATCATGGGACAGAGTGGCATATAGGGGGGTATAAGGCATTTCTGGAGGCAGAGTGGCATATAGGGGGACACACTTACATACACATGCCGATTTTTGTTTTTGTTTTTAACAAATACAAAAAACATTATACAGTACAAAAAATACATTATTTTACTCACCTTCTACTTGTCTTGACTTCCTGGTAGCTGCACACTGTTCTCCTCTATGCTGACAGGATGCCACTGACCTGACATCCGGTGCTGCAGCAGTCTGAGTGCGAGGGGGCGGAGCTTCCACCTCACGCTGCTCCCATCACTATGCAGCCATCAGACTGCCGGGAATGTAATCTAAACGGCCGATGCGTGCTGATGCCGCCGGCCGGAGCTACTTTAACACTTTTTTTTTTATTTATATGGTAAGCTGGATCGGCTTGCCATATAAAGTAAAAAAAAAAAGTATTGAAGCAGAGGCGGCCGGCGGCATCAGCACGCATCGGCCGTTCAGATTACATTCCCAGCAATCTGATGGCCGCATAGTGATGGGAGCAGCGTGAGGGGTGAAAGGTCAGTGCGAGGGGGCGGAGCTTTCACCCCTCACACTGCTCCCATCACTAGACGGCCATCGCACACGGCTGCTGGGTGCACAGATTCTTTCATCCTCGGCGGCCGTGCAGGAGCCGAGGATGAATCGCAGGAAATCCTGCGCGTGTCACCCCAAATGGCTACGCGTGTCAGCACTGACACGCGTGTCATAGGTTCGCCATCACTGCTATAAGGTGTACATTTTTTGTATAATATTTATGCCTATGGCTTAACGGGTTTGGGGGTTGTGAACGGGGGCAGGAGGGTTATACTGGCTAGATGTTATGCTAGGGCAATGGGATGTAAGGTTTTATAATTTATTCTTTTTTTTTTCAATTCACCGTTTATTAAAATACAGACACAACCATACATCCAAGGTACATAGTACAAAAGGCGATGATACATGAACATACAGAGAGATAATACAATATGCAAGAGATCACAGTGGATACATGGCAGATAACAAAACCCCTTGAAACAAGGAGCCCAAAGCAAAGGCCCCAGGGGTCAGGGCCAAAAGTACAATAGTACAGCAGTAGCCCACAGCTAGGCCCCACATATCGTATCATTCAAGTGGAATCCCAGCACAGTAAGGACGGGAATTGAGCAAAGAACGAAAACGGAACAAAAACACAAAAAAAAACTGAGGTGGACGGACGGAGTACTAATAAGGCAGAATGAGGCTACAGAGGCCTCCAGGTATATGTGTGGAGGTAAAACAGAAATGCAGGAACCGTACGATGTAACGAAGCCTGCTACCAAGGACCTAGAGAATTAGGGGAAGTCAAGGGCCGGTGGGCTACCCACAGAAGTCCCCAAGACCCTATGAAAGGAGGGAGAGGACAGAAAGGTCTTCCAAGGAAGCCATTTAAGTCCATTCTTGTAGCCTCTACCTCTAGATGTCAGAACTAAGTCCTCCATTTGACATATAAAGTTAACCGTAGCTAGCCAGGCAGAAATAGGGGGGGGAGCGAGGCTGTTTCCAGAATCGAGGAATGACCGCCCTAGCGGCGTTAACCAGATGGATAGAGAGGGACCTCCTTGTAGGACCCCAGGCTCAATTCGGTGCGATGTAACAGCATACACTCAGGGGAGAAGGGAAAGTCTGGATCGCCCAATTCCTTAATAACCTCCCAAACCGTGGACCATAAAGGGCGAACCAGAGGGCATTCCCACCACAGGTGTAAATATGTGCCCTCTCCGGCCTCGCATCTCCAACACTGCTGGAGGACCCGGGGAAGAAAGCGGTGCAGCTCTGCGGGAACCTTGTACCACCTCGTGAGCAATTTGTAAGCGGATTCCTGTAGCCTACACGAAGTGGCACCCTTATGTACAAGGGAACAAATCTGGGTCCACTCATCTGAGTCAAACGAGTGGCCCAAGTCCCTCTCCCACAAGCTAAAGAAGTAAGGCTTGGCCGGAATACGATGCGACAAAAACAATTTTATAATTTTTTTTTTTTTTTTTATATATATTCTTTTATTTTTTTTTTTATTTAAATTTTTACACAAAAATGGTTAGAGGTCCTCTTAGGGACCTCCTGAACATGCCAGTGATGTCACAATGACATCACAGCTCACATTATAATTTTTTTAGTATTATTTATATTATTCTTCTAATGATTTTTTTTTTAGTATTATTTTTAAATGAATTAACATTTTTTTTTCTGTTTCAGGATGGGAGGGGGAGTGAGAGACATGGTTTCTCACTCCCCTCCCCGCGATCCCCCTGCACCGATCACACTGTGATCTCTATGCAGGTCCTCACAGACATGCATAGAGATTGCAGCGTCTGTGCCTCATGGGAGGACAGGATATCCCCTGCAGGGGATATCCTGTCCTCCGATGACCTTCCGGGTTACGTCAGCAGTGACGCAACCTGGAAGGGAATGCCCGATCCCGGGATCGGGCAGTTTGAAATGTAACAGCTTTCATGCCAGAAGCTGTTACATCAGATCGGACAGCAGAAAGCCGGCGATGCCGGCTTCTGCTGTCAGTGGGGAGTCCAGGCTTTAAAACGACAGCCTGATCTCCCGTGCATCGGCAGGGATGTGTCCCTGACGCTGCAAGAAGGGCTGGACGTACCGGGACGTCCATAGGGGTTTCTTAATAGGCTTTTTTTTGGACGTCTATAGGGGATTGAAGGGGTTAAACAATCATTCTTTTCTATTTTTGTTGCTAATTGTATGTTTTTATTTTAGATTATGAGAGGTCTAAACAGTAAACAACACTGCTTGTTGGAAAGTCCCACAGGAAGTGGGAAAAGCTTAGCATTGCTGTGTTCTGCTCTTGCATGGCAGCAATCACTATATGGTAAGTTTCTCACAAACTAATTTTTTTCTGTGTTAAAAATACAACCGGTTTAGTGGACTTGCGTCCTGGTCAGAGATTAAAAAAAAATTACATCGCAGTTTTGTTAAATCATGTTAAAAAATATTGCATTAATTAATTTATTGCTGTGTCTGAGACATAGAGTTCATAAATTAAGATGTCAAAAGTACAAAACCATGTAAATGTGCAAACTTTATGAATCAGTCACTCTGAAAAGGTAAATCTGTGAGTGAAAAGATGCACATTCATGTCATCTATATTGGTCAGTTGTTTGTTTAAAACGTTTAGGTAACTTTTTAGTATATGCAAACTGTCACATTGCAAGTCCGGTATTGGGTATTGTGTAACCCCTTATGTACAATTGACATGCCAGGTATATCACGGAAAAACAGTTAATGACAATTTGATCTGCACAGCAGTATCCAATCAGGAAAATCCAATTATGTTCTTTGGGTTATTTATTGGCAAAGAATGGGTTTAACCTCTGCATTGGGAGCAATCTTGTACAGCAGCTTTTTATTTTAGGGGTTAATTTTTTTTTTTGTTTCATATATTTTGAATTAATCAAGTAGTGCATTGCATTTTTTATGAAATAAATTATTTATATTATATAGAAATACAATAATTAAAAAAGACCTAGTTAATGCAATATTTAAATTATTAAAAGTGTAACTTTAATCATTCCTTTAAGGTAGACATTTGAGTTTTTCAACTTGGAATTGCGACAGCTAGCCATCATGCACCCATGTCCTATTTGGGATATCTTTGAAGCAGGCCAATTCAATTTACTCCTCTGACACCTCAGGCTTTTTCAAATATTTGAACACTTTCACTTTGTATGCACTAATTCTGCCACCAGCCTTTGTCAAACTTTGTGATATTTTGTTTGTATTTTTCTCCACACGTATTTCAGGTATGGATGTACAGCTCCTGGTAAATGTCACTGTCACACATCATAAATATGTGTTCGGTAACATCTCTTGAGTACAGTGATACCACCCATTCTCATCACTATCATATACAACCCGACAAACCTTTGCATGTGTGATATCACTGTACTCAGGAGTTGTTGCTGAACGCATTTGTTACAATATGGATCTTGTTTCTTAGTAACCCTGTAAATTATTAGTAAATCTTTACATGGATTGTAATCTGTGTGAAAATAAACACCAAAATGTTTGTTTTCTTTTCTAATAAAAAATAAATTAAATGATACAATCAAAATAAAAGCATCTAAGGAAAACAAACATAATTTGTATGGTACGCCAAGAGAGGAAAAAACAACCTGGTCCTTACAGGGTTAAAACAGCCATTGTCATGAAGGGTACATTAATTGAAAATCAGTCCAGTCACAAATGGGTTAAAGTTATAAGCCCCTGCCAATAGAATATGCAATATTTTTTCCATTTAGTTTGTCAGTTTTTTGTAGCTGCTGTAAATGCCTAAACCCTTCCCTGGCCCTGCCTTATTCTCAGGAAAGCTTTGTACCTTTCCCATACCTTTCTTCTTTGTTTTACCTCTTCTGCTGCATGACTATTCCAGTTATCCACAAATCGCTCGTCTTAACATGCCTTCTCTTCTTAAATGCACACCGCGATAACCTTTTGGGTGATTATTTTTTTTTTTACATCTATCTTTAGAAGTGGTTTCTCTAATTCTATTCAAAGAAAAGGTTGTAACATTCACAAAAAATATTTTTTGGTATAGTATTTGAATTATTGTAATAGCTATATATATATATGTTTATCTATTATCTTTCTGTTGTAATACTTTTCTTTTGTTTGTTTTATTGAAAACGGTTAAAATTTATTTTAAGGTAACATGAGAGAAGACAGAGTAATACTATCACACATTGTAATTCAATATTTTAAAACAAATTGTATAATAGGAATTGATGGTACGTAACAGCACAGAGAGAACTGGTAAACTTTTCATCTCCTCATCTGGAAAAGTGGTTTCCACTGTTGAGGGCCCTTTTTGTGATCAAGCTACGTTCGACTGTGGCGTTTTTTGGTTTTCCATATTTTCCCAAGGGATTACATGTGTTTAGTTTAATGAGAGCCTGGGGCATCGCATGCATAGGTATCCATATACCAGGAAGACTTTGCATCCTCAGATGTTTCTTTACACTGTGGGATGTTTGACTGTGTAGTGAATTGAACAGACGCAACACATGCTAAAATTCAAGAGCTGCTAGGAAACATCTGAGATCACAAAGTCACCTCGCTGACTTTAAGTTCAGGCACGTCATAAACAGAATAATGTCGCCTTTTTTGTGAGTATTTAGGGGTTTGATATGTTGCCTTTTATTCTCTAACGTCTAGCCCTGAACGTGGAGACACTAGATAAAATTATCTCTGTCACAACTTCCTATTAGTGATATTGTGGCCAATCCCATAGATGTATCTTGTTTTATCTGCTTACTCACAAAGTGGAACAATATAACAATGGCAAAAATGATTAAAGTGGAAGTGTAAGATAAATTGATTTAAGCTCAGATTTTTTCTTATCCCAGAGAAAAATAGGAAAAATGGGGTTGTTTCTTACAGGTCTGATGCCCTATTTCCTTACAGCTATAATTAACAAAGTAATTAAACCAACAGTGGAACACTCTGGCCAGTATACAATACTGTTATCTAAAGCGTAGACTGTTTTACATAGGATTGTTAAACACGCAAGAAGTCTATATTCTACAGATCAGGTCTATAGTGGCGCAGCACAGAATGTAGGGCAGCATAACTTTTAGTGTTTAAAAATACACGACGATGAGAATATTATGTATGTCTGAGTGATTTGTAACTGAACCTGAGATAATGTGGAAAATAGAGGTGTGATGTACATGTAAATAATTGTCAAGTCAATATAAAGTGACCTGCCTTATTTTAGTGTGAACACTCAAGTATATTTTATTTTGTTGGGGCATTTTAATGAAGAGGAGTTCAGGGAGCCGATCTAGATGAGCAACTGGCGGTGTGTCTGTTGACTTGTTCACATGTTGCATTCTGCTCCAGAATTGTTGTAAATACAACCCTAAATGTTTTATTGGCTTCTTTATTAAGTTCCAGTTATTTCAGCGTTAGGTCTTTCAACTTTTTTTCCTTTACATATTTATGAATCATGTTTATTGGTGAAATGTAACCTTTTTTTTTTGTTTCTTTTTTGAGTAGGTAAACCAGCAAATGAGGGTGCCGGTGAAAAAGAATGGAAAAAACCACAAGCCCCGTGCTGCTGCACATGTCACTCAAAAGCTCCCGATTCCAGTGTCTCTCCTTCAACATCCAAAAGCAAATCTGCATCTCCCACTGGGGATTCTTTGGCAGCCAGTCCTGTTAATGGTACATTCATTGTGATGTCATTTTCTTTGTATTAACCTTCTATCTATTAACCTTTTTTATTTAGTATATCACAGATCGTATAGAGCTGAATATCACTAAAATGTGAATTACATAAGCGTCATAGTTTTATATAATGATTAACTTATTTCTATTCAGGCCAAAATTTGTAGACAATACATTAAAGAACCTATCATAAAACAATTAAGTTTATTTAAAGTTTCCTGGAGCAACATTACTTAAACTAAACTTAAATTGTTAGCCGGAATGCTGGGCATTTGAATGAGATATTTTTCAAACAATTAACATCATGCAAGCTGTCAGTATTCTGCTTCTCTGGAGTGGTTGACTCATGTAGTTTATATATGGGATGCTTCTGTGTAAAAAACATATACCCACACGTACAAGGGTTAATGCCCAAAAGGGACATTTATCAAAATAATTTTTAAGTGCTACAGTTTTTGGTATATTTTATATGCGACTATAATTCAAATAAATTGTTTTATAAATTGTTGCAATTTGTTTTACTAAATATATACTGTATGTGTGTATGTGTATATAATTGAAGAGATTATATATATATATATATATATATATATATATAATATATACACACACACACACATATATATATAATCTCTTCAAATTGACACACTCACAGGATTTTTAATCTGAAGAAAATAAATGCTTGTGAAGCATAATCAACGTTTTAGTCCATACTTGTGGACTTTTCTCAAGTCCTATATTTACTATAAGCAGCTAAATATTAGTTTCCTTAATTCAATTAATCTTACACACGCTCTAGAAATGAACAAGTACCTCTACCAGTGCTACCATCATGTGTGCCAATTTGTGGTCTGTAATATATACTGTGTTGAAATAGAACACATTTTACCTTCAAATCTTTTCTTGCCATTTTCTTTCTAGAATCGGTTAATAGCAAGGCCACCTTAGCTTCCAAATTAAGCATGAAGAAGCAAGCTTTTTTTGCAGAAGATCGTGATGATGATTTTCAGTCTGACAGGAAAAGGATCCGGCAGTCCCAAAATGAGTTTCAGGTAATAACCAACAAATATTGGTATTTTCCTCTTTTGATTTGGGATCATGTCACAGGCATGTTGCTAGTGCCAGTTACACGTGAGTTTGGTATTTCTGCACACAATGAACTGATAAATGTTGCCTGAAAGTAAATGGGAAAGTTCTTTCTGTGGGTCTTCGGTTATCACTGTCAACTACAGGAGTTTTGGGGAAGTAAATACCATTGTGTCCTTCTTTTAGATGTTAATTCCAAGCAACATTTTATGTTTCTAGTACAACATTAAAAATATGTTTTCCAAAATGTTGGCTTTATTTTTGTTGACAATCCGATATTTTAATTCCGTGTTTGTTTGTGTTATCTTGATAATACCCTAACTCCTTATCTACCTTGTGCTAAACAGTACAATGGCAAGAAAAATATTACATTTTCCCATGGATCTTCCCCTTTACAGATTTATTTTATTGTCTGCAGCATTCACTAGCAAAAATTACGAGTTTCACAGCTATTTTATTCACATGGCTTTCACATTATCTTGTGTCTGCTTCTGTATGATTATTCACTATAATTTTTAGTTCTCTTTCAAATGTAGTTATTATTCATCAGTAATGATGACAAAAATTTAGCTTTAGGATTATACCTACAATATTCATAGCAATTGGAGGTGATACTGTGGCAAGAATAGGCTTTATGCATCGCTAGCGAACAGCATTTTTTTTTGTTAGAAATTGAATATTAAAAGAATAAAACTTTAAAAAGTATTCAAAAGCTGCACCATAAATGTAACGTGAACATCATGTGGCTGCTACTCATTTTTAGCGGGGGGGGGGGGGGACAATCCTATATTAACTACATTGATGTTCTAACCAAAAATACTGTACCTCAATTCTTTCTGCGGTCTATTCACTAAAAAGGGATAGTTGGCAGGATGGTTGTACATTCAACTACGTCACTTAACTATTCATTGTAAAAGTGAGAAGAAATCTCGGTGATTTATCTATGCATTATACAAGACCAGTCGTGTTGCCCTTACAGCAGAAGGGCACGAGCATTGGACCTGTTGAAACATGAAACCATTGAAACGTAAAAAATGAAAAGCTACGAAAATCTTCTTTTGCCTTTGATAGTGTTTAACATATTGCCATGTTTTCATAGGCACGAAAACGGCACTGTTTTGAAAAAGGTGTGCAGTTTATTGATGATGACTGTTATGAAAGCAGCCTAGAGTCAAATGGGTACCTTGAGCGGAATCTTGAAGGTTTTACACCTTCTACCACAAAACATGTGAGTAATGTTAGAAATACATGATCCAATGCTATGGCTTACTAAAAGCCACTACTAATTTTTTTTTTTTCTAATTAGGATATGTTTTGCAATGTGTGTTGTAATATTGTCTTTTACATCTTTCACATCTTTGAGATATTTACTGGCTATGCCAGAAAGAGATTTTTACAGGTCTATTGATGAAGAATAACAGCATCTACAGGGTACATTGTAGTAGTAGTGACCCTACCCTAGCAGAAGGAGAGTTTCCCCTTACAATTTATGCTGTACAGCTACTGGTAGCAGGGAGGCTGATTTCTCTACCCATTTGGGAAGAGAACAAATATTACAAAGCTCTGGGTTCTAAACATTAACCAGCAGGCATTTGCAATGGAATATGTAAGGCTGTTTTCCAAGAATATTTATTGTTCCCTGACCATGTTTGGATCTTGGGAAGTACAGAGCTTAAGCCTTGAAAGCAGCTGTTAAGGAATGTTGAAGAAGCTACATATTTAATTACTGGCTCAAGTAAAGACCCGTATCCTTCCCTCTTCAAAGTAGTAACTAGAACAAGTGTTCCTCCAAACCTGTTCCACCCAATAACAAAAACACATTAAGTTTTATAAAGCTTTTTCGTAATTGTTAAACTCGGTGTCAGCCAGAGCACTGAGGTGGAACTTGTAGTTCTTAAAAGCTGGTGCACTGCAGGTGGACAAATGTTGCATACTTGCATGCATATGTATTTTGTACCAGTGTTTTGTGTCTCTTGGTATGATTATAGAATTTAACCCCTTCCTATACTACCTACCCTGAGCTATATTGTGTACTGTAAATTTGATGTATGTGCAATCAGCATGTGTGTACAACTTCATTGATATGACTAAGGGGTGGGGGCATTTTAGAAAATCTGGTCTGTTATTTTCACTTTTTGATTTGGAATCCCAGTGGTAGAATGCATGGTTTAACCTAAACTTGGTATGTATGAATAACTAAACATGCCCTGTAAAAACAGTTTATGTGTTTCCCTAGTTGATGTAAGTCGTGAATAAAATTGCCACCTAAATTTATCAATAGCAAAACTGAGGAATACGGCCTAATCCCTGCCGGGTAAACTCTGAGTTAAAAGAGCTTTTTCCCTTCAAAGTTTTAAAACAAAGTAATTTAAATTTATAAATGGGGTATGTGCTATTTTCCCAGTTATTAATATTTTTGGAGATATTTGTTTCTCCGAGAAGGTGATCTGTGACAAAATCAGTATATGGTTTCAAAGTAAATGTTTGTAATATTATTTGGGGGGACATAAGACAGTAATTTGTTGATATAACTTTAGCGCAAAGAGTGAATAAAGCCTTTCAGTTTAAACGCATTCAGTGGTAAACGAATACAAACAAAATGCCAGTATGAACAATGATTAATTTGAACTTAATGAGTTTTTTTTCCCCCCTTCTTTTGTATAATATCTGTTTAATGCTTTGATGGTATTTTGAGTAAATATACAGTAAGCTGTTGATTAATAAAATAATGTTTGCATTAGCAGGCAGAAAAATAAAAACCTGTAAAGGTTATATTACAAACACTGGCTTCGTAATGAACATCATTAAGAAAAGGCCAAATGTCTCTTAAATGATTTACCCTTCAACAAAATCAAGCAAACCCTTTCTCCTAATTCTCCACATACAAAAAATCTTTATTCTGTGTTTGTTATGCATGTATATATTGAAGTCTTGATTTGAGATTATTTTTATATATTTATATATATATATATATATATATATATATATATATATATATATATATATAATTATTTTAGGAATATACAAACAGACAACAATTCACATTCCATCTCTTAGATGTCAATTCTAGCTATGTGGCTGAACAGATTAATGTCAGTGGTATGACTATATACTATAAACACAGAGCATAACTGTGCAAAAGTTTTAGGCAGGTGTAAAATGCTGTAAAGTAAGAAGTTTTTAATAGTTTATCATTTAACAAAATGCAAAGTGAGTAAACCGAAGAAAAACCTAAATTAACTCCTTCAGTCCCAGGAGTTTTTGGTACCTCAAAGCCTAGAGCATTTTTGCAGTATGCCGGTTCAGTGATTCTCCTTTCCTGTGAATAGTGTACGCATGTAAACGATATATTGTTTTTTCAAGGAGAGATAGAGCTTTCTTTTGATACCATAGTTAGATGATTAGCTGAAAATTTAGGATGAAAAATTTACTAAAAAGTAGCAAAAATTTGAAAAAAAACATTCAAAATTAGGTAAAGTGATGGGAAATCCCCTCCAAGTTTATCAATTCAGGTGTCCTGATTTCAGAAATAACTAATTTATATAGATTTTTCATACATTCCCAGCACTTATAGGGAACACACTATAAGGTGTATATTATTTGTAGCATTTTTTATGGTTTAACAGGTTTGGGGGTTGTGAACGGGGGCAGGAGGGGTTATACTTTTTTAGATGTTGTGTTAGTGCAATGGGATGTAAGGGTTTTTTTTAAAAAAATTTTATATTTTTTTTTTTTTTCAAAAATGCACTGGTATCAGTGCAGTATGATTTGAGGTCCTCTTAGGGACCTATTGAACATGTTATCAATGCCAGTGATGTCACAATGACATCACTTAGCTAACTTTTTTTTTTAATTATTATTGTATTTTATTTTTTTAAATCGCTAACCATTGTTTTTCTTTGTTTTGCGATCCCCCTTCTCCGATAACCCCGCAGACTTGCATAGAGATAACAATGTCTTTGACAGACCCTGCAGGGGATATCCTGTCCTCTGATGACCTTCCAGGTGACGTCTCAGCAGTGACGCGAGCCGGAAGGTAATGCCTGATCACGTGATCGGGCATTTAAAAATGTAACAGTTTTCCGGAGTTCGAGCCGGAAGCTGTTACATGAGATTGGGCAGCAGAAAGCGATGCTGGCTTCTGCTGACAGGGGGGAGTTCAGGCTGTCAAACTACAGCCTGATCTCCTGTGTAGCGGCAGGGATGTGTCCCTGCCGCTGCAAGAAAGTCAGGACGTACCGGTACGTCCACAGGGGACTGAAGGGGTTAAATCAATATTTGGTGTGACTACCATTGAAAGCAGCTTCATGTTTTCTAGGTACATTTACACAAAGTCAGGAATTTCATAGGCATATAGTTTGGTATCATTGTTTAGTCAAAAACCTGACATATGCTAATGATCAGTAATTTAACTGAAACAGCTGTGTAGGAAGAAAAGAACTGGGTGAGGAACAGTTAAACAAGGTGAGGTTGCTGAAGATTGTTTAATGTGAAATGTAATTAACCATGGCAAGACTGAGCACAGCAACAAGACACAAGGTAGTTATCCTGCATCAGCAAGGTCTCTCACAGGCGGACAGGAGTTTCCAGATGTATTCTGCAGCATGATAATGACCCCATACATACAACTGGAGTCATTAAGAACTATCTTTAGCATAAAGAAGAACTAGAAGTCCTGGAAATGATGGTATGGCTCCCACAGAACCCTGATCTCAACATCATCGAGTCTGTCTGGGGTTACGTGAAGACGCAGAGAAGCAACTGAGGCTGCCTAAATCTACAGAAGAACTGTGGTTGTCGAGGTTGTTTGGAACAACCTACCTGCCATGTTTATAAAAACTATTAACATGTCTATTTTTGAAAGCATTGTTACTAAAACTTTAGCACAGTATCGTGTGTGTGTATAATTATAATATATATATATATATATAATTGCATCTTTAAATGTCTGCCATTGTGACTCTTATTTGAACTTTGTCTTTGCTTGTCTATCCGTAAACTTTGTCACATTTTACTTTGATGGCATACAGTGTACTGTTTAGTTGAGCTTGTTAACTGAATATGGTAAAATATCATGGTGTCATATTTAAAGGACAATATGCCCAAGATCTTATTCTAGAGAAAATAAAGAAGCTCTCTCATCATAGTTAACTATAATCCACTCTTGATAGCGGTTTAGAATGTACAGTTTATGGCTTTGGCTCAAATGCTAGTGGATAGAATAAAATAATGCCCTATCATTTTCATATCCTGTTTAGAAATGCTCTCTTCAAGGAAAATATCCTAGCTAACAAATTGCCTTTTTTTTGCCAGTAATCCCCTTTCTCTTTCTTTAGTGCAGCCAACAGAAAATGACTTGGCTAATGCTTGACTTTTTTGACCAGGTACATTCCAGACTTTAATTGTAAAAAAACAAAAAACCTTTTATCAAAGAGTATTAAGAAAGACAGAGTAAAATGGGATGGCAAGGCTAATTTCCTTGTCATTTTTATGTTTCTACTTTTTCATTTAAAATGTTTAATAAAATAGCATGAATATATATATTTCTTACAAATACATGTAATATAATATAAAGCAGCAGATTAGGTAAAGTATACAAAATAATGCCCAAGTTTGAATATCATATTGTACAACTCGGTGGAATGTGATGATTATATATAAATCTGTAAATAATATATTAGTGCGTGCAAGAATATCTCCACCCGACAGAGATGCTAATTATCAGTTTGAAGAAGCTCTAAGTAAAGTAGTGACGCTACGTTATATGTGGCAGGAAAGTAGCATCTGACAGCATGTCTAACATTTGCCATAAACAATAACCTGTCCCAGGTGAGATGCTTAAAAAATAAAAAAAAATCTCTACAGCAGAGTATGTGGTGGCAGCACCATGCTGTGGGTATGCTTCACCAGCGAGTCTTTGATATATTGACAACTTGAAGTAAGAGTGGGTAGAGGAGGGGAAGTACTGAAACAAGCTACAGTCCACTAAAATTTCAAAGCCAGAAACTATTTCCTAATCACAAATGAGGTGCCTAAATGCATTTAATCTAGGTGTATATTTAAATGCCAATTTGAATATTGCATAAGGGGAACACAAATATGGTGCTACAAAGTGAACACCCATAGATGACACTGTTCAGTGTGCGTCCTGCTTGTGTTTGAGGTCAGTGCTTAATGATACCAAGTGAACTACATTATTGCAACCTTGTATTCAAATACAATAGTAACTTTTGTAGAGAGGATGAAACATACACTATGACTATATAATTTTGTTGAATTCGAATAGTAGCGGGATGTGGGTCACTCTGACCCACCAAAAATAATTATTGTATTGGTTAATATAATGATGCCAACATGTCTGGGAGAAAAAAAATGCTCCGTAACTGATAACACCATTTGCAGGCACTGGCAGGAATTATTTTGTCTACCAGTGCGTTGTGCCATGCATTTTCCCCAGAGGACCATATTTACAATGAGGATGGTGGTTTGTGAGTGGGCATGGAAAATGCAGCGGTTGGTTCTGTTCAAGCAAGCTTATGGGTGGCCGCAGGCCGTAAACAGAGCATGGGTTCTGTGGACACCCTGGCTGCAGAATGCTCTACCTTGATCAGGATGCTGCAGTAGAGAAGCATATTTGGATTAATTGAGAGGCTACCCATATGTGGCCTGGGCCAGAATCACTGGGATATGGAAAACGACCTAGAAACCAGTCGGGTCGTGCTGGCTGGAAAAAATGGATCTTGGAGAGTCCTGCGTGAAAGGTGTGATTGTGAAGTGCAAGTATGTGCCCAGCTCCTGTATCTTGGTAGTTTGAGATTTTTCCAAAGCATCTAGAATAGAATAAGTGCAGTACATGAAATTCCTTCTAGGATTTAAATATAATAGGTTGAAATAGACAGCTCTTTCAAAATAAGTGTTATATATTGTAAATGTGACAGCTGCTGTTGACCATGTCAATCACAATAAATCATTCCCACCGGTTACAGAGGCAGTCCGCAACAAGCAATTAGCACCCAACTCCTCAGGTAATCTTTGTAATTGGCTAATTATATTGCACAGAAGCTGTTATTCTGCCTCCATCTTCCGCATTCTACTATTAAGGAGACAGACGTACATGGCGTCACAGAGGAGACACTGTAGCACAGTTTGCATACTGCAACAATAAATGTAATTTAGAGCCTGATCACTGTCTTGTGTTGTTTTTTTTTTTTTATTGATTTTGTAGATATTTAGACAATATATACCTTTACATGAGGGCAATGTATGGCTTCAAGTTGTATAAGCTTTGCAAAAGTGAGACGGTGCACCTTCTTGTATCTTGAAATGTAAAGTATATATGATAGGTTGGAATGCACAGCTCTTATTTGAAAATACACCGATCAGCCATAACATCCACTGGGTGGGATATATTATATTAGGCAGCAAGTGAACATTTTGTACTGAAAGTTGATATGTTAGAAACAGGAAAAATAGACAAGCCTAAGGATCTGAGCGACTTTGACAATTGTGGTGGCTAGTCGACTGGGTTAGAGTATCTCCAAAACTGCAGCTCTTGTGGGGTCTTCCTGGTCTGCATGGTCCAAGGAAGGGTAAGTAGTGGTCAAGGTTTGTTGATGCATGTGGGGGACGAGGGCTAGCCTGTATTGTCAAATCCAACAGCTCTAATTGCTGAAAAAGTTAATCTTGGTTCTGATGGGAAGGTGTCATAACACATTGCTGCGTATGGGGCCACGTAGCCGCAGACCAGTTAGAGTGCTCATGCTGACCCCTGTCCACTGCTGAAAGAGTCTACAATGGGCATGTGAGCATAAGAACTGGACCACTAAGCAATGGAAGAAGGTGGCCTGGTCTGAATCATGTTTTAAATCACGTGGATGGCCGGATGCGTGTGCATCGCTTACCTGGAGAACACATGGCACCAGGATGCTCTATACGAAGAAGGCGAGCCAGCAAAGGCTTCGTGTGATGATTTGGGCAATGTTCTGCTGGGAAACGTTGGGTCCTGCCATTCATGTGGGTGTTACTTAGACATATACCACCTACTTAGGCATTGCTGCCAACCATATTCACCCTTTTATAGACACTGTATTCCCTGATGGTATTGGTGTCTTTCAGCAGGATAATGCGCCCTGCCACAAAGCAAAAATGGTTCGGGAATGGTTTGAGGAACACAACGAGTTCAAGGTGTTGACTTGGCCTCCAAAGTCCCCACATCTCAATCCAATCAAGCATCTGTGGAATGTGCTGGACAAACAAGTCAGATCCATGGAGGCCAACTTACAGCACTAAAAGGAGCTACTGCTAATGTCTTGGTGCCAGGTACCACAGCACACTTTCAGAGGTCTACAGTCCATGCGTCGAATGGTCAGGGCTGTTTTGGCAGCAAAAGGGGGACCTACACAATATGGCTGATCAGTGTGTCATTTATATTGAATGAGACAGCTGCTTTTTACTACTTAAGAGATTTACAGTTGGTGTGCTGTTACATACATTTTATCCGAGTTTATTGAGATGAATCAAGTGCATCGCGGACTACAACAAGCACGCAAGGAGCGTTGTTGACTCGGCTGACCAGTGCCTGATACCATATTTGGTTAAAGCAAAGCCAAAATTTGGTACAAGAAAGTTGCCATTTATTTAATACAAATGGTGGTGTTCGATTGGGCATAACATATGCAGTGCATATCAAGTGTCCAAATGCATGTAAATACTCGGAATTCTTTCTAAATAAATATGTACCTTTTTGTGAGGCTATTTTCAGATGATGGGCTACTAAATAGTCCCAACTAAGATGCAGGGCTGCAAAATGGGTGGAAAATGTAAATTTGGTAAAAGGCACGCGTGGGTTATTTCCAAAATCAAGACACTTACATTCATATATTTTGTTCAACTAAACTAGTTTATTGACAATTTATCATAGGAGCATGTTGCAATTTTTTAAAATGTGTTATTCATACTAAATGTTAGAATGTACATCTAAAGGTTTTATCAAAAGGAAACCCTGTCAGTCCTTGTTAAATCAATATATCATTTGTGTGGATACGCTAAATTAGGGGAATCATGGTTAAAGAAACATAGGGTAAAAATGCAAAAAAAAAGCTCCAGGTTTTTGGGTACAAAAAACCCTCCGTAAATAACAAGTTAAAGAGCCCCTCTGTTATCTGTGCATTATACTGACTCATACCTATGCTGATTATATAATATACACACATCCATATATAGTGAGTTCTGATGTTTCTTATTGGCTCCTTAGCAGAGTTTTTGGAGAGGTTCTGTTTTGGCTTTATTCAAGGCCATATGGAGCTGGGGAACACATATTAAGGGAATTTGAAAGTGAAACTCTACTGCCAGCAGGATGCTCTTGGTGAATTCTGCAGTGGCAAGTGACTGAGAAACTGGGGCAGCGATGTTAAGAAACCCCCCTTTACACCAGCTAAGAAAGTAAATGGTAAACGGAGAGACGTGTAACAAACACTTGCAGTATCAAGAAACCGTCTGCGAAAAGGATCTGTCTTAATGTGCTAGCCCACTGCAGTTTAACATATTGCTTACAACCCGCACAATGGGGTCTGAGTGACTTGAGTTCCACATTCCAGGAGACTGGCAGTCTGTTACAATCAGAGCCCCAACTTTATACCAGGCTAATTTGCAGAGATGAGATGAAGAAAGTTACGGATTTGTATTACACACTCTCACCTGACACCGTATCCGATCTCTATCCTGTTGATTGACATCTTGAATAAGTTCTTTGAAGCGAGTTCCAGCTTAATTAAAACGTTTGCTCGGCTAGCAGTGATCTGTAAAAGCCTATGATAAATATTGAATCGGGTTCACCTGCTGGTTACTGTGAGTGGATAAACAGCTGCTTTGTGTGGCTTAATCATGGGGTTGTAACAGGGTAGTACAGCCCCTTGCGAAGAGTTAAAGAGTAGTTGAGAAGCTTTGGTAATGTCACTTCTCATATCCCCGCAGGGTGCCCTTGTGTGATATTTCACACAACAGGGTATTCAGAATTGTAAGGCTCAGATGGCTTTTGTGACAGTATTATTTAGTAGATGATGATGCCCCTTTATTCGCGTTATCTATCCCTTGGTGCATGAGAGATCAAAGGCTCTTTAATTGTTTTTTTTTTTTTTTTTTTACTTAATGTGTCTTCTGGGGATTTTTTTTTTTGATCTTGACTGTCCATAATAACAGACTGCTGGCTGTACAGTATATTTTTGTGCCCTGGAATGTAGGTTGGTAGAAGGGTGCTCCTTCCTCTAGGGATAATATAGAAACATAAAATTAAACGGCTGGTTAGAACTGTTAGGCACATCCAGCATGTCGTTAATATTGATGGTGTATGTGCAAATTTGCTATACCAAAACCACAAGAGAGAGAGCTGCAAATATTCAACGTATTAACCATCCATCTCCAGCCATAAGCACAATATAATTATATATCGGCATACCGCACTTTAAGGACATTCACTCTAAGAACACTAGCGAATAAGGACTTAGTTGTAACTCAACCATTTCCCTGTGTACGAATGCTCTCTTCGAGAACAGACGCATAGCAGCACCTCAGTTCATCTTTTGTGTCTTTTTGAGGGTTTTATGTTTTGTTGTGGAAATGACCTGCCAACTGCAGTGCAATACATGCATTAATAAGTGAAAAAGGTACCACTTCCCTTTTTAAGTACATTTTGTTTTGCATACATGCTCTGGGCCCCATTGTGTAAGTTAATGTGGGGTATGTATATGTTCGTATGTATAGATACACATACTCACACGCATTATTGAATGCACTCTGTCATCCTCTATTTCTTTTCTCTCTTTTTTTATCTTCATCCCCTCCCTTACCCTGCACACAACACTATGTATTTTAGCATATATGTTTAGTACTATCTTTATTGGCCAAGACATATATATAATCATTTACATTTTTTTGCTATTTTCCAGTTGTTTTAGGTTTTTTATTTTATGGATGATTAGTTATTTTGTCTATTCTTTTTCTTGTAAATATTAAGTGTTCTTATTTCAACCTGCAGGGATTATTTATATTTAAAATTAATTGGAAGTTCCTTACTGAAGATGCAGTTTCCTCCATTATTTTTATTTTGACCTATGGTACAGCTTCAGAACAGTACCCAGGGCTACACAGGCCACTGTTATTTTATAAAGTGAAACTGAATTCTGCCACTGACAGACATTCTGACTGATGGAAGCTGATTCCTGGATATCGAAGTGCTGACAGACAGGGATATTAAAATGATTTCCTTATTGCATTTTGTATGGAGCTGAAAAAATCCTACGTGCCCAGGAGTTGTGATTCCTGGACGTTTTTATACAGGGCGCTAACGTTTTTATACTATTTCTATTTATACTTTTTTGTCACTAAAGCAATGATTATGCCGTTTTTGGTTTAGTGATAATTTGATTGTGCTATAATGGCGTACCTCTATACCTGCCAACTTGGAATGTTCTCTCTTCTCCAAAAAACAGTTCACCTAACTCAGCAGAACATGCAATAGCCAGTTGGAAATATTCTTTGATATCTAGTGAAAAGGCAAATCTTGTATTTGCCTCATTTTCACACTGATCACTGTGTCTGATGTCTTTTTTTTTTTTTTTTTTTTTTTTTTTTACACCAATTACTGCCTAACATGCTGCTGTTAATATTCATTAAGCGACAAGCCTTGTGTTTAGTGAATGTGAAATTTCAATGACATGAGAGGCAGCTTTTCTGGAAAAGATGTAGTAAAAAAAAGTAAAAGGATTTCTGGTATTTGTTCCCTATTTTCAAGCCTTAGTTAAACAAACCTTTAGTATTTTTTTAACAGGGGTGTTAAAGTCAAAAGATATGCAGTTTGAATGCAGACCCCTATGTTTGTAAATTTCTTATGCAAATCACAGGTTTTGAAATAGTCCCGTGAACTGCCCTTTTTATAAGTGCAAGCATTGCATATTCTCTATTGTCTGGACTTGAGTTCAGCTGACAGAAACATAGTTTATTTAGTAACGTATTTTAAAGGAAAGCATCTGCTCTTTTATTGAATAGTATGACTAGTGCTGTTCAGGTCCACATTTTACTAGTTACTATAAAATCTAGCCTAACTCTGCAGCTTGATGACTCCCTTCAGTCCCAGTACAGGGAAACATTTGACATAAACCCCACTTAGCAGCCTTCTTATTAAAGGCTCTTTATTCTAGGCAGCTTTGGAAAATAGGCAAAATTGTTTTGACACGTAAGCTTAACCCCTTAAGGACCAGGCTGTTTTTTTAAATTTTTGTACCCTTCATGACCAAGGCTGTTTTTGTTATGTTTGCTGTGTTCTCATTTAGTGTACCAATGCAAATTATATATTGTATTGCTAAGCTCGAGAAAACATTATTTTGATTATATCATCAAATTTACTATATAGAAAATGGTGAAACATTTTAAAAAAATTATTTTAACATTTTTACTTATCTACAAAAAAGCTAATGAAAAAAACCTTCTAAATAGATTCTAATATTTGTCCTGAGTTTAGAAATGTTTTTTATGTAGCATATTGCTATTTCAAAATCTTTTTTCTAGATATGGTCATTCTATGCCCATGTCCTATTTGGGACATCTTTGAAGCCGACCAGTTCGTATTTACCCCCATCGAACCATACACTAATTCTACCACTAGCATTTGTTTAAGTTTGTGGTAGTAATGTTGCAGTATTCTTTTCCCACACACATTGTACTTCAGATATGAATTTACAGCTCATGGTGTAGGGAAAGAAAAGTAGATAGAGCGCTATGATACAATTGTAACATAATATAACAAAATATTGTGCAAGTATCTTATCACAAAAGAAAAAAATTATACTTAGGTAAACCGTTAGAGGGTCCTGAAGAGCTTCATTTGAGAATACAATTTGTCTTCCCCTTCTTTTTTACTGGCTCATATTATATAAAGCATAAGGGAAATATGATATAGTGTAATTCGATTTTTTTAATCATATAAGATTGAAAAAGATTAAAAAGGCTTACTCTTAGCCTTTCTTTGCGGGTAATTCACGCGTAGGTACCTCCGGATGATGTCAGACCCAGGGGTTCTTTAAGCTTCAGCTCATGGTATAGATCACAACGTCCCAGAGCACATCAAATAAAGATCTTTACAGAGTTATGTTAACACTGAAGTCTGCATTGATCTTCGATGCCCCATCTAAAACAAAAAGACACCATCTCTTTAGTCATCCTTAGCCCTGAGATCTGGCAGCAATACATTGTACACTCAATGACCAAAAGTACGTGGGCACCCTTCCCTATTATTGAATTTAGGGGTTTCAACCACACCCATTACTAACCGGTTATAAAATCACGCACATATGGATGCCATCTCCATAGACAAACAATGGCAGTAGAATTGCTCATACTGAAGAGCTCAGTTATGTTAAATATGCCACTGTCATAAGTCAATTAGTGAAAAATCTGCCTTGGTAGATCTGCCTCAGTTCACTGTATGTGCTATTGTTGTGAGGCACAAATTGGTAGAGTCTGAATGGTCGGTCCTCTGTAGTATCACTCACTACAGAGTGCCTTTGGAAGCAACATCAGCACAAGCACTGTGCGTTGGGAGCTTCATGAAATGAGTTTCCATGGCCGAGCAGCTGCACACAAGCTGAAGATCAAAGAGTAATGCCAAGCGTCAACTGAAGTGGTCTAAAGCAGGGGATTGAAAAATTTGTTTTGGGTCTTGGAGGCAGCTTTTTTTTTCTTCCCCAATCATGTTTTTATTTTCCTGTGACAAGGGCACATTTTAGAATAAAAAGCCTTAATAATCCTAATTTGACAGCCTTTCACATCAAAATAATAATTTATTTTGTCCTCTATTTT
Organism: Sceloporus occidentalis; assembly: GCA_023333645.1. Taxonomy (NCBI): domain Eukaryota; kingdom Metazoa; phylum Chordata; class Lepidosauria; order Squamata; family Phrynosomatidae; genus Sceloporus; species Sceloporus occidentalis. The sequence continues at coordinate 3,800,853 of JALMGF010000071.1, read as the reverse complement.
CCTGGGCAAGATATTGCGGTATATGTAAGGGACACTGCCAGGTCAGCTGTTTCCGGCTTCAGCACTTACAAGAACTCCATTCATAACGTGTCCTTTTTATCCTTTGGGTGAATAAGTAATTATTCAATATAGAAAGCAGGATATTTGGACCTGGCTATTTAATGTGGCAGCAAACCGTAATGAAGGCTGCCTTTCCTCGCAACTTGAGAGGGGAATGTAATAATTCCAGCATGGCGGTAACTTAATCCAGTTTGACAGGCTGTTTCTTTGGCACATCAGTGAGCCTTTTATCCCAGTGAGTGACAGCTCCAGTGGGGTCACATTCACCTCCATTCTATCGCTTATTGTAATAATTTAATGGTGGACAAGGTTGAGTGGGAATGCGTGTAATCCGAACTTGTTTTTTTTCTTCAGAGTGTAGGCTAAGAGACAGCTTGATCCCAAGTATTGTGGTGTAACACATGCCTTGGCTTAGCATTTATTTATGGTGGCTACTCTTACTGATTGCAAATAAAAGAGAGAAAAATCTCAAGCCTTGTATGTTGTATTTATTGTAACCTCAGAAAAATAGATGCAAAATATGGTAAACTTGCTTGGTATGCTGATTATAATAATGTAGTCATTTTTGAACCTTAGCTGATACAGAAGTTCCAAATTGGGTCTAGGCACAGCAATTTATATTCTTGTTGGCGGGTTGTGGCTAATTGTTAGACAAAATCTACTGCCAGAGTAATTCATATTCTTACTATACAAGTTTTTATAAATTACATTTATAACAAAACTAATAGCATACCATTTGTGAAATACATATACAACTGTTTCAAAAACACCAAGCTATTTTAAATATGACATCTAAAGATTACTTATTTTTTTATAAATACTTTTCTACTTTATAATGTGAAGGACCAGATAAGCAGTTTGGGACACAGGTGTATTTCACTTTAGAAACAAATAATGTTTTTTTTTCCCCCAGCAAGTTTGGGGGAGTACAACACCCCTTTAGACCTGCATCAAGCCTCCATGTCACATTTTAGGCAGTTTTCAGTGTCGGCTTTGATGCTTAAAAGGTAAGATCAGGTGTTCAAATGCTAATGGTGTACCAGTGCTTACGCCGAGCTCTGTTACACCAGACATGACAGTGTGGAGCCTGTGGCCGGCTCCTTCGGATTTGTGATATATATTAGGCTTTTTGTAAATGTGATACTATGTTCTTAGAGATGTCAAGGAGATAAATCTATATTTCGGGTAAATATCTGTAGAAAATATAGTTTTAATTTGGATATGTTTTAGTTTGTAGCTATATTGCCCTGTGTTAGATGATTGGAGGAAGGGACAGATCCAGCTAAGTAAGTTTGTAAATAACAATGTAAAGGTGATGAATAGAATCTCCAAACACAGTGGAATCAATTTAAAATAAGCTGTTCCTGATCCCATAGCTGCCACTGTATTTTGAAGTTAATTTGTATTACTAACGGATATTTCAGGCAAACAATAAGATTATAAACTTATCTAGGCAGGGCCCTACTCACATCTTATTTCTGCAAATCCAAATTGCTACCTTTTATGTCATACTTACATGGTGCACAGCACTGTGATTTATGATGGCATTATATAAATCAATAAATAATGGAAAAATTATAAGCTATTACAACTTTTTAGCATTACCACTGAAAGTCGTCTGATTATGGAATGTTTTCACAAGCTCTCACTATTTGAAGTGCTATCTCAATTGCTTCATAAAGGATCTTTTTATTTTCTCGTAGCCCAGGATTCATTCTTTTGCTGGCTTCCAGTACATGTATCACTATCTCAGGGTACCATCAATCTGGCTTTATGCACCTTAAGAGCTAGTAAATTGAGCTGTAATTGAAGATTTCTATCTCCTCCATTTACAGTTTGTCGCGTTTCCAGTTACAGTCTTTTAAATTGTGATGCTAAGAAAACCAGTTATGTATATACATATGTACACACGCTATCTACCCCTGTGCAAAGAGCTAAACTTGCACTATGCCAAGCATCATTCTTATGCAAATAGCCTTCTTACTAGTTACTAATGTTTTACTGTTTACAAAGAGGAGCAAAAAAACCCAAAAAATAAAACCATGACACTACGTTAGACATACTGTGCTTTACTGGTTTTTTTTTTTTTGCTAGTGTCCTGGGGTTTTTAGGGTGTTCTGTAGCGATATGTAGAGGAAACATGGCAAGGTGGCAGCTATCCCATTTGGTTTAAAGGTTCTGGGCTATGCTGCTTGTGTGAGTGTCTTACATTCAATTCTGATATATATATATATATAATATATATATATATATTTTTTTTTTATTATTTCTTTCCTGTGGGTGGACCTTTTTGTGTTTCATTTTCCATACAGTCTATTTTGTGTTGGACTGGACAGGCTGTAGCACACGGAGTTGATGTTGTAATCTGCTTCCTATATATGTTGGCGCTAAATAGCTGAGACATTTGGTTAAGCTAAAAAAAAACTATTACCGTCCCACTTATGCACATTCATGGTTATTTAACTTAACTTAAAATGTCGACCTCAAAAAAAAACAACCCAAAAAAACGACGCATCCACTTTTAAGATCTAAGAGATCATTCATTATTTCTAAAATATGAGACTGTTATCAAATTTTAATCTTTTGTTGTGTTCTTATGTTTTTATTTTTAGTCTTCAGAACCATGCCAGTATTGTTTTTGTGGTTGTACCAAAATCCAGGAGAAAACCGAAGAAAATTGTAAGAAGAAAGAAAATGGTGAAAAGCTGAGTGTGCCCAAAATATTTTTTGGTACCCGAACACATAAGCAGATAGCCCAGATTACTAAGGAGTTGCGGAGGACGGCCTATTCTGGCGTCCGTATGACTATTCTGTCTAGCAGAGATCACACATGTGTCCACCCGGAGATTCACAGTAACAGAAATGAAAAATGCAAGGAGCTTCTAGATGCCAAAGATGTAAGTAGTTTTGAAGATATTTGGGGGGGGGGGCAGCCAAAACCTAGCCTTGGGTTTGTGTCTGAAGCCATTGTAACTTTTATAGAAAAAGTGCTTCACTTTGGTGTCAGAAGGGGTTTTCCTCTTAGGGTCCCGTAGGGTTTTTCATTATGCTAAAACTTAAAATTCACCTAGTTTGTAAAAACATTTTGTTCACTGGACATCATTAGGAATAAATGCTGGCGTCCTATGTTTATAACAGATACATTTTTATTCACCTGTGTAAACAACTTTAGAAAATTGAAAGTACTTGCATGCCTCCCTGTAGCTTTTTAAGGCTATATATAAAATAGGATGATAAAAGTGCTGCTTTATCTAGACTTTCTTTTCTAACCTTCCTAAATACTTAAGGTAAGTTATGTACTGCTCTTGTATACATGTTAAATAAATGCATTCCTGTTTTACAATAGTGTACCCTTTTTCTCTAATTTCCCGATCAAAACCTTCCATTGGGGCCACTGAGTTTGTTCCCTCTACACTTTGCTTCTCTGCCAGCCTTCATTTTTTTAAATGTCACGAGATGCATGTGCTTCCAGTCTTAATGGGGATTGGGGGTGGTTGTAGCAGGTCAGACTCCTGTGATGTAACTGATATTAACCAGCTCCTCGTTTTGGTGGTTATGTTACCTGAAATGTGTTGTAGGGATATGAATCTATAGTATTTTGGTTTTTCTACTGGTTTATTAATTGATTTTCAATCAATATCTGAAGTATACAATGGTCCATTCGTTAAAAAACAAAACAGAGTTAGTTAACTGGAAAAGTCAGTTGGATTCCATGATCACTGCTTCCTATTTAAAAACTTGGAAATGTAATGCTCCTGTGTTGGAAAATGTCCCGACACTCCCATTAAGGAAGAATGCATATTAAAGTACTCTGTGAGTACTTTTAATACGCATTCTTCAAAATAGAAAACATAAAATGAAAGACTTACTTGACCTAGAAGTTGCAGCCCTGTTGCTGAAACTGGACTCCTCTTCCACAGTTTCCTCCATATTTTGTCTTCTTGAAGCAGTAACTTGTTCTGCTAATAAATTTTTGTTTTATATAAACAAGGTATGCAACAGCAAAATCATTTACAATACAAAACTGTGCCCATATTACCTTGCGAGTTATACTAATATTCATTATTATATAAGTTTTGCTATAGTGTGCTGTCAGCCTATTTATCAACAATTACATTGTTGTACTGACCCTCTTAGCAGGCAACATTTTATATATGTGAACTGAATTCTGAATAGCCCCTGCCAGTTCTCCGTGATCTCAGATTCATCCATATGAGAAGTATAGAATGCACCCTGTTTCTGTAGAGCTAAGACAGACAATTTAAGTGATAGATTCCTAAAAATGAATATAAAATAGTCAAAGAGCCATGACAATCTTATTTCTAAGATTTGCTCTTTCAGTTTTCCATCCCTGGCTTGTACAAAACATGTACTCTATATTGGTAATGTATGTAGGTGTTTCATTTGGTTGTAAACTGAAAGAAGGTGATGTTACTTGAAAAAGCACTTTTACTATATTGTCATGTTAAACTTGGAAGTGAATGAGGCAGATCCTTTCATTCCTTTTTTAAAGACAGACGATATCCAGTGACTTGTGTAACAAGGGTGTCAGATGTCCTGTTTCATAGAAGCTCCTGTGTCACTGCTAATACATTTTACATTTGTAATCTCACCTCTTCAGAAACTCGTGCTCACCATCAAATAATAATAATTTCCACCTGTCTCCCATTCCAGCAGGAATTAGCTTTCAGGTGCAGCCACCTTATGGTTACAAGGCGTCAAGAAGGAAGACACACCGGCAAACTTTGTTGATGCAGTCACCTTTAGCACTATAGCCTATGTTGTACCAAAGGAGGCACGGTTTATGCGTTTTTCAGATATAACTGTGTAGTAACAAATTCTATGGCCTTAATATCAACTTTTTGCTGGATTTGTGTAAAGCTTCTTGTGAACCTTTCGCTGTTTATTAGTGATCCCATGTAGGTTGTTTAGGCTATATATATATAGAGAGAATTGGTTAGTGAAATGTAACAGTTTTATTGAATTTGGACTTCTAGTTTGTCACATTTGGGGCAGTAGCTGGTTGTACTGATGTACAACTGAGTCTGATGCTGAGGGTTTTTTAAACCGGCATGTCCAGATGGGGAAGTTTTAATATAGGAAGCTACTGGTAATGTTTTCTCTACTGTGTATTTGGTGACGACCAATCGTGCAGATCCCAAGAACAGGAGGTTAGTATGGCTGATTCCATGATATACACATAAAGGGAGTTTCTGTTAAAGGCTGTTTATTAAGTGTTAAGGGGGCAAGTTTAATAAGATGTTATTAGGTTGTCAGGTTATGTGCCTTTATGTAGCATTAGAGTCAGGGGCGTGTGGAAACCACAGGGCTCTGGGCCCTCTGACTTCACAAGCAACATGTTACACAATGCAACCTTTGCCCCTATAACAGCTTATCAGCACCATCTTTGTTCACAAACCATTTGTCTGTGCCTTCTTTGCCCCCAAACAGCTTGCCAGTGCCCCTTATCAGCCTACTTTTGCCATCTTTGCTCCCAAACATCCTGCCTGTGCTGTTGTTGCCACCAAACAGCTTGTCAGTGCCTCTGAATACCCTGGCTGTGACATCTTTGCCTCCGAACACCTTGTCTGTGTCATCTCTATCCCACCTAACACATTCATGCTCACATACACACTCATGTTAGCACACACATATACATACATCCTCATTCTAACATGCAATCATAATACCTTTCCACTCATTAGCTTGCTCGCTAACTCCCTCCCAAATCGGACCATCCCTTTGTGAACAATTTCAATGAACTGTCACAGGAAAGCAAGCACACAGGGAGGTCATGCTATGTGACTCCATGGCAAAAGCAAGGCTGCTTCCCCAGGTTGCAAGCAGTATTATTTTCCATTTTTTATTTTTGTATATCCTAATGGGCTTTTTGCCACAGATTATAAGGACATACTGGTACATCCTAAGGGAAATGACAGCATATATTTTAAGTGAAGCGATTGGGTTGAAACTGTAACTTTCCTTTAAACTCTATTTTCAGTGAAGGCTAGACGTATTTTATAAAGCACTTTTTAAAATAGTGAATGACACTGATGCAAAACATACCTGTTCAGTAAGAAACACATCTGAGCAGTGATTCATATGTCAGAAACCAGCTTGCTTGAGACCAGCACACATAAAGAAAGGCAGCTATGTCATCAAAAATATACTTTGTGGGTTTTTTTATCATCAAAAGAATACTAACGCACAAATAGGTTATAAAGTAACATTCCTGTATTGTAGCTCTTGAAAATTCCTTTTGCTTATATATTTTTTCCTCCTTTTATAATACAAGGCATGACATCTTAACCTTTTTATTTGCACAACATTATCACTTTTCCAAACCGTTGCCTCTGTTTTGCATTATAAGTCCTTGTTCACCTTACAAGCTGAACAGAGTGCCCTATTAAACGACAGCCTTTTATTTAAAAAAATGTATCCTGCAGGCTAGCAGTGATATAAATGGACAAGGGAAAAATCCATTACTTGGTACTTAGAAGGTGCTGCATTGTATACATGCTGTAAAATAAATTACTTACCTTCCTTCCTCACTGGCAGGAAAGTGCCCCCATAGAAATCAGTGGGAGGGTTTTCTGCACCCACGTGTGGGTGGGTCGTGTTAAACTCCACTAGGAATCTGATGCGAGTCAGCGATGGAGCGTATGCACGGATGAGTAGGAGATGTGTTTGGCCTAATGCTCCTGCAAACCAAGGAACTGAAATACTGTTTGCAATATGTCAGGACACTTGTTATTTCCAGGTGTGAAGGTTAGATTCAATGTAAAAAATAAATTCCCAGACAGGGTGGTGGATCAGTGGAATGGTCACCCAGCAGACGTGACAAAAGTTAATACACTGAAGATTATTAGCATGTATGGTATAAAGATAGTGTTAACAGTAACATAGGTCAGGACGCATAGTACATAGTAGACACAAGTTCGTTGTCTTTCAGGTGGTAAAAACAATTGTCAGAGTAAATGGTTCTGCAGTCCTTAAAAGCATTATGATTGGCTTTACTCAATAGACGGGATCATTTCCTTTTTTTTTATGTTCTGTACGTTAAATTGTAACTATACATTTTGATACCCTGTTTATACTTATTAACGTTTAGACAGATCATTGAAACAAAAGTGATTTGAAAAACAAAAATCCCCAGCTATAAATAGTTAAAATTAAATGCTATTAAAGTGACATTTCCCTTTAACTCTCTGCATTATTCTCGTACAGTTCATTCTTCATTTTTTCCTTGTCTGATCAGCAGGTGAAGAGTTAAATCTCTGCATGATTTAAAGTGGTGTGCTGGAGTGTTTTGGTTTATGGCAAAGTGAAAGCAGCATATGAGCAAACATGGCCCCAATCCCCCCGGACTGTTAAATCATCCTTGCATTTCCTTCATTGATTTGGGAATCTTAAAATGTTTATAGGAACTTTATGGAGCCCCTAGGACATTTCAACACAAAGACGTCTTGGGTTATAACCACATTTCTGGCAGTGCCTGCAAAAGCTCTTTAAATCTAGCTGAATGTCCTCTTGCAAAATGCAGCCAATTGACAGGGCATCTGCTAACAGATTCTCTTTTCTAGAACATAAGCTACTTACAGTAACCTGTTCTTCGGAGCCAAGGCAATATGAAGGTTGAATTCTCATCTACAGGAATGATTTAAAGGGCCCTCCTGCTCCAGGATATCCTGCCTTCGGATACAGATCCATTAATAGTTGGAGGCGTGCAACAAAAATATGTTAACCCCATTATTGATTTTAAGTTATAGTTCATGTAACTGTAGTTCCCAAAAAGAATTCACCTGGACCACTTACACCCAAAATATATTTGGTAGAAAGGCTGCTGTTATGGTGACTCTTAATTAAATATGATTATGTTTTTTGTTTTTCTTTTTAAATTTATATATACACATTTTGCCGCTGGCACATCAATAGTTAACTTAGTTTCTGGAGGTATACTTTGCATTAAAGATTTGACTCCACTCCGGTTTGCCCAAGAATATTTAGTTTGTTGATAGTTTGTGTCCTGACGTAATTATGACTGCAATGTAAGCACATCAGTCAATATAGTGTTATCGGCACATTTTTAAGTTCTACTTAATCCATATATTTAAACCATATTTTTCAGTAGAAAGGAAGTAACTCATATACTAATTTTTTTATTTTTTTATTTTTTTTTATTTTTACATTTTAGGGACAGACTTGCCGTTACTACCATGGCGCACAAAAAATGAGCGAGCAGCCTGTGCTTCAATACAGGCTAGGAATGAATCAGGCATGGGACATTGAAGAATTGGTAGGAATGGGCAAAAGGCTGCGTGCATGCGCTTACTTCGCTGCACGTGAGCTGATGAAAGAAGCAGACATCGTGTTCTGTCCTTACAACTATCTGCTGGACTCACAGATTAGGGAAAGTGTAAGTATAGCTTTGTAGAAAAGTGATTTAAGATGCTGTGTGCCAATTCTTTCTCCACGTTGGATTACAGTCACTTCTAAATTTCAGTCAGTGTATGTGCAGTTTTGTTAATGTTGTTAAATACATTCTTAAGCATTTTAATATGCATGTTAACACAAATAGCTAATCAGCCAATCACACGGCAACAACCCAATGCATTTAGTCATGTAGACATGGTCAAGACAACTTGCTGAAGTTCAAACCGAGCATCAGAATGGGGAAGAAAAGGGACTTAAGTGAATTTGATTGTGGCATGGTTGTTGGTGCCATACTGGGTGTTCTGAGTATTTCAGAAACTGCAAATTTACTAGGATTTTCACGCACAACCATCCCTAGGGTTTACAGAGAATGGTCCAAAAAGAGAGAACCTCCAGTGTGCGGCAGTTGTGTGGACAAAAATGCCTGGTGGATTTCAGAGAAGAATGGACAGACTGGTTCACAGCAACAGTAACTCAAATAACCACTTGTTACAACCAAGGTATGCAGAATACCATCTCTGAACGCACAACACGTCGAACCTTGAAGCAGATGAGCTACACCAGCAGAAGACCACAGCGGGTGCCACTCCTGTCGGCTAAGAACAGGAAATTGAGGCTACAATTTGCACAGGCTCACCAAAATTGGATAATGGAAGACTGGAAGAACGTTGACTGGACTCATGAGTCTGGATTTCAGCTGTGACATTCAGATGGCAGGATCAGACTTTGACGTAAACAACATGAAAGCATGGATTCATCCTGCTTTGTATCAATGGATCAGGCTGGTGGTGGCGGTGTATTGGTGTGGGGGACATTTTCTTGGCACACTTTGGGCCCCTTAGTACCAATTGAGCATTGTTTAAACACAACGGCCTACCTGAGTATTGTTGCTGACCATGTCCATCCCTTTATGACCGCAGTGTACCCATCTTCTGATGGCTACTTCCAGCAGGATAATGCGCTATGTCACAAAGCTCACATCATCTCCAGCTGGTTTCTTGAACATGACAATGAGTTCACTGTACTCCAATGGCCTCCACATTCACCAGATCTCATTCCAATAGAGCACTTTTGGGATGTGGTGAAACGGGAGATTTTCATCATGGATGTACAGCCGACAAATCTGCAGCAACTACATGATGCCATCATGTCCATATGGACCAATATCTCTGAGGAATGTTTCCAGCACCTTGTAGAAAGAATGCCACTAGCAAGGTGTACATAATAAAGTGGCCAGTGAATGTATATGACAGCTAGTATTCCCCTTCAACAGAATTGCCCTTCTCGCCATGCATTTGCCTCTTTTGCCTACTTGTTTGGCAAGACGTGCGGGTGCCGGGAACTCTGATCTCTGACAGCCGGGGAAGGTCTGCGCGATGAACGCAGACAACCCCCGCTGCTAGCCACACCTCCTTCCGGCTGCAGCGTAAGTTGTCTACGCGAATCGCTACACCGGGGACTCAGAAGCACCAGTAAGTGGGGCGGGGGGGGGGGGGAGACAGGAGGATCCAGGTCCCCTGCAGCTGCGGGGGATCTGGATCTTAGTCGTCTCATAGTCAGACCTATTTGAGGTCTGATTATAAGACGACCCCGATTATAAGAGCATTTGCTCTGAAAAAACCTTGTCTTATAATCGAGCAAATACGGTACTTACATCATACTTAACCCCTTCACGAGAAAGCCTGTACATGTACAGGCTCACAATGCATTGTCATTAAGGGATTTAAAGACAACCTGTTGTCCTTAAAGGGTTAATTTGCATTCTTAATTGGCACAGCTACTGTCTACTTCCTTTTCAGTACCGTTTCACTCGTTACCCCAATCATTTCATCCTTTAGGACAGAAATGTGATCTCCACCCCTAGCAACAAGATAGCTTTATTTTATTATATATTCTCCCATGTTGAACCCACAGAAACAGGCCATGGATTTATTTTCCTGCTTTGCTGGCATCTGATTGAAAGCCCATTAAAAGATCTTAATCTGCAGCAATGAATCATACCATGTAATTTATTTTCTCCTAGATGGATATCTGTTTGGAAAATCAAGTGGTCATCTTAGATGAAGCTCACAATATTGAAGATTGTGCTCGGGAGTCGGCCAGTTACAGAGTTACAGATGCACAGCTAACTTTTGCACGAGATGAAATTGACAGTATGGTGAATCATGGCATCAGAGTCAATGAACATGAGCCTTTAAGGGCTGTATGTTACAGTCTGTCAAAGTAAGTCTGCAATTAGGGACATGTCATTTTCATTCACAATTTTGAGTTAATTACATGGATAAACACTGCAACCACACATTTTTATTTAAATGAACTGTCAGAAATTCAAGCCTGTGTATATCAAAACTAGCACATGCCTCTAGAAGAAAAAATCATGTATTCATGCGGTAAAGAGCAGACAGTTTAATCTGGATATTGTGCTGGCTGCTAGGTAGTTAGTCAATTGTGAGATTATTATAAATATATACATTTTTACATGGACATGTTAATACACAGTGTACCGCTAAAATATCTTTATTTCTAGGATATTTTCTTCATTTTGTATAAATCATTTTATTTGAGCTTACTTGGCTTGATGAAAAAGAGAAACAAACAAAACTTGTGTAGCTTTTTTCATGGGGAAGAATCATAAGCCGCTTCATTGTTTTCTTTGGGCTAGGATGGTCAGGTGTCAAAATTCCAAAGCGAACGATACGCACCTCCAAAATGTGGCCTTTTACCCCCAAAGAACCAGACAAACCTATGCATGGGGAGTATTACTGTATTCAGGAGATGTTGCTGGACACATATTGGGTTGTTGTTTGCCCTTGGTATACCAGGAGCGGCAAATTCATACTTGAAGTACACCTACTACCAAAAACTTTTACAATGGCTGGTGGTAGAAATAGTGCCTGGAAATAGTTAAAATACTAGCATTTGAAATATCTTGGGATGTCTGGTTTTCCAAAAATATGATTTGATGGGGGAAATTGAATTGGCCGGCTACAAAGATGCCTGAAATAGGAAATGGAAGCAGAATGACCAGACTTGAAAAATGGTTTTAAAATAGCAATATGCTACCTGTACTTATTGCACTATAACTTGTAAAAAAAAAAGAAGTAACAAAGAAACTCGCAAAAATATAAAAACATTGGGTATTTTTAAACTCAGGACAAATATAAGAATCTATTAGGGTTTGTTTCCATTAGCTTTTGTAGAGTAAAAGCTTTTTCAAATAAAAGCAGAAAAAGGTTTTTGATTTTCACGTTTTAATTTTTCAATAGTAAATTAGATGATATGATCAAAATAATGGTGTCTAAAGAAAGCCTTTCTTGTCCTTAAGAAAGAAAGAAAAAAATATAATTTGCGTGAGTTCGGTAAATGAGAGAGGAGAAAATTACAGCAACATCTGTTAGTAGCATCACTACGGGGTTTCGGTTACCTATGTGACTTTTTTTTTTATTTTAATTTTTCATTCAGTATTAAAGTACCAAAGAAACTTTTCATACTGGGCAAAATGCAATGTTGTGCATTACTCAAACATCAGTAGTTTAACCAAGAACATACTGTTATAGCATGTGTATACTGTCAATAACAGCATGTACTGAATACAAAGAAGCAACAGTAATCACATCATACAGTAATCACATCATAGAGTCATAAAAATAGTTTAACAGTTCCATGGGTATAGAAATAGCAGCCTTGCCACCGGAATAACACCTGAAGGGAGGAGGGAATTGATTGGAAAGGGTTATAGCAAAGTCCAAGGACTGAGGTTGTCAGGAGAGTGCGGACTCGGATAAGTCAATGAGACAGTCTCGGACAGTGACCTGTTCCTCTCTCAGGATGAGACCGGACCTGGCAACCACAAAGCATCCTTAACACAACACATTACGTGCCAAGCTTCTTCGATTATATACTGTTTAGTCTGCAAGACTCAGTGATTCAATCATCATTGACCATTTTATTTTTCAGTTGGGTGAAGGAGTGCTCTGATCACCTGGTTGAAAGAGAATATGAATCATCCTATAAAGTATGGAGTGGTAAAGAAATTCTTGAAATTTTCTATCGTATGGGCATAACAAATACAACATTTCCACTTTTGAAGGTACGAATATAAGGAGAACACCTAATATGAGCGCTATGGAATTTGATGGCACTATATAAAACAATAAATAATAATAATAATAATGACAATTTGTGAACATGTGTAAAATAAGACCAATGTAAGTATGCATAGTAATAAAAAGCAGATGTCGCTTTTTCATATGCTACATTTAACAGTTTAGTAAATTAAATAACGTATATGTGGTAAGGTTTAAAGAAAAAAGCATCACTGATCTGAAAATGTACAGAAAAGCATGATACAAATCCTTGATTAACAATAAAAAAACAAAGATACCTCATACGCTATATGGACAAAAACATTGGGACACCTGATACTTACACCAACAGGCGTTTATGATATCACATTCTAAATACATAGACATTAATATGTAAGTGGTTCCCCCTTTTCAGCTATAACAGCTTCCTTTCTTTTGGGAAGTATTTCCACAGAAGATTGGCATTTCTGTGGTAATTTTTGCCCATTCATCCAGTAGAGTATTTGTAAGGTCAGGTGCTGATGTTGGACGGGAAGGCCTGGCTCGCAATCTCCATTCCGGTTTAGTCGAGTTGAGGTTAGGACTTCTGTGCAGTGCAGTCAAGTTCTTCCGCAGCAAACTCATCCAACCATGTCTTTATGGACCTGGGTTTGTTCACTGTCATGCTAGAATAGAAAAGGGTCTTCCTCAAACTGTTCCCACAAAATTGGAAGCATAACATTGTCCAAAATGTCTTGGTATGCTGAAGGGGACGTACCAATTGTTTGTGCACTTATTTTTTCCCGTGTCTCCTCATACAACATATACACCACACGCAATTCAAATAAACACACAAAAAATATGTGGATGAGAGCATCAGATGAACACAATGCAACTTTAATGTGCAGTGTTGTACACCAATGACAAACCAACATGCACTACAGCCAATCAAGGTATGGAGTGCTGAGCTCTTCATAGGATCCTACTTATGATTGCTATAAAAACAGGAGGAATTAAATATACCTGATGCTGACAACAACCATTTTATTGAACATCTCTAAATGCAAACTTTCATATGAGCTAAATCAACATTAAACCAATGTTTACTTACATGTGATTAGGGTATGTTAAAATAGTTATAGGAGAGTTAAAATGTTGATTTACATTGTTAATACTGCCTCTCTTTTTTTTTTTTTTTAATGAGATTTGTTGTAGAGATGTTCATGTCGATATAATTCTTGTAATGTTGCATTCATCCGCTATAATTACGCGGCAGCCAGTTCAAGCAAAAGGAACCTTTCCACCTAAAGGTTTCATTAATTAAACTGAACGGAATGATATGGTTGTCATTATTAAACCATGACAAATTCCGTTTTGCCTTTTTTTTTGTTTTGTTTTGTTTTGTTTTGTTTTTACCTAGGCAAATTTTGCCGCAGTAATTGAAAAAGAGGAAAAGAGACCAATGTTGCATGGACAAGAAAACGTAGTGAAAATTCCTACGCTCAGCCCTCAAACGCAGATGGTGTTGAAGGGGCTTTTCCTAGTGCTGGATTACCTGTTTCGACAGAACAGCAGGTTTGTTAGAAACAGGTGGAAACTGCATTTTGTCACAGGGGTCCTGTAGAATTTTTGGAGAGGCTTAAATCTATTCCACAGTAGTGCCCCTATTTATATGATACATACAGTACCTGCATCCAAAAACCTGCTTTTGTTTATTTTTTTAGATTTGCAGACGATTACAGGATAGCGCTGCAGCAGTCTTATACCTGGGCCACTAAAGAAGATATTCCTGATGAAAACGGATTCTTTGCAAGACCTAGAAACAGGAGAAGTGCTCGGCGCAAGACACTAGTGTATACACTGAATTTCTGGTGCCTCAATCCAGCCGTGGTAACTTGCATTCATTAGCTCTAATCACCTACTGACATTTTTGTTCAATTATATTTATTTTTGACGCTGCCTGTAACAGGATTACCAGGGTTACTTGCAGGTAGCTGTTGGGGAAATACTCTTATGATGCTCAGATGGTGTTTTTCAGGGTGGTTAGTGTTAGTATACAAGGATCTGTCATGGTGGTCAGAACTATAGTTGGTCCACTTTGAGAAGAAAATCTATTTATCTAGTGGATAAAAACAAACCACAAAACAATAATGGAAATTATAGGGTCTCTGAGCTGAGTGGAAAGCCTTAACAGAACATTACAAACAGAAAGCACTGTTGTACTCTTGGGAAGTATAATCAGTCAATGTAAAAATAAAATTGCTAAAAAAACAAACAAATGTAAAAACACGCACACTTACAGATAATCAATACAAAACAATAAACACAAATAGTGACTGAAGCTGCACTGGACCTGATAGTGTCTCACTACTAGCAAAAAAAACAACAAAATACAAAATTGTGGGTAATTAGTATATTAAGTATATACTTATGTGTTATGTGTGTCGATGTTAGCGCTCTATATACCCACAACTTTGTATTTTGCTGTAGCAGGATAGTGTTTGCTGTGATTATGCACTGAATTACATAATTACCATTGAAGAGTAATGTGGACCTGTCGTCTTAAAGAGTTAAAATTAATGACTAGAGTGTAATTTCTTTTACCACAAGCTTTGCTAAATTTATATCTCTTTAGATTAGCCCCACACCTAATCGGAACTAATACAAATATATTAAAAGTATCTGAACAATTTCCTATTTTATCCCTCGTTTTAAGCCACATCTTATTTCTTTGGGGTTACATTAAAAAAAACCTGAATTAAATATTTAAAATAGATAATATAAAAGTGAAGGGATAGATGTTTCTTCACTTTGCATTTGGGTGATTTCATTTATTTTATTTACCCTTCCTCTGACGTTTTCCTTCACAGGAAAGTATTTGTTTAAAAAAAAAAAAAAAAAAAAAGAATATATATATATATATATAATATTGTGAAAAATACTTGAACATATCAAATAATGTAGAATGGTTTACAAACCGCACTGATGGGTGCAAGAAAAGGGCAACTCTGGCCTTTGACGGTAATAAAGAAAGCGACCAGGCTCTTCTGAACAGATAAGTTCATCGTGTGTAGGCACGTTGGTGATTTCTTAGGTTTGCTGTAGGGCTGCAACTAACGATTATTTTCATAATCGATTAGTTGGCCGATTATTTTTTCGATTAATCGGATAAAAAAAATTAAATATTTCATTTATTTTAAATTATTTAAAAAAGTAACATAGGATGTTAAAAACAAACGGCAGAATAAAATTTTTTTCTTGTTTTTATTTCCCCAACCTGCCCCCCAGTTATGTATATTTGAGCCCAGGCTTGCCAAACTGCCCTCCCAGACATGCCACACTGCCCTCCCCACATATGCCTTATATACCCTATATGCCTTATACCCCCAGATATGTCACTCCGTCCTCCTCAGGTATGCCGTATACCCCCTTGATATGCCATAGTGCCCTCATAGGATTTGCAGACTCGTTCACAGACACAATACTTTTAGAAATAAATACAGGATTAATCTTCAGTGCCCCCAGGATTTTGATTCCCCTCAGTTTTCCCCCCTTTACCTCTAACTGCACCTTCAGTTAACCTTATTAAATTAATTAAATTAACCCTCAGTCCTCGGCATTAAATTAATCCTGAAGAGAAGGCCCCATTAACCACAACTGCCCATAAATTAACCCATTAACTATAACTGCCCCTAAATTAACCCTAAGCACCTCATCAACCACAACTGCCCCTAAACACCCCATCAATCACCACTGCCCCTAAATTAACCCTAAACACCCCATTAACTATAACTGCCCTTAAGGTAACCCTAAACACCCCATTAACTATAACTGCCCCTAAGTTAACCCTAAACACCCCATTAACTATAACTGCCCCTAAGTTAACCCTAAACACCCCATTAACTATAACTGCCCCTAAGTTAACCCTAAACACCGCATTAACTATAACTGCCCCTAAGTTAACCCTAAACACCCCATTAACTATAACTGCCCCTAAGTTAACCCCCACCTCCCCTAACTTTCAGCAGCCCAAATATTAATTTTATACTCACAGTTAGATGCGTGTCACAGCCATGGCGATGCTAAGGAAATGGGCGGAGCCAATCGGCCGTTTGGCTCTGCCCCTTTCTTCCTCCCTGTCCCTCCCTGCAGTCACTGCCGATTGGCCCCGCCCCTTTCTTTCTCCAGCAGCGATTGCAGGGAGGGACTGGAAAAAGGAAGTGGGCGGGCCAATCGGCAGTGACTGCAGGGAGGAACTGTAAGTAGCAACTGCTGCTGTGACTCCTGTGAGTCACACTAACGGATTATAACACGAGGGGTATTTTTCAGAGCAACGAATTTCATAATCGATTATCATCGATTTTATCGATTAGTTGTTGCAGCCCTAGTTTGTTGCACTCACAAAGGAGGCATGTGGCAACGCGTTTTAACAGATTTTAAGGGAAAATACAGTGTCTAAGACCGCAGAGACCTAAACTACTTTTGGCGGGAATTTGTTGCCAAATCGCTGTTTGAAGAATGTTGAATCTCTGCAGAATATTCCATTGTTTGTATAATAATATATTTTCTTGTTAAGCATAAGATGGAAAGCTTTATTGCTCCGTTGCCTTTTCGCTTTGCTTCTTCATTGTAAAAACTTCAGCTCGTGATCGTTTGAGTTATATTTCTCTGTGCTTCCCCAAACATCTGTAAAGCAACAATTAGTGGGTTTACTAGTTTTACTGGATCTGGATGATTGTACTTCTATGGACAAATATATTTGTAGTCTTTAGAAAACATCTCTTCCAAGAATCGTGTAACTTGTTAAAGATCATTTTCCAATGTGTATCGGACTGCTAGTAACGTGTAGTATGTTATCAACAATAACTAAACAATTGGTGTTTAATAGGAATACATTTTGACAATTGCATTCTTTCTTAAGAAGAGACCTCTGAGGTCCCAAAAGCTTTATGTGACTACATCTTTTTCTGTAGGGGCCCAAGAAATGTTCAACTCGTGTACAGTAATATCCATTTCCCTTTATAAAATAATGCAGACTATTTATACATAAAGCACTATATGGTAAGCGAGCACATGTTAAATGGATAAAGGGCAGAATTAGCACCATGTACCACGGGATTTTTAATAGTGAAATATCGAGCACAAAAAAAAGCACTAGCTACATTAAAATACTTTCACAAAATGTTATGTTTTAAATAAAAATAAAATGCTTCTGTTGGAGCACATACATGACTGTTCCTTGGATTTTAGAACGTTTTGCCTTTTAATTGATAACATTCAGTATTCTTGCAGACACTTTATATCCATCATAACTATTTATTGCTCCAGTGTTCATGATGCGTTTCCCATAAATTGTATTCTTTATTTATTTGTTCATTCACAAAGCTTTTCCAATATATACCACTGAACAAAAAAATAAGTAAAAACATCCTTTATTGTTCTAGGCATTTTCTGATCTGAGTGGCTGCGTTCGCACTATTGTTCTGACATCAGGCACATTGTCTCCAATGGGATCGTTTTCATCTGAACTTGGTGTCAAATTTTTGATTCAACTGGAAGCAAATCATGTCATCGATAAATCCCAGGTGAGCAACTTTCCTTTCCATATCGTATGGTAAACCAAACATGGCTATTGTCATACCTGTAAAAAGCCTACTGGTGTCTAAAAGATACATGGGAATGACAGCTTGTAGTTCCAAAAACTGGAACACTAGGTTTAAAGACAGAATTTGTGTTGTGACACAGCTACTTTAAATGATCCGAATATACTAGTATGGAATATTGTATGTATCTATATATGCTTATATAGAAAATAATTTGCATTATTATATGTATATGCGTGTGTGTATAACTCCAGGTGTGACTTAAGTTCTGCTATCAATTGTATGGTAAATTGATTAGCTTTTTTTTTCTAAACTAAATATAAATGTGTGTGAAAAGTATCTATATTACAATGCAGGAGTCGGGGGGCACACATGACTTAAGGACATGTAATATCTATCATACCGTTTTGGTTATTTATTGAATGTCTATGTATAATATTTTTAGAAAAAATATCATGGCTTTTGTTTTATACTGTTTACAGTTGATTGTGTTTCCACCTGCTAGGTCTGGGTTGGAACAATCGGTGCTGGCCCAAAGGGCCGAAAGCTTTGTGCCACGTTTCAGCATACAGAAACCTTTGATTTTCAGGATGAGGTTGGAGCCCTTTTGCTGTCTGTGTGCCAGACTGTAAGCCACGGAGTGCTTTGCTTTCTTCCCTCGTACAAGGTAATTAAAGAAGAACACCTAATTTAACCTCTTTCACCTCTGTTAACATGCATATGATGAAATTATGATCAATTCAAATGATGTATTGACAGAATGCTCACAGTGAATTTTTTTTCAATGAAATGGTTTATCAACTGCCGCTCAGCTAACTTAAAGTGGCCCCTGAGCGTACAGCTTGCAAACATCCCATTGAATACAGTAAATGAATCCATATTGTTTTTTGTGTGTGTATATGTGTGTGTATATATATATATATATATATATATATATATATATATATATACATATATAATGTATCATTACATAAGTTATGGTGGGTAAAGGTGATGGAAACCCTTCCATTTAAATTTAAGGGGTAGTAGAAGTATTATTAAACACTCATCTACAGACACCAGACATATACATACATTACGGTATTTATTATTTTCAAATGTGTGCAACTATTGATTTACAGATGATGGACCATCAGCTAAGTTATAAGAAAAGCCTGTATGTGCAATAACATTTAGCAACCAAAGCAGAGGTTTTCATATATCACGTCACCTTACGATGCAGTCAAATTGATAATGTAGCTGAGAGCTCCACGAACCCGGTCTGTTCCCCAGTTTCTGCACAACTGGAATGTTTCCTTCGTTTTGGCAACAAGAGATGCGTAGGTGGATGCAGGGTCACAGTCTGTGCAAACCCATGTATATTTTTAGAAACAATATATGTCTTGGGGGAAAAAATAAAAAAGAAGATAGGTATGACTGCTCCCTTAACAGAATGTATGCTCATCCATCTTGTTGACAACAGCAGCCAACATATTGTAAGAAGTGCCATAGATAACTTAATGGTATGCACGATTTGGCCTCTGCTTTCTGTTATGGGCAATTACATTCTGAGTGAAATTCTTGCAAGTGGCCACTAGGTGACATCATAGACCATATTATAAGAAAAATGCAAGGAAACCCAAAATAGCACACTTTAGGTATTCATGAACCACGTTGGAGGAAGCATCCATATGCTAACAGTATATGTATGAAAAACATATAGCTCATTTCAACAGGTAAACTATAAGACTTTTACCATAAACATAAATATTCCATAGGTTGATTGGTCCCAGGGCACACAGTTAAACTATTCGTTGTATTTAGGGTAGATACATAAAGGTCTGATTTTGCTGTAGCCAGACACCAGGTCTCTAGGAACTGCTTAATTTGTATTCGACGAAACATTAGCCAATATTTGCCCCCTAATGTTCCACTCCAAGTTTATCATTATTTAATAAGAAATACACAGTAGCATGCCTCTGCTTTGCATGTTGCGTGAGAGGAGTACTAATAAATAATGAAATTACAGATGGCCAGTCCTGAACTCTGTTTATCTTCTCCCAATAAATTCTAATGGGATTGGGGATTGTCCCCTACCCCCATTTTTGAGAACACAAATAAAAATGTGACTTGTTTGTGATAAACAAATCAATCATCTTTACCTGTGCATATTCACTTGTGGTATTTGTTTCTCCAATTAGTTTCCTTCTTTCCAACCCTAGCCTTTTCCAACCACTGTAATGTCTTGCAGATGCATCTTTTGATGTGATTATTTCTATTAGATTAGATTTTTCATTTTTGACATGTTTTTTGCTCTGTGTGTGACCTTGTTTTCTTGCTATTGTCCATGTTAAATTTCTTGATGACTATAGTATTGGTCTCACTACGTTATGACATTTAGTTCCTACCAGTGTTTGTATTAAGTGTATCAAGTTGTATCGTGCTAGCTGTAGAAAAAGAGAACATCTAGAGTCTTGAAAGCTTGTAATCTTATACTTTCGTTACATATTCACGTTAGAATGCAAGGGGCACAAATACATTTTGGAATTTATAAATTAATATTTATTTAGAAATACCACTATTTATTTGCACTCCTTGCATTCTTAGACACGTATTCTTTTGATAGGGCTATATCTACTTAACCAAGTGAACACCATTTAACCTTTTCACATAATTTTTTTTTAATTAATATTAGCTCCTTATCACCTTCTAACTTATTTGCATTATATTTATTTATATAGCTCCATGATATTCCATTACAATCATGGAGTAAAATAATGTAAAATAACACACATTAACACATGCTGGTACAAAAAGGAAAAAGAGAACTCTGCTCTTGCGAACTTACAATCCAGTCGGTAGTTGAGGGGAAAGTGAAACAGTAGAAGAGGACTGCTTGGATAGGGATGAGATGACCTGTAGAGGTTGTTGGTCGTTCGGATGGCTTGATTAGGATGGAAGGTGGGTTTTCCGAGCGGTGGGTGGGTGGATGGGCTGGTTTTCAGATAGCGCACAAGGGAGAAAGTCTGATGGACCGTGTTCTAGAGAATGGGTACTCCTGAATACATGAGTGGGGAGAGGTAATCTTCAGTTAGCCAATAAAGGTATCATCGTTACCAAATGTGTTATTTTTGTATTTATCATAGTTTATTTAAAGGCAGAAAGCTCAATGAAAAGGGTGCATCAGTTTTGGGTTTATTCTCTAAAGCTGGAGTTGGATGGAGAATGTATGGGTTTTGTTTTCCCAAATTCAGTATGCACTATAACGGGCCATCCTGTGAATTCTCTCTTCCAGCGCGGCTGAGCTGAACTGGCATGATCAAAAAAATCTCACCATTTTCCCTATACAGGGCCATCCAAGCAATTCTTTGAGAAGCTAGCTCATTGTGGTTGGCCCTGTATAATGTATAGCAAAGTCAGTGGCGTGAAATTGCAACACTCCTGCCAACTTACTAGACTTTGAACAGAGCATATTAAACATGCAGCTGCTTCCGAAAGAGGGATATTATTTGCAATATATTTGGGTTCCCATTTGTTACCCTTTTTTGGATTCATGTTTGTTTTAATGTGTTTAAACGTACTGTTATCTTTTCAAATACCAACCCAAATCAGTCACTGTTTTAATGACGTATGTATCTTTTGCAACATACCATTTATGTTTTTTGCAAGAATAATGCTTTGCACGGTGAACCATTTAAGTGGCGTAGCGGACACCAAGAGACAATTGGAGTAGGTGCAAGTGTATTGGATATGGCAGATTAAGTGCTTCTCAAGGCAGTGATGGATTATACAATGGAAGGGGTCTGAATGCTTCCTTGCAATGTTGAATATAAGGAGATATAAAAAAAAGCCGTGGAAACGAAAAGAAAATGCATATGACAGGCCCAGCTGGGAAATGAGTTGTTTTGTGGAAAGTGAGAATGAACAATTGGTAAGCAACAGGTTTTACCAGCTAGCAATCGATAGAAGCCAGCATTAAAGCTAAAAGAAGGAGCTTCAGAGAACACGTTTCTCATCATAATTTCATGGAATGGCTTTATAGGAGATTGCGTGCCCTATGGACACCTTTCAACAATATATTAGTGCCATATAACCTCCTCGTCTGTGAGATGAGTGAGAAATGGGAAATACACTAATATAAACACCAGGGAAGCTCAGTGCCATAAAACTGCCGTTATTCTAACAAAATGAACGATCAGGGCAGTTTTTTTTTTTGTTTTTTTTTTTTGTTTTTTTTTTAACATTGTGGTTAGACAGAAAAAACACTTATTTAATAATATAGAATTCACTGTCTGCATAGATGTGCGAGCAGGACCCTCTTTGTTAATTCTCGTCTTGTCATACCTCTTGAATATATGTACTGTAAGAAGCACTGCGTAAATTGTTGGTGCTATATAAATTAAAGTGATGATAATGTTTTGTTTTGCTGGCTGTTTGTGAAACATGTTCTTTACAACGTCGTGCATTTAAATATGTTGCCTTTTAACACCTTTTATGAACTTCACAAACATGCATCTCTGTTGCAGGTACTCAGGGGAAGTACACACAGTTCCCAATTTTATATGATGTTCTACGTTAACTCTTGCTTTGTCCGTACAAAGACGCCACTGTCCGTGGCAAGGTTTGTGAAGGTGCAAACAGACCCTAGTAAATGTCCGCCATGACAAATGTTGGTGCCTACCCCTGCCCTAGAAGGAATCTGTTCTGATGGTATCATAACCTATGTAGAAGCAGATGTATTCCCCGTATGTTCTTATACTAAAAAATACTAAGCTGGATATGACTATGTATATTATTCAAAGCAGCTTTTTCCAAAACCTCCACTTAGTGACTGGCAGCCAAACAATAATTATGAGAAAAAATAGAGTATGTATCAAATATGATTATGATCAATAAAAAAAAATATCTTGCTGTATCTAGCTGTGTATTTGCCACAGATGTCAAATCAACAAGCCCCATTTTCTTTGCGCTAGTCTCCTTTAATTTGTAGTATATGATGAGCAAATCCTTGTAACGTTCAACAGTCCAACTGCAGTTAAGTGTTCCTTTTACTGAGGATTAAGAGTCAAGTAGTAACAGCTAATCACGCACTTTCATATAGCTTTATGTTTTAAAAAAAGCAGTAATGTAACATAGAATATTTTTTTTTTTCTTAACTATATCTAATGTCTATTAGGTCAGAAATAGATTGTCAGCCGTCCCCAAAACTGTATTATTATATTCCTTGTACTTTGTGCCCGTATGATGGCTATTAAGCAAGTGCTCTCGATATCCGTGCTTTATAAATGGAACTGGACACATGAGTTCTGCAGCTGCTCCAAGACCTGCATCTCTGCTTTATTCTTAGTCAGATTTTACCTATCCGGTTTCTTTCTTGGTTAACATTTCAGGGTTTTCCTGTGGGGCAGTGTTTAAAGAAAAAAAAATTCTGTTAACAACTGGCAAGTGCTACTTGGTTTGTTGCCAAAGAATACTTTGAAGTCGCTGACTCTCATTCTACAAAACGTTAAATAATTTTTTTATTGCTCTACTGTTTTCTTCCTTTCCTTTCCAGAATTTTTTCATCCTATAATACGTGTCTTCTGTTTTCGTTGAAACAATTCGAAAATTAGTAATGTTCAACTGCATCATGGTATATCATAATTACGTTTTTTCTCGTTCTTTAATTGAAAGGCTTTCCCATCCTTAAGCCTTTAAAGCCACTTAGTTGAACAAATGAAATATGCAGCTATGTACCGTATTGGCTCGAATATAGGCCGCACTTCCCCCCCCCACTTTAAGTCTTTAAAGTGGGGGTGCGGCCTATATGCGGGGTCTGGCGCCAGGCAGGCAGCGGGGTTAGGATACAGATCTCTGATACGCCGAGACAGCCTCCCCTGCCAGCACTTTCAATGGGGGGAGTGCCGGCACGAGAGGTTGTCTAAGCGCATCGCGCAGACGTTCACCGGCAGCGGCGATGTGCGTAAACAGCCCCCGCTGCCGGCACGTCTGCTCGATGTGCTTTAACAATCTCCCTTGCCGGGAATTCCCACGGCGGAAGTGCCAGCACTGGAAGTTGAATACGCGTACTGCGTAGCTGTCCCCCGCCGGCCCTGCAAGACCCCGGGGAGTCTGCACCGGTAAGTGTAGGGGGGGGGGCTCTTGGGGGCAGAGTGGCAGCATATCTCAGGAGCAGAGTGCATATCTCGGGGGGGGGGGATAGAGTGGCAGCATATCTCAGGGGGGGATAGAGTGGCAACATAACTCGGGGGGGGCAGAGTGGCAGCATATCTGGGGAGGGCAGAGTGGCAGCATGTCTGGGGAGGGCAGGGTGGCAGCATATCTGGGGAGGGCAGAGTGGCAGCATATCTGGGGAGGGCAGAGTGGCAGCATGTCTGGGGAGGGCAGAGTGGCAGCATATCTGTTCCACTTAGTGGTTTTTTTTTTCCTAAGAAATTTTTTTCTTTAAAAAATCACCTAACTTTTAGTGTGCGGCGTATATTCGGGTGCGGCCTATATCCGAGCCAATACGGTATATTATGAAAATTTTTCTATGTTTCATATTTTTGTGTGTTATTTAGTGAGTATAAAACCACAATAAAAGGCTTTAATATAGGTATCTTGTTTTTAACGGTAATGTTAACTGTCATGCCGTTAAATCCCCAAAATATCAATATATGATGCATATCACAAACTTATGTTAACTTGCGTGTGAAAATTAATTTAAAAAAAAAAAGTAAGAATTTTTTAAATTTGCTTCATACTTTATTTTACTGATACTATTAAAGAGTTACATGACGGTAACTGATATACTTGCGAGCAAGGCCCTCTTTTACCTAATGTATCAGATTGCCTTTGTCTAGTTTTGTCATACCTTTGAAATAAAAATTGTAGGAAGCGCTGGGTAAATTGTTGGCAATATAAATAAAATAATATTAACTAACAAACAAAACTGGTATTTAACTAGAAGTACGTATGCGTGCATTGCTGGTGGGCTTATCAGTCAAAAGGAGATCACATTTATTCTGGACCCAGCGTTATCAGCGTTTCTCTGCGTGAGCATTTAGCCGGAGGCCACACGTTTAGTCTCTTAGGTGATGACCTGTGAGGATGCCGAGGTTCCATTTGTCCTACTTTGTCGTTGTACGGGGATGAACTGCTTTTAATAATTTCTTGAAGTAGTCGGAAGGGCAAACAAGGCTTTCCACTCTATCCTTTAGTACATCATGTAATGCATTGGGCACCCCTTTTGGTACCCAAGCATCGTGCGTATGGCTGGGTGAGAGGGGGGGAGGAGAGCATTAATTATTATGTTTTATTTGTTTAGGGCCAACCGACTCTGGTGTGATGTACGGTGTGGCTTTAAGACAAATGTAAAAGTTATGGAGGGCCATGCCCGTTATATACCTTACTATTGTTAAAACAATGACCATTCATTTTCAATGGTGTTTCTTTTTGAAAAAATATATTATTTGGGATACATGTCATGAGACATGGGTGTAAAATAAAGAAATCAACAGCATTTTGTGCACATTTAAAATTTGGAAGAAGTACCATGCTGTGATATGCGTACGAGTGATTAAATATATTTTTATTAATAAAATGAATGGTAAAAAAGCATTTTCTTTGGTCTATAGGTTCACTGGATTACTGTGAGTTTTTCTTTGACATAGAGGTTTAGGCAATGTTTGTAATTAATTGTAGGGTCCCCCCCCCCAGAATAACAATAATTAATAATCAACACTTAAAATATGACAAAATCAACAATAGTTTTAGATGTAAAAGTCCTCAACAAATCTATGCTTATATATATATACCAACAAATGTAGCTTATGGACAAGAAAAAAAACGGTAAGTGTGAGTTATTTTCTTTTTATTTTTTAACCGTATTGGCCAAATTTAATTTCTCTGTGGGCCAGGGACCTCGTCTCCCAGTGTGTTCATACATACTGTACCATAATCAAGCCGGTAGACGTATATGACAACACTTACTGTGCCTCTCTCTTTATTATACTGTAAAGTACATCTGATCAAAAAAAAAATAGAATGTTGACGTACAGTACTCAGCAAGTGGAAAAAACCAAGAGGAGGAG
This sequence comes from Sceloporus occidentalis, assembly GCA_023333645.1. Taxonomy (NCBI): domain Eukaryota; kingdom Metazoa; phylum Chordata; class Lepidosauria; order Squamata; family Phrynosomatidae; genus Sceloporus; species Sceloporus occidentalis. The sequence continues at coordinate 3,774,642 of JALMGF010000071.1, read as the reverse complement.
AGAAGTCCTAGATTATACTCATGCATATTGTCCATTGTTACAGCAGCCTGCTACACATCTTATCTTTTTTCATAGCTAGCCTATGATATCTCTCTTCATATTTGAACAGAGGACCGGTTTGTTGGGGGACAGTTTTGCAGGCACGATCACATGATTTTGGTCACTTTTCGTGCTCCAGCTGTACTCTTTATCATCCGACAAAACCCTGTGCTTGACATAGGTATTTTGTCTCATGTTTCCATGTAAGTGGGATCTCGCTGATAAATACTTTGTCCCTCTGTGTTGTTTATGCATTCTACATGAATTATTGATATGCTTTCAAGATCTGTATCACCGATAGCCGCCTGAGAATTCTTCCAACTTTCTCAAGTAACCGAGATGAATTTGATACTCTCTATGCACGGATAGGGTAATGTATTAAAAAGCGGTTACTGTTTTACAACTAAGGAAAAAAACCCCAATGGTTATGTTTGATGTACAATAGAAACAAAATCCGGTATAATCTAGGATTTCTGTCCTCCTCCTCTTGGTTTTTCTTTTCAATTGCTGAGTGGTAGCAGGCATATAATTGTATTTCACCTCAAGCATTTAGGCTGTCCTACATGTGAAAGACATTTATGATTACATATTTTGCTTGGGAGATATTTATTAACATAGTGCAGTAACTTTATTGGCATTAAAAATAACCACTTGGAGGCTCTAGACAAAAGCTTTTGGCAAGAAATGCCATGGTCCTAACAGCTTAAAATTATAATGGTTATTTCCCCTTTAAGAGTGCACATTTATCAAATAGCTTTCCATTTTAACCCACTCAGCACCAAAGGGCTGTCGCATACTTTGCACTAGTGTTAGCGTTTACAGCCTTATCTTGACCTATGCAGCACCCCTTACTGCTATTCTGTGTTCCCCCCCTTCCCCATTGATATACAGTGTATGCGTGTGTGTATATATATATATATATATATATATATATATATATATATATATATATATATATATATAATGTATAATATATAATAATTGAGTAGTATTATGGGGCCGTTCTCTTCTAATACAGCATGTATGTGTATATATATATATATATTTATTGGCTTCTTTTCTGGATCAGACACACAGCTTACAATGCAGTAAGACATGGGTACTAAAGAGTACAGTCACATCTCTTACTGAATATCATTATCTGGTCTATACCACTTGCTTCCAAAAATGAGCTCCTACTTGCTACCTTTCAAACTGGAATGTCATGAGACAATGAAGAAAATGATTGATAAACACTAAGCAAGAAATACATGTATTTACATCAAGCAGCCCAGTGGTGGAAATTTTGTTTACACACGTTGATTTTTTGATAGACTTTGAAAAAACATTTGATTTAGATAACATTTGGACGTATTACTGCAAGTAATGGGATATTGCAAAATGGCCATAAAGATGCCAGTAAGAGGCAGAAATGCATCTTTTTAAGTTGCTTTTATTGATAAAGTTTCATAAATCAATATACATTGTTATTGGGATTTAACATTTCTATAAGTGTTTGGAAACCGCTGGAAATATTACATTCCGGCTGTTTGCAAAGTCTTAATGGTGTTTTTTGTTTTCTTTTTGCCCATGTCATTGGTAAACGCTAGACAGATTTCACTACTTAGTTAACTTGGAATTAAAGTGAGGCATATGTGTGTGCATGCTTTTGTGTGTATATGAACTTCAGGACAGGAAATTCATTAAGCCTCAGCCAAACCTCTCCCATAAGACAACTACAATGAGGATGAACAAATAGTATAACTACAGGTAGGTTCACTAAATAGTAAAGGCTGAGAAGACAGCGTTGTCCCCTTAGTCTCTTGGAGGCATGAAAGGTCACTTTTGCCTCTTATCTCTATCCAATGGTACTTAAAACACTTAGGATGACATTAATAGGAGTGATTTATCAGCTCCGGTTTTTTTTTGTAAGCTACCATGTGACAGGAGTACTTTAAAATAGTCCTCTTTTATGTTTTCTGGGAAGTTGAACTTGTGAACCTAACAGCACATTAAGTTAACTGTCATTATGGTTAGTGAGTGGCACGGAGGTGCTGATCTCACCCAGTCCACAGCTGTACAGCTTTACCTGGTTCAGCAGCCTTTCTACCTTATTTTTAACACCCTGTCCCCTTGGTTTGATATTTGGAACACCAACTTGTTATACATGAGATATATATATATATATATATAATGTAATATTTATTGGTTTATTTAGCGCCATTAAATTCCGTAGCACTGTACAGTGGGTAGACAGGACATAACTAGTATGTACATATATGCATACAGTATATCCCTTTGATACACTTACAGTATGTAGTGGTGCTCTGTGTGCATTCATGTACCATTGTAACATAAAAAAAATCGGTAGCTTCTTTAGAATACAATTTTCTATAAAATGAACGTCAGTAAGTGGAAGCGATTACACAGAAATCTAAGATGCTTTTAAACAAGATAAAGGACCATTAGGGTTTCCGTCGCCAACCTGTCTGCATTAAGATGTATCTTGCTTGGCGCCTGCATCAGAGATGATTCATTCAATATGTGTCATATCAAAGTCAAACAGTCCGGTGTAGAGGGAAATGCTAATGCTTATTTGTTTGAGCAATGCCCCCACTGCTCTCTTGCTGACCTTTGCCGGCTCTGTGTAGACCTTGCATTTTTCAGCATCATTTCTGCCGGTGTTCTGTATAGGTAACAGTTTTTCTCTTATTTGTTGATTGCTGAGATTAATAACAAATTGACATTTGAATGTAAGCATGTGGTATTTTGTACCATATAGCCATTATAGCATTTCCCAAAGCTATAATTTTTCGTTCCCCCATCTCTGCAAAACTAAATTACCAGTATACTTTTGGGGTTAAACCCAAGAAGGTTAACACCAATCATGTGCACAGACTGTAAATATATTTTTCAGAGGATCATTTTATAACATTCTTGGATACTCGGAATAGAATTATTTGTGTCCGAGAAACTTATAGTGTAAAAAGACAGGGACTTACATTTCAATTATTCCAGGAAACTTGGTTTTGTGTGTGTGTGATTTGTTCTTTTTTAATGTATTATATTGTCATACTGTCCAGCATGTAGGATTCTGCCATTGTTTAGACTGACCGGCCCTTATAAAAATGCATAACATTAGTAGTTCTTAAAGTGACACTGAATACATCATTTGCACTTTAATGCACATGATCGCTTTGTTGTCCATTTTGCAAATGCATGGGGGGGATGCCGCAGAATCCTCTTAAATGTATTTGCCCCCCGTTCGGCCGAATGCATCTCCCTGCATTTGATATACTCTCCTCCAGTCGGCTCAGTAGAGAATGCTGTGTTCATGGAGCTGTTCAGATCCCTGTCCACATGAATAGGAGTGCATTCCTGCCACTGACTGTCTGCTTTTGCTGCAAGTCTGCCTCTTCTGTGTTTTGGGAAAAATACATATTAAGCAGTGCACTCTAACATGCATTCTTCTTTAGAGGGACATTAGACTGTGTGCCTCATCCACACAGTTGTGAACTCTCAAATTGACTTGTATCATAGAGAAACTACTTATTCCATCTGATGTAGAAATGCTGTGTTAGATGGACAGTTGAAACATAGTATACCTGAGCATTCAAGAAAGGATGATGCCAGCCAGCTTCAGCCACACGGTTTAGTGATATGTGTACATCAACCATTTAGAATTTATTTCCCTGGGGTCTTAAAACTTAAGGTCTTGCAAAACCTCAAAGCAAGTAAGGTGAACTTCATTCCCTTATTTTGCCAGTTTGGAGAACCAACCTAATTGTACTATTCCAAATATATGCAGAGTATTTAACATATATGCTCTCTTCAAAGAGAATAGGCCTATTTTCCTTTGTAGTCAGGTTGTATGTTGTTGTTGTTTTTTTATTATTATTACTTTGAATACTTTTTTGTACATTATAAAGGGGGCGCAATCCCAATGGAAACCCAAAGAATGTTCCTTTTACACTATAATAGTAGTTTATAATATGATTTTAAGAATCTCATTAAGGAGGTCATCCACCAGCATACATCAGCGATATAAGGAGCTCATACTACATTTTAGTGGCCACTGATGACTATTAAAAACTGTGTTTACACTTTGCTCTGAATGCATCTACGTAAGGATGTTTCCGAGTCAGACTTAAATGAAAACTTGTCAGCATTTGGTTTTAATTCAAATAACAAAGCAACTGATTAAGAAGAAGACAAAAAACACCTTTTTAAAAAATTTTGTTTTTAAAAAAAACCAAATGTGGTGCTTGGCACTGGAATTCAGTATGAGTAGTGAAATGTTAATGCAGATACTTCACACCTGTTGACTCACTTAGCTGTATATATATAATTACTAGTGCTTGTAACCTTTTATTTTAAGCTATTTCCTTTACTTATGTTCTCTAAATACTAGAAAAGAATAACAATGTTGCTAAGGATTTCAACTTTCCTTTGTACACCAGTCAACATTAGCCCCAAAAGCATATAAAGATAAACAAGCTTTATTAACAACACATTTAGTATGAACTGTAAAATTCATTTGCCTATGTATTTATATTCGTTTTAGAGGTGTTGGCTATTTTTGTTTGCCAAAAATAGTTCTTGTATATGACAGTAGCTTAATGTTACCCTATGCGATACTATATCACCGCCCCCTTTTTTTTATGTCTTTCACTACAAAGCATTCTTGAACAGAAAACGAATGGAGTGTTTCATACAATAGACACATGCATAATACTAATAATGTTTACTCTTGTGCATATTCCTTTCTGCCTTGCTATAATTTGTATCTGAAATTGTAGCATGCTCGCCAGTTTTATACAGATGGCCATATGGTTATGTGAAGTAAGGTAACTCTACCCTTAATGCTTAACCATCTATACACCAGACATTCATGTACAGTTTGCTCCGTTCTCCCGCAGCCATAAGATCTTGCAACCGAATTAAATGAGGAGTCAGGGAATCATTTTAACAAAAAAAAATCTCTAACAAAATACTGTTGTGAATATGTAATGGCAATGGACTGAGTTATAAATTATTAAAACAATCAACATTTTAAGTAATTCAGATAAAGGCTGTCTGTCTTATTGAATAGGGCATGCTGTGTGTGCTTTTTCTAAGCAACATTCTTTATCTTCCCTTTTATCGTTAAAATAAGAATGTGTCTATTCCGCATTGCATGGCGTCAGGTAAGCTTAAAGTAAAATAAATGTGCTGTCAGAATTTTTTTTTTTTTTTTAATAGTCACTATAGAAACGAGAATAAATTGTCCAACTGGAGGCACACATGGAGGCACACATGGAATTCTGTCATGCCCAGTCTGTCTGATAATGTCACAGGCTTTATTATTTGATCTGTGATTTTGCATCATTTGTATTTAAAAAGAAACCAGGCCTAACCCATGAGAAAACCGAACAGAATTGTTCTCCTGAATCTAATGCTAAGGGTTTAGAAAAAAAAAAAGTGTATACACCAGTGGTTCCCCTCAATTCACACTAATAGTGCAGTATTTAGTAATCGGTTGATGAAAGAAAGAAACAGGGCCATTGGTGTACTTTTAGGACTGGGTTGGGAACCACTGGCAGACAAGTTTTTGTTGAATGTGTTAATAGTGTTGAAATAAGCAGTGCATCTCAACTTGAAGACCTTCTGATTATCTGACAGCATCTCTGTTAGAATCTACATTGCGGTAAGAATGAGACGCTCGTTTTCCCTGGCCTACCACATTGTTATACAAATGCACTAATGAATTAATGTTCCCAGGAGATGTATCGACGAACACAACGATAGTAAGCCTATAAATGTGTAAAACTTGTCTTGTGATACACATGGGAAATGTGTGGTAAGTGGGAATAGATCTCTGGAGTATCATCTTTAGGAAACATATAATTCCGTATGTTAGATACCATAGTCACACAAAATTCCTAACAAAGTCGTAACGTTTAAACATTGGAGTATGTACGTATGAAAATAAATATTTCGGTGTGTACCACAATCTAGAGAGATATTTTATGAGTTAACTTTTGGTTCCATATTTTCACATAAAAATGAAATGGCTTATACTTTTGAAGAAAAAAAAATTAAGTGTTTTATAGTGGGAAATTAGTTTATTTGCAGTTCATTACACGGTGGAAGAATATGTAGTTGATTGCATTAACTCTCTGTTTAAATGTTGGATATAGATGAAGGCCTAAATGGATGCCAAAGTGCTTTGATCTACTTAATATATTAAATACATTTTGCTATTTCTAAAACAATGCTTTGATTTGTTTTGTTTAATATGTCTTTATCACTTATGTTAAGGACTGGTTTAAATTTTTTTTTGCTCCAGAATTCCTCTTTATAATTAACCCATCAAAGCAAAGTCTACCATAATCTCAACCAACCCAAACGTACTTATCCAGCCCACATTTGGGACATGTGCAATTTAATATTTCAACTGAGATTTTGACATGTTGAAAACAAGACACCCCAGGATATTTCACATATATATAACACCAGCCAATGTAAAATGTTGTGGTCTTCATTTTATTTTTCCACACACGTACTTCAGGTATGAATTTACCGCTCCTGGTATATATATCACGGCCAAACAACATCCCAATATGTCTTCACCAGCGTGTGAACTCAACGTGTAGTTCAGCCCAGCTGATGAATTATTAATGAAAGAAGTCAGAACCAAGGTGGCTCAAATGCCTCCATAACATATTTTGGTACTTATGTATGTCTGTAAACAATGGTTAATTGATGCTAGCTGCCAGCATGCCCATCTCTAATGTCATGGTGCGCATGTGCAGCTACGCTTGTGCCTTAACCATGCAAAGTTAACATATTGCAACATAATTTATTATGAGCAATATTAATCAACAGTTGATTTTTCCACCTATTGAGGACACAGCCAGGTTGACCAATGATAAATAAAGAAAAATATTTTTTTTCTCAGGAGCTTATGTGTTTTTATTTTTAAATATTGTAACTCAAAAAAGTGCAGTCCCTCCTTGTGTTCTGGATAGTAATCCATCTAAAGTAAAAAAATCCTTAGCAACCCAGATGGAAAACCATTTGGTTTGAATGTTTTTCTGAGCACCAGTTTATGGCACCCTGTAGATTTCTTATTTTGCTTATTCTGCATTGGATAGATAGGGACTTTTATGACGGCATAGATCAGGTCAAATGAGTTACTTATGTCTCAAGAACAATTACAGTTTTGTTTCTTGGTTACTGTAAATTTGGTCGGGCTTGTACTTCTCTTTGTTAATGTCACAGTTTAATAGAAGATTATTCGTCCCCTATAAAGTGGATACTTTAAAAGCTGGTGTGTTTTATGTTTAAAAGTTGTAGCAAGCATGATTTGGAGGAGGCCAACCTAAGGTTGGAATATAACAATGCTTAGAGGTAACATATGTTTATCCTGGTTTTTTTTTCTCCAAAAAAGTTTCATTCATAGGAGTCTGTTCTGTAAAGGCTGAGTAGGCAATACGAATAACCCGAGAGTCAATTTGTCCTTTCCTTTCCAACTAGCAACTCGGCAGATGGGAATTCACCAAGAATCCTTGGCACTTGTAATCTCTTCGGTTAAGCTCTAGCTTAAGATAGCTTTATATTAAAACTGCAGTTTAGTCGTCTAGTCACCCTGCTTGAAACTGCAGGAAATCTATTACAACTACCTACTTAGGCGGGCAATTGGGTTCCAATCCATTCTCTATTGAGAGATCTTGGCAAATTTACATGAAATCCAGTGAGAACATTAGAAACTGTGCATGAAATACAGTTAAAAATAATACAAATGTTATCTGATTTTAAGCACTAGATTCTGTGATGGTTTTAATCCCAGATGTGAATACCCAAGGGTCCAGACACATTTTCTCCAGCCCCCCCCCCCCCCGGTGCATCAATGAGCCTTGGCCGCCCATTTCGCCGTTTCAGCGCTTTCCATCTTTGAACTACTTTTGATAGGTACTGGCCACTGCAGACGGGAACACTCCACAAGAGCTTCAGTTTTGGAGATGCTCTGACCCAGTCATTACATTTTTTTTCCTAAAGTCAACGCATCAAATTTGAGGAGGGAATGTTCACTTGCTGCCTAATATGTCATACCCACTGACAGGTGCCGTGATAACAAGATTATCAGTGTTATTCACTTCACCTCTCATTGGTCGTAATGTTATGGCTGATCGGTGTATATTTCCTTCAGGACACGTTAAATGGTCAATCCAGCCATTGTATGCAACTTAATGCATATGATAACTAAAATGTCCATTTAAAAGGTCCCTTTTAAAAAATAATTGCGGGGGAATTCTGCATTTGTTCCTTTTGCTGCCCTCCCTATTTTTTTTGTACAGATATGTGTGATATACTTACCACTTGTCGGCTTTATTGCTGGCCGAGGAGCTCTGCAGGTGGTTGTCTATAGAGACCTCCTTGTGCATGCTTCAAGCACCCAATCCGTTTCGGAAATCATTGGACCACTGAGCAGGTGAGAAACAGCTCTCTAGCTGCAACTTCTCCCGAATGCCCTTTAAGTGCATCTCGTCACATGATAAGTATTTAAAAATACGAGAAAAACATGTATTTTTCCTTTATTATTTCACTATATGTGCCAAACCAAATAGTGAAGGTATATCTAAAAGTTGCGAAGTTGAGGTTTATAACATGTGGGAAACAAGAGGTTTAATTACTTACTTATGCTAAAGTAACAAACCGTAAATAGATGATATACATTTCCGCAAGTTTGCAAATATTTTTGCATCTCTACTTCCATTACCCCCTTCTTTTGTGTAATGAGAGTTGTAGTCCAAAAAATGTTTGTTTTTTTAAATTAAAGTATAAATGTAGTTAAGGTAATGTGCATTTGTGTTTTATTTGATTTTTAATTTATAGGTGCCTCTCTTTCTTCTTTAACTGTTACGCACCAGATGTTCATTAAACATGCAAGACTCCTGCTTTTGGGGGTGTTGTTACAATATTGTGGGCAACCCCATTGCAGTGATTTCACATAGGGGAACCTACAGGGCCTCCTGTGTATGAGATGCGTGATTGGAATGCTTAGTCCAGTTTGTCAGCTAGGGGCCACATACATGGCTGACACTGAAAAGAGTTAATGTGGGTACATTTTACAGTTCATTACATTTAAATAACCTTACATTAAGATGTTAAGAAGTGAAAATAAGGACTATGTAAAAGAAACCATCTTCATGTTTATACTAAAGAATCCCTTAAACAATCTGTTCTCAAGATTGGCATTTCTATTTCTCCATATTATTCCATGTCCTCCAATATAGGTTATTGGGCAGCCTTTGTAAAGGTGCGAAGAAGAGAAAAAACATGTACGGGGAGGCAATGGTTAAACTAGTCCTGTAGCAAATCCCCCTGTTAATTTTGTGCATTTTTAAACCAGATACCTACAAAGCCATTATCGTGACTGTAAAACAAAAAGAACACGTTATAGGTAGTTTATAATAAACTGATTTAGTTATGTTAGCCACAAAAGTGACATTATCTCTTGATACATACATAGATATGAATAACAGTTGCATCTGCATGGTACAGCAGGCTGTGTTTCTTTGTTACTATGACTTTTTAAGATATATATGGGATGTATTTTGGCTCCAAACCGTTGTAAGAGCAATGTATTCTAGAATTTGTAAAAAGTTCCCTAATAAGTATATTGCATAGGAATTATTGAATGTTAACACATTACAACCAAAACAAGCCCCGCATTAAAGGCTAAATATATACATTTACTTACTTACTGTTAAACTGAGTTCTAGATTTTTTATTTTTTTTTTGTATGGAGTGACTTGTATTATTTCCATAAATGATACATAGGATACTAAAAAATGTTAAGTCATTTTTATAAAAGCAATAATTTTCTTGTAATAAAGTAGAAGTGTGATTTGTTGATTGGAGATGATTGATGTTTCCTCTAATACATCTCCAGTAGTTGTAGGTGTTATTGCTGGACAGACGTTTGTGGTAGAAATTATCTGGTTATGAGTGGTCTGGTGTGTGCTGACAGAAAAACAGTGAACTTTATGGGAACATTATTAAACTCTATATAGCCCTTTGGGGACTAGAACTTAGTCACATTCTTAAAAATAATAAAAGTGATTATACAAGCGCTATTAATGAATTCTATACAATAATACATTGTGTATATAGAATGGACCCCGAACAACTATATACTGCTACTTGACACAATTGGTTGAAAAAATTGAAAAACACATTAGAAAACGTTTATTTATGGAGCCCTAACTGATTCCATAACACTATTACAATAGTGGTGCAATTTTCATTCACATTAAAATGATCAATGTGCAATTTGACAATAGAACGTACAGGGAATTTCAGAGAATAGGTACAGCACTGGTAAAATCCTCCATAGGCAAGTGGGAAGGGGTGATAACAACAGAAATGGAAGGGGCATAGAGGGTGGTTAGGAGTGTATTTGCAGATAAGAGCCGTTTAAAATGAATTCTGTAAGATATGGGGAGCCAGTAGAGGGATTAGATGGCGTAGTTGGGCCTTGTCAATTCATGTCAACCAGTGAATAAGAAAAAAGGTCAAAAACAATGCTGTTCCAAAGTTAATATTTCATACTGGCCTATGAAACTTTACGTCAGGGGAAAATTGGTAGATTAAATGGACCGAATGGTCCTTATCTGCCATCAAATTGTTTCTATGAGTTAAATTAACAGTGTTGTAAAAGTACAAAATATTTTTCCTTGCAATGCTGGCTATAGCAACTGGGAGTTTGGTGCATTAGCCGTCACTCTAAAAATATATTTGTAGTTGCCAGCCCATGTTACAGCTTAATATGATAAGTGTGCACGATAGAACACTTATTTATAATGGCGCTAACAAGTAATGTGGTGAGATTCTGATTACATCCATTGTCACTCGTTTTACTTTATATTGCAATGTGATCTATTGTACATTATCACACTATAGTAGTTGCAGTCCCAGAAGTTGCTTTCTGCAAAGGAATGATAACCATAATAAAACAAGTCATACATGGATTTTTGAAGCACTCTTTAATGAATATTGTGTTGAACAGCAAAGTACCGGTATATCTAGCTGCAACAAAACCACTTACATTGTTCAAGTCCAGTCTGATAATTCTAAAAATTCTCTTTTGGCGGAGTGCCAGTAAATCAGGAATTGTGTTTTTCTCACAGCAGTGGTCTGTTTGGGGATTTTTGACAACATAGTTTCATAGCAATAATAGCCTAATGCGGCAGTAATTAGTAATTGGGTAATTAATGCCCATACTGCCTGAGATCTTTAAATGCCCACTAGTCAGACATTAGTGAAGTATAGATATTTTCTCTATATAACATAAATAGTTTTATTTAGCCAAAATAAGCCATGCCAATTGTGTAGTTGCATAGTATATAGAAAAAAAAATCTATAGCAAAGCATCTACATAATTACAGAACTACATATTGTTTTTGTTGTCTTTTAAAAGCATAGAAGAGCTTTCAGTATTTGACCTCTGATAAACTGTGTTTTAACACTGTTAAAAGCAAAGCTGCACGAATAACCAAAACCAAGAGACATCCAAAAGCAATAACATAAACAAATGGTATAAATACAAGGTACCAAGACTGTTTTAACAGCGTTGTTTGGAAACGATCACAAAAGATGGCATGCTGCTTTCCCTGACCTATTAAGAACATTACATTTTGAAAGCATGGCCGTTAAAATGAATAAGTGGCAATATTAAAAAGTTAAACAAATGCCAAAAAACATTTTCCAGAGAACTGGGATTGTAACAATGCCATTAATGAGGGCAAAGAGGTTTTAATGCAATTTGCACGTTCTTAAGTTTCAAAAAGAGGTTTTCAGTTAGTGCATTATTAATGGGCTGCACATCTGGAAGTGTGTAAAAGCTATAGACATTGAGCAAGTGCAGGGTTCCCCCACTAGGCCTGATTCTGACTTTTCCCCCCATCCCCAGTGAAATGCTTGTTTTCAGAAGACCGAGAGAAGACCATGACAATATCCAGATAGTATGTAAACATTCTGTACAGCGGACATGTTTATGAGCCTGACAGTAGACGATGGTTTGAGACTATATAATGCAGCAGTTATGAAAAACATCTGACTTGTCATGTATTTCTTTGATTTATGTTTCTATTTTGTTTGTGTTGTATGTGTATGTTTTAACATTTAACAAACTAAATAGGGTATTTTTAAGTAAGGTACTTCTATTTGAATTAGTTTCACATACAAATGCAATTACTACTGTATTTGTGAAGTGAAATTGATGGGGACGCTGAATCCCAGTGTGACAGTATAGATATTGATGTCTGCTATAGATTAAAACACATTTTAACCAATAAAGATTCTCATTTTCTTCTGTTTCTCTGGTTCAGGATATAACTTTGCTAGTACCAATCAGTGCCACCCAGGCCTTCGAGGCCAAGGAGCCAACATGTTGGAAATGCTAGTCCTAACATTTGTATGAACCCGTGGAGCACAACTCCAGGCCTTAAGATGTTAGATGTGTAGGGGCACTGAGATGGGTTATGGTAACACATTCATGTTTAATTGGTTACTAATTTCTAGACCTTTAGAAAAGTATTTATCAGAGACTTTGAGGTAATAAATAGCAAATGCGCTGGGTCTTTGTATTGCTTTATATTACTGTTAATTGTAATCAGATAAGCAGTATTTTGACACTTGTTAGTGACATGTAATAGGTGTGTGGTCCCCTTAAATTTTCATGTGGTCCCTTTTGCAAGTGCATGGATTTTGCAAGAAAAGCTTTTGACTTAATGTGTTACTTTATATTTGATGGTTAGTTACTGAAAAATACAAGGGTTAAAATCACGTTACACATATCATAAGTTACAACTGTGGATCCAAATGTAAAATCGTGCATGTTTTAAAACTTGATGCACCTATCAACATAGATTTTGACCAGTCAAACTTTGTAATCTATAGAAACAGTCATTGTGTCCTGGGATACTTTTCCAGAGAGTTCTCCAAATATGCTCATAAACAAAGTGGTAAAATGATATTATGGTGTTGAGTTTCTGCATTACTTTTCATTCATTACCCCAATGGGAGGGTTCATTCTCTTCCATAGGAAGCACAAGCTTAATACTGGGCCAGCCAGCTGCATATGAATAAGAGAATCAGAAATTTTAGTAACATAGACCTCAGGGACCATTATGTCTCATTTCTCCATTCTTGATTTTCCATCTTTACTTTTTTTTTTATGCGCCCTCATATTTCTCTATGCTTAGAAAATCCCCCTGCCTGCTGACAGCTCTAGGATTTTTGTCCTATAAAATCCATGTTACAAGTGTTATGGAACAGAAGCATAACCTTTGTCTGTGACGAATACTGAAAGTCAGGTGTTCCCTGTAGTCATGTGAGACATTGCAGACTGTAACTCTCTAAATTTCAACAGGTGGCCTAATACACACACTGTGAGATGGAGCCCATGTTTGTCACTCCTTAGCGACCATTTGGGTTAACGTAATGTAATAGAAACCAGTTACTCACAATCTTGTGTGCAAAAATGCAGCCCTCACTCATATCCTCTCAGCAGTTTGAGCCTTTTATTTTTATTGAAAATGCTATTTTTTGATGTTACCATCTGAATGCTATATAATCATACTTCCTGGGTCATCTTCCCTCCTCAATGAACCACGCTATTCTTATTCAAGTAAGTGAGGTATAATTTGTAACCTAATGGTTACCACAAACTAGCTTTAAACAGTGCTGGAAAAAGTGGGCCGGGATTGCACAAACATTCTGTCGCACCTGTCATGCGTATGGAATAGCAGATTTTTCATTAACACGCCACACCCGCAAGCATTAGAGAAAACCTAGACACATATTGAATGGATCACCTGCCATATGTTAAGGATTAAATCTGTAATTTTCCATTTTTCATTGTCTCATCAAAAGCTTTTAAAATGTGTGATTGGTATACCCTAGCAGCCTCCTTAAGTAATGGTCAGATACTTTAGTGTTGTCCTTATATTGCTAATTTGGATTTGTGTTTGTTGTTTCTGACCCTTGGTTTGCCTGACTACGCTCCTGCCTTGTGATTCTGCTACCTGTGTATCATACCTGTGTATCTCTGACTACCTCTTCTATGAACTGACCTTTGACTTGTATGGCTACCTGTTTTGTGTATGAAACCCAGCTGTGTCTGACTATCCTTCCTGCATTAACCCGTGATACCCTGTATTTCCTGTCCACAGTTTACCTAAACAGGTGTGATTGGCCCCCTGTTGCTGGTGGGCCCTTGGCATGTGTCTACTTTGTCCTCTTATTAATCCAGCTTTGCCTATAGGGTAATAATTGCATGTTTGGTCAGTTTTTTCTACCTCTTTAATAGTGACTTTACAGATTAACTGTAGCTGATACCACTGTATTCTTGTGCACTAACAACTTTCTTAATTATTATGTTTGCTAATAAAACACTAGTGTGGTGGCATACATATGCATAAGAAATACAGTTGTGTGAAATAGAAAGGACATCCTATGAATTCTGATACCATAAAAATTAGGTAAATGCAACCGCAGATTAACAACTCGTGGTATGTTACACCGTTTCATGATTTATTCAGCAGAAATAAAGCCAAAATGGAGAAGCCATTACTTTATTACTCAGCTTTTGGACAGATGGCTTAACATTTGGAACTAAAATACTGTGGTATACGGAGAAGTTCATGGTCGACTCAATGACTGCAAGGTTCCCAGGTCCTATGACAGCAAAACAAGCCCAAATCATCATCCCTCAACCACCATGCTTCTGATATTCTTGTTTGTTTGTTTTTTTGCAATATCTCTGAGCATTGCTTGGTCTGACCTTGGAGTGAATTTGCTGGGACCTCCACTGGGAAGATTGACAACTGCCTTGAATATTTTAAAATAATATTTTTCACTGTAGAATGTGGACTTTAAATTGTTTGAAAATGGCCTTATTACCCTTCCCAGATTGATGGGCAGCAACAATTTCCTCCCTAAGATCATTGCTGATGTCTTTCCTCCTTGGCATTGCATTAACACACACCTAAATGCTCCAGACCAGCAAACTGCTAAAACTTCAGCTTTTATAGAGGTGATGATCAATTAATCAAGGGCATTCGATTAATTGCACCTCTTTGCTACTTAGTGTCTTTATACCTATAAAGGCCGCAAGGTTCTACTTAGTTTTTCACACATGGCTTCTCCATTTTGGCTTAATTTTTGTTGACTAAATCAGGACACTGTGTAATATGTCATGTGTTGTTGTTCATCTGAGGTTGCATTTACCTAATTTTTAGGCCTCCTAAGGAACAGATGATTGTTATTATGTCCTGATAAATCCATAGAATTCCTTTATACACAACTTTGTCTCTACAATTTCTACATCTCTGTTGAGTCATCCTTAGATAAAATAGTTATCCCTGCCAAATGTGTCTTATGCCCAAAAACTGAATTTTCCAATGTGAAATAAATGTTTTATGACTTCATTGGATCAGTTACAACTAGGAATGGATTTTATGGTGAGAACTGAAGTGCAGAGTTATGGAAGCCACATTGCATTACAAAAATGAATAATAAAAAAAAAAACATTAAATCTTCATAAACAGACACGGAAATCATATGTATTTAATTCTACCTTGTATTTTTAAAGCATTTAACATGCTGTATGATAAAATGTATTGTACTGTGTTGCTTGAGTCTGAAGGAGCCAAAAAAGCCCAGTAGGATAATCATACTCTTATGTCATGTAATATTAGCTGTCTTCGCCAGCACCACTTGTGTATTAGAA
Organism: Sceloporus occidentalis; assembly: GCA_023333645.1. NCBI lineage: Eukaryota > Metazoa > Chordata > Lepidosauria > Squamata > Phrynosomatidae > Sceloporus > Sceloporus occidentalis. Next base: position 3,758,846 of record JALMGF010000071.1, on the reverse strand, counting down.
TTTTTTTATATAAATGTACCAGTCAGATAGAAGACATTAGTTACATGCTCTATATGCAATGTTCTGGGATAGAATTTATGTGTATGAGACAGGAATGTATTAAGGTATCTTATCTAACCATGATTTTTTATGTTTTAACCAAGTTATCACAAGAGTATATACTAATGGGAAGTTTGTAGCTGCAGTCCCTCTTTGTTGTGTGGTGAGACCACTATACAAGAAAAAATATTTGAAGCAGTCTTTGCAGAATTTGGAGATTGTCTCATTTCATAAATATTTGCTACAGGCTCTTTTTGTGGAGTTGCAAGCAGATTAACAATCCACAATACACTTAATCTTTCACTTCAAAGACACTTATATTGTATACATTGTTACAAAGTTATTTTTCTCCTCATGTTTTACTAATAAAAGGTATGTTTATACAGATGGATTGATTGTTTTCACAGCTACAGCTCATCTTCCATTAAATGGTATTGGCAACTAGTTTTAGAACATTTTCTTCTGTTTTCATATTTCTTAGAGGCAATATTGAAATCGTGCTGGGGAACAAGATAATTTTGGGTGAATGCTACTGGCAGTGATGTAGAATCTGATAGGAAAAATGCATTCTTTTTTGTCCAGATCAAATTTTAATTCAGTTGTAGAGATGCCTTTTAATATGGGAGGACATCTCACATGGAGCAGAATGTTTGATTATTACATTTTGATACTTTTGAGTATAATATTTACAGCATGTGGGGGAAATGAACCCTAATGCCATTATATTCACTTGCATGTGGTACTGTTTGTTGTTACTAAAGCACAAAATATAAGCTTTATTTCAACACATGGTCTGAATTCCACCTTGATTACTTTTAATGAGTTTTGCTTCAGCATTTTTTCCCACCACTTAAGCAGTGGTTGTATGTTAAGGAGATTTATCACACAGCTGAGATGAAGTATTTTGCTCTTTCGATGGCATACGAATGCAAGCCATAAACCGTGGCAGCTTGTGCTGTCAGCCAGTACTCCTGTTGAATGCCAGTGAATAAGAAACTTTGCAACAAACGAAGAAATATTAAGGTTAGCAAATAAATCAACTCACTTAATAGTCTTGTAAAATAATGGAGTCTGATACAAACTTCACACCTTCTAATTCTTATATTAAGCTCATGTTTGAGCAAATCATACAGATTCATAGTGTCAATTACTTTTTCAATATTACATCCGTGAAAAAAGTGAGTTGTATGCATAAAATAAAATGTGTTTTCATTTACTATTAATAAAGGTTTGCTATCAAGGATAGGGGCGTTAAACATAATGTTTTCAAGTGGTTAACCATTTGATACCGAAGGCACCAATGGCATTAAAGGGGTTTAGAGGATGTTTTGTTTATATTTACACACAAATAGGCTAATGCATATTATTCATATTGACCATGTAAATCAAGAACAAGTTGAGGTTATTACGCTAGAAGAATTTAAAATAGCAATAGGCATAAGACTATCCTTAATATAATTAAGGTTTTTATAGCAGTAAAAAATGGCAGACTAGATGGGATAAATAATACTTATCTGCCCTCAAAGTCTATGTGTTTATATGAAAGTTGAAGCTGCCCCTAACAATGTGTATTAAATGTATATACAGAACATTTGGCATAGGTGGTATATGCATTCAAGTCACTTTTAGGTACAAAATATTCAACAGTAGATTGATACTCTGTGATTGCTTATTACTCTGCTTATAAGTAACAGTTCCATTCATAACAGTCCACTCAGAAATATTGTACAGTTAGTCCATGTTTTTTTTCCTTTTAATCCTTAGTAGCCACCTGTGCCAAGTTGGTAAATCTGGCTATAGAAAAGGATGCGTTTCCATTTAAGAAATAGTGAGTGAACTGTTTTGGTTTTTTTTTTAATGATTTTAAGATGTTTGCTAAAGATATTAAAATAGATGTTCCTTTTTTTATGATAACTATAGTAACCCAGAAACATGGAATTTCACAACAGATAAGAACCATTCGGCCCATCCAGTCTGTCCAGATTTGTTTATGTAAAGGATTCAGACCCCTATCAGTTCTTGGTCTGGTCCTCCTTTCAAATACCCTTGCCTCCTGTACTTTGTTAAATTCTTTAAGTATTAAAATGTTTCTCAATTCATACCTCCAAACTATACATATAGTTACTTTCCTGATAAGTAAATTGAATTGACCAGCTTCAAAGATGTCCCAAATAGGACACAGGCACAGGCTAACCAGATGTAAAAATTCACAAACAAATTTGCACACCTCTCTTACCCCCCAAACAACCAGACAAACCCATGCATGGCTGGTATCATTGTACTCATGAGATGTTGGCGTGTTTTTTGACAGTGACATTTATAACAACAACAAAAATTACAACCACAAAGATTGCCAAAGGCTGGTAGTAGAATTCATGCATGGATAGAGTTAAAATACTAGCAGTATTTCTAAATACTTTTTAGACAAATATTCAAATCTATTTAGCACGCTTTTTCATTAGCTTTTGTAGTTGAGTAAAAGAGTTTTCAAATAAAAGTCAGAAAAACTCTGTTTTCATTTTTTCACTATTTTATCTATAGAAAGCCTTTCTTGTCCTGAAAAGAAAAAAAAAATCAATATATTATTTGTGTGGGTACTCCTAAATGAGAGAGAAGAAAATTACAGCTAAACATGAGCACTGCAGCCATGGTCACGAAGAGTCCCATGGAGTAGCCCATTTTTTCTTTGGAGAATTCACGTAGAACTTCTTCCTCTGTAAACACCCCTGTTATACATGTCACCCTATTTCTTTCTATTAACAAGGGTCCCTCGTATTTTTATCTTTTGTTCCTCCAGGACAAAAGTATTTATTTAAGCAATTGATCTAGATCTTTATCCTCATTTATGTAATTCCCTTCATTTGTCTGAGTTAATTATTCCTGGTTTATGATTTCTTCTCTTGCTTTACCCTGGCTATTTTATCCTCCCTGTTTATTTGTCTCTTAAATAGTTCAATTTCTCTTTGACTCCTCTAAACATGTCCAAACCATCAGAGAATGACCTTATAGTAATGTAGCACTAGTGTAGCCTGGATCTGCAGCCAGTGTTCAGAAGAAGCAACTAAAGAATTCCACAGTGTATTCTGAGAAATTGTTACTGTTACTTAAGTGTATTGCTATATAGTGGATATGATATTCATATTAAGTGTGTGTTGCTTTTGTGCTTGGTATTTTTTAAACGTTAGCTCACTTTAAGAAATATGTAGCTTCATATTTATTTATTTTTTTGAGGTGACGGGTCTGCGTAAATGATATCTTATTTTTGTATGTGCTCAAATAAAAGTTTCATTCAAAATCATTGCGTAATGCCCGTCAGATTCAAGGAACCACAAATAAAATTTGGCATTTATGAAATAACCTTTTTCTAATTGTAAAACTGACAATCACCGTCAGTGTTTAAAGAAGTGTAACGGAGGTTATATTATTTTTCCCTTCCAGTGCTTTTTCTGGGAGCAATATATTAAGAGCAATTTTTTGTGCAGTATTTGGCGTGCAAAATATTTCATTTTTCATTACTGTTGTCACAGTTCAAACTTTTCATCATTTAAGGAGGCTATTGAAAAATTGATGGTATGTTTGTACCAGAGAGACATCCAGTAGGCTACAGTGTTGATTTATGGCACAGTGATCACAGTTCAGTGCCTCCCTCTGTTACTGGTGGAAGGCACTTTGTCACTGTCCCAGAAGAGAAATCAAGCTAGTGAAGTACCCGGCTGTCTGAGCTGAGTGATGCATGCTGTTTCTTCAAAATATGAGAATAAATTATTCACCTTTTATCTTGTTTTGATGCGCATGGAGCGAACATAATGCTGTTTATAATATGATGCATTTTTGCCACTCTTGAGGTTTTACTTTTAATTATTATATCTTTCTTGAAAGAATGCCAATAACCACCTCAAGCAGTTTAAACCAGTAGAAAACATGAAGAAGCAAATGTAATTTGCCTGACATATACAAATGTACCAAATCCCCCCTTTAATACTTTAGTCTGAACCCACACATGAATTAGTTTCCTTCTGTGTGTTCTGCTTGGTACTATGTAACAGCAGTAACTTCCACTGCTACAGAGTCTTCAAAAATGGTTCAAATGCTGTGCACTTGGTTGCCACCAGATTTTGCAGCCTGCTATGTTATGGACATAAGGCAGGGCAGAGGTTCCTGCAAAATAACTGTAGTGATATGTAGCCATATATATTCTTCCAGTGGTATTCAAGAAAACAGGGACACACTCAAACAACCAGATCATCAAGCCAGGAGAGTAATTGAAGTCTGTCAATATAGGAAAGACAAAGTCATACATAATAATCAACTATCATCAGAATATTTAGATATATAAATCAGCACACTGTCATGTACTTGGCCAAGGAGCCCCAATTTGTAGGCTTCTTCCTCGGTTGCCAGTAAGGGCACCACAAGTCACAACAACAGAAACTCATGTGGTTGGTCATTGGCACGTCCACACTGCCAACTCTTGCAGACACAGCTGGTGTCTCCAACTTTCAGCAACAGGTAGGCAGAAGATCATTCTCTGGATGGTACTTACCTATCCCTGCTCCAGTAATTAATTGATTAGGTGTTCTGTGCCCCTAGCTTTCTAGTAACCTGTTGCTGACTCGTGGCTTTCATTATTTGACTTTTCTCTAGAATTTTGTTGTAAGCTCTCCTCTGGTTGTCACCCTTCTTGGTCCTGACCTCCTGGTTTGATGTTGACCGGCTCCTGTTTTTTGCTCTCCTTTATGACAGCATATACCAAAAGGGGCAATCAGAAGTTAGCGACTCTGCATAGCTGTGTCTGGGAAAATGTATATGTTCACAGAAGCTTCTGCAGTGTTTGTGTTTAGCTGTAATTTTCTTCTCTCTCCATTTAGTGTACTCGCACAAAGTTGGTGATCGTTTCAGACAGTCTTTGTAAAGGTGGATATGGAAAATGTAGAGAACGTCAGGACTTTACTTTTATAAGTAAATTTATAAGATGCTCTTTCATGGGCTGCTGCAGTAGAGAAACTAGTGAGCTAAGGCCTTTGTGCAAGCTAGCTTGTAGCCCCCTCATTTATAATTTATGCGATAATAAATAAATTACATTTTTATTTGTTTAATTTAATCTTCTTAATTGGTTTGAATTTCAAGGGACGTGAAAGAGAATCGCAAAATTGAGGCCAAAACAGCCAAGTTGGATTAACAGCTGAATTGGAGATGTTCCCGACTATTTTGGCCTCGGTTCTGAAATTCTCCTATAATTTTCTTGAAATGCGTTCTCCATACGTTCCCCGTGTTCTTATATCCCTTGTTCTTGTCACAGCTTCCATGTAATATCCCCAGCCTGATTTTAGATCCCCTACTATCATATGCTTTTCCCTCAGGCATGTATTATAACTCTCAGCCTCTATGGGGACTTTGCCTGGTGAACGAGCATTTCCACATCATTCTATAAGGTAGATTTAGATAAAGTATCATCCTATGTATTAACATAGCAGCAGTATTTATCAAAATTGTAACAGTACCTTTACATATTTTGCAAGGATTTTCTAAAGAACACATGAGACAACTCTCCTTAAACAAATAAGCATCCTAAAGTTTTTATTAAGGTAAATAACAAATACACATATATAAGACACCAAATTATTTTAAAAATAAATAATGTAAAGGATGCACCAAATATAAAATTAGCTGTGTGGAACAGTTCCACACACACACACACCTAATAAACTACATTCTAAAATCCGGAGAAGAAACATCTATGTACAAGTAAGCATTTTTTCTGCAAACACTACCCTTTTTGTAATAAACAGGAATTTTTGTATCTTGTTTTTATTTCTTATCTCATTTAGTGGACAGATTTTTCCACTTTTCAATATCATTACAAACACATTTATATAATAAGAACATAATGTCTCAATTCATTTTAGTATCTTTTACTTGGTTCTCATTGTTCTCATATACCAATCTTAAATTGTTGAATATATGAAAAAAGTTAATGGTTTTAAGCCTGTGCTTGTTTATTCTTTAGCTTTTTACTATTTGCGAAGAACAGGAGCAGTAATCTTTGTCCAATTAAAGGGACAGTACCATCATTCTCATTTTTGGCTACTAAAAGGATCAATATGAAGTATAAAAATATTGACGGGTGGTGCTTCCCCCTGCAGCGGGAGTGTTTCCTGATATTGGGGTGGTCGCGGTTGCTGTCCTCTTTCTTTAAGGACGTTCCCCTACCCAGTAGTCACTTCAAGTGTTGTCTTTTTACCCTTCTCCCCCCCCCCTTTTTTTTTCTCTCCCTCTTCTTTCTTTCTTTCTTTCTTTCTTTCTTTCTTTCTTCTCCCTTTCTTTTCCTCTCCTTTGCTCTGTGCTATGGCTCCGGGAGGGGTGCAGCGCCCGCCTTGTGCCCGTCGCTCCCTCACTGTCGTCTCCTATAATGTTAAAGGTCTCAATATCCCTGAAAAACGCTCTCATTTACTGAGAGATCTGAGATACCATAAGGCGTCTGTTGTCTATCTTCAGGAGACGCATTTTAGGGCACCCAGTCCTCCTACGTTGCTCAATGCCCATTACCTGATAGGGTTTTTCAGCGATAACGTACAGTCTAAGTCCAGAGGTGTGGCTATTCTATTTGACAGGCACACGCCGTTCCTCGAGAAAGCTCATATGTCTGACCCGAATGGTTGGTTTCTTTTTGTTAAAGGTACTATCGCAGATTCTCTTTACACTTTTGCCAATGTATACTTACCCAATAGGCAGCAGAATCGCTGCCTCTCTAAGATACTTCGACTATTGCGCTCCTTCCAAGAGGGTCTCTTGATCCTGGGTGGAGATTTCAATGTGGCTTTTGAACCCAGGGTGAATACCTCCTTAGAGCACTACTGCACTCCCCCGCATGTCTCCCACAAAATTAAGGCTTTACTCCATGACCTTCAACTGGTAGACTGCTGGAGGGCGCTTCACCCCTGCGATAGGGACTACAGTTTTTTTCTCCACTGCCAAACGACTCTATACTCGACTTGACTACCTCTTTATACCGTATTATCATCTCCCCAAACTGTTGTCTGCACGTTACGGACTGATTACCTGGTCGGATCACGCCCCGTTGATACTGTCTCTGACTTCGACACTGACCCGACCGACGGTGCCGACTTGGAGGCTTAACGAATTGCTCTTTTCGGATCCAGTAGTTCAGGCTGACACGCAATCACTCTTGCTTACCTATTTTGCTGATAATACCACCCCAGATGTCCACCCCCTGACTGTCTGGGAGGCACATAAGTGTGTAGTCCGCGGCCACTTCATCAAAGTCAGGTCTGAGCGGAAGAAGGAGGCTGCGGCCGCCCTTGGGAAACTGTACCAAGACAGAGCGACACTGGAACAAGCCCATAAAGATACTCTTACTAATGATGCCTTCCAACAATTGGTCCTCTTGCGTAGAGATCTCTCTTCATTGTTGGTGACTAAAGCGAGATGTTCTTTCCTGCGGTTGAGGGCCCTATATTATGAACACGGGGACAAACCCGGTAAATATTTGGCTAGGGCTCTGCGAACCAGCAGCAGGCAATATTATATCCCTAAAATACGTTCCTCGACTGGTTCCCATTTCAGACTTCCCCATGAGATTATGTCGGCTTTCACGGACTATTACTCTACTCTTTATAACCTGTCCAGTGCCCCTTCCCCTGCTGCGCAGGCTTCCCGTTCCGTTAGAGTGCGTGATTACCTTTCCAGGACTATACGGAGGAGGCTTTCTGTGGAGGATGCTAACTGTATAGAGACTCCTATCACTCTCTCTGAACTAGAAATGGCGATTAAAGCGTCCAAACCTGGGAAGTGCCCTGGTCCCGATGGGCTCCCTTTACTTTATTATAAGAAATGATTAGGGGTCTTGGGTCCTCGGATGGTGACCTCTTTCAACTCTATTCTGGAAGGTGGTGACATACACCCGCATACTCTGATGGCTAACATTTCTCTGATCCCCAAAGAAGGCAAAGATCTGGAACAATGCAGTAATTTCCGCCCTATTTCCCTGCTTAAATTTTAGCCACTTTGATGCAGAGGTTTATTCCCTCCCTAATTCACCCTGACCAAACGGGTTTCACGCCAGGACATGAGTCCCGGGATAGCACGCTCAGGGCGGTGAACTTGATTCACTCCGCGATAGCCTCCAAGACTGAAACCATCCTCCTGTCAACAGATGCTGAGAAGGCCTTTGACAGGTTGGATTGGTCCTTCATGTTCGCAGTCTTAGATCATATGGGTTTTGGACCCAACATGCGGCGCTGGGTCTCTTCCCTATATTCCCACCCCTCGGCTAGGATTCGGGTTAACGGAGTGTTGACTGACTCCTTCCCTATCGCGAATGGGACCAGGCAGGGTTGTCCGCTCTCTCCCTTGCTTTTTATTTTATCTTTAGAGCCTTTTATGCAATCTATCCGTCGGAATGTGGACATTCCGGGCCTTCTTGTGGGTGAGACCAGGCACAAAATTCTAGGGTACGCGGATGACTTGCTTTTCATTGTCACGCAGCCACGGCTATCGCTGTCGGTTATTCTCCGCGAGTTTAAGGAGTATGGGGAATTGGCTAATCTAAAAATTAATACTTCCAAATCTGAGATCTTCAACATTACCATGGAGACGCCGGCTGCTCTGCATTTGCGTTCCTGCGAGGGGAAACAAAGATACCTGGGGGTCTGGCCCACGCGGGACTTGTCGGACCTGTACCGACATAACTTTCTTCCCCTACTAGCGATTGTTCAGAGAGATCTGAATAAATGGTCCCCCCAACATATATCATGGTTCGGGAGAATTAACGCTCAAAATGGTGGTTTTACCCAAGCTTTTATTTTTGTTCCAATCTCTGCTGATAGAGATTTCCCGGGCCTTTTTTACTTCGGTACGGTCTATGTTTTTGCAATTTTTTTTTATTTTTTTTTGTGGTCCAGGGGCTGTCCCAGGATTAAGTTCACTACGTTTGCAGACCTAATTTGGATGCGGGGCGGGCCTTCCGGATCCCTGTCTGTACTACCAGGCATGTCATCTTTTGCAGGCCCTGGAATGGTCCCATCGCCCTGCACATAAGCTGTGGGTCGGTGTTGAGACCCAGGCAATTTCTGTACCGCTGTACCACCTTTTGTGGCTCCCGCGCCATCACTCCCGAGCTTTAGCTCGACGTCATCCGTTTGTGAAGGCTACCCTACTCACGCTCCATTCACTGCATCTGATGCACTCCCTGATGTCGTATCCCTCGCCCCTGACGCCTATCATAAGTAATCCCGACTTTCCACAAGGACAGGTTGCTGGTCCTTTTTTGTCCACCGTGCTGACGGACCGGGCTCCAATTTCTGACTTCCTACTTAACAATGGAATACGACCCTTGACTTCGATTCTGCCGGACAGACCTCTTACTGCCCTAGACAATTTTCATTATCATCAACTGCTGAGTTTTTTCTCTAAGTCCTTACGAAAACATGCCATGACGCGTGCCCTTACTAATTTTGAACTCTTGTGTAGGAGGCCGTCCCTCCCCACGGCATTTCGATATTGTATCAGCTGCTTCTACAGGAGCACAACGCTGTCCCTTTACACTTCCAAGGCTTTTGGGAACAGGCGCTACAGATCTCTTTAAGTCCCAAGGATTGGGGTAAAATTTTTCTCCTCGCCCATAAAAGCTCACATTGTACAAAGCTGCAGGAAACCTCTTACACGCTTTTGAACCGTTGGTATAGGTCCCCTGATATACTTCATGCTGCCTTCCCAGATTTGCCTGATACGTGTTGGAGATGCGTCTCAGGGGTAGGTTCACTTTTACTTCTCGGCTGGGAGTGCCCGGGGATAGTCCCATTTTGGCGTCAGATCCACTCACTCCTGCCCCGGTTCATGGACCGTCAAATACCATTCTCACCTGCTTTGTTCCTTTTACATCATACTGACCAATCGGTCGCTAGTTATAAGAAATCGATAGTGCCTCATCTTCTGAATGCCGCGAAAGCCTTGATACCGCTCCACTGGAAGGACCCTTTGCCCCCTTCTTTTAGGGAGTGGATCTTGAAAGTGGAGCAGATTAGGTCTCTGGAGGAACTAGCCATGTCCTCTGATGACCAAAGTGAGAGGTACAGGAAGATGTGGTATTATTGGATGGAATACATTGCAAGCCCCGATGTTCGGGCTCTTTTGGAGTCGTGAGTGGCCGCTTGATAGGTGAGGCGCTGTGCTGATCCATGGAGGTATGGGAGCGCTCACCCCCCCTTTTTTTTTTCTCTCTCTCCCTCTCTGTCTTCTCCCTTTTTGCTGTTTCTTTACCCCTTCACCCCCTCCTTTTTGTCCTTCCTTTTTTGTGCTCGCTGGGCTGTGATTTTCGCACCTCCACAATTTACCCCACCATCGCCTACTTCCATTGGCCCTAGGGGTCTCGCGTCCGTACAGCGTTTATATCTGGACGCGTCTGAAAAAATGAAAAAACTCAATAAAACATATATTTACAAAAATAAAATAAAAATATTGAACCTATTTAAAGTCCTAGGTAAAAAACTTCTTTCAACTCAAGGTTGGGGTGTTTAGAACTTGCTAGAGCGCTCCTGCACACACCCCACCTTTGTTGACTCAGAAGCGTGCAGTCCAGCCACTGGTGACAGCTGCCTTGGTCCTTGCACTGTCTCTCAATAAGTTGGAGTGCTGGAAAATAGCCCGGGGGTGTTTGTGGTGCTGGTGGCCATAAGATGACAAGTGTCCTCCCGCAATGCAGGGGCCTCCATTATTCAAGTGGGGCCAGTGATTGCAGATCCTATTATCTCAGTCACTTGGCCTCTTGGGAGTGTGGGACCAGGGGCCTTGCACCAGCTACAACCCCTATTGTTCCACTCCAGTGCTGCTGCCAAACTCAGCTTTACTGAGGAGAATTTTTAAGCAAAATATCTCCAGAAAAGCTACTAGGAGAAGAAACAAAAAAGCACAAGCAATAGGTAGTTTTACTCATGCTAAAAGCTGGGGCAGAGAACGCTCCCCTTTAATCTTTACCACTAAACAATATATTTGTAGAAAAAAATAAATATACACCACATTTTGGCACAAGTCTTAATATTTCTTTTAATCTTTTTGATATGCTTAGTAATACGTAGATATTTGTCATTGGTATCATACGCTTAAATGTAGCTTGAAACCCTAAGGCGTAATGTAATGGCTTGAAGCTCGCCCTAAAAAGCCACATGAAACAATGATGTATTGTGTATGGAATTGCTATTAAAATACAACATTGAATTTTATAATTATGAAATAATTCTTTGTTTGTAACCAAAAAGCCTTTAAGAATGGCATGCCTTCAATAATTTTTTTTTTTTTTGGTACCTTTTGTCATATAACACTTCATCAGTATGGGAATCGTTACTTTGTTATCCCCCTAGCAAGCAGCTGATTTGACTGATAACAGAATGCGGAAAGTACAATAGCACTTGTATTATTTAAACTGTTTGGTCGTTATAATGGAATACTTTCTGCCAAAAAGGTAAAACATAAACAAACTAGGGAAAGTCATAATGATTTTTCAGTAAACTTTGGTAATGCCAGTCCTGGAACCGATGCCATGAAAAGAAGTAGTTAAGTGAAATGAGGATCATAACCTTTACCAAAAAACAAATAATGAATACCTTTTGTTAAGCAATTAAGACACCAGAAGGAATGATCATATCTATTGAATCATGTCTCTGCCTCAAGATAGGTGCCAGCATACAATTTCTATCCAATGCTTTTTTTAACCACCTTTCTGTTTCTTTTGCAAATTAATCCCTTAAGGAAAGAGCTGTTTTGTAATTTTTAGACCCTTTGTGACCATCGTTTTAACATTTGAGGTGCTCCTTTTTAGCTGTAATTTTCTTCTCTCTCATTCAGTGTACCCACACAAATTATATGTTTTTGTAAGACAAGAAGAGCTTTCCTTATATACCGTTATTTTGATATTTGATTTACTGAAAAATAAATAAATGGAAATGTTTTCATGAAAATGAAAAAAGGACTTTTATTTAAAAAATATATTTTGCTCATCTACAAAAGCTAATGAAAAAAAATGAAATCTAATATTTGTCCTGAGTAGAAATACTCAATGTTTTTGTTTTTTTGCTTTTTTATTTACAAGTTATAGGACAATAAGTACAAGTAGCATGTTGCTGTTTCAAAACCATTTTTTTCCCAAAACTAATCATTCTGCTCCCATGTCCTATTTGACATCTTTAAAGCTGGTCAGTTCTATTTACCCCCATCAAGTCATATATGTTTGAAAACTACATACCCCAGGGCATTTCAAATGCTACTATTTTAACTATCTTTATGCACGTATTCTACTACCAGCCTTTGTCTTACTTTGTGGTAGTAATTATTTTCCTTTTTTTAATTTATTTTTCCCACACACACACTTACAGCTCCTGGTATAAGTTACTGTCAAACAACCCAAAATTGGTTCGACAATATATCCTGAGTACAATGATACCACCATGTATAGATTTGTCAGATTATTGGGGGGCTAAAGGGCCACATCTAGCAGGTGTGCATTTTTTAAAATTTGACATCCGGTCAGCCTGTGTGCATGTCCTATTTGAGACATCTTTGAACCCGACTAATTTAATTTACCCCATCAAATGATACATTTTTGAAAAACTATACACTATATCAAACACTGGTATTTTAAATCTTAGAATGCAAGGATTTTTGTGAAGATTACAGCGCTAATTCTAGGACTTGGCTCATAAGTATATATATATATATATATATATATATATATATATATATGTACTGTGAGCACTGACCATACTTTGCTACTTTTCACACCCCTCATTCGAGCACCTGAAATGTTGCGGTTATGTATTTCAACCTACTTTGCTTCCACATTAACAAGGATCTGATGACCGGTGTCTTACTAAATACTTCACATTGCTTCACAAATTGGGGTTGTTATAATGTTAAATGTTTTTGATGTCCTGTGCAGTTTTATCTTTAACTGGAGGCAGTTTCATCATGAAAAGAAAGGTACGTTTGGTGGCAGTGACATTAGCATAGGTGTTGCATAAGACCATAATTATGTTATCATCCTGTCTACAGAATTTTTGACCAAATAAAAAATGGCAAGTCTGCAACACTTTGTCCATGCTATGCTGAAAACAGGTTGTGCTCAATGTGTTTAATTTGATGTACAATTTTAAAAAAATGAAAAGGGCTTTGCTTGCTAATAATCTGATGAATTTTGATATCCATGAGTTGACATATGGATCATCATGCAGCTGCATTTCACTGCTTACCTGTGAACATGCTTCTTACTTTTAGAAAGAAGTATTAATGACTACAAGGTAGTGGAGCCATTGAGAACATAACTTTTTGTTTAGCAAATCAACAAAGTATTATATGTATTCCTTTCCAAAGATCTGTGCCTGCATTAGCAGCAGTTTTCTTGCTTACATCTGTCCTGGTTATGCTCTATGGTTTGGTGACATTGCAACGTCAATGGCTATTTTCACAATGAATAAGTTGTCCAGGTGTGTGACAAACATAGATTCAATCTGACAGCTTCTTCCATCTACCCAGGAATCTTGTCTTCACTGCCTGATTTTACTTCAATTAGGTGAGGGTGACTGCAATTCAGTGTCTCCTATTGATCATTTATTTTCCTGGCAATAAAGTTAATAGACAAATATATGCACTTTAGACTTCTATACATTTACACTGCCACTGTTGATCACTTCATGTTTATTAATACTTTGCATTAAAATCACCATTGTATATATGTAAAAAAACCACACAAGGTAAACCCCTTTTTGCAAAATATAGTTAAACAATATTGTTAAGTGCGCGTGTAATCAATGTCCTGATATTTAATTAAAAAAAAAATGGATTTATCGCTGAAGGCTGAATAAAGAGAAATATGAAAGGGAAAAAGCTAATCTATTAAATATATTCTTCTCTGCTGTATTCACAGAGGAAAATGAAATGCCAGGTAATATACAGCAGGATGAGATAAATGCCCCAGTACATGTCGCCTGTCTAACCCAGGAAGAAGTGCAGTGCCGCCTAAAAAAAATCAAAATAGACAAATCACCAGGTCCAGATGGCATTCACCCCCGCGTTCTAAGGGAGTTAAGTAATGTAATAGACAGACCCCTATTTCTAATATTCAAGGACTCTATAGTGACAGGGTCTGTTCCCCAGGACTGGCGCATAGCAAATGTTGTGCCAATATTCAAAAAGGGGACAAAAAGTGACCCGGGGAATTATAGGCCTGTTAGTTTAACTTCTGTTGTGTGTAAACTGTTTGAGGGTTTCCTAAGAGATGCTATTTTGGAGTATCTCAATGAAAATAAGTGTATGACTCCATATCAGCATGGGTTTACAAGGGATCGGTCCTGTCAAACTAACCTGATCAGCTTTTATGAGGAGGTGAGCTCAAGACTGGATCGGGGTGAATCGCTGGATGTCGTATATCTTGATTTTTCCAAAGCATTTGATACGGTGCCACATAAAAGGCTCGTACATAAAATGAGAATGCTTGGGCTGGGGGAGAATGTGTGTATGTGGGTAAGTAACTGGCTCAGTGATAGGAAACAGAGGGTGGTTATTAATGGTACATACTCTGAGTGGGTGACTGTTGCTAGTGGGGTACCACAGGGGTCAGTTTTGGGTCCTATTCTTTTTAATATATTTATTAATGACCTTGTAGAGGGATTGCATAGTAAAGTATCAATCTTTGCAGACGATACTAAGCTCTGTAACGTGGTTAACACAATAGAGGACAGCGCACGATTACAAATGGATCTGCATAGGTTGGAGGCTTGGGCTGGGATGTGGCAGATGAGGTTCAACACAGATAAATGTAAGGTTATGCACATGGGGAAGAAAAATCCAGGCTGGGAATATGTATTAAATGGGAAAACACTGGGGACGACTGACATGGAAAAGGACTTAGGAGTTTTAGTTAACAGTAAATTTACCTGTAGCGACCAGTGTCAGGCAGCTGCTGCTAAGGCAAATAAAATCATGGGGTGCATCAAAAGGGGCATAGATGCCCACGACAAGGAAATAATTCTACCCCTGTACAAGTCACTAGTCAGACCACACATGGAATACTGTGTACAGTACTGGGCACCAGTGTACAAGAAAGATATAGTGGAGCTGGAGAGGGTTCAAAGACGGGCAACCAGAGTAATAAGGGGAATGGGAGGACTACAGTACCCAGAAAGATTATCAGAATTGGGGTTATTTAGTTTGGAAAAAAGACGGCTTAGGGGGGACTTAATAACTATGTATAAATATATAAGGGGACAGTACAGAGATCACTCCCAGGACCTATTTATACCCAGGACTGTATCTATAACAAGGGGACATCCTCTACGGCTGGAGGAAAGAAGGTTTCTACACCAGCACAGACGGGGGTTCTTTACAGTAAGAGCGGTGAGATTATGGAACTCTCTGCCAGAGGAAGTGGTGATGGTAAACTCAATAAAAGAGTTCAAAAGGAGCCTGGACGTGTTTCTTGAAAGCAATAATATTACAAGTTATGGATATTAGATTAATAGGGACAGAACGTTGATCCAGGGATTTATTCTGATTGCCATATTTGGAGTCGGGAAGGAATTTTCCCCCTGGTATGGGGCAATTGGCATCTGCTTCATAAGGGTTTTTTGCCTTCCTCTGGATCAACACAGTAGGGACACAATATGTATATAGGTTGAACTTGATGGACTTTGGTCTTTTTTCAACCTTATGAACTATGTTACTATGTTACTATGTTACTATGAACGATGTATGTTAAGTACAATAAGCTCCACAGTTTTTTTTTTCCCGTTGACTTTTACATAAGGTCACAGGTTACATTATTAAGTTATGCCTGGATACTAATTTGAAGTGTAGGTGACAAATTTGAATAAGCCATTCCCTGCACGATGGGCTTTTAAATGTACAAAAGACGGTTATAAACACTTAGTCTATTTTGTTGTCACAAGAATTTGTTTAAAATCTTTAATGGTGGCTCATGACCGGCTGTATTGGTAAAGTTTATTATTTTATTTTCCAGTGCTGATAAAACTTCTGTTTGACCCTTCAACCCTGTTTCATCCCAGTTATTAAGCTCTTTTATTTCAAAGCACTGTTTATCCATGAAGAAAATCTAAACAGCATACACATGAAGAGCCTTACATAGCAAAAGACTTTTAGATCAATGCTTCTCCTTTGAGACTCTCTGACTTTTTGTACTAACAGCAATGTTGATACTGTGATTTTATTAAGAAGAGTGTAACAGCCTGTTTTTTTTATTTGTTTATATATATATATATATATATATATATATATATATATATATATATATATATATATATATATATATATATATATATATAGCTAATTAGCTATATATATAGATAGATATATAGCTATATATATATACCTTTTTATATTTTTGTGGGTTTTTTTCCTGTTAAGTATCACTGAGGCAGGGTAAACTATTTTAAGTGTTTAAATTTGGTGGAATGCCCAGTAGATTTTTCAAGGTAAAAGCTAAGTAAAATGTACTGGGGAATAATTTGTGCTTTTAAATCATTTTACCATGCTTCTGCAACAAAGCAGAAACGATTCACAGGTTGCTAGCTTTGCAATGTTACATATCAGTATGTTTACAGCCTATTAGGAGTGATAATTTTGTAGTCTCGCAACAATCGTAAAATTCTCAGAATGCTCATTATTGTAACGGTTTTATTGGCAGATGACTTAGCGTTGTAATATAATTTCCAGATACCTTTCATAACTCAGTAAAGCATAACACCAGTCTGTAAAGTTGTACACACTACAAACAGGGAGTGTATATATATATATATATATATATATATATATATATATATATATATATATATATATATATATATATAAAATCACCATATCATTGATACATTTGATTTCAGCAGATTTTATTTTTTAGCAGGCATGAATGCAAAAATCACTAACCATTTTTGTACGTTTTTTCAGATGTTGGAGAAATTAAAAGACAGGTGGATGCATACAGGCCTATGGGAAAATCTGGAGAGGATCAAGACAGTCATTAAAGAACCACAAGGAGGAGACAAGACTGACTTTGACAAACTACTGCAGGAGTACTATGACGCAATACGTTACAATAGAGAAAAAGGTGAGTGTGCTTATATTAATATTATCAGTAAGGAAACATTTGGAAGTGTAATTCTTTGCAGAATAATGCAGTTTACTGTTTTGCAAGGCACCAGCAAAATCTTGAGTTGTTTAGTTGCTGCACTGTTAGATTTTACTAAATAAGCCATTTCAAAAAACAGGGCATGATACAGATGATATGATATAGGGAGGTCAATCAAGAACTTGTGTATGTATTTTTCTTTTAAACAATGTCTTTTAAATAACTTTTTTGGCACTTAAAGGTTAATTTATTATGACATTGGACTGTGAAGCATATCACAACCTGTCTAGAGTATTAAAAAGAAAAGAGTGATATTCAGCCCTTAAAAAAAAAAATGCCAGATATCTGGTGTAATGACACAACTTAAACAAGTATAATACCTTGGTGCTGCAGAACCAACACACTGACTACAAGTGTGTAAAAGATAATACATAAAACAAAGAAATAAAGTGCTATTCAAAATTTACAAACGACACCACAATATGTGCGGAAATTAAATAATACTTAAATTCATTAAAGTGGATTCTTCAATAGGTTCCTCTGTTGGGAAGCCCATAGAGCGCCTTCTGGGGAATGGAGTTTCTTCTTTGTACCGGTGTAACAGAAAAGACCGGAGGAGAATGAGTTAAAAAAAAAAAAAAAAAAGTAGTAGCTTTAATATAAATAAAAAAGTAGTATCTTACATATAAGAATACTTTAACGCTCCCGTGGAAAGGACCGGAATAATGCTGTGTTGTAGCACAGTCGGCTTCCTCAGGTGCATCACCTAAGGAAGCCGATTGGTGAAACGCGTTGTGCTGAATACGCCCATTGAGGAAGTGGACACAGAGGAATCCTGGTGGTATTTCTGTCAGTATGTATGGTGTTAGTGTTTTATATGCCTGAAGATGAGACCTAAGTAGTCGCTAAAGGTTGCTGCCTTATGCTATGCTATCCATTGCTAACACTGTAACATTCAAACTATAGAACGTGTAAAAAGAAATGCAACATTTTATAATATTATACACTGTTTAATACCAGCACTTACATCAAAACATGCAGTTCTCTTTAGGCTCTATCCATGGAACAAATTCATTGTTACGTTTAGTGTACAATGTAGTAGTCTTCAGTCAAATCATATTCTGTATGTAGAGTGACCTCACCATAACAATGATGGTATTGTTTTAACCTTAAAGTGAGAGGTTTTTCCTAGTAACTGTAGGCTTTTCTGTTGAAAATGTCACCACTTACAAAATCTATTCAGGCATGTTTATACATACTAAAACTTTGAATTAAAGAGTAAGGGGCTCAAACACCAACAGTACCTTCACATATCGCCTACAATGTTTTTTATGTACTTTAACATTTCTATCTATCCGCGAGGCTTTGCAAGATGTCAGCATAGAGCTACTCCAAATGTTTATTACATGTTTTCGCACCGCCACAGTGCTTCCTCATGCTGTGTGTTTCCTGCAAAGCTTCTTTGGTTTAGTAAGTTTAAAGCATTGCCTTTTAACACTTCCTCAGCTCATCTGTGTCTCACCTCTTTACCTCTCAATGTCTCCTGTGCCCAGTTTGACTCTAGCATTACATACATTCTTCACATAATACATTCATGTGTTAGGCCCATTCTCTTTTTCCTTGCTACATTTTACTAGCCACTGATGAAATCCCTTCCCCAACACACTGCCCAAGGTAATTTTCAATTAAATCTACTTCTCACTTGCTACTGTGTGCCGGATGCACAGTGTAATTTCATTCCCCTTTGTACGCCACAAGTTAAATCACACAGAGATTCACACTGCCCCACCAACAAAAAATAAAGCCAGAAACAAAGTTGTGTTCAACTGCCAACATCTACACTCCATGTGTATTCATAAGTGCTGATCGTTAGTCAAAACAATTAGCAGTTTGCTAAGTGAGATCCTGTTGGTAGTTCTTCTTTCTAAAAGACTGTATAGATTATATCATAGTGCCAGCCAAATTGCAAATTTGTATTTCTTTGCATTTAATTTGTTGCACCTTTGATTTAGAAATTTATCACACTTTTTTACTATATTATATGTTTTAACCCATTTCCTATCCTATGGACATATTGTTGCATCCATAAAAGGTGAGGCAAGAAGTTCCATTGACATACCGGTGTGTCCTGCCTATTTTACAGTTGCAGGAACATCTCTCTGCTGATGACAGCCTGGAATCTCCCGTGTCAGCAAAAGCTAGCACTGCTGGTTTCCACCACAGTGGCACCACACACCGCAGTTTAATAGAATTTCTATGATTGTCATTTTGAACCAAGTCGTTATGAAGTAAGGCTTCAAAGATGTTCCAAACTTAATTTGTGCACCTCTGAAATGTGGCTTTTTAGTCCCCAAACAACCTGACAGATTTATGCATGATGTATCACTGTACTGGTATCAGTTGTTGCTGAACACATCTTGGGGTGGTGTTTCCCAGTAGCTCTTTCAATTCTTGGTTCCCTTCTGTAAGATGATATGACCAAAATAATGGTGTCTAAAGAAAACCTGAAAAAATATATATAATTTATGTGGGTACACTAAATGAGAAAGAAGACAATTACAGCTAAACACAAGCACCACAGAACTGTTAAAACAGCCTCATTTATGAAGGATACAAAACTTCTTTTCACCAAACACCATACCACTCTACTATCCAGGGGTGTACCTAGAGTATTTGGCACCTGGGGGAGATCCTTTACGTGGCACCCCCTCCACGTACTGCATAACTGCTATAATTATATACTGAGGCAGACATTGACAGTGGTACAGTATAATGCCTAGCACTTTATACTAAGCCAGGCATTGACGGTGGTACAGCACAACTGCTATCATTATACTGAGCCAGGCATTACAGTGGAAGAGCATAACTCATATCACTATACAGTGAGCCAGGCATTACAATGGAACATCATAACTTTCTCCACCTACTGTATCGGTTTGTCTTAGTCAATTCTCGTCTTGTCATACACCTTGAATATATGTATTGTATTAAGCGCTGCATAAATTGTTGGCACTATATAAATAAAAGATAATAATAAATAATAACTGCTATCACTATACACTGAGCCAGATATTGATGGTGGCACAGCATAACTGCTTCATTATATACTGAGGCAGACATTGACGGTGGTACATCGTAATTGCTATTGTTATACACTGAGCCAGACATTACAGTGGAACAACATAACTACTATCACTATACACTGAGGCAGACATTGACAGTGGTACAGCATAATTGATATCATTACTGAGGCAGACATTACATTGGAATGGATTGGAGGTCTCCTGCTCCCTTGATTGATTTTAAGCTGGTTAGAGGGCGATCCTTGATCTCCCCAACCGAGCCTGCTCCTCTAGCGGTGGACATTACAGTCTGTCTCTGGAGGGGTGCACACAGCCTGGTGGGTGGCACCGGGGTGGACCGCCCCTAGGTACGTTATTGCTTCTATCATGAAATTATGGCCTTTAATGTTTATACGTGCAGTTTATTCATAGCCATAAAGATCAATGTTAAGATTATTTTCAATACATTGAGGTTTGAGCAGGGCCCTTCTCACCTGTTGTCTCTGTAAGTCAATTTGTTATTTCACATACTACTTATGTCCTGTCTACCCATTGTACAACGCTACGGAATTTGATGGTGCTATATAAAACAATAAATAATAATATAACGTTGTCACTGCTTTTGACCACAGTGCAGAAATTCTAGGTCATGTTCTTCTGAGGAATACTTAACTTTGTCTGCAACAAGATTCTTAAGCTGACCCTGCTTTTATATGTAATTTAGCAGTTATTGTGTCTTAGGAGCATTCACTTTATTCATATATAAGCACAGGTTTTGAAAAAAGAAAAAAAAAAGCTTAATATATCTTTGAAATCCAGAAATGTGTACTGAGATGGTGCCTAGGACTTTCACCCTACCCATTTAGGTGCAGTGAACGCTTCACTAATGAAAAAGGCTAGATTTACTAGGCTTAGTCTTTTTATGGTTTGACTAAAGTGTTTTTCTGATTTTCTTTTCCCAGATGGTGCTCTCCTTATTGCTGTCTGCAGAGGAAAAGTGAGTGAAGGGTTGGACTTCTCTGATGACAATGCTCGTGCTGTAATTACTGTGGGAATTCCTTTTCCTAATGTGAAAGATCTACAAGTGAGTATCACTATTATTTTATTTATGATATAAAATGTATTTTTGTTTCAACATTGAAGTCTGAATCCACTGCAATGTTTTCTTATCAATGCACAGTAACTCAGGGGGTATGCATAATAAAAACAAATAAAAAAATAATAGAAATTGATGATATCATACAAAGAGGAAGGAAACGTGGCCAAAATCACTTTGAATATTTTGTTCATTTTAGGTAACTATTTATTAATTTAGCTGGAATGTTTGCGAAATTATATTTATTTTTGCAGTTAGATTCATTTTTGTAATTTTTCAAATGACATTTTACCCTAAACAGAATGTCACCTAATGCGCTTTAGTATAATTGCTTTTCAACAAGTTAGAATACTAAAATTCATTACAAACATTAACAATAAATGATTTATCCTGATCAGGCTGTGTAAGTCACTTATTGTAATGTTGCAGCGGGTCGTATGTTAAAGTGAGTGTGTCAAAAATACTGCACTTGCTATTCCTTTTGTAATTGTATATATACAGTACATAATATAAACAATAAACCACCTGTGTGGAATTCAACCATGATCAATGGCCAAGAAGTGCACTGAAATAAGGCTTATAAAAATATTGTATAGAATATAATATTTATACTGTATTATACTGCAATTTATTTATACTGTATTATACCGTAATCTATTTTGTGTAGGTAAGTCTTAAGTATAAAGAACAGTTCTTGTGCACTGTTTTAATCACGGAGCAAAAACACAACACAAAGTTACAGCTCAGAAGACAATACCATACCAGCTCAGAAGACAATACAAATGAATCAGGATCTAGTTTGTGTTAAAAATGACCATTGTTCACATATTTCAGCAATATACCTGTATTTCTCCTTAAGATTCTTTAATAATTATGTCCCGATGTATTGTTGTATTGTTTAGTAATTAATTTATTACATTATCATACATCCTGTACTGACAAGGCTTTCTGCTGCATATCAGCGCTCTATGCGTGATTTATGGTGAGGAAGCAGTTTCTACCTAGAAATAATCAGAATCAGATAGAATCAACTACTCAATCATTTGGGGGTATGACTTGCATGTATGTAAATGAGCGCATATTTGCGAGGCGAAACTGCCGCGCTGTTGGACTACATCACGAATAGAGCTGTTCAACTGATGGACCAGGCTCTCAGAGGCTTTTCTACAGTCCTTGCCTGCTGGAGAACTCGGGAGACTTTCATTAAATGACTTCAGGATTGGAACCCTGTTAGAATAATTAAGTATACGATTCTAAAAGAGTTATGCCCTTCGCCAGCGAAAAGTTGGACATCACTTCTAAAGATTCCATACGTGTGAAAGGAGCATTAAACCTTATTTTTACAGCAAGTGCAATAAAACATTCTACATTTGTAAAAGCATTTCAAAATATGGCGCCTCTTAATTATTGCTAAGCCAGCATCTGTACTTTAGGCCCTGTAGCATTTTTTTCCTCCTCTTGGAACATCTATTAATAATTATACCTTTCCACACTTCCAAATTAATGATCAATATTACAAGTAATCTATGACCTGCTGATTATATGCAATTAGACATGCTTTAATGCGGTCTGTGGCAGAAACCCAAGGCTGCATTGCACAGTCATATTTTCAAGTCCCATGTTTGGATTTTGTTTTTGATATAAGTACATTTTCTCTACGACATTAAAAAAAAAAAAGTTTTAAGTGAAGCAACTGCAGCCCAGTGACATATCTAGGCCTGAACTATTTGGCGATTTGTTTCCTTTTCAGTGGATTCATCAGCTAACATTTTCATGTACTCCAGTCCAAGTTTAATTATAACCTGAAGGAATCATAGGAGAAAGATTTGTCAATGAGGGAGTGCACATGGGCTTCATGATTACCTATGAAGAAAGCAGAATAGAATAGTATGACATTAGCAAAGAAATAGAAATTATTTTATAACACTGCACTTGTTGCGCTTTTAATATATTACGTCATGGCAGAGGGTTTCAGGATAAATATAAAGAGACAGTTGGCTCGTGACCACTTTGACTTCATGGCATAGTATTTAGAAGGCTACCAAGCCAGTGTAAGATGAATAGCCTTAGAAAAGCAAGAAGAAGATGACAAGGAATGCAAATGAAACACTCTCACTCTGCTGAAAGAAAGGCATCAATAAGTCAAGCACCAAATACATCCAAACACTGTTTCTGATCCAAAATCGTGTCTAGTGATGCAAATGTTACTGATCTTATTGCATTAATAAATCTTTTAAAAAAGGAAAACTTAATGCACCCCTGTCTGACATACACTATATGAAAGGAAGTAATGATATATGACCATTATTACATTTGCCACTGACAACTATGTAGTTGTCCCTCTGTGTAGTAGGACCTCTTCCACACAATCATGATAATTTCATTTTATTAGATAAAATCTGGATACACTAGCAATTGGCTTACATGTAGGAAAATCTGCGGCAGAGCCAAATATATGACTGGTTTGGCTGTGACCAGGATTTCCTTTGCCCACCTCTGGGACCTGAAAATAGTGGTAGGAAAATTTTGGAGCCAATTGTGGCTTGTTTAGTTAAAGTCAAAATTTATTACACTTACCTGAGATAAATGGAAATTAAGTTCCGTTTTCTTCGAAATTTTATAGAGGTTAAATACAAAGAATACAGATCCACCTACATTTGCCAACCATCCCTTTTTGTTTTCACCTTTCTCAGGTTACTTTGACCTAAAACAGATGAGCTGTGATGTGAAAGAAGAAAGTATGTTTAATTGTACTTTATCAATGTGTTCTTTTTTGCAAAGGTTTAAGTTTTTATTAACAGTATTTCTCGGTGGGGGTGTTCCGCTTCTTTCAACAAAGTTAACTGATTCCTTTTTAATTTCCAATACTTTTTGTAAAATGTATTCAGCAAGGCACCAATATTACTGCTGTCAGCAGTGCATTTTTTTTTTTTTTAAACTTTCCAGATTAAATGCTTTAATAAGATAACTTTTTTTTAACAATACATTGCTGCTGTATTTGTTTGTATTGGAATTTTATGCTTTGGTTATCATATTACTGGAATGACCTATAATTGTAGAAGAAGGAATTATAAGATCAATTGATTAGAACAGCAGATGCTTGCATTTTTTAAAGCTACTTACATAAAAATTTTAAAAGGATACTTTATAAGAAGAAATAAAAAAAACGGTTCACAATTGTCCTTTCAGTTACATCACATTAAGTTTTTCATTTTAGCAAATCTATTTTGTCATATTTTACAGTTAAACTAAAACAAAGTATTTGTTAAATGTTTTTGTTATCTTTATCATAATTTTGCTATGCTGTATTTCACCCAAATATTTGTGCTGTTTTCTCAGAGTTTAAAATGGCACTTAATTTTATATATTATAATAGACCAATGGGTCCTCAAATGCATTGTCTTTATTTAATGTCACGGAGCTGGTTAGTCCGACCGACTACCTCTGCTGTCTTGTGCTCCCTTAGTCTGGGACACCACACTTTCCCCGGTTCCCCAGTCACTAGCCGAGACTCAGTGTAGGGTAAAACCAAACGAAGACTGATTTATTTTAGACACACAGGACTGGATATATCCAGCAAAACACACATTTACATAAAGCAGGATATTGGGACACAAACCGCCCCCTTAAACTGCCTCCCAGAGACAACAGGGGCAGTAACGGGATTAACGATACAATGGGGGGGGGGGGGCACTGATATTAAATTAAGACAATGGCAGTCACTCCCTGGTGGCAGATCCTGGCTGTCTGTCAGATATAATCCCCTCAGCAAATGATGGGATGATATACTGCTGGGGGTAGCCACAGAAGCCTTTACAAACCCAGGGCCCATAGTC
Organism: Sceloporus occidentalis; assembly: GCA_023333645.1. Classification (NCBI taxonomy): domain Eukaryota; kingdom Metazoa; phylum Chordata; class Lepidosauria; order Squamata; family Phrynosomatidae; genus Sceloporus; species Sceloporus occidentalis. The sequence goes on along the minus strand of JALMGF010000071.1, from coordinate 3,733,664 downwards.
AATAGGGAGGAGGCTGGCAGTCAGGCCTCTCCAGTGGTCCCAGTGATGGAGGCTTCCATTACATTTAATAAATGCATTGTCTTTATTTAATAAAACAACTGGATAGAATCCATGTTTATTTTTCTGTCTGTGCTCAGATCCTGAATGCATCATTACTTGGTGACAATGCACAGAAGTAAGAAATACAAAATTTGTATGCTGATAATTACATCAATGTACAAATTTAGGCCTGTTAAGTAAACAATGTAAGTAAAGTTACCCTGCATTGGCATCGCAGAAACGGGTATGCTTTATCTAAATAATACATGACTCTTTTTTTTAATTATTATATCTTTTGTGTGGTAACGTGCCATCCCTCTTTACCTCCCACCTCTTTTTAAACTATTTAGTCTTGACCTGCTGAGGGTAACATTTTTATAATAGGCATACAGTATATATAGGCAGGTATTGCATGCTACTTCAATCCTCAACTACATATATTGCTAATTTTAATCTTTAAATACTGTTTACCTGAACGGAATTTTAAAAGGATTTTGAAAAATGACATATCTACTTAGTATAATGTATAAACACGCACAACTTCATGATAGATTCACTTTAAACCTCAGCCACTTTGTCGTTCAGTGTTTAATACAAAATCACTACCAAGTTGGAAATCTGTCTCTTTATACATTTTTCTAATGGTGGACGTGCTGATTACAATTAGAAGGCTTTTTATCCTATACATAAATCATAGACTGTCCTTCTTGCCAGCTAGCAAACATTGTTTAAATCTCAAGCATTGAAGGCAAACACTATGAACCACATTCATCAGAGCTTTCCACACCTGTTCTGCAAGCCGGTGTTCTATTATTTCCTCTTTAGAAATGAGCACAGAGCAGGTGTGGAAATTGTATATGGAACACAGTCCATGGATTGTTTCCACAAGTATAATTTGTGAGTAATGACAGAAAACATCATACCGCGTTTTTCAATTATTTTTTTTTTTTATTGCAAAGCATTGGAATGTTTTTGCTGCGCCAGGATTTTCTGACTGGAGGTTTTCTCCAGCTCTTGCGCCATAAGCTTCAAAAGTCTGGCAGGTGAAACAGACTCTGGTTTTGATATATATTGCTCGTTTTGCAAAGTTTCATTTTAAAAAGAAAATTGATAAACTAAAATGCTGAGCTGTCCTACCTCCCATCCCATGCAACACTTTTTGTAAAAAGACAAGTTTTTGGGGTGTTTTTTGGTACATCTGTGTTGGTTATATAATGCAGTGGATTGTCCAGCAAGGTAGTATGGACCAGATATGGCAACCTCAGCAATGTTTTTCTGTACCCCATAAATCATCGTCAATGTTGTAGACTTTAAATATTGAATCGCTGTCCACCCCACAATGACAGATTTCACTAATAAGGTTCTCATTTTTGTGGTGTGTGACAATAGGCTTCATGAGTAATATCAACCCGAGACACCTGCATTTGATGTTTCTCGTGTAGAATGACTTGTAGCTGGGTTATTTTTTTTTATTCTGGTCTTTACAAGGAGCAGTATCATAGAATGGCCTCTTTTGTCTCACAATCGACAGAGCTGGGGTTCTTTTCAGTTCAGAGATTCCCCTTTAAGGCATCCTGTTTTTTTATTACCTTTATATACTCATTATTGTAGATTGTGTTAATGAAATACATTGAGGTAGCTGCACCTAACTGACTGCATCTTAAAGTAGCTACCATTGTAGTTGGAGCCATACAACAGCTTAGAGTACGTGCTGAGATCAGAATAAAATGTGTTAGGTGCCGCAGATGTGAGAGGTGTAGCCCTACAATTTTGAGAAAAAAAATATTTTTTATATTGAGGCATTAAAACTTTTATTTGTTACCTCCTGCTGGGATCTCCTACTTCCTGCTTTTTGCATTATACATAAACTATATGGGATGACTTAATGGTTTTCCTAATAGTACCTCTCAATGATAATCCTGGCCTCGTAAGAGACAACACCCCAGATGTGATGGACTAATGTTCACGAAAATAATTTGCAAAGTTCACAGTGTGTTTTCCCAGTTTAGCCCTTTAAGCAAATTAAGCCTATGTTTGTGTAAAAATATAGTTAATTATATATTTATTGAGACCTTTCTTCAAAAATATTTGCAGAACCAAAAGTCCTCTTGTAAAACGATTTTATGTGTTTAATAACAGACTTTTTTTCCCTTAGCGATTCCAGATAATGAAATAACTGTTGGACGTCATCTTTCATCTTCTGATGTACTTTGGAGTAGATGTCAAAAGTTTTATTAAAATAAAAAAAAATTAAAAAGTAACTATTAGCACTGATACTACATAGGTAAACTTTTCTTTTTACTAGAGTTTTCTTTCATTAGTTTATGTTTATGAAATTCATGTTTCATTCCAGGTTGATTTGCCTGTTTTGATTTTTTTTTCTTGTCCTTAGCAAGCAGTGCTGACCTTTTAAGTTTTTACTTCACTGTCAAAGTACGTTGAAGGCTTTAAAAGTGAAGCAATCACCTTGGGGATTTGTCAGATTGAGTGGCACTTACAAGTTCACCTAAACCACAGTAGCAGTCAACGTATGGAACAGTGTTGTACCTCAAGGGAAGCGGTTAGATTTTTTTTTTCTTCACTTCTGCATCGTTGGACACAGATTGAATTTTCTCTTCAGTAGATTTTTTTTGGTTGCATTAGTTTTTAATCAAGTCACTTGTTCACAGTCGCTCAAAGCCTATAAGGCTGAGATGAGTAGATGGGCCTGGGGTGAATGTGCTACATGATTTGTCGAATTGTAAAGCTTTCTAAGATGCCACATACTACAGTTGACATCACTCAAATTGTGCAGTGGTTTTATCATTATATAAGCCTTTCGTGCTGTTCTTGTCAAGGGGATTACAAGAGTGAGTGCTAGGTAATGAATAGAATAAGTGGTTTCACTGATAACACACTTCAACAGGCAACAATACCAGTGAAAAAAAGTATGCGCTTTTACATAGCCAACATTTATTTTCTCTTTTGATGTAGAATAACATTATTAGGAGGCTATGTGGCAAAACACCGACTATAAAACTACACGTATGTATTGCAACATTATGTTCCACTAAGAAACTCAAGCTTGCAATAGCCTTTAAATCTGCTGTTTCACATGATAATTAAGCAAGATAAACATTTTTATTCTTAAAAAAAAATAAAAATTTAGGAGTACTCCTAAGAATCATGAAAGAGTACCTTGAATGTTAATCTAAAAAGTATAAATCTAAATTTATATAAAAACAATCTTTTATTGGCAGCAGAGGTGATATTAAGTCTTTGTAATCTTATCTACTGTTCCCACATTTGAGTTTTCTAAAGCTTGTAGCAGACTTTATTAATGTCTCCAGTTACAGTTCTTTGAAATATCTGAAAAAAATTTCCAAAACTGCAGACCGTATGCTTCATTTCAGTGCTCACAATTTACATATGAGTAGTATGAGTTTTACCCACTTTAATACCTCAAGCCATATTTGGCCCTTGTCCTTTCCAAGATAGATGTATACGTGCCCCATTCTCATTTTTTTCCATTGCATTACAAATCCCTCCCCTATACGAAAAAGAAAAGGATGAAGACTTGATGTCATCAATTGGTGCTTTTTTAATTTTCACACCTAATTAGAACTGTCTGGAGCCTATTTTATAAAATATTGAGCATTTTTTATTTCATACATTTTATTAAATTCATTGATTTTAATTAATTTATTATAATCTACCTAATTTAATTATGTACTGATTCTAATCTATATCCATGCTACTTGTTATGTCCTGTCTACCCATTGTACAGCGCTACGGAATTTGATGGTGCTATATAAAACAATAAATAATAATATTTACGCATGCAGATATTACACTTTTTACAGATTGTGTGCACAATTTGTCTGTTTTAGTTGATTACTTCATAGTTTATTATCTCTTAAGTTAGACTGGTAAGTCGGGGGGTAAGACTGGCATGGGGGGGTTAAATGGTTCTATGCCGTTAGAGTGGCATATATGGGGTTAAAAGGCATATCAGGGAGGCAGAGTGGAATATAGGGGGTTAAAAGGCATATCAGGGAGGCAGAGTGGCATATAGGGGTGTATAAGGCATATCTGGAAGGAGTGGCAAAAAGGGTGTTAAAATGTATGTCAGGGAGGCAGAGTGGCATATAGGGTTGTATAAGGCATATCTGGGGGGAGTGGCAAATAGTGCCTTTTAGCCCTCAAATACAAATCCATTATCACTGTACTCGGGAGATGGTGCATGTTGTTTTAAAGAGACATATACCAGGAGGTGTAAATTTATACCTGAGAATTTGTGAAAAAATACCAGCACTTGAAATATCCTACGGTGTCTAGTTTTCAAAAACCTGTAACAAAAATAACTTACGGTCTTCCTTTTAGACTCTTTGTAGCCATTATAATATTTTTCTACACATCTTCCTGGGCAGTATTCCTGTTCAAGCACTGAAGTCCCCTTCCTGCCCACTCACCATCCAGCAGTCACATTGGATAGTAGCTACCCAATAAACATATAAACAGATGGTCATCGATGAGAGCTCACTGATGATGGACATATTTTTTGTTAATGAGCATACTATCTAAGACTTTTGAGAAGAGTGGCAGAATGGGAATCGATAAAAACTATAGATATTGTTTGGTCAATGTTTCTGTCTAAGCAGACACTTTCATCTATTTATTTTTACCACCTTTTCTACCATTTTTACTACATTACTAACTGTGTGTAGGTGCACCTTGTACATGTGCTTTAAAAAATAAAGGGCAATATATACTCGTTTAAAGAAGCAGGCAGCCGCATCTTTCTACCCATGTGACAATGTGAACATTTAAGCAATGAAGTTATAATAATGTAGATGAGGTTCACTTGGCAACCCTTTACTGTGTTAAAATGTTGCAGCTGTTAAACATAATAATGTCCTCTGAACAGATAGAACTGTGAGTTTGTAATAAATGTTCGTTTTTGTTTTCTGTCCAAAAACCAAGAGAATTAATCTGTATTTATTTTTCTAGTTTAGTTTTTTGGTTTTTTTTGCAAGCCCTTTATTTTTCTTGTTTTTATAATATTTTTAATGACCTAAACAAAGAAATGTGTATACCAATAAGCTTTGAAGTGAACGTTCTTTTAAAATGCTGTTTGTAGCTACAGTTCCACAAGGCTCTTAAAGCGGTTTTGACACCGCTCATTAGGTTTTACCCTTAACTTTCTTTAGTGACATTGTTGCACCACACATTTCTTGCAGAATACATAGTTTTAGACTCCTAATGTGTTAACACAGCTTATTCAATTTAGCAGCAGGAATGAATGGTTTCACAAGAGTATTTGTAGAATTTGCTTTGAACTTGACACTTCTTTGAACATCCAATATTTCCTTGTGCCTCGTTATCAATATTTGGATGTAGGGACTAGGGTTTGGATACGAACTAATGATGTGTTAGACTGCTTTGCTCAGAAGAAGAACACATCTGTCAACAATTGTCTGTCGAAATGTGCTTCATCCAGTCACCTCATTATAAAGAATCATTTTGGTGTTCCCACTAGTATCCCATTCATGGTTTCTTTATTGCCTTTTATTCTACCATTTTTCCCCAAGCATAGCTTGATTGTGTTTCTGAGCAGTTGAGGAATCCATGACGGACTTTCCATTTTGAAGTATTCCTCAGAGAATACTACACGTATTGTGGAACAGATCTATTCTAACACTGGTATGCAACACACTTGTTTGCCAAACATACCGGATGGAGCACAAAGAGGATGAAATTACCTTTGGACACTTTTTTGCTTGAAAGTGTGGCTTATAAAAGAATAGCAATTATATGCAAAAAAAAATTTCCCCCTATCCAAGTTTGTGCATTTCCTATAAAACGTACCAAACAGAATGAGGACGAGAACCTTAATCTAGGAAAACAATCTAATAAGTAACATTGTGTTCTCTCATGTTCGCACTTGGACTTTCTGTCGTGATGTATCCACAGATAAATGTGTTTACAATATAATGTTATTGAGTAGTAAATGCCCTTAATGCACATTAAGGGCACATCTCGTCGTCTCGCCCAACAAATTTTCGATAAACTGTTTAGATCTCTTGGTGGAAGATTAAAACAGCCCTGGGAGTGATTGAAAAGTATGTTTTATTTCAACTATGCGACATTTCCTTAACCATTTCACTGCTGTGTGGGACCTGCTTTGTGCAGGTTTATAGTAGCAGTGTTTATTTTACAGTGCAAATCCCAAGCAACAATGAGCTGTCGTAATGTATTTCATATAGAAAAGCACATGAAGGTAAAAAACAGAGCAGCAAAATTTAAAGGCAACATGTCACAATGTCAGTATATTGTGCTGCGGAGAAAACATTCCATCACCTATTTATACAAAAGGGCTGATTCCCTTTGTAAGAAATATTGTATAAATATTGTAAACATTTTTTTAGAATCTCAACAATGTATAATACTCAGGAAATGTAAGACTAACGTTGTGTGTATAATACGCACCCATATCATGTTATCAAGAATACAATACCAAGTTTTATTTGTGAGGTTTAGAAAAGTGAGAAAAAATTCTATAACTGTATATTTTAAAGGGGAAACTTGCAAGGATTGGTCATTTATAATGCATAATGAAGTGGGTCAGATTCTAAAAATCTAGAATGGTTGAAATCAGTACATTTAACATGTTTAAACATATTTCATGTATGATGTGTCTATGCTTGGGGGGGTGTTAGTAAGTGTGATTATTTTTGGAATTAACATATATGTTGGAATATGTGACATACTTTTATATAAAAGGTAATAAACTTAAATGTCCGCATAAAATAATTTAATGGTTATTTTGACTTCTTATTTTTTTTTTTTATTCTTATTTAATGTAGTTAAACCATTGTTTCGAGGTAGCAATCATTGCCGTGACTTGATTGTTTGGGGAGAGATGACATCTGTATGATTTTAGTATGTACTGTTTTGCCATCTAAATCCTTAATGTAGCAACCGTCTGAGACAAATCTGTAAACATTTTGCAACATCGTCGTATCATTAAGACTCTATTGTGTACATACAAAGGACAGTTTGCCAGGAATTTTATAGATAAAGAATACACATCAGTTTTTTTAATCCCTTTCTTCTTGTCACTGTGCTGCTACATGCAAATGTGGTCCTACAAGATATTTTGTTACTAATTTACGACATGCAACAATACTAGTAATTTCTGTGATCTTTGTAGACAGAGCATTCAGCTGATTGGGTCAGATCATCCTAGGAGCTCATAAAGTAATCGCTCAGTCCTACGGACGCCTAGGACACCTCCCGCTAGCGATGGCGTATTTAGTTCTCCCTCTAGATAAACGGTCCGACATTAAAGCCAATTTGTATCACAGATGTGGATTGTAATCGTGTAGGGTTGAGAAGTGAAACGTGAAAAGTGTAAAAGTGAAGGTGATATACTTGATAAGAGCAACAGAATTCAAGTCATGAAGGATCCTAAGTATTTGCGTATATCCTAAAACCTATAAAAAGATTTATAGTCACATTCCATGAGCCTGCCGACTCTCATGGGAATTTTTTAAGTATTTAAAATTAGCCTAAATAATGATATGTGTGTGTGTGTGTATATATATATAATATATATATATATATATATAGGCACTGAAAGCATTGATGCATTGTTTGCGTGCTCTGCATATTTTTTTTAGTTAACATTATAGGTTCATGTGCCGGTGTATAGATAGACACACAGGCCTGCAATGTATTTACCTAATTATGCATAAAAGAAAATTGTGGCAGGTATAACTCTGTTGGACATACACTAATATGAATACAGTATGTTCACAAACAGATCAATGCTTAATCTCTGTGACAGCTACAAGATGGCAGAGCTTGCCACAGGCCTAGTGCCGCTGCTCGCTGAAGCTCTGTGTCTGTAAAGCATGCCTGAAAGAGTATAATTTTAAGGATGAGCAGGTGAAAGGCCGTCTTCTGACATTTTAACTAATCCCTTCTAGCCTGTGGTTTCCTGCACATTGGGAATATATGCTAGCAGGGGCAAGTGGCTTTTTCACATATGCAACCTGTCATTTTGGATTGGGCGTTTATTTGATGTCTGCTAATGTGAAGTTATACAATGAAATAGATTCTGATTGCATTAAACTGACGTGAGCCTTTCTTTTTTTGCCAGGCTTGTGATGAATGTTTAACCCACAGCAATCCATATAGCCTTATCATGCCGAAACATGATCTGTGCGATAAAACAACCTCTTTGCTTACTTAAGTGTAAAAGTTTAATTTCAGTAACCTTTCGGTGCCTTGTCAATCAGCAATAATTATCTACCTTCCTAACCCTTGCTTCTGATTAAAGGCCCAGGGTAATATTTGTAACTTTTCTGGTTTTTTGAAGCCTTTTGTTAGATACAGATAAATAAATCTAGACTTTCCTGGTGCTTATTTGGTATCATAGGGAATATTGTTAGCTTTTCGTTTTATCGGTTTTAACGTTAATCAGTATATAGTTATACAGGGCTCAACATTTTCCTCATAACAAATATATATTTTTTTGTAAATTACGAACAGCCCCAAAAAGGAAGCCATAGGTGTACAGGGGTGAGCTATTTTCACTTTTATTATGTCAATTTATTTATTTTTCACGCTATATTGTTAATGCAGTCGGTGTATTTTGCTCTAATGTATCGTACTTTACCCAGTTACATTAACCGTTTTGGTGACGCACAAAAAAAATTGCTAATACCATTTTATATCATTTAGACTGTAATCTTTAGATGTCATTGACAAAATGTCTCATTTATTGTGTTTCTGAGTTTTTTGCTTTACTATCTCTAGGGTTGTGCTATGGATGGAAGCGTGAATCTCGGGTGTTTAATTTCAATGAAATGCGTTTATTATTTCTTTTAAGTACATTTTCTTAACTATAGTATTAGGCATATTTTTTATAAAATATATATATATATATACACACGTTTTAATTTCATAAACACTTTTGGAAAACATAATGTGCAAGTTTTATAGTTGGCAAATACATGCTACCTGTGTCTGGATATTCTAGAGCAATTTGATCTATGTATATGTGTATAAATATATAAATGTGAGTATGTGTATGTATGTGTGTATATATATATATATATATATATATATATACACACTCAGTATTGTAAAAATAATTTAATGTTTTTACAATGAACTGCTATAATAGTTTTATGCGAGGTCACAGGAAGAAGTTCTCCCTACTTTCTTCAAAAGGAAAAAATCCTTTTTATGTCACATACTTAAGGAAATCATCTACAGAATCAAATTCAGTTTATTGTCTGGCTTCAAAGATGGAATTTGTAAATTTGACGGATTATTTTAAAGGGCACAGGTACAGAAAAAATAAATAAATAAAAAAAGATGTACCCCAACCCATGTTAAAAGTTACCTGTCAGAAATAGTTAGAATTCTGCTGTTTTACTCCTGAAGCGTGTCCCTTCAGCTGTCAGTCTAAAAGGTTAACACTGCACAAAAGAGCAGCCCCCAAAATACATGCTTTTTCCAGCGCAGATTTAACCCTAAATGACAGTAGAACTCTTCTTTTAACATTGTCTAAGTTTTTGAATGAAAAGTTTTACATCTTATAGGTCGTCACCTCTGTACTAGTCCACATATAACGTGACCGGTAGAAATATGTAGATTTTGCCTTGTAACAGTGGGAATTCGATTTGTCCAGGTGACGATGTTGTATGTCACATACATAGTTCATAGTGTACCAATGGAACATATATTTATGTATACACTAAAGTAGTATGAAAAACCCACAAAACAAAAAATACTTTAAACGGTAACACTGAAGACCATTAGTTCAGAAAACCATATTATTGACTTTAAAAATAAACAGTCATAGCAAAACTAAATTATATTATTCATATGCATCATAAATTATTATCGGACATTGATTTACTGCTAACATCTCCCAAACTTGTTACCGCTTACGAAAACACCAGAATGTTTGGATAACAAGAAAGTAGCTAATTTATTTACCCCAATGATGTTGCAGTATATTATACATATTGAAAACTTTTACATTTTGATGACTGTCTGCAATAAGAAAAAAAAGAAGAGAAATTGTAGCGAAATGCAACTTAGTCCTCGCAAACCCATATAAGAATGCCATAGGTTAAGAGAGTAAGCGAAGTGCCAAAGTGCAATACGGCATAGTGAAAAATCTCTCCTTCAGATCTTTTGGGTGCTAATATAAAGTACATTACCGTGATGTTAAATCTGCTTAGCTATTCCAAATAATGTGAGTAACAGACATAGCATTTTATTAATTTTACAATTTTTTTGCAGCTAGGAAGCATGCCAATGTAAACAAGTAACTGAAGTTTTTGTTGGTCGTTTAACCCATTGTATGAGGTGTCCTTAAAGAAATGCAGAACTCTTGATTGCTGCTGCTGCTGCTTTTACCAACACCTTTATACTGGAAAAAATGCCTTTTTTTACTTATACATATTTTGCGTAGACTCTCATAGGAAAATAGAGAGATTTTCGCAGCTGTTCTTCTTCTACTTTGTCAACTTCATTCTGTGACTTTTTCTCTGCTAAGCAGCAATATATTTTGTTCATTTTTGTTTTAGGTCGAGCTAAAGAGAAAGTATAATGATCAGCATACAAAAGCTAGAGGGCTTCTCCCTGGCAGTCAGTGGTATGAAATCCAGGCATACAGAGCTCTGAACCAAGCCTTGGGGAGGTAAGTTTTCCTTTGAGGGAGCCAGGGCCACAAAAATGTGTTGTTATGATTTTGGATAAAAGATCTACATAAAACCCCATTTGGGTTTACATTACCATAGAAAAGCTCCGCGTCAAGCAGTTTACTAGCCACATATTTAAAGCCAATCTGCTTGCCAGCATTTTGTATAATCCTTTCTGGATTTAAACAAAACCTTTGGTAGGCTAGAAAAAACTTCTCCTTACTGGCCATTAAAAGGACTCACAGATTCAATGCCCACAGACTTCACCTTTTGGTTGTGCTTTTTTGGGCATCCACAAAAGCATAGTACTTAAAAAGAAAATGAACCCCCAAATCAAGGAATTCTAAATTGGCAAAATGAATCTGACGTCTATGTTAAATGAAGCGCAGAAGTTGAGCACCACTGCCCTAAATTTACAACAGAAGCTAAAAGGTGTTAATTTCCATTAAAAATTTTACACTAGCATTGTAACCTGCTGTGGGTTATAGTAATTGTGTTTTGTGTTCCTTTGTTTTTAGAACACGAGATCATTCTTGGTTAAACAAAAAATATTTCAGATTTATTTCAGTTGCCGTTTGAAAAAATTACACAAATTGTGTTAATAAAAATGGGACATTTTTGTGGATTAGCCCAACCATTTTTTTAAGTGAGATAAAAAGCTAATTTATTATTGAACTATTATCCATTATTCTGGGTGAGGTCGGTGCAGTACATTTTTTTTTTTTTTGCATCTGACCCTGATATTTTCTTCTACTCTCTACTATAAGCTTTTATTATACAGACATCTGAAATCATCTTCTCCAAGTGTATGGAATATTTAACTCATTAGTAACTACAATTCAAAGCTTCAATGTCTTACTTTAGAGAAACAAATATTGGAAGGTTTAGAGGGCTTTACTTACAAGTAATCTATATAAAAATGTGCCCGTTTAGAAACCCTCGGTGCAGCAAAATTACTTTAATAGTGGGGTTTATTATACAGTTTGCAACAAATTATTTCATATTGTTTTGGGGATTTTGCATTGTATAGCGCTCAGTAAATTAAGTAATTAGTTCAGCATTGTTCATTCCATTTTATAACGTAGTGAAATGTGCTGAGGTCAAATTGATTTGATAATAATGTTAAGTAAATAGTTAAAATTGCTAATTTTTCTTTGTAGTAATATTAAAAAAAAAAAAAAAAAAAAAAGCTGGATGTGAGCTTTGCTAAAAATGCCCTACTGCTGAATATAACAAGAAGTGAACTAGATGTTTCATATTTTTCATTGTTCAAGAAAGATTCCAAGTCTGAGTTACCAGCCTTTTAAAACACATAAAATAAAATTTAAAAAATCCTTTTTTTTTATTTCACATAAAGGCCATGAACAGGAGAAAGAAAGTCAATAAAGACAAGTGACCTTTTATTTGAAGCTGTCCTTCACCAAAATATAATATATGCTGACAGTGACAGAAAGTGGTCACATTTTAGGAATAAAATGTCTGTAGAGATTGATGGCAGTAGAAGCAGAAAATGCTTGAATTTGGCACTCTAATATTAATCCTAAAATACTCAGCCGTGCAGAAACTGTGTCAACTTTTTATGAGAATGATTACTTAAATGTGTGTGTGTGTGTGTGTATATATATATATATATATATATATATATATATATATATATATATATATGTGAAATAACCTGTTCTGTATTTCTTCATATTTCATTTAGCTATAGTAGCGATGACATTTCCAAAACTGAAAGCAAATATTTTTATTTAGAGGACCCTCTTTCTTATTGAAGGTGCTAATGTATATCATATTATGTCATCGTTTTCTTAAAGTCTATATTGTTTTTATAGAGCCACTGGATTTAAAGTAACGATTAAAAATCTACATTTAATGCAGATTCATTAGCTAGGGACGCTTCTTTAAAATAGTGCCTTTTTCCACATTGAGAGTGACCAGAGAACTTTAAGAATCACATCTTTTGTCATCAATTTCACAAACATATATGAAACAGAGTAGTACCAAGCGAACCAGTTTGTGTTAAATAGTTTAAGGACCTTCCATAAATCTCCAAGGGCCAGATGTTATGCCATCCAAAAACTTTGGGATTGTTACATTTGACCTAATGTCAGAACAGTATAGTTCCCAGCTTACACACTGCATGTTTGCAACAAGATCCTTGTGTTAACTAATTGATTATAAATAAAGGCTAGTAATCAAACAGAATATAAAAATATAAATTTTAATGTTCACTTAGATACTATTCTATAGCATGTGCACAGCTGATGAATGAATGTGGGTTTTTGAATTTTCATATAGACAGGCCGTGTCAATATATATTTGGTAAACAGTTGCTTTCAATTTTTTTCCTTGACAGATGCATCCGTCATAAAAATGACTGGGGTGCCCTCATTTTAGTTGATGAGCGTTTCAGAAGCAATCCTAAATACATCACTGGTAAGTCTGCAAATGAATTCAATATTTGCGGTATTGCCTACAATGAGACTGAGTCTGGAATAATGAGCTACAGCTCATAATATATAAGGAGGATTAAGATGGAAGCCTTATGACAGTTATTTTAATTGTTACATTTTGTGACCACTTGGCATTGAAAGCGATCGTATTTTCCAGTGCTATGTACAAATGAGACCATTATGTTGCATCAAGAAAACCAGTTATTTTCAAGGCATGGTTGCAACTGTGGTAACAATGTGTCTGTGTATCTGCTTCTGCTGTGTAACATCATCCACAAGACAATCATTTTTGACCACTGAAAGACTTTATAACACAGCTGTCAGAAGCAGTAACTCATTTTGTTTTAACATTTTTGGCTAAACACATTAGGAGTCAAATTTAGAAAGGCGACACTAATGAGCGGATTTGTAAATCCTCAAATAACACAGTGTTTAGTGTGCATTGTTAGTAGAAAAGTAATGGGATGGAAATATTCATAAAGAATGTGGAAAACTAAACATATTAACGTTTTATACTACAAGGTCAACAGGGGGAGCTCAGACTCCATTGTATATCTGAGATTACGTGCAAGATACTGTGACAGTGGCAGCTTTTGTTAAAACATGCATGCTAATCTTACTGTTAACTGAACGGATATAAACATTTTTGTACATGTGTATTCTATAGCTTCCCAGCAAATTAGTAAATCTATAGATGTATAAAATTATTTGTGATACGTACAGTGCCCTCCGCTTATATTGGCACCCTTGGTAAATATGAGCTGTGAAAAATCGTCCTTATTGTTAACCGTTTGATCTTTTCAAAAAAATGCACAACAATACTCTGCTCTCATAGATATCAAACAATTGCAAACACAACAGAGGGTTATAATGTTTTTTTTATATATATGTGTGGCACAATTATTGGCACCCCTATGAATTTATGTGAGAAAAATATATTTATAGTAGATTCCCATTGCTATTTTACATTTTTAGTACACCTGGGTGACTGGAAACAGGAAATTGTTCAACCATGACCTCCTGTTTCACAGGGGTATAAATATTAGGTAACATATAGGCCAATTTCCCTTCATTCATCGCAACGGGTATGACCAAGGAATATAGCTGTGATGTGCGCCAAACGATTATTGTTTATTAAGAACATAGCAAACACATTGGCAATGGCAATTTCCACTATCAGGGCAATAATTAAGAAGTTCCAGTCAACTGGACGTGTAATGAATCAACCTGGAAGAGGATGCGTGTCTATTGTCTCAACGCACTGTGAAGAGGACAATCCGATGTCGCCTACATCACAACAAGTTGTTTGGGAGGGTTTCAAGAAAAAAACCTCTACTCTCATCCAAATACCAAACACAACCGTCTTCAGTTTTCCAGCCATTACTGGAACTTCAAATGAGATTGGGTTCTATGGGCAGATAATACCAAAACAGAACTTTTTGGCAATAAATGCCAGAGTCGGACTTAGCACACACAGAGAGTCATATAGAAAAGTACCTCATGTCCATGGTTAAATATGGTGGTTTTTCTGCCAGAGGACCTGGACATTTTGTTAGGATACAGGAGATCATATCAAATGTCAACAGATATTAAATTAAACACCTGTCTGCCTCGGCCAGGAAGCTTAAAATGGGCCGTGGTTGGATCTTCCAGTAGGACAATGATCCAAAACATTCATCAAAATCAACACAAATGGTTTTCTTACCACAAAATCAATGCTCCTATGACCATCCCAGTCATGGGAGCGTTTGGCACAGGCATCTTAATGGAATAAATACATTATTTCTGGCAAGGATGCTGAGAATTCAGGGCCTGTTTGTAACCATGAAGCCACTACATGCACAGGGAAAGACATCCTTTATAACCTAAGTGAGTGCCAAGGCTAGCGTGGGTTAATTCTACTTATTATTAGAATTAACTTTTTACGTTTTTCCCAGTCGTGCATCAAGATCATACAGCGAAATGGAAAGACAACTGAAATCTCTTCTGTGAATATATACATAAAACAGAAAAAATACGTATTTCAGGTTTCCTTAATGTATGCAGTATTTCAGGTGTTTGTGTACTGTTAACATGCCGTACTACAGGAAAAGCCTACCAGGTGTAGAAAGTGTATGATCTTTTATTATGTCCACGGCTGTGCTTTCTCTGATGTTTTTACATACGTGTCTAGTTTTTCATTAGAAGCAATGTTTACAACATTGTAGTCAAATGAGCCTGTAGTTGTTTTGTAGCAGAATAAACTCATTTAGAAACCCTACAAGTTTCTAAATGAGTTTCTACTTGATTATAATAAAGATTTACAAATAAAGACAGTGGTTTACTTAAAGTGGTATAACGAGATAATGCAGCATAAACCATCTTTGGAAGGAATTTATTATTATGCGCTGGGGGCATCACCCTTGTAAAACAGCCTTGTAAAAAGATATTGTGCTGAATCAGTTCAAAGTCTGTTGTGTTATTGGAAGTTCTCTTTGTAACCCATAATTTCATTTTTTTTTCTTATTATGTACTAATTTCTGTGTTTCAGGTTTGTCAAAATGGGTGCGTCAACTAGTACAACACCACTCGACATTTAATAACGCCGTGGAATCCTTGATAGCGTTTTCTAAGAATCGGCGGCAAAGGCAAAATGTTTCCACTATGGCCTGCGAGAATGAATCTTTTCAGGTGGTCTCGGCCACACAGAACACGTCCCCAAATTCCTCTTTGATGGACCTAACAGTTCACCCTACCCAGAGCTTCGGGGAATGCACACAGCCTGTTTTTACACAGCACACATCAGAGCAGGAACCGGTGATCACGATCCCGTGCAGTCCAATCCAGTCAACGTCTGCTGACAAAATTAGACCCCAAAAGAAATGTAGGTACAATTTATGTTCAAAGCAAAAAAACAAAACACCTGTGGTACATGCTGACATTTATTAAATTGCTTTCTTTCTAGATCAATTTTACAAAGGGCCTGTGTGGGTCATTTACAGATCTATATAAACTCTTAGATCTTAGATAGTTATTTCAGTCAGTTCAGTGACTTTTCGTTCTAAGAGAGTGCAATAAGGGATATCATTTTTTATCACTAACTACAGAGACAATGTCTATGGTTAATCTCTAGAAGAGGGCAAAGTGATGTTTTAGATTCTCTCTGCGTACAGAAATGCAATATCCTTATGCCCTTTGCCTGAAAGGTTTACAAATAGTTGAAGAAAGTTGTAACGTTACTCATCTAATTCTTCTCACTAGTGACTTTAATAATCATAAACAAGTAGAAAGGGAAGAGGTTTTTTAACTGATCCATTTGGGGTAAGATGTTGGCTTGGAAAATCTTCTCATGTTAAGTAGGCTAAGATTGTGGGAAGTGGTTAAACGGAAAAAAATGGGATTGTATGGGCCTAGTGGTTCTTATCTGCCATCAAATGCTATGGTTCTATAGTATTTAACTACATTGATTAAACACATTTTACTATATATATAGTATTAGGATATATAGTAGAATTAGTTGTTTTTTTCTGTTGGTACTGTCTCTTAAATTGTAGCCATGGTTAACAAACATGCATCTTTCTTTTTTTTTTTTTTTAACAGATGAACCTGAAGATTACAGGGAAGCTGAATCACTATGTATGCAATCTAAAAAGAACCAAATGACACCGAATGAAAGAAAAGCCTCTGTTAAATGTAGAAAGCAAAATACCGGTAAACAAAGAGCCGATTTCTATAAATATTTCAAGAATAAACCTCTAACATCCACTCCTTTGCCACATTCTTCCAAAAAATCTGCTTTTGAAGACACAGACAGAGTTACTACAAATCTGGATGCAAATACTCAAGAGGCGTATAGGCTGAAGAATTCATCTAGAGTACTGGAGGAAGACAATAATGACATTTCTGTACAAACCATGTGTAACGCTATGCCTCTTTTCCATGCTACCACAAACAGCAATGTTCTTTTGGCACCGGAGAACATGGAAGCCTCTGTTACAGAGACATCTGCAGTAGCCAATGAAACAGAGGATACTATCTATTGTACTCCCGAACTCTATGATAACGAAGATCAACCCCTCAGCCCTGATTCAAATGGACTAAAAGATCTTTTGGTTGTTCAATGTGATGATGACCACGAGGCAAGAGATAAAAGTGAAAGAATGACTTTGCCTGTGGTTTTAACCGAGACAGACGTACCCATATTATCAACGAATGCAAAATTACCTCCTGCCAACATTCCAGAAAGGGAAAATATCCAGATCCAGACCCAGAGTAAGACTTTTTCTAACGGTGTACAAAAGAGTAATACAGTTCTCGGTGGTTTAGAACAAGTCGATCAAGCTAAAGAAAAAAGAAAACACAGACTTTCCAAGTCCAGAAACAAAAGTTTGTCTTCACCCGGTCTAGATTAATTGTAGCACTGTGCAATCAAAGATATGAAAACCAGATTAAAGGCAAACCTAAAATAAATATTAATAAACTATAAAGTCATAAGTACATATAAAACCTATATGCATGTATAAAATAATAGGGTCAACATATGGATTTTCCCTTGGCTTATGTGAACTTTAACCATATGCTCAATGTTTATGTTGTATTGCTGGCAGTGAAAGAACCCATTTATGATGGCTAAAATCCACTCTGCTCCTGTAATTAATCACGCTGAATTAAATATCATCTGTGGGGGTTATAAAGCACCTGCTATAATGCAGGCAGCAGCTTAGTATTTCTGTTCGCTTGTCTTAAAAACAAATTTATGTATAAAAAAAAATAAGTGTATATAAAATGTTCAAAATACATTTTCTAAATAAAAAATGAATTGAGTTGGAAATGTAGAATGTGAATGAAAAAGAATGCATTATTTTTGGGCCTGTGTTTTTAACACTTTTTGTATTGCATAATTCTGTCGAGAACCAAAGTGATACTGAGAATGTACAAAAAAAAATCGGACCTCATAAAACTGCAAACCTAACTTTTATCCATTTCATAATCAGGTATGTGAGAAACAAATAAACAGAAGGCATTTATATGCATTTATATATTTTCTATAAGATTTCTTTCCTGGAGTTTCATTGAAATTTTGCAACAATGTAGTTTGTATTTGAGGCACATCATAGAATGTTTTTGCATTATTTAGCTATTTTGCTATTTTGTATCTTTGCTCAATGACACTTAGATTTACAAAGAGAGTTCTACTTTGCTGAATACTTATATTAACCCACACAAGGCGGTAATTGATTCAATGTTACTTGTATGCATTATACGTTAAATGAGAACCCATTTTTATTAACAGTATCAGAATAAAAGTACATTTTTAAAAGTATTATGACATTTTCTTCTTTTTTTTTTTTGTCTTAATTTTTGCGTTATATAATGTTTTAGACAGCTGCATATTAGGTATTTGAATGTGTTCCAGCTCTGTTATCTTAGCCTAATCTACATTACAGTGGTATGACTGGCTCCTATTTAACCCATCTGGACATTCTTACTTATGAAGGTCTATAGAGGAACTGATTTAGTTAGCATAGCTATAAAGAATCAGCTCAGTGTCGTATTTGAGCAGGGAAAGTCACCCAAAAATAATAAATGACAAAATGGTAGCATCTGAGTCTTCAAATAATGAATGATAATTAAAAGAAAGTAAGCTAAAATCATTTTGGTAATGCTAGCCAACATTACTGTATACAGCACTGTAGTTTATGCTGAAGGAAAAAATATTTTCCCGTGGGATATCCCGTTTAAGGAAATGTTATAGACAGCAGTTACGGATAGTAACTATATGAGTTTTTGTTTTTTTTCGAGGAATGAGGATCTGTTAACTTTTCATGAATGATCAGTGGAACGGTTGCTTGTTTATGCAGGTATGTAGCCTAACACATAAGCTTAAGACAATAACAAATCAATTTCAAACAAGATATATACGTACAGTGCCCTGAAAAAAGTATTTACCCCCCTTCTGGATTTCTTCTATATTTACCACATTATATTTGCCACATTTAAATATTTCAGCTCGTACAACTAATTTTAATATAAGACAACATGAGTAAACACAAAATGCAGTTTTAAATGGTCATTTTATTTTTTGAAGGTAAAGCGTTAATCAAAACCTATATCACCAATGAGAAAAAATAATTGCCCCCCCTCCTTCAAACCTATGGAGGCAACAACTGCAATTGAATGCTTGAGTGCGTTTATATC
The DNA here is from genome assembly GCA_023333645.1 of Sceloporus occidentalis. Lineage (NCBI taxonomy): Eukaryota > Metazoa > Chordata > Lepidosauria > Squamata > Phrynosomatidae > Sceloporus > Sceloporus occidentalis. The sequence continues at coordinate 3,714,289 of JALMGF010000071.1, read as the reverse complement.
ACTGTGCAGGAATTTTGCCCCGCTCTTCTTGGCAGAATTACTTTCATTCAGTCACATTAGAAAGTTTTCAAGCATTAACTGGCTTTTTAAGGTCATGCCACAGCATTTCAATTGTGTTCAAGTCACGATTTTAACTAGGCCACTCTGAAACCTTTATTTTGTTTCTTTTGAGCCATTCAGAGGTGGACGTCCTTGTGTGCTTCAGCTCATTGTCCTGCTGCATAACCGAATTGCGCTTGAGGTTTTGATCACAAACTGATGGTAGAGAGCAAGATTCATGGTTCCGTCAATTATGGCAAGTCACTCAGGTCTTGAAGCAGCAAAATGAAATTGCCCAACTTTATTGACCGCTTTTCAAAATTTACTCAAGAATCCCTTTTTATATCTGCCACTAAGCAAACCACTGGTGGAAGCTCTTTTACACGTTAGTGTGTACAAATCTATATATAAAAAACAAAATACTGTCTGCGCTTCTCACCCTAATAAAGTTGGCAACAAATATATAAACATAATATAAATGAGAGGTTTTGGTTATATGAATTGGCCAAAGCATAATTAAGCTCACCCGCCACGTCAAGGCACCCTCTAAATAGGGTGAGATCCTACTCTCACCTCCTACATAGTGGGCACACAAAGCAGTTTTATACTGCTACCAAAACCAGATTAATGTATTGGGGGAGGTGCAATTAAACCTCCTCCCATTTAACCCCTGGACAGCAAGCTGCAACCAGACTGATGAGGAGCCAACAACCTCAAATATGTGCAAACAGGGAAAAGAAAAAATGTCGGTGCGCTAAGCTAGTCTCAGGCTCAAATAATACAAATGTATAATATGAAGCCTACCAAACAGTGTGAGCATGCTGCAAATACAGTGTGTTGGCTGTACAATGTATACAAAAAACAAAATACTGTCTGCGCTTTTTTGTATACATTGTACAGCCAACACACTGTATTTGCAGCATGCTCACACTGTTTGGTAGGCTTCATATTATACATTTGTATTATTTGAGCCTGAGACTTGTTGTCTCCTCATCAGTCTGGTTGCAGCTTGCTGTCCAGGGGTTAAATGGGAGGAGGTTTAATTGCACCTCCCCCAACACATTAATCTGGTTTTGGTAGCAGTATAAACTGCTTTGTGTGCCCACTATGTAGGAGGTGAGAGTAGGTTCTCACCCTATTGAGAGGGTGCCTTGACGTGGCGGGTGAGCTTAATTATGCTTTGGCCAATTCATATAACCAAAACCTCTCATTTATATTATGTTTATATATTTGTTGCCAACTTTATTAGGGTGAGAAGCGCAGACAGTATTTTGTTTTTTGTATACATTGTACAGCCAACACACTGTATTTGCAGCATGCTCACACTGTTTGGTAGGCTTCATATTATACATTTGTATTATTTGAGCCTGAGACTAGCTTAGCGCACCGACATTTTTTCTTTTCCCTGTTTACAAATCTATATATAAAGTTAGACTTAGCATGTGTAATGTGGACAATAAGTCATTAACTGCTTAGATCATTTGAAGAACCACTTTATCATACTACTTACTTTACTGGATACCAGGAACTACCAATTGACTAACTATACCTTATATCTCACATACTAACTCGTAAAGCTTTACATAATCATGATTAACCAAATATTTACTATTTTACAATTACAAACATACATTAACAGAACTTGAGTCCTGGGTCGCCCACCTGCTCAGTTTTTACCTCCAGCGATGCGCACTTGCTAAAAATGCTGACTTTGTTTAGTCACGGATACTATGTAAAAAAACCTTCCATATCCCAGTTTATTTATATAAGCAGGGTGCCATTACGCATAAACATTTACCTGTGTTCTCACGTGACGGCAATACTTACGTATAAAACAGTCATATGTGATACTTCGTTTTCTGTTATATAATGGCCTGATTCAGAGTACTTAGAGGTTTATTCAGCTGAAATGGTTCATGTTTCATTTTATGTAACAGACCTTATAATCTGCTATTAATGTGGAGATTAGTCCCCAAATTCCACTTTTGATGTTACTATTTAGATCTGGTTTCAAAATATATACTTAAAATGTATGAAAAACATTTCAGGACATGCTTCTCGTAAAACTGAAACTTATTTCAGCGTAAAATAAATAACAATGCACCAATACATATACCTTAAAAGAAATGAACCCTTTCTGTAGAAAATGACCAATCTCATCTGGTGCTCTAGAAACCTTGAATTTAATGATAGAATCAGTCATTCAGCCCAGCCTGCCAGTTTTTCCTAATGTAAAGACTCGATCCTTAATCGGCTCTTGGTGCCATCTGCATGTTTAAACTCCCGCATTGTGTTAGCCTTCAGTACTTCACCGAGGAGGCTGTTACGCTTGTCTATCACCCTCTCAAGACTCTCTCTAAGACGCGGAGCTTCTAGTTTAAAAATAAACTTCCTTTGTGTACTTTGTTAAATAATTTTATCAGTATAAATCACTTATATCTGTTTTTTCCTCTAAGCTATGTTGCAAACTTTGGGCTGTTTATGGCGGCAAACAAAATACTTTACAAAGTGCATGTACCTCTACAGGAGGTAAAGTGCCATTTAGTGCATGGGGCAGCAGTTCTGGAAGAGGCAGTTTCCCTGCCACATTACTTTGAGCTTATTTGGCAATCACGATCTGTGAAGCGGTGCTAACTAAATGGGCTTCTTGGGGTGATCAAGATCTCCCATTTGCACTGTGCCTATCTGTCAGAGCCTCATTCAAAGGCGGAAGTGATTATATGTCCCAGAACAATGGCTTGATGAAGGGCCTGGTGGGGAGGCGGCTGGGGGCTCCCCTGTTAAAATGTTATATGGGTCAGTTGATTATTCTAAATGGTGACTAAGTTGGAAGGCCAGCCGTTTAACATAAATTTAGCAGGCAGAAGATAAAATTGGCCTATCCAGTCTGCCATTTTTAATCACTTTTTACTCGTTGATCTATTTACTTATTGAGTTTTCTTGCCGTTTTGAGGAAACAAAAATAAATGTGCACATTACACCTTAAATTGGGTTGTATTAGAGAAGTCATTAAAACAAACACAGCAACTCAGAGGCTTTGAGTTTCCCACAGGCCATGGTCCTCAAAGTTTAGTTCCCCACTGAAATGATCAACTCATTGACGTTACTCCGTGAACATTGAATTGACTAAACAGAGGCTTTCTGAGTAAAGTGTGTTATTAGTTACTTTAAGCATATCTCAGAGTTTAGTAAATAGAATGCAAGAATGCTTGATTCATACAGAAAGAATTGACTTGTTCACATAGTGATCCACACTTAAGTCTGCACTTAACAATTAACATACATTCCAATACACCTGGGGGCTAAACACACTATTTAAAGGTACACAATCCATAGAAAATATAGGGCGCGCTGACAGGGCTTTTTTAAACGTCAAAAATCAATTTATTCCAAGTTACAGAAAAACAATCAACGTTTGGGTCACAGCGCAACCCGTTATCAAGATTGCAAAGCAAAAATGGTTCAGGAATGGTTTGAGGAGCACAACGAGTTCAAGGTGTTGACTTGGGCTCCAAAACAAGTCCGATCCATGGAGACCCCACCTCACACTTTACAAGACTTAAATGATCTGCTGCTAACATCTTGGTGCTGGTTACTGCAGCACACCTTCAGAGATCTAGTGGAGTCCATGCCTCGATGAATCAGGGCTGTTTTGGCGGCAAAAGGGGGACCTACACAATATTAGGCATGTAGTCATGTTATGGCTGGTGTGTGTATATGTATATATATAATATATATATTATATAAATATATATACACACACACACAATGGGACTAAAATAAAAAGGGTGTTGGTGGTGGTACCACTTGCTTCAAGAGTATTTGTAGAATAGGGACCCAGGTAATAGACACACCCTAACTAGCCCTCAGTGTTGATGGTTTCAACCACACAGTGATACAGAAGGAATATACTTTCGTGGCTTATCTCCAAACAGATTTAAATGCACATATCTCTGGGCTTTAAAGGTTTAACAGTGAGTTTGCTGTTCACGTTTAAAACTGCCACATCAAATATTTTGAACACAATAAGGTTTATTCCTTGAATGGTGTTTGCTTTAGTAAGTGCCCAAATACTTGTTGCTGTGGGAAAGCTTTTGTGTCTCCTTTTCCCCTAAAGTAACGAATATTGTTTAACTTGGCATCTGATGAAAAAATAATGCAATATTCCAACCTGGCGCCAGGTGTCTGATACACCTACGCTCAGTCTTTAGTGTTTGTGGATCTGCTGGATTTTAATTCACAATTTGAATTGATAAGTAGAAGTAGGCAAAAATATCGGGGAGCTGGGCTAATTGATGGTTATGGTGGTGACTGATGAGTGCAACAGCCTGTGAGTTTTTTCTTACTTTTTTATTCTGGAACCAGGCCTTTTATTATTTATTATTTTATTAAATATTCCTCCTATTTTACTATTAAATTGTACTAAATTGTATTAAATTGGTGACAAATTAAGCAAGGCAGGGGACTACGCAGACGCAAAGTATGTCTTAGTTCTTGAAATACTGTTTCTGAGTAGGGTTTAAGACAGTTGCATGCTTACGCTAGCAGCAAAAAATGTAGTTTTTGCACAACACTAAACAATAAATCATTAAGAATGGTCACAAATTAGGCAGGGCAGAGGACTGTGCATGTGCGCAGTGGGCTATAGTTCATGAAATACTGTTCGTGAATTGGGTTTAAGTTGCACACTTATACTACTGGCAAAGCCTCTTCATTTTGAACAGTGCAAATAATAAATGAAAAAATATTGATGACACGTTAGGTAGGGTACGGCACTTTTTTCCAGTTTTACCAGCGACTACAATCGATTTGGAAATGTCTGCAAGACAGAGTGGTTCCAGTTTTCCTAGGCAGAGCCGGCGGCAGGCAGGTATGGAAAAGTTGGCAGATGACCCCTGGTATACCAGTCCCAAGTAGGCTGAAGCCTTCTTGCATGAAATCAGAAATACAACTAGTCACGTGCAGTAGCTGCAGCAGTACTAGCAAACATCATAGTTGTAGTAGTGTTAAAAAAAACAACGAGTCCCAGTGAATATCTATCAAAAAAAAGTATAATTACTGTCGATTCTGTCACACATGGCCATATATTGGTTAGCCCACCATTACGTCAAAGTACCCCAAGTTTGGCGAGTCCTATCTTATTTTTTCATGACTGTACTGCTTACCGAGGAGCTGAATCAGTGGGCTGTTTTGCATTTAAACCCAAAAGAGACTCAATTTAAAGCCTTCTCTGGACACTATGAATGAGGCGCCTTTGTGTAGCAGTGGTAAAATATTCTCGAATACAGCGAAACATGGGAATCCCGGCGGTATAGGTTAAGGTTTGCTTGGTTGATGCCTTGGTCCTCTTATTGTCCCACAGGGGGACCACACCTGGGATACTTCAGCAAAACATTTTGTACCTTAGTGCTTCATTAGCTTATGACTAAGCACTAAGAGAACAGCAGGGTCAAGTACTGCAAGGTGGTGTTGATTCCTAGGTATCACTAACTTAGGGCAGTACATATCATTATCCCTCCATCCCCAAACTTTACAGTAGGCAGTCTGATTTCCTATAGGCAGCGTTCTCCTGGCATGCGCCAAAGTTACATTCATACATCATACTTTCAGATAGTGAATCATGATTCATCACTCAAGGGTCCAGTGGTGGTGTGCTTTACACTACTCCAGCTGATGGTTCACATTGCACATAAGTGATATTTTTGGCTTGTGTGCAGCTGTTCAGCCATGCACCCTTTGCTGAAAGATCCCGACACACATAGTGCTTATGCTGATGTTGCTTCTTGAAGCAGTTTAGAACTCTGTAGTGAGTGATATTACAGGTGATTTTTACATGCTACATCCTTCAGCACTCATCAGCCCAGCTCTGTGAATGTACCTGGTCTGCCTTTTTGTGGCTGAGCTGTAGTTATTCCTAGACACTTCCACTTCACAATAATAGTAATGACAGTGGACCGGGGCAAATCTAGCAGGGCAGACACCTCATAAACTGACATGTGACAAATGTGGCATCCTATGACACTGCCATGTCTACCCCTTCACGACAAAGCCTGTACACGATGCACTGCACATGGCTGCTGTTTAATACCATTTTCGCCGTGATCGTCGGCTTTGCAAGATCCACGGATGTAAATCGAATTGGCCAGCTTCAAAGATGTCCCAAATACGGGACATGCGCACAGACTGACCAGATGTGGCCTTTTACCTCCCAAATAACCCAACAAATCCATGCATGGGGGTATCGCTGTACTCAGGAGATGTTGCTGAACACATATTGGGGTGTTGTTTGACAGGGACATGTACCAGGAGCTGTAAATTCACACCTGAAGTACAAATATATATAATATAATATAAAAATATAAAACAAAACCGGTACGTCCATAGGTGATTCTTGAGATGCATTTTATGGACATACCGGAACGTCTATAGGGGACTGAAGGGGTTAAGGGGTTAAAGTCACCAAGTCAGTGCGACCCATTCTGCTTTCAATGTTTGTCTATGGAGATGGCGGCTTATGTGCTTGATTTTATACACTGTTAACAATACGTGTGGCTGAAATCACCACATACTTGGTCATATAGTGTGTATAATTGCTGAGGCATACAGAGTGATGTTGTTTAGATGTGTGATTTCATTTACCTTTTCTTTTGTTTCTATAAACACTATTGGAACTTGGAGCTGTAAAGGACTGCCATACACTCCAGCAAAAATTCTGAGCTCCTACAAAAGAGTGATATCAGGGGAGGAAATAGAGACCAGGGAATTGGTATCCCAATGAGGTGGACTCCTGAAAGACAGGCACATGGGACATATGCTTTTGCTACTGCGTTGAAGAACAAACTCATGCTATACGTGAAATATTATCAATGTTTTAGTAAAGTAAAGTGGAACTTTTTGGAAGTTTAAATGCCATTATTTTCTATTTACGAATTTCTTTAATAAGTTATATTATGATCTTGTTACCTTCAATGAAGCATGAGTAAATAAAATATTCAAGAGCAGAAAGGTTAATTATTTAAGTTTACAGTAAAATAACATATTTCCTCTTTGCTCTTTGCATATTCAATACAGGAACATTATTTCAGGGAGACATTTTATTATTGTGACATAATTTGTACTCGCTAATCATGTGTGAATCCGTTGCCTTCCTGTGATTCATGTTTCCATTATAGCTGCATGCATAATGCTATAAAATTGACTTAAGTAATACATACAATATTACTATTTTTTATGAGTTCAACTTTGCATTGCATCTGGTGCAATATATGCTATGCAAACCTCTATTACAATAACATTTTTGTCAGGGGAGTGATGGCATCTTCTGACTCATGAGTGGCCCCCAGCTCCTTCCATACTGTAACTAACACAGCCAAACAAACACACTCACGCACTCACCTGAGCCTGAACTGTTTGGAGAATAAGGATCAGCTTTGGGAACAATTTCCCTATGCCCCCTAGGGCAGCCTACCCCTGATATCAGTATTTTGAATATGTTTTGTGATATATTCAGGCCTAGGCTGAGGTCCAGGGGGCAGCAATCCCCCCTGCAGCAAAACCAGGGGGAAAAATCGCTCTTATGGGCAATCAGGCTGCCTTGGCTGCCTCTGCTAAAGGGGCTGCTTACAAGGGAGATCTCTTGACAAGATTCCTTTTCAAGAACAGTGTCTCTGGACGGGCTTTTTTATGCAATATTCTGATAAATGAATCATTTCACTAAATTATTCTGCTTCTCTGTGATATATTATATTTCACTTTTAATGCCTTAGTTAACTTTTAAGGTTGCTGACACTTTTAGAGTTATTTTCTTGGTTAATGATAGGAAAAGAGTGAACCAACATGCCTGTATGCCATGCTCTACTGAAATCATACATATCATAGGGTGTTCCAGAGTTCTGGAAGACATACACTAATCCACCTCTTCTCATTTGGGGAGACAATGAAAACATGGAAAACTGGTTGTACCCGAGGCCTGGCAATTGAGAAATTCTGGCCTAGAGCAAATACAGAATAACCTAAACACGTAAATGTTAATGAATAGAAGACTAAAAAAAGAAGCAATGCCACAGTATATCTCGTTTAGGTAAAATCTTATTCGATCCCATATATAATCTCCTTCCTTGTGGTGTTAATGTGTTATTTTTCAGGCTAATGCCGTATATAGTTTACTGTCTGTTGAAAGGTACAGTAGCTTTCAGGTGTCTGTCCCTCTTGCGCTTGGCTCTTAGCACTTGGTCTCTGCTCCTCATTCTTTGTTGTACAACAAAAGTGCTTTAGATGCTGTGATGTTCAGTGAAAGGAAACCTAAATACTTCTCGTGCAAATAAAAGTGGCTTTTATCTTTGTATTATTCCAGTGAGAGCTGAGTTTGTATAGCTAACGTCAGCTATCCTGTTTTCAGACCGCGCAGTAAAGTAGCTGGGTGTAAGAGGTGTTGATTGTTAATGTTCCAGGTGCATCATGTACGATTGTGTGATCAGCTGTCAGTTCATTTCCATACTTTATATTATTATTATTATTATTGTGTAAAACAAACTGATCCAAAAATTCTTATCCTTTTTAAATATCACTTTCAGAAACTAGACAATAGTCAATTTGGCTATTCTTTTCGGTCCTAACTTTTAATATAGTGACAGTTAAATTAATTCATGGAAATCTATGTGACACACCTGCTTGAGTAGAAAAGCTTCCTCGCAAGCCTAAAGCAGAGAAGCAAGCTTTAAAGAACAACTGTTTAGAAAACAAACAAAAAAATGAACAATACCATGATGATTAAACTGCATATTTCCAAGAAATACAAAAAGGGAGGTGGACCCTCCCTATCCGTCTACATTTTGATTTTTTATATATATATATTTCTAGGTTCTGGCCAGACCTTAGGGAGTATGAATGTATGTAAGAATGAGAATGTATGTATGTGTGTATGTATTTATGTTAGCATGGATGTGTAAGCGTTTGCAAAGATGTAACAAACAGGCAGAGAAGGCACAAGAACAAGCTGCTTGGTGGCAAAATGGTGCTGCCAAGCTGGAAACAGATGGCACAGACAAGCAGCTTTGGTCCCTGACAAGCTGTTTGAGGGCAAAGATGGCACAGGCTGGCTGTGTAGGGGCAAAGATGGCTCAGGTAGGCTGTTTGGAGCATGACAGGATGTTTGGGGGAAAATATGGCAAGGGCAAGGATGGCACAGAGAAGCTGTTTTGGGGGCAGAGGTGGCACTATGGGACATGTTGCTTGTGAAGTTGGGGGACTACATGGCAATGTTTGCACCTAGGTCCTGTGGTGTATAATTACACTCCTGGATACAGCCATGTTAGGATTAGGTAGAATTTACCAAATGTTGGGTACTTTCACGACCAAGCAATATATTTATGCCTCATATAGGTGCTGGATGTGGTGCTGATTCCTTGCTGATTCCTTGCTTTGTTGTATAAACTGCATATTTTAACAGTGGGTAAAAAAGTTAAATATGTACAGCATGGCAATTTAAAAAGTATACTTCATTAGGTAATCAGAAAACTTGCATTGCCATACCTGGAAACTTTCTGGCTCTGGCCCCTCCAGAGCCCCTCTTGCGAGATGTGGTAAAAAGTCCTGCTGACTTCAGTAGGCAGTCCCTCTGACGTGGCGGGACACACTATTTTTATGGGGAAATGGGCAAGAAGCAGGGTGTGCAGCAATGCTGCTCCAGTGACCTGGGGTTTCCCTTCAGTGACTTGGAGAAGTGTCGCTGGGTCTGGAGTCTCTGGGCGAAACCTGGAGAGTTCCCAGGCATTACTTTTCCTGTAGCCTCCTTTGCAACAACTGGAGCAAAAAAGATGATTCTGGTATAAAAGTTGATTGTCAAAGTTAATTTATTTAACAATGAGTGTGTTTTTAACCTCTGTATAAGGGTTACTTAATATGTCAGATAACAGCTTTTGCATAGTTTAATTCATAGGGTATGCTGAATGTGAACTTCCAAATGGCTCTCTTATGAAGAAGAGGAAGTGTGTCACAAACAATGCATGTATACTAAGAAATCCTTGGAAAGAGGGTCACTGTGTTTGCCTTACAATCAAAATATTGACATCCATTTGAAAAACGAGAAAAACCATTCCAACACCATGGTATGCACTGCTGAATGTTCTGCTGACATTGTTACTGCTCACAGCCTGTTAAACACCTCTTCACTAATGTCTCCTGCATTCCCTGCTCACTTCATTGTGTTGTTGAAAGATCTTTCTTTGCCTTGTCATGTGACTATATTTTGACAATGGATTGTAGACTTTTGTACGCAGATGATTTTCTTAGTACTTGCATTCTTTCATAAATGGGAACGAAAGATTTCCAAAAGAGACAAGGGGCAGTGTTCTACCATATTCTCCCCCAAACTTAAAGATATTTATAGTCTTTAAATGAGTAGCTAATAAGGAGCTTTCTAGATAACTCCTAGCATAAATTGGAAATTTCTGGTATTCTAATATTGTTGATGTGCTATGTATAGTTTTTACCCTTATGATTTAAGGTCAATAAAAACTACTTTGCAGCCTAAGGTACAACATGTTTTCTAGAGCTGCCTTGCTGTACGTGTTGGATTTCCTAGTCTGACAGGTGACATTCCGAGAATAACATTAATGCCTCTTAACTGAAATGCAGCCCATGTTTGCATAAATTGCAGATAGTAGCTTTGCAATGGTGTTACGACACAGAAAAAAAAGATTGGATTGTATCTGGAGAGTCTCAAGATGCTGATTTAGGCCTTTGTTAATTAACTTGTAAAGCTTGTCAGCAATGATGGGTTACCCAATGCTATGCCAAAACTAGCCCTGGCATCAGTAATGGTGCCACTCCTGACAACCTGAACTACCTATGCAGGAGTGGAGAAGAAGGGATAGATGTAGCATGTTGGGTAAAGCCACCTGTACCTATGACAAGATCTTGCTTTTAGAGGGCTACATTAATTTTCACCTTTTATCCTCTTGTTTCCAATGATCACTGGTCAACACTTAAATACATTTGTTACAATGTACAAATAATGAAAGGAACATGCTTTTGGATAGACACCTCCATATGGAAAGTGTGTTTCTTTTTTCATTTTGGTGCTGTGGGTCAATGAAATTGTTTAGTTGGAACTGGAAAGCTTTTTAGCAGAAAGTGTGAGTTCTTAAATTATATGAAGGATTAAAGCTACTTAGTTTACAGACAGTTCTCTCTAACAGCCAGAACTTTGACATTGTACAGTAACAAACTCCACACAGTGAGATGATGTAGGCTGGAATGATTAGCTGCTCAAGGATTTGCAGTTACAGCTGTTAATTATTCCTCTGAACAACATTAGCAAGGAAAGCCGTTCTATGGGATGTGGAAAGGACAAAATACCATTATTCACTTTAGAGCTGTTTTTTGGCTTGGCAATACACATGCTTGTGTACATCTGTTAATGTAAACTAGACAAGGAAAAAATGCAGATGTCACTTTGGGTTTGTTGTTTGTTGGTAACTGAAGTAGAATAAAGAACCTGCAATAATGAAACAAGATGGTTGCAGGCCCAGGTGCACATTTCTATGACCTGCCTCTCAAGTTATGAAGCGATTCATTTGCTTAAAGAAATATTACTAAGAAAAGCAACAACGGCAGGTAGTAAAGAGTTATTAAAGCTGCAGAAATGGTGAAGGCAAAGTGGTAGATTTGTAATCTTAATCTTCAAGGAAAAGTGGCAAATATTGGCAGTTCTAACGGTTCCTGCTTTCTTTCTGAATGACCTTCTTTAACCCCACCCTTCTTTAAATTGTATAATTAAAGATGGTGGATACAGGATCATGGTACCTACATGCCGAATAAACAGTTCTTCCTAAAGGGGTGTTGGTATCATTATAAGATACTAATGACGTTGATAATTAATACCTGTACAAGTAGATTCCAGATTGAGAACTGCTGTGGAGAAGAGGACCAACTTGTGACCACTTGGGACAGATATAATAAATTGCTTGTTTATTACTCTTCCGTTGTTAAGTGAAAGAGCATGTGATGAGGCATCAACTGAGAGTGGGACAGAAGGCAAGACACTCATGTACTTTTGCCTTTTACAGCTTGCTGTCCTACACTTCTCTGCCATTCTACTGCTTTATCCTCATCTCTTCACCATACTTCTCTCCATTTCATAGCTGTTATTTTATCCTTTTACAATATTGCCCACATACCTCAGTTCTTATAGCCATAAGGTATAAGAGCTGACTACAATACCGCATAGCGACAAAACAATCAACATCTCATGTTCAGATCATACTCGAAGCTCTACACATTTTGCCTCTAATCTTACTCTGCACCCTGTCTCTCATAGTAAATGGTGTTAATTTTACTTTTTTAAGATTTTAAAAAAAAGTATTGGGTAAGGAGCCAATGGAAAGACCACTAAACTGTATTAAGCTTTATTTATATGATGATATAGATAGTATAGTTAAATTACTTATTTCTTCATCTGTTTCCCAACACCCTCCATTCGCAGCTACTTGGTTGCATTCCCTAAAAGCCACCTATCCCTGTGCGCACAGGTAAATGTCTACAACATTAGGACCAAAGGCACGTCTTAACACTTACACTGGTCCAGGAGAGTCAAAAGATACTTCTGAATTTTATAATGACTATACATATTGCCGTAATACTGACAAGACAAATGATTTTGAAGAAAAGTAACAAAAAACTGTTTATGGTTATAAATCTATTTATTGAGAAAAATGTCAGCATTTCAATGATGATAGTTAAACATCAGCTACACTGTATATATTAACGCAAATTTTCGGCAAGGTAGCACATTAGTGTTTATTCACTAAATGAAGATATGTCAGGAGACTTTGCAAAAGGGTTATGGTTTCAAGTCCCTTACTTCATTATTTGTTATAAAGGGCAAACATTGGCAGGTTTCTCCAGCAACAGCTGACACTTAAGACATGGCAGTTCATTTAGTTAGGGTTTTTTTTGGTGAATAACTAGAAAATATCCATATGTACTGTGCACATTTCTACTGCACAATGTTGTACCTTTTCATTCAAATACTTTTTTTGGAACACATCTCAAACAAAACAAGTACTTCATAAATTATCGAAATGCCAAATTTAGTGTCACTTTATACCGTGTATAAATTAAATCAGAGTGGTCCCAAAAGTGTTAAGGCGTTGAGAATTCAAGTCTGACCTCAATCTGCGTAAAGCCTTTACATTTTCCATGAAGAAAACTTCCAGGAGGTGGTGTGACCTCGCATAGAGACTCTATACTGGTTATTGTACACTAACAAAATTTGTAATCCCTTTTTTTTCTGATAAAGATTTTATCTGCTACATGAATACATAATCGGCTGCACCTTTGTTATTTTCTTTTTTTTTCACAAGCAAATTGCTAAAATTGCACTAGGCAGCACGAGACAAAGAAGACTTCGCCAATTAATTTATCCTTTATGTATTTTCTTTTATTATTCAAATATGGTACACTGGGCTATGGTAAATGAAACTCATTATGCTATCTTGTTCTAGGTCCATAATTGCTGCACATTGTCAAGAGCACACAGAATAATTGCTAATTATTTATCCAAAGTACTAAACAAAGTGTCCTTCTTCTGCTTGTTTTTTTGCTGCCAAAACTGGTGTTTCTGCTACTTGTATCTACTGTTAAAAGCCACAGGTCTCTAAACGAAATATGAAAGTCAGTTTGGAGGCTCGTTTACATATAAGATTTATTTCTCTTCCCCCAGAACCAACTGTTGTGACAAGACAGCGATCCACTGTTTCAGTTGAGCGCACAAGTGGGATAATACTGCCTTCCGCTTACGGAACACAATGCGGAGCCTGTCTTTATAAAACAACACAGCTCTCTTACACTTCAAGAACGGAATCATCTTCAAGGAAGATATCCATCAACACCTATACAGACACTGATCTCTTATACAAGCCCTACTTTGACAACAGAAGATTTGATTCCTAAAACTGAATGTTTACAGTGTTATGTGTTGTATTGGCATGGAGATGAAAGTCTCTTTTAATCCTTCAAAAGTAAGATGCCATACTGTTAACATAACATCGCCTCGGTATTAATATGTATCAATACAGATACATAGTATTCTGCATATATTCATTTAATGTTATTATATTATTATTATATTGTATTAGATATATTCAGTATATATGTTAATATATTGTATGCACCTGTGTATGCACAAACCATTAATCATAATTCATGGACTCTTTTAATAGAAAAATATATTGAACGATAAAAAAAACCCAAAAAAGTAAAGCAAATGTTTATATTGATGTGTATTGAAATCAAGTTACATCTATCTATCTATCTATCTATCTATCTATCTATCTATCTATCTATCTATCTATCTATCTCTGCTAGAACTCCAACTTTAGTCCTAGTTAATTACATATTTATATGGCTGGCTCTAATATCAATAGTTCTGATTTGAAATTGATTAATGCCGATTAATATCATTTTGAGGCTGACATATTTGTGTAAAGTATCAATACTAGTAAAAAATAGATATCTTGAATTACGTAAGTACAAGAACAGCATATTCAAAGAAAAAAGTTATCTAATGTACTTTAATCTCATAGAAAGAAAGACATATTGCCTGTTTGCTTTTGGCATCAATGTTGCACTTGACAGGCCTTCCATAATCACTTTATTAGTCTGAACTAATAGAGCACCAAGATTATCCATTTCACATCTTCTATAATCTGTCTACCACCATAAATGACAAGACTTGGCCACAAAAGATGTTTTTGCAGATCTAAAAAAAATAAATCTTAAACCGTTAATGTTCTAGTGGGATTAAGACCTATTAATTGGTTTAGAAAATCTGATCAGACAGATCTAAGACATAAAAAGATTAGCTTTGGAGGGTCTTAGTCGTGGTGGAGCAGACCTTACTTTTTCTTCTTGTTTGCTATGGCTCAAGTTTTTTTGGATTTTTGAAGTTTTGGACTTGGCCGTAGAACACACTAGATCCGACGATTTTCATTTCCTTTTTTTAATACTGTTGTGGAATCTTAGGGTGTGGAGAGTGTGGGTAATAAGAGTTTAACTGTTTTCCTGCAGTAGCAGTACTTAGTAGCCCCACGCAATTCTATAATTAGAAATTATTAACATTTTAAACTGACAATCATTGTGCTCGAACACAAAACAGTTCTGTCTTATTATTAAAACATGTTAACTTATTGTGTGTATACACCACGCTCCATCCCTTGGAAAAGCCTGGATATTGGGTTATCCTAACGTATTGACAAGCTACATAGTAAGAGGCTTAAGACAACAGAATCCCCAAATAAAATCTTTTTATTGAGCTTTTCCGTTAAGGGCATTCAAGGTGATTTGGGTTCAGTATCTTCATGATCTTTTAATTTCTAGTGATATGATAGTTTTAAACATCAATCTTTTGCACACCTGTAATAGTGAGAGCAATAGCATTCTTTACTTGTGTTGTTTCAATGGAAAATATATTAATAAAATGATGTTAAGAGCAGAAGGTTGATCAGCCAGCTCCATTTCACAATGCGCTTGTCCAACTGTAAATGGAATTAGAATAGTTAGTACTATATGTCACAATTAATTAAATATTAAGGTGCATGTTTACAGTTCACATTGTATATCACCTTAATCACACATATACACATACTACGCATGCCAGATTGGCCATAAAGGTTATGGTAGCTATACAGTAAAATACAAGACAAATTTACTTGTGCCCTGTCGAGCTGTGGAACTAGTAGACAGTCTCAAATGGGCTGAAACAAAATTATCTGTGCACCAAAATGCACTAACTCAACTGATGATTAATTTCAAGGTCAGAATTAGGTGTTTATCAATGTGAGTTCTTAGATGGATTCCAAGTATACTCTTGCTTTATACTCTTTATTATCAAATTTTCAAGACTTTGGAAAATTTGTGAACAGGACTCCTGGTCACTTTTATCTTTTTTGTGGTTATTTTTGAAATGTATCATACTGTCTCATATTGCATACTGAACTACAGATAAAAAGGGTTTAACCAGGTGAACTGTCTACTAGGAAAACTACTACACAAGATCACACAATAGAGAGAATGTACTAAAGAAGATGATGGTGGAGTTATAATACAACTGTAGCATTAACAATGTGTGTTTGTGTGTATGTATATTCAATTAAAGCAACACTCAGGACTTTTTATATTTCTCAGTATTTCAGCCATCACCATACAAAAAGAGTAAATCTCTGAATATATGAAAGTCTCATTTGTGCCATATCTTTGTCCAAGATATTGATTTACTTATTTAAACTATAAATATATATATATATTTATAAAATACTCATTCTTAATACACTGCACTATTATGAAGTGGCACTTACAAAAATAAGAATGTGAGCTAAGTAGTGTTCACAAAATACACTTTCATTTGCGTCATTTGCCAAACTGTTCTCTGCATTGGCCGCTCTACATCCCGTAGTAACAAAGACTGTTTTGTTACCATTGATTAGAGGCTCAGTGGCAGATGCTCTTACCATAGACAATTTCTCTCTAGCCCTGGTTAATAACAATAGTTGCAACAATGGAATGCTGTACGCTACTTTTGAGCAGCTGTTATTGTCCACTTAACTCAAATTGCAGAGTAAATTGCCTATACGAAAATTATTTTCACTTAGTATCGGTTCAATATAAGCGCTCTGTTGTTTGTAATTGTTTTCAAAAATAACGCGTAAAATAAAAGAATAAAAATGATACATTTTACTTTGCATTGAAGAAACAGTTCTTTGCATCTTTTTTGTAAAAATAAATATTTTGCTGGTGCGTCATTGAAAAACGTCACCGGAGAAACTCACGGAAAACACACATATGCATGCTCTCAGTGCCTGTGCACATGCATGCAGATACCCAGCATCTGTTCATCTTGTCTTCCATTATAATTACTAATGTACTAAAGTATATTTTTATAAAGAGATGCCAAGCTACACTTATGCTTTAACATCAATTACACTGTACCCTCTGGCCTCTTCTACATTCTGTAACTGAATTACTTGTTTGAAAACAAATGCATTTTCTTCTTGGATAAAATATCATACCTTTTCTTTGTTCATGATGGAGTATGAAGGCCATCAAGTAGCAATGACTCACACACTTCAGTATACATCTGCATATGAACATAAGGCTTCTTCAAAACATAGTATTGTGGAAGTGGTGCTAATATTATACAGTTTCACATTGTTAAAGCACAGTTAATTCATCAAACAAAAGTCATGACATGCTAGCTCATTGTAAAATGTGATGAAGGTGAAATTCATTTTCAGATATGGTTTATACATTTGCAATATATGATGTGCTTATACCCTGGAGGAACAAGAGGATAATTGAAGACAGTAAATCTTGTTTTCATTCTGTTTTTCACCATACTTTTTGTGCTTTGTCTTGGTTAAAAAGGCTTCTCTAAGTAAACGCAATTGGTACTGACAAGCTTAAAGAACTCCTGACGGCAAGGATCCCTGTAGTAAAGTCTTGACCTTTGCCAGCCAGATGTAAAATTAACAATACAAGGTTACGCTAATCCTCACAGCTTCATATTATTGTTGTTTCTTGAAGAAAGGTTCAACTTGAACAATGTTTAGATGGCTTCAAGAGCTGTCCACTAAATCTTTGCAAATTTGTCAGTGAAAGCACAACTTCATTAGGCAGCACACACGCACACATTTACATTTAAATTTTATGTAGTAATCTTATAAAAAGAGCCATCTGTACCTTATGAATCAATTTGGTTCTGCCTCTTAATTTCAGGATTTTGGAAATTGTTGTATGCACACACATACACTCAAACAAAATCACACACACGCACGCACGCACGCACATTTGATGGCCTATTCCACTAATCTACCACCCTCTTACATGACACCTAAGCCTTTGACCTTCTTGTTTTACATTATGACCTCTTCTAACATTTCTCCTCTTTAAAGGTGCCAATATACCTCTAAACCTATTACAATTCATGGTTCTTGATACCAGCTCACAAAATAACGACAACTCTGCAATCATAAATAAATTAATTAATAAATGTGAAAAAATAATGTAAAAAAGACATGTATCCTCAGAACTGCCTATTAACCCAGGGTGCTGATTTCCTCCCTTCCCCCAACCCTTGTGCCCTGGGGTGCTAATAACTTACATCCCCTGTCTAATGTCCAGTGACATATGGATTAAATATTTTAAGAAAGCCTATGAGGAAGCATTTAGACTATTTGGAAAAAATACCCTATCCCTTTCCTGTCCCCTTGGTAACCCAAGTTATAAAATGTAAAATTTTAGAGGAATCTTTGACCCTTCCAGGAAATCTAAATGCAAAAAACCCTGATGATGTAAGTGAATTCTAAAATGGCCTCTTACCAGTGGCTGTCATTATAGTCAAGGGAAGATGCAATTATTACCCTTTTCTACTCTGTGCTACATTTGAGTACAAATGCATATTGCCAGTAGTAAATATACGAGTAGATGCTCCAAGCTTGTCTCCACTGCAAGATACGAGTTAACCTCTAAATCTGCAAGGTTTAGGGTTTTTAATATTGGATTACATTATTACATGAAATTATAAGTAAGATATTAGCTCTTTTACTTCAGTCTTCCTAAATATTGGAGTAGGGGTATGAACAAAGGGTTTTGTATTTGTTCCAAGATTTCTCCTGTTCTGAAAAATTGGTTATTTTTCATATCTTCAAAGTAACTGTGATCCAGTAATATGATGATGCATGAAGAGGGAGAGGGAAGTTCTTAAAAAAAATGAGGCTAATTAATAGTCACTATTTGTTATATAAAAATAGCTAAGCATTTGGAACCACAGAGCCTTTTCTGTTTGTACACTTAGGTGGACAACATCTTAGATTTCTTGTACTCACTACTTCTGGGATGTTAAGAATTTAACAAAAGGTTTCTTTTTTTCTGTGAATCTGTCTGCATTATTAAGGCCTCTTGTAGTACCCCCCCGGAGACAGCCTCTTCCAAATTCCTGGAAGCAGATAGCAAGGAGAAGCAGACCAAGAAAGAAGACAGAAGGACGAACACAGAAGAACAAAAAGAGGCAGAAGTGGAGCTGCGGAAAGGAGACACGGAATCGATTGGTGGAGAAGATAGGGAGACAGTAAGAATGAGTGTGAGAGACTGAAAAAAGCCCTCTTAGCTTCATCCATAACAAAATGACAGGAAACAAAATTTGTTGTCCAAAAATGAATTGACCAAGAAAGAAACAAATCGTCTTTGGTCCATGTGCACAAGTCTAATATACATATAAAAAAGTATTTGCTTGCTTCCCAATTTGCAGCCATGTAAAAAAGAAACTCTATGGAACTCTATGGTTTTACATATCCGGGCATATCAGGGCTTAAAAGTAGGTAAACACAACCTCAGATGAACAACAACACATGTTTTTTTTTTAACAAAAATAAAGACAATCTTCCCAGGAAGGCCAGACTGTGCAATGCCCAGAGAATGTACTAAAAACCAAAGAGTTACATCTCAGACTGTACAGGCCTCAGTTAGCATGCTAAATGTTAAAGTTTATGACAGTACAGTTAGAAAAAGACTGAACAAGTATGGTTTGTCTAAAAGAGTTACCAGGAGAAAGTCTCTTCTATTGCATCACAGTTTAGATTTGCAAAGTTGCTTTTGAACAAACCACACGACATCTGGAACAATGTCCTTTGGACAGACGAGACCAAAGTGGAGATGTATGGTCATAATGCACAGCGCCATGTTTGGCATAAACCAAACCAAAAACACCGGGGCCCCCCAACTTCACCAAGCAACATGTCCCTCAGTGCCACCTTTGCCCCCAAACAGCTTGTGAGTGTCACATTTTCCCCAAAGCAGCTTATCAGTGCCCCCAAACAGCCTGCCTGTGCCATCTTTGGTGAAGCATCACAGTGCATCTATACATAGACATCCATGCCCACACATAAACAAACATACATACCCCCTCCCACAGTGTGTGAGCAGGCTTGGTTTCACTGTGGGGTAATGTCAGAAGCCTTGTAGTTATGCCACTGTTAGATTATAGGCTCATTTGAGAAGGGCCCTCCACACCTGTTGTTTTTGTAGGTCAACTTGTTATCTTATTTACTATTTGTTATGTCCTGTCTACCCATTGTGTTGCGCTACGGAAGATGATGGTGCTATATCATACAATAAATAATATATATTCCCTTACATAGGTGACCAATATGACGAGTCTCTTATGGCGTGAAGGATTGAAGCCACTGTGTAAACTCATTCAAAACCCCCAGGTGGTTGCTAAGTGGGACATTATTGTAATGAGAGATGCCTATTTATCAGAATTTAGTGGCCCAACCCAAAACTGAATACTTACACTGCCAGCAGCTGTATAAGCTGTTGTTTCACATGCTTTATGTAACAGTTGTAGTAAAAGCTTTATACAAAGACTGCTGAGCTCCTTGCAGAGTGAATATTAAATGAGAGATTGAGATAAACAATTCCAATGCTTATCGTATGGGTGGGTTTTTTTGCCCCTTTTCTCACTTTCTGCTGCCTTGGCTCGTAAAAGGTATTTAGAGTAATTAATGGGTGTTAAAACATTTTATTCTTGGTTTAGCAAATTATGTAAGGGGAGTTTATCTTGAGATAAAATGGCAGTCCAATTTGTGAAAGGCAGTCCTTTGAGGTTTTTAAATAAAAGAAATTCATAGTATCTTAATGGATTTGTGAATATACTGTATGTAATCCCAGTATGTCTAATATAAGGCTTTCCAAACACAGGTGCATATAAAATGCAGAGATGCACCTTTTGCGGCTCATAGCAGTGTACACAGTGGATATTATATAATGGTGGTAACCACTTAAAATATCTCTTTCATCTGCAATGAGCGTGTTTATAACCATCAGATAAAGAATTGTGTTTCAAACCATTTAGCTGCTTAATGCAGCTCTCAATACACATTGGTATTCAGTAAATGCATACAGACAAATATGTACACTATATATAACAGAAGTGCTCAATGCTCAATGTAATGAAAGAACCAACTGCAGTCAGATCAAAGTTTACTTATGTACTATCAAAATAGTGGAGGCTATGATGATATTTAGCTGTTTTGCTTGGTATTAACATGAATGCCTTATTACAATCTTTTTATATAAAAATAGCACAATAAGAAAAGCCCTGGAGTTAAGCATTGATGAAAGGGCTACACGACTGACCATGGGAAAGGCATTAAACTTTACATAGTGCAAGAATTTTTTTTTTCAGACTAAGTAAAAGTCATCAGTGAAATGAGTGGTAGTTACAAATTGCATATTTTAGAAAAGCTTTGGTTGTAGGCAGTCATAGAACGGCTACTTTATGGAGGTATGAAACAGTAATGAGATCCAGAGCACAGGCTTTAGGTTATTTAAGAATAGACAAGAATCCTCATTATCATGGGGGGGGGCAGTAAGCAATGATAAAAAGATTGATTAACAGAGAATAGAAAAGGCATTTACATACAGAATATAGTTTGGATTTTAAAAATTTGGGCTAAAGTCCGAGTGGCACATAAGAGCTAGAGGCTTTTAAGTGAGGCCGTGCTAGACTATAAAAGGAAGCACTGGGAAGGTGCCAGCCCACTTTGGATAATTTGCCACAAGGAATTGTTTCCCCCTCATTTTTTTCTCCTTCAGGTTAATCTCAGTCTCTGTGGCATGGGTCCTTGAGGTCTGACATCAGTGCAGGGGTCCAAGGTACAGTTATCTTGTGTGGCACTAGCGAAGTAGCTAAGTGCACGGATCAGGACCATGCAGGCTAATATCGTGACTACCATGCAGGGGAGGTTACGGTGGTAGCCATCCATCAAGATCAAAATTATGCCAATGCCAGTACTCTGAAGGACCTCATATCATAATTTTAGGAATAAATTCAGTTAGGCCGTTCAGACTACCAATTTGGTGATAAATTAATATGGTTATGTTTGTTAAATATACAATAAAATTGTTGCAATGTTTAAATAAACACTGTGACCATTATAATCCAGGAAGACATTTGACATTGCACAGTCCAACCCCAATTTCCGTGCGCTTATCTACA
The DNA here is from genome assembly GCA_023333645.1 of Sceloporus occidentalis. Lineage (NCBI taxonomy): Eukaryota > Metazoa > Chordata > Lepidosauria > Squamata > Phrynosomatidae > Sceloporus > Sceloporus occidentalis. The sequence continues at coordinate 3,692,196 of JALMGF010000071.1, read as the reverse complement.
GTACATCCTCATGTAGATCTCAGATTCTATCCTTTCTCAAGGTAACCTAAGGGCATAAACCCAATCCATTCCAAATTATTATCCATCATGTAGCTTTTCTGGATGTTTAACACTTGTAGACCTTCATTGTTTTGTTTAACATTTATCAATGTGAATTGTATTTTAGGTATGCACCTGCTTGGTTTTACAGGGCTATGATTCATTTTCAAGATATGTTATAAGAATGTATTTATTGAACAAAACATGTGTAAAGTTGTTCTTGAAAGTCATACTGATGTACTTTACATTAAAGTTTAAGTGGGTGTTCTTCTGACTGACCATGACTGCTCCATAAATTGTAAGAATATCTGTCTCAGTGATATATTCATAATGCCAAGCTAATACAAGTTGGGGAAGAAAAACATGTCTGATGTTTTTCTCTGTAAAGTGTTTTAGCGTAAGCACATAGTGTATATTGTTATTTCTGCACTTTGTTTTAAAACTTCAGTTACTTTATTGCCCACCCAGAAAGACTCAGCATTCCCTCTGATGCCTTCAAGAAGAAATACCCTTCTATGTTGATATGATTTGTTCAATCTCAAGATTGTAAGCTTGCGAGCAGGGCTCTCTCCACCTAATTATCTTTTTGTCTTAGTCTGTCAATTCTTGTCTTGTCATACCCCTTGAATATATGTATTGTATTAAGCGATGCGTAGATTGTTGGCGCTATATAAATAAAAGATAATAATAATAATAATAATAATAATTACCATTTGATTCAATCTCAGATTCTCTTGCATGAGCTGTTCCTATCCTGCATTGAAGAGATCTAAAAAGTTCAAAACAACTGTCTGTATGTGGAAAGCTCAGACCTATGCATTTCCAACCCTATGCTGTACTCAAAGGCATTTGCGAATGAGGGAGCTCATGTAAACCATAATGAATCAAGAATGTGTACCTTGTGTCTGAGTGCATATCTTAGACATGTGGATATTGACATAAGTGAATCTTTTTTTGTGTTAAAACCTACATTCTAATAGGCAGAATAGGCAGAAAAAAGGAAAGACAAATGATTGGTATGTTGACTTCAAGAAAATGTTAGCCAGAATTAAAAACTTTAAACAACACATTACATGACCTAATGACACATTAAATAACCCTCATCTTTGAGAATGGCTAATATTCTGCACATGTAAAACAGACAGTTAAAAGGTGGATGAATGTGTGAGTGCCAGCTTCTAGGGAGATTTCACCAGTTCCTTCTAAGAGTCGACATTCTGCTACAAAAGAAACGAGGAGCTTATAGTAAATCTCCAAATCAGGCAAGTACCGACAGAGTCTTTAGCTGGCGTCAGTCATATAATGATTCATTGTTGAACATTCTTTGAGTCTTTGTCTTACATATGTATATGGTAAGTGCCTGAACAATGTAAATCACACTTTCTCTTGAAAGAGATTACAGTACAAAGGCACTTTAACTGGAACGATTGCTGTGAACGGTCCAATTGTGATTTTTATTTGTGTAAGAATTACATAGGAAGATTAATGATCCTTCAATCTAAAATGACGTTTCATGTTTAACCCTAGTGACAATGTTCATTTACAGATTTTCTGCTGCAAAGGACAAATCACTAATATTTGCATGCTTCTACATTTAATGTCTTCAATCAATTGCTGTATTACCAGACATGCAGCAATTATATTATTCACTAAATGTTTAATGGGACACATTGAACTCGTTCCTCAAACCATTCCAGAACAATTTTTGCTTTGTGGCAGGGTGCATTATCCTGCTGAAAGAGGCCAATGCCAACAGGGAATACAGTGTCTGTGAAAGGGTGTACATTTTCTGCAATCATGCTTAGGTAGGTGGTACATGTCAAAGTAACAACCAAATGAATGGTTGTTCATCTTGGCTCTTCTTCTTTGTCCTTTCCGGTGCAGTGAGCGTGGAAGGCGGTGGGCACAGCTTCAGTGGGATATGACAGCAAATCCCGACGCACAGCACGCGGGAGTAGGATCGGAGGTCTGCATTAACAGACCTCACGTTCCCTAGATTGTCTTTAAGCCGGTTAGAGGGCGATCCTTGATCTCCCCAACTGAGCCTGCTCCTCTAGCGGCGAACATTACTGTCTGTCTCTGGAGGGGTGCCGGCGTGGTGGCACCCCCATGATGAGTGGCACCTGGGTTGGACCGCCCCACCCACCCTCCGCTAGGTACGCTACTGGTTCAACTCAAGCGCATTTTTAAGCTTCAGAATTAGGTTTCCACCATTATTAATGTGGACTAATGTGGCAAATCTTGAAAGTTAAGAGTTGCTTGGTGATTGCTAAACACATCCACTCCGGTCACATATACAAGTTCTATACAAGAGATGTATTTTATGACTATTATAACTATGACATGAACAGAACATTAAAGAGGTTTACAGTTACCTATAATGTTTTATATTATAATAGTGTTTTGTTTATATAGTAGAAAAAAAATAATAGAAACCCTTAAGAGGAAATTTGATATGATGTAGTAGAATATTATTTTTTTTTTATTGATTTATAGCACCATCATGTTCCACAGCACTGTACAATGTGTAAACAGGGCATAACAAATAGTACATTGCATAACAATTTTGACTTACAAAAGACTGAAGAGTAAGAGGATAGTTGATGGTACAAAATAAACACTATTATTACTACTACCATATTCCAATGGTGTATGTGCAACACTTAGCTCAACTCTTCGCCATCATTTGCAAAGAACTTATGTATGGAAATGACTTCCTTCTCATTGCATACTTTAACCAACTATTTCATGATTCAGTTGTGTATTTCACTTTCATGTTTTTTTTTTTGTTTTACTGTGCCGTCAGACTCATTTTTGGCACAGTGATTTTAGTTTTGTACCAATGCCAGGCCACCCAAGCATTTACATAGCATGCAAGATACTCACACATTTTCCTTCCATATAATGCACATGCTGAGGATCAGCAAGCATTTAACGCGACTTTTAGGCATATTATAATTTTGCCGCGGCATCACTTTTTTCCCCAGATATTCTTGTACCAGCCAAATAAAGGTCTTAAAATAAAGGAACTGCTTGTAGTATCTATATTGAATTTTTGCACTTCAGATTATTAATATTTGCATTGGACATATGCTAAAACAGTCTAGTAATTTTTATTAAGTTTTGGGGAAAACCTAGTTATTAGCTGGGACTCTTTATATAGCCTATAAGAAAATTTTACATTAAATTTATGTGGTCTATAAAGCTTTTTATTGAAGTATGACTGCTATTCTAATGGCTAACCAATAAATAGATATTGCTGGCTACAAAATGAAATCTATGTATGTACCTACTGCATCCAGACATACATATCTTTTCTATCAAGCACTGCAAAGACAGGAGATGTAGGTAAACATGCAGGTAGAGCCTTTGGTAGGTGGAATAAATTGGGTGTTCTGGTCCACCAGGCTACAGTTATAGACTATAACTAAATTATCTTCTCTAACTCATCAAATAAGACTTAGAGGTGACATTGTAATCTCATTCATGGCACAAACCGATACTGTTGGATCTCTTGTCAAGGAAATCAAAGCGTGGACATGATCAAGAAAAAACAAGCATTTGAACCATCACTCCCCCAGTTAATTTTGAAAACTGCTATGTCCCTTCATAAATTGCATGAAATCAAAAGGAGGGAATTAGGGCTAATTAGCTAATTTAGCAAAATTAGCATATTGCTATAAATTTTTCTTTGAATTTTGGAACCTCTATAGTTCCACCACTTAAAAAGGTCAACGCCATAATTAATGGTGTTTGTACACATATAAAAAGGATGTCATGCTGGGCAAGGCTTATTTTATCTAATGTATGTGAGCTCATTGCCCCTAAACATATTAATAGATTAATATTTATATTTTTACTAATATATTAATATATATACTGTATAACACGTTTTGTATAATTTTCAACCAAAGGACATTATACCGCACAGTAACTCAGTTTAGCTTAATCAGCTCATTAACTATTAAAGGGAAGGTCCCATGAAATGTTTCGCTGTCTCCACCACCTGGTTATTTGGGTATACTCTGTTCACCAATTTTGGTGCGCAGTGTCTTACCTATACTTTACTTCTCCAACACTGGCAGTCCAGCTGTTATGGAATACAAAGCCTACATCATTTGGCCCTTAAATTAATGAGCATAATAAAAGTGATATTCCCAGTACTGTATAAGTGTATGCCAGAACAAAATTAAACAGAGTAGCCACAAACTGCTTTAGCCCATCACATGTTCCCAGCAGAAGTTTATCTACACAATATACGCCACACAGAGCGAGTATAGTGTCATTTTTGTGCTAAAAATGTGTATCCCCAGTATTGCAGGTATCTAAATTGGGACACTGGTGTTGGGAGATGTAGAGACAGGGAGTGAATGGGGCCACAACAGGGAGTTCCGTAAACCCGAGCCATACATTCATAAAATAAGTCTCTTATGATCACACCGTCTCACAAAGCAGTCTTGTGCACTGGGAACCAGATGTCCTCTGATATGTTGGTGGGTTTCTATGCAGTTCCATGTAATCTGCTCAAACAATCCTAATAATCGTGGAAAAACAAGTGAAAAAATGAAAATTCACGTTAGGCTCCCTTTGCCAAAGATTAGTGACCAAATGGTTGCATGATAAGTGTCCAGATGCTCCAAGTAAAATACCAGTGTCCCAGTAAATTGGCAGTTGCAGGTGTTAGGCTGGTTGAGGAGATCACATATCTCCCGCTAATCAGCCTAAAAATTAAGGGAGAGTGAGGTCTGTTTCATCATACTACTGCTACAACACTGCGTGTCGGTGATTGATGCTGAGCCCCAGGATATGATGCCATTTACTGCCATTTACTGGTGCTTAGCATAAAAGCAGCACACACAAGGACTAAATGAACAAAGATATGAGAGATATAATGAGAAGGAGAAATAAAAAGGAGAGAGACAGTGAGAAAGGGAGGATATAATGAGAAACAAGATAGATGGCGATAAAGGGGGAGACAATGTAAAAAGAGACATAGGGAGTGTATATATGTGTATATGGACAGGCGTGTGTAAGGGCAACGTGTATGTGTGTGTATGGGCCGGTGTATGTATGGACAGTTTATATGTGTATTGTGTCATTCCATTGCCAGGCCCTATTTTTGGTTAAAATGAGTGTGTGTTACTGTGGGTGTCAGTGTATAGTAGACATGTTCTAATAGGCCAAAAACAATTAGGACAAATGGAGGGTCTGGATATTAGAAGTAGAAGATGCAGGGCTATAAATGATAAAACAGACACTAATATTTTAGAACTTGATAGACTTGGGTCTTTTAGGTAAAGTTAGGTAAACTTAATTACTATGTTACTATGTTTTGATGACCCAAAAATGATCTCCAGTTAGAAATAATAATAATAATAATTAAAAACTGAAAAACAGATGCCCAAACGCTAAACATTAAAAGATCATTAAAAAACATATGCTAAAAAAGTCACAGTTACAGGGTGGGAAGTTTTTCATGTTTCTCATAATGTAACTATGGCTTACTGTCTACATGTAACTGTTTGTGTTAGAATATTATAATTCTAGATTGGCACAAAAAAAAAAAATGAACAAAACTTGATAAATTAATATCTTCAAAGAAAAAGTGCAGGTTTTGAAAATCCAGAATCAAGCACACAATTCCAGGTCTGCAGCTGTGTTTAAATGACTTATGCTGCAGACTCCAGTCAAAAAAGCACATCAGCCAAGAAAAACAGTGTCATTTCATAAACGGGGACTGAAAGGGAAATAAATGGTTTGTTTCAAGTAAGGTCTAAGACAGTTGTGTTTTAGGCACACCTCTTGTCCCTTGTAGGAAATTTGTTCTTTGCTGTTCAAGAGCTCCCTGCTGGATACATTCTTTCTCTTGTTACATAGTGATGTACATGCTAGAAAAATACAGATCGCTATGCATTCTTTGTGTCCTGTTTTCTCTGGTTTTGTACCTTAGCGCCCAACATTTTAACCAAAAGTCATTTAAGCAAATATATCTAATCCATTTACATCCGTCAAGAATGCATTTATTGCTATTATAGATTTCACATGAAAGTAATAAAGAAAACATTTTTTTTCTTTTGTCTGATTATTATAAGAAGAAAAAAAATACCGTCATTGTTAGAAACCAGACCCACACATTATTAGTTGTGTTTCATTTGTACAGAGAGGATTATCCAAGACATGATCTCACAGACCGGAGGGCTATGTATAATATAAAAAGCAAACATAAGTATTGATAGAACACAGTATTTGGTTTAGCGGTGTCTTTGCCATTTATTGGGCTTGGCCAGTTGACTATTTAAGAAAGTTCATACATAGAGCAAATCTGAGGATCAAATGTTTTACCATTTCAGAGATTAAGACAGGTGTTTTCTGTCATCAGTTTTCACTTGGATCCTGAAGAATAGTTTGTTGAAGCCAAGTGTGTAAACAGAAAAAATAGTTGCTTTCATTCTTCAGACTTTTTGACGTCGGTAAAACTTAATAGTGTTAAAAAAATGTAAAAAAACAAACAGAATGACATTTCTTAAAAACATTAAGCTTAATATAAAGATTTCACCTTGCCTGCTACATTTGCCTCCCTACTGGATCTGTTCAAGGTTTTAAAAACAATTCCAAAACATAAATTAATGTTTAACAAACTAAATTTTTGTGTATGGGTAATGTGGCTAGAATTTAAATACAAACTGACATGACAAAAAGCACTTAAGCAGCGGGGGGGGGGGTATTAACTTGAAGGAATTTGTTTCAAACAAATATTGTTTGCAAAACTTACCTAGCCATTTTATTCTAACCTCCTATCAGTCATTAGGGAGGGCCAATGGCGCATTCTGACTCAAGCAAATTAGGCATTAGAAGACAGCAAGGGAAATCTCACCAGCCCAATTTACACTATGTTGGACTGTGAGTCTGCACATCAACCATAGTGCTTTAAGGAACAGGAACATTGTGTGAAAAGAAATAATTAAAAAAAAAATAGTTAATCTACTTGCACTACATTTACTTTCACTGTAACTATATACAGTTAAACCTTTTAACATATCCATGTTAGTTGGGCATGCTGATATTGGTTCAAGACTAGCCCTGGTCATCTTGTGAAGAACCAGAACAGAACCAACTCAAACTCCTCCTCTCGGTCACACTTTTCATGCTAGACATCATCCATGCTGCTTGTCTACGTTGTCTATAAGAAAGAAAAGGAAAATATACATCTTGGGGCTCTCCACACACCAGGGAGAGCTGTTGCTTTTGCTGCTATTGTAGACCATCAATGACTGGACATTCATTATTGCTGTTGATCAAATCACAAGGATCAGGTGGTGGACCAAACTAAAACAAGTATTTGTGCCAAGCTTTCATTACACCATGAGAGGAAATGGTTCAGAAGAATAAAACCACTAAAAAACTAAAACATTTTTCTTGCAAAATCTGTTTAAGTGAAAAATGAAGTTGGCAAAGCAATGCAAACTCATGTGTGTTCTCAAGTCTTCCTCCCAAATCACTGTAAAACTGCCAAGACTTTGATACAAAAAGGATTTGTACCCAATTCCAATCTTTCTTTTTCTTTCTTTAGAGCAATATTGCATTCTCAATTGAGTGAGACGAATCACTTATCATGTTATATATTATGTACCACAATGGTTACAGTGGTATGTAATAATAAATAAACCCATGTTTTACAGTTAATAATTTTATTAAACGGCTCTGTTTTTACCAAAGGAAATGCACAGCATTAAGTATATAACAAGGCTAGAATCTGATAGAATGGTATTTAACATGGAACTTTTTGGCGGCAATAAATATATCCACATTAAAACAGAAAAGCTGCAACTCAACAACTGTAATTATGTATATAAAGGTCTAGAATGAAGACATGGAGCGGCTTAATTTAACCTACCTTTTGCTTATGTTTTTGTTTGTTGATCAGTATAACCATTTGGTTATATTCAGTGACAATTTACCTCATTGAAGTTCAACAAGAACACTGTGTCACTATACAGGTGAAAAAAGCTAACGACATAAAAATAATATAGTAACTTAGGTGTAAAACATAACGTGTATCCACAAAGCCCTGATTTATGTATAGCAATGGAGCAAGACTCCAGAAATTATAGCTAAGGCAAATGAAGAGGATGGGAATAAAGCACATATAAAAATATTTATCTTTTTATCTTATTCAGTCTTAATTGTTAAATACTAACATAATCAGTAGACTTGGGCGCCGAACTTCGTTTTCGTCTTCGTCCCTGTGTTCTTCTTCAGGAAAAAACCCTTCGTATTTCATGAATATTTGCCCATTACCTTGTTCGTATCGGGTGAATATTCGGTTACTTCTTCGCATTCGCTTTCGCAGACCTTTAACTCCTGGCGCTGAAGAAATTGGTCTCCTCAGGTCAAGATGCTCCAGTGCACCTTGCCCTGCCCTTTGCCAGGGGGACTAAAATCCCTGTTACTCCCAAACCAAGTTGCTCAGAGCGGTTGTTTTACAACCGCAGATAGCTTGGTAGAGGCTTGATAGCTGTAGTAATAATAGCTATATTAAAAAAATAGTTCTTTATAACAGGTTTGAGAAGACAAATATGAAAACACATGATATATTCATATTTTTAGGTCCAAGGAATAACTTGCAGCATTGACGTGAGCTGGGACCTTGTAAAAATCTTTGGTATGAATTTGCTGCGATGTAAGGGAAGGTGAAGTTGCTTGAAGAAAGCATCATAAGATCCATCTTTTGTCTTTTCTCTTGTTTTATAAGAAGCTGTTGTTAGCTTGCAGTATGGCTTTGGGGTCAAAGGGGGCCTGGATTGCAATCCTTGTGCCCCCATAATCGAGACAATAGCTGTACCGGATGTGCGCAGTGATGCCACGGCAACTGTCAATGCATGTGTGGAAGACTTAGTAATATATATGAGCCCAGTTAAAGGGACGTTATATACTATTTTCCTACCCTTGTTGATAGGAGTTATCTGAATTTTGACCTTTGGTTTGGCTAGGAACGGAAATACAGCTTTGAAGACCTTGACAACCTTAATAGTATTAAACAATATGAGGAATCTTGCTCAGTTTGAGACACTTCAATGAGTAAAGAGATAATGAAAGAGTCCCTAGAAACATGGCTAGCAAAAGTCTAGGGCTAGTTATAGAAGTGCTATATTCACTGATTCAGGAAACCCCGTTACTGTTTAATACTACCTGCACAGTATTCTGGTAAAGGTCTGGTTCTGGTAAAGGTGGTCTGGGAGAAGACATCATTGCAGAAGAAGCAGCAGAAGATAGAACATGTACTTGTACGGGAGACAGATTAAGTAGTAACTTGGGTAAAGCATCCAACCATTGACTGTCTCTGAGTAGTATGAGAGCACAGTATCTGTTTTTTGATGGATTTGAATCTAGCAACTTTATAATGGTCAATATTGTTGACGTTTGTAGCTTTCACAATTTTATCTCCCAAATGGACCCTTGTTGACTAAGGAGGGCTCTGAGGAAGAAGGTTTTCTGTCTGTAACAATTAGGTCTTTTTCTGTTGAGCCGCAAGGTACCATGATTGGAAGCACTTAGCTGCTTCACTCTTAAAAATAACTAGAGGGACAAAGCTTGCAAAGTCCACATACAGGTCAGACTGAGTTCCTGATTGGTGCAAGAAGATGCACCCGCCATGTGACCACACTGAGTTATGCATCGACAGAGAAAAATGTTTTAAAAGAAATACAATGCCAACCACCTGTACTTTAGCACGTGATGCAACCAGGAAGTTGTTGGTCAATTGCTTTCACAATGTTAAAATATAACATTTTGGAATTCTACTAATTTTCACTATTATGATTTTTTTCGGTATTAAATAAGGTAAACCTACTTTATAAATGGACATGACTTTTTGTTGGGTATGATTTACCCTTAACACTTTCTGCCATGTCTGTTCATTAGTGTGTACAGTAAAAATAGAAGCTGTCCCATGCTGTCTCTTTAAACAAAGACAAATATCATTTGAGCTCTGTTGATGGACAAGCTTAAACATAAAGGGGGTTTTGTTATACTTGTTGGCCTAGCGTCTTCAAAAATCCATATCTGGCCATTGTGATGTTTATTTAAACAGTGTTATTGGGGAAAAGGCACAATGGTGAAAGAAAAAAGGTTGGGAAAAGTTCATGTAATCCTTAGGCGTATTTGTTTTACTTTGTTCAGGTCACTTGAAGAAAATGCATTCCTCTGTGATCTTAGTAGTACCTTAAAAACAACAAGCCTGGGGAAAGTTACAGGAGGTGGTGCAACTTGCCTTTGTTATTTAACAGCTTGTCAGTTTGATCTATACTTAGGATGCAGCTCACATAGTCTGTGGTGACAAAACAGACCATTAGCAACTGTGACAAGTGTCTTACCAGTATTAGCAATAACATATCCCGAGACGAACTTTGCCAGATTCACTAGAATCTGTGATTGTATAGATGCTCTTAGAAGTAGCCAACAATATCATTCTCTCTATTTATTTAACAGTGATAATCACTTGCGACTTAAAACCTTTTATTTACCTTTTATTGTAACAGAGCATGCCATCACAACTTAGAGTATCTATTTGTAAGGATCTAAGATGACCCTTCATTGTCAGAGTCCATAAAGCCCTATTATATTACAGATAACTCACACCAAAAAAGCTCGTTCCACTGTTAACCGAGGTGTGACACTCTAGAAATATTTATATATAACTATGGTGTTTTCAACCCAAATAATGATCCCCTGAATCTTATTTTTGAATAGGTCTTAAACCAGTTCTTATGAACAGAGAAGGATTGACAGCATTCAGCTTGGGGGACTCCAGCGACTCAAACAACACAATCAGCAGGGGACATCTGATTCCATTCAGCCCATGAGGCAAGATCTGTCTGGGAAACTGAGTTCAAGCTTGATGCAAATTGAAATAAAAGATTCTGTGTCATCCTAGACCTAGATCAGGCCCTTATTGAATGCAGCATGCAAGACAATCTGTCTCATAGGCCATGGTCCTAAACTGAACAACATATTTGCCCATTGATCTGTTCCACTGATTACTGTATATTGGAAACTGTAGCTTCTGTAGCATGTTTATGGCCAGGAATGTTGAACATGGCTTTGAAGACCCAGACAATTGTCTCAGTATTGTAAAGGAATTTTCAAAAGAATTTTCACATTCCAGAGCCTCTCCAACAAGAATCTCATAAATTAGACCCTGGATGCATGAGCTGGGTATAGATGCGCAACATGCATTGATTAAGCGGATCGTGAAACTTTTAAGAATCACCTGCATAACATTCAGGTACAGGTAGTTGGGGAGCAGAAGGAAATTCACAGAAGCTGCAGCTATGACATGTGAAGGCCTGCAACTTTAATGTTTGCTTGTTTCAAGCAAGGACAAGCAGGTTCAATGAGAATTCACAATTCACAATTCCTTGTCTGGAAATTACAAAGTTCCCTTCCCACAAATACCTGCAAAAAAAGGGGATGGGGGTTAAAAAAACCAAAAAACCCTATGAGAGGAATGCTCCCTAATTGTGCAAGTGGAACAAATAGAGTTAAAATGAAATAACTTTCCACTGGTGGTATGCTTGCTCCCCTGCCCATGGGGATGAGTGGGATTAAGAAAAGCACCTTTAGAGGGGTATGGACTTCATGCTGTGCCTCTCTCCCTCCTGTGCCCTATTATTTTGAACCCCATGCCTCTGATCTTGGGGTGGGTGAGAAGGCATTTTGGGGAATGAACCTCCCTAGATTGTAGAAAATACCCCTTGTCCCAGTGTGCATGGAGTGAGGGAGAAGGGAAACAATGCTCAGTCTAAATTTGTTTTTTTCGTTTTCATATTTATGTAGTGGTTGAGGGGATTGTCTGCAGCTATCAGTTCTATCAGGCATTTTCAACTTGCAGGTTAGTGTATTTATGAATTGCTTGCAAGGAAGTTTTTGGAAGTTAAGAGTTATTTTTGTGAGTGTTAATGTGAGTTGGCTTTAGAGAACATTTGCATTTTTGCCAACTTTCAAGCACGCAGTTTAGTGAATAGACCATGGAATTACCATTACTGGAAAGAACTTGCTTGCTTATAACAAAAGGAAGGCCCTACTCGTCCTGAACAAAATAATGTCTGTTTTGTAGGGGTATATCAAATATGGAAAACACATTCCAAAAATGATTGTGATGTATTTACACATGCCAACAGACTGCAGTAGGGTCTCTTGAACTGCATCATGTTTGTCTAAAAACTATAAATTTAATCTGACAGAAAATTGTGCTTTTTATGTTTGCCTGTAGGTGGCAGCAAAACATAAACCAAACATTCCACTTTTCCACGTTCATTTGCTTTTGATGAGACTCAAAATTAACCATAAATGCAAAACTGCTTTTAAAGACAGTATTTCAATTCTTGCAGGTTTGTATACAGGAAACCTACACAGAGGTTAAAGTAACTGCCTGTAAATAGTTCCTGAGCAGTTCTTTTTTGACACCATCTTTCATACAAATGAACAGTCTTCATTTCCTTCTGATTTATGGTACAAGGCTTTTCTCAAATAAGTTGAACTGCACAACGGATTTACCTAAGATCACTATTATATTTGTGGTTATTAATATCCCTCATTATTAGGGCTATATTGACCAAAAATTCTGTCTACAATGTCTACATATTTCTTTTGTGTTTTACTTTCTGTTGGGAGGCTCATTATTGTTATCCAGTGTTTTTTTTTTATCCAGAATTATGTTACCCAGGATCTTTTTCTGGTTCTCTATGTCTTTTTGATTTATTGCACAGCAAATGGTTTCTTTTAACAAGAATGTGCATTTCACAGGATTTTATTGGAGTCTGTTTTACCACAAATCCAAGGGCTTTGCCTTTTTTTTAGGTTATTCTTTGACCAGAAACTTTAATATCCAGAAAAGAGTTTATTTATTTGATTTTGGACAAATTTATAGTCTATGAATATACTATATGAATATAGTATATTCATATAGTATAAATTAAGTAAATATGAAATTAAGTACATTCTATAATTATATAAAAAATAAGTGAAATAGGTCATTACATGCTATCGAACTCTCAATGTAAAATATAACTAAATTTGCTACTTTGCACATCAGTCTGAAAGGCACATTTTCCCTGATCTTATGGCCAAACTGGGGATGAGTAAGCGGCCCTTCTATTTTTAGGGCAGTGACTGCCGAATGGCGCACGTGCGGTCGCTGGCCGGATATGCATGGCTGCGCGTTCCGTGTTTATCTAGCCAATGGCCTGGTCTCACATGCCAGGAGCCTACCTTTAGTTGTCTCTTCTTGTATTTTGATACATTTCAAATAGATCAACTATACCATGAGCTAATTTTAAAGTACTATCTGTTCATGCAATATTCATGCAATAATAATTAACTAAATAAAAAAAATTGTCAGCATCCAGTTCTGCATTCTCAGGGAAAATAGTGGAAGTAGTTATTTGTCACCTCTTGAACACCAAGTATGCCTTAATAATATTTTTTTTTCAAAAATTCAAAATTGCTTTAATATTAAGGGCAAAATCCCAAGTACTTTACCTTTAAATTTGGGGACTAATAGCAATAGGAACCAACGTCTCAATCAGGGTACTTCCCCCTAAAAATGGGGATATCTGCATATCCTACTATACAGAGAATGACAAACTTTTTTGAAGGAGCCAGAGAAACGTACTATGATTTGTTCCCCCAATGGTTACATTTTTACACCCTATGGTCGCAAGGAATCAAATAACCATATTACAGTAATGATAATAATAATAATACATTACAGTAGTTGTGAGTCATCGAAACAGGGAGAAGGTACTTGATCCATTTGGCTCTTTATAAAATTGTCAAAAAAGCTTTGGCGTCAGCAGTATTAAATCTAGGAGCCATGGCTCCCTGACTCCTGTGGTTTGTAAAGCCCTGTACTTCAATATTTTATCATTGTACATATATAAGTTAACAAATATAAAATAAAAATGACAGTAATATCATTGTTAAAAGTATGATGAAAGAACACTGAGTGACCTTTGCCTTTGGAGTATGGCCAGACACTTGTAAAAGGCTTTTCCTTTTGTACTGCTTCAGTCAGATGGTTTATTGTTTTGCCATCGTTGTTATTTTATTATTGTAAAAATAAATGATTTTTTTTTCATGTATAATACCTGGAACATTAAAGTGATTTTTTGGTTTGTGTGAGACTACTTTTGATGTTTGCTCTTGGTCTTAATGCGATGCAGACATAATACATAAAAGTGCTCGCTTACTCGGAGTTACACCCATTAACACAAAAGTTGCAATGTTTTTGGAGATGCTTTTATTGAATCGCCAGTTATCCTGAACTTTTCACAGCTTGAACTAATAGTGCACCACAATAATAAAGGCTTCTCCTGTGTGTTCTAGAATAATAGGCCCATTGCTAGCACAGTGCAGTACGGAATACTAAACATTTTAAAAGCACAAACGAAATAAACCTTTTGTCTGCAATTTTTTTTGTTTATACGCCTGCAGTGGACAAACAATGATGATATGATATTTCAGCAGGTGTGCTTTCCTTTCATGAAAACACTGCTCGGCCTGACTTCTATAAGACTGTGTGCTTGCTAATGTTGGGAGAAAATTAAACTGTAAACATTTACATATTTTTATTTTTGTCACCAGGTTTTTTTTTTACTTTTGCACAGTTTTGGTAGCCTTAGGAAATAAAAATACCTCTGACTAGTAACAAAAATCAAATATAAGAAAATATGTGTATACATTTATAGCCATTAATAGATCATTTCTATATAAGTGCAGGTATGTCAGGTTTTTTTGACACTTGTGTTAGAAGCTTACTAAAAGCATTACAGATGTCAGCCTCTGATTTATTAACTCTTTGACTGAAAGATTTGAATACATTTAGCAAATCTACACAGGCACAAATGTACTATACATGCCATACTTGTATATAAAAACAAAAATGTGATTCATGCGCTTAGTGATACCCCCAAGAAAGTTTATGAAAACAATAACCTTATAATTGCTCTATTCAAAGTGGAAGTCAATCTCTAAATCAGTGCAGGAATGTTGAAACTTCAATGTCTCAATTCATACATGAAAAATAATATATATGATTATTATTATTATTTTTTATTTATATAGCGCCAACAATTTACGCAGCATTTCTTACAATAAATATATTTTAGGGGAATGACAAGACTAGAATTGACAGACTAAGACAAACCGATACATTAGGTGGCGAGAGATATATAGTGTAGTGTTCCAATATAAAATTATACCATGTCTTTAAGTATTGAACTCACAAATATATACTATACATATTAAAATATTTATGTATATATATATAAATATATATATATATATATATATATATATACTACTATTCAAATGTTTGGGGTCACTTAGCTATTTTCATAGAAAACAAGGACATTTGCTGACATAATTGCAAAATGATTTTCTAATCATCAATTAGCAATTAAAATTTAAACTTGGTCTAGCTACAATAGTTATTTACAACATTAACAATGTCTATAATGATATTTGAATGGTATTATATATATAAATATATATACAGGGCCAGCCTTAGGTGTTCAGGAGCCCTGTGCGGACTACTTCTCTGGCGCCCCCCTCAACAAAAATGAAAGGGACAAAATCTTGCAACAAACAACTAGTTTTAATTAGAGATTATTTATGTGCAAGTGCAAACAAGTACAATAAAATATAACAGGAAACACTGGTAACAATAATGTACCTTAAATACATAAAATATAGGAAAAAAACAGCTAATCTTTGCAACAAAAACATTTTTCCTTTAAATATTGAAAAAAAATTGGACCCTAGGCAATTATTTCCTTTGCACCCCCTCCACGAACCCTAGCATACAATCACTCCCTCCGCTCCCACACCAAAAAAAATTTGCCACACTGACTGCAGATTAGGGGAAGACTGTGAAACTCAGTGCAGTCTTCCCTCTAGGGTGACCACATTTTATTTCTGCCATTCAGGGACACACTATGCACATGAGATTACACACACAGGTATATATATATATATATATATATATATACACATTAGACATGCATTTTTAACTACATAAATATGTGGCTTCAGCTTCTGTTGCCTTTATAAGGTGTGCCCCACCCGTTATGTTTGTCTCAGTCTGCAGGTATGTCTTTCTCTGATATGTGTTTACATTCAATTCTTAGTTTGTTTATTAGTAATTCAGTAGGCAGGGTTTAGTGTTAGGACCCACCGATATATTGGAGTACTTTGGTGTAGTGGTGGCCTAAGCATGCTATGGCCATAATATGTGACGGAATCTCCAATCTTGTTATCTTAGAAAGGGGTTCTATTCATGTCCTTGTCTAGTCTATTCTGTTTAGTCCTGTTATTTCTGTATAGTCTTGTCATGTGTAACCTGGTTAGTCTTGTCAGCCCTGTACTCTGTTGTCCTGTCTTAAGCCCCGGTAGAGGTAGAAGCCTGTCCCTGTAACTTGTATTCCTGATTCTGCAACCTGTTTCTACTCCTTTGGCTCTGTCCTGCCTTTTCTGTCTGTAGCTGCCAGAGATATCTATATCCTGTTATCTGTATTGGATACCTTCCGCTGCTATCTCAGCGTCCTGGCATGTGGTCACACAATCCTGATGGCCCAAAACTCAGGGAAGTGTGGTTACCTGCATCTGGTCCTGTATCTCCGCTCTTGCACGGTGACTCCTGAAATTCCATCATTGGGCGCTGTGGGTCATTACAGTCATCTGTTTCTGACAGTATAGATCAATTGAAATTCACATAAAAGCTCAGCATTGAAGGTATAGATAAAACCCCCTAAATTACAGGCATTTATTATCTCACTCATTCATACAATTCATCCACACATCAATTAATACTCTCATTCATTCACACAATCCATCCACACATTCATTCTTTCATTCTTTCACTCATTCACACAATTCATTCTCACATTAATTCTTTCATTTTCTCACTCATTCACACAATGCATCCCTACATTCATGCATTCATTCTCTCACTCATTCTCATTCTTTATTTATTTCAATATTCTTACTACCCCTTCTCACTATCTATCCCCTCTCCCCTTTCTCAGTATCTACCCCCCTTTCTCAGTATCTATCCCCTATCCCCCTTCTCCCTATCTACCCCCTCTTCCCCCTTTCCCACTATCTATCCCCTCTTCCCACTTTCTCACTGTCTATCTCCCCCCCCTTTTCACTATCTACCCCCCTTTCTCAGTATCTATCCCCTCTCCCCCCCTTTCTCAGTATCAGTACTTTCTCCCCCTTTGTAGTTCACTTACCTTCCAGGAGTCCTGCAGTGGGAGCGCAAGGCCTCTGTCTCCCTGCTCTGCGACCAAGCTAGAGGCCTCGCAGAGGAGAGTGAGGGACGTCGAGCTGTTGCTGAAAACTTTATGAGCGACCGCTCGGTGCCCCTCTCTCCTCCGCGGCAAAAAAACCCCAAAAACGTGTTTGGACCCACTGATTCCAGCACAAGGCATTGTCCCAGATCGAGGCTGCCCGGGACCCGGCACTTAAAGTCCTATTGGAGGAGTGGAAGTTGGCTCCGGTGGCAACCTGTGAAGCTCTGGTGAACTCAATGCCCAAGAGGGTTAGGCAGTGCTGGAAAATAATGGTGGCCAGACAGCATCATAACAGAATGTGATGTCAGCCATAGACTTAAAAGGATCAAGACAAGGTGACCTTTAAAGGGCATTTAATGTATTTAACTACCCTCATTCCACAAGGAATAGGTTAAGTGGGAGGGGAGATGCAGGGGATAAAGTTAAGAGGTGAGAGGGGAAAACCTGGGCACCCACCATGTAGATTTAACTACCCCTGTCTCCCCACACCACTATTTTTGTGTTTTTTTATTTTAAAATATTTGTAAAGTGAGGGTGCAATCATTTTACTAAATTATATAAGTTTCAGGTGAGAACTTCAACTTGCATGTCTTCATCCAATTCTTGCAAAATTTAAGGCCAACAATTTGGAAACAACTGGTATTTTGGTGATTAATGCAAGCTAGTTTGCAAGTGTTTGTGTGGAAAGGTATGTGATCTCTGTCAGCTGTGTTAACCTCTGCCTCAATTGACCATTTAACATCTTAGTAAATACAGCTAAAAGTGTTTCATCTCGTGTGATTGGTTATTGTGAACCTTGTTTGTTAATCAACCAAATCATGAAACACTTCCATACTTTATCTTATCAGATTTGGCCATTAAAACCATTGTTTTTGGTTTGTGTTGATTTTCATTGATGTAAATAGATATTTCTACCTATTATGATTCAGATAATGT
The DNA here is from genome assembly GCA_023333645.1 of Sceloporus occidentalis. Taxonomy (NCBI): domain Eukaryota; kingdom Metazoa; phylum Chordata; class Lepidosauria; order Squamata; family Phrynosomatidae; genus Sceloporus; species Sceloporus occidentalis. Next base: position 3,673,867 of record JALMGF010000071.1, on the reverse strand, counting down.
AAAGTTTCCGTCAGGTGCGGAACTAGAAACCAGAAGCCCCTTTCTAAACAATATGATTCAAAATGATCTATTAAGGAAACAGAGTAATTATGAATGCTAGAACCTACTGTTTTACAACTACATCCTAAATGGTGGAGAAAGGAATTTATAAGGAAATTTACTTGATTTTTAAGCTGGCAACAATAAATTCTAGAGTATGTCATTGACTATGTAATGGTAATTCTGCATATCCTAATAAGTGCTTTTTCTTTTAGTTCTCAAAAGTTACCTATTTCTGCTGAGAAACAAATAAGCCGACCTTAATATTATATATATTGTAACAATAAATAAGCTGCAAACAAGTCCTTGAGCACCAATAATGTACCAGGTATGTCCCAAAAAATTGCCTAGAGGACTAGCGACTTACCTGATATGTGATCAGCACTGACTGAACCTGGGACTGCAGGGAGAAAGCTTCCTAATAAAAGCCTAGTCCTTCTTTTGCCAGCATAGTTATGGTGGTCAGTAGTACATTGGATATTAGGAGTTTGTTTGACAACCAGATCATTTTTTTTTTATCTTTATTTCTTAAATAAAGTTAATGTTTTTTATATGTGGTATGATGCAAAGTCACATTGTAGTATTTTCTATCTTTATTTGGAATTTCTGTAATTGTTGAACAATCCTGCACCTCGGTACTTCAATATGTTTATTGTTCATCATTACCTGAAAAAGGGACAAGACTGGGTCCACTGGAAAAAAAAAAGAAATAACGGAAATACTTGTTTATCTAAACAATAATTATTATGGGACTGATAATTTTATGGGACTGATAAATATATTATATATATTATATATAAAGAAATATTTTGTCAGTTTATGTTATATTTAGAATATTAATGATAATTAAATAGTATCTGCCTTCTAAGTGGGTCAAGGAATGTTGATTATTTCCATCTCTATAGGTCATCTAGCTAAACATATGGACATAACTGGGAACTCTCCGGGTTTTGTTCTGAGACTTCCGGATAAAGTGCCACTTCGCCATTTCTCCAGGTCACAGTGCTAAATTTCTATGTTGAAGGGAGAAGCATTTAGGCACATCCACTCCCTGCTCTATAGCTCTCCTATCCCTATACAAATGTGAGGTTTTGGGGCTAGCCCTGTCCATGTACACAGCTATCCCTGCCCATATATGTGATTAGCCTTGTACTTACAAAACCATATAAAACAATTGTCTCTCACACAAATCCCGAAGAGCATAGAACACCTATGTCAATGGTAATGTTCCGAGCTATTGATTACAAGCGTAGTGAAATAAGACAAACCAGGATCTTCACAGGAGGTAAATTTATTAGTGCACAAAACCATGACATAAAGCATATAGTCTCTACCAAGAACTTGGGAAATAGCGGCCCAACAAATAGAGACATCCAGGCTATCTCTCCCAAGCCCATTTGCTAGAACTGGAAACCAGTGGAGCAAATCAATAACTGCAGACCCTAGGAGGTGAGTGTGGCCCCTGAGCTTCATTACACTATGATGGTGGGAGGGGATATTACTGCCTGAGCTGTAATATACTATTCTTGTAATCTGTAATAAGATTGCAAACTAACTGTGTATATCATTCCCGTGAATGTACACCCTGGCTCTATTTACTTCTTGATAATATCAAATAAAAAATGATTTTACAATAAAAGTAATTTCTCAATTACCACACTCACCACAGAAGTTCTTCAGCCCTGACACACCTAGCAAAGAGTTGAGCACCAGGCTAAGAGGACAGGTAATTAGACAATCCCAACAGTGTTGCTATAGGCAGGTATAGATTGGGACTGAATGTAATAGGCAAAGCGTGGACGGATCCGGATTCCTGTATGGGTAAACTTAAGGCAGGAATCACATACAGAATACACTGGATGCCAAGGGTTAATACAGGATCAATGGTCAGACACAGCTGGATCCGGTACACTAAATAGGTTATCATAGAAGCCAAAGGTCAGTACACAAAGCGGGTAGTCAGACAAGCCAGGTACACAAATAGATCAACCAGGAACAGAAGCAGTAGTCAGGTAAGTCTAGGGTCAAATATCACAAACCGGAGTATCAAAGAATAATGCAACTGCTGTTTGCTGTGGAGAATAAGTGTTCACCCGAACACATCTCATGCCATATGATATATTTATTGCCAGTTAACACTAGCACTAGCTTGACAAGCTTTCCAGAGGGTCGAACAAGAGCATTCACATTGGTTTCAATAGGAACACTTTCCTTCAACTGATTGGCTTTCAACTTCAAGCATCGGTGGCATGAAATGTCAGACCATTGAGGATGTGCTTTACTGCAACTTTGGAGCGGTCACAGCCGCGGCGGCCCGGGAAAAAACCCAATAAAGATGAAAAAGTTCGCTAGATGGTCTCCAGACCCTCTAGAGAACTCTGGCTCCACTTGCAGGTTGAATACAGGTACTGCATTCAACCATGCAAGTCAATGGAGCCCAGCTTTCTAATCACAGTGTGATTAGTAAAAATAAATTAAAAAATAAAATAAAATTAATAATAATTATTAAACAGTAAAATGTAAAAATAATTTCCCACCGATGTCAGGGGAACCTTCAAGTTGAAAAAAAATGTTAACATTTTTTTTAAAAAAAGGCAAAAATAAATAAAATATATATATAAAAAATATATTTTTGTGAGCAAGTTCTAATATTAGCATATTAGCTTAAAACAATTCTCGCATGGAAAGAGTTAAAATACTGGCATATTAAATGCCCATGGGGTGTCTACTTTTTAAAAATGTATGATTTGATGGGGTAAATTGAATTGGCCGGGTTCAACAATGTCCCAATTAACACGGGGGGAAGGATGGCCACACATCTAATTTCCAATTAGAAAAATGCACACGTACCAAATGTGACCTTTTAGTTCCCCAAAAAATGACAAACACATGCATGTGGGGTATCACTGTACTCAGGAGATGTTGCTGAACACATATTGGGGTGTCGTGTGACAGCGGCATATACCAGGAGCTGTAAATTCATACATAACATAGGTGTGTGGGGGAAAAATACACACAAAAGAATACTACTGCAAACTTTGAAAAAATTCTGGTGGTAAAATGTGTGCATGCAAAGAGTTAAAATACCAGCATTTAAAATACCCTGGGGTGTCTAGTTTTCAAAAATATATGGTTTTGTTGGGCAAACTGAAATGGCCCGGCTCAAAGATGTACCAAATAGGGCATGGGCAGTGGATCCCCAAATGCCAAAGTTCAACATTGAAAAATGCGCATGCCCCAAATGTGGCCCTTTTTCCCCCAAACAGCCAGGCAAAATCATTCATGTGAGGTATCGCTGTGCTCGGGAGATGTTGCTGAACACATATTGGGGTGTTTTATGATAGTGACATATACGAGAACCTGTTTATTCATACCTGAAGTAAAATGTGTGTGAAAAAACAAATGCAAAAAAATGACTACCACAAAGTTTGACAAAGACTGGTGGTAGATATGGTGCATGGAAAGAGTTAAAATACTAGCATTTGAAATACCCTGGGGTGTCTAGTTTTCAAAAATATATGGCTTTATTGGGCACACTGAAATGGCCCGGCTCAAAGATGTACCAAATAGGGCATGGGCAGTGGATCCCCAAATGCCAAAGTTCAACATTGAAAAATGCGCATGCCCCAAATGTGGCCCTTTTGCCCCCAAACAGCCAGGCAAAATCATTCATGTGAGGTATCGCTGTACTCAGGAGATGTTGCTAAACACATATTGGGGTGTTTTATGATAGTGACATATACCAGAACCTTTTAATTCATACCTGAAGTAAAATGTGTGTGACAAAACAAATGCAAAAAAATGACTACCACAAAGTTTGACAAAGGCTGATGGTAGAATTAGTGCTTGGAAAAGGTTAAAATAATACCCTGGGCTGTCTAGTTTTCAAAAATATATGACTTCATGGGGTAAATTGCATTGGCCGGCTTCAAATATACCCGAAATGGCACATGGGGGAAGAATTACCAGATTTGGAAAAAATGGCTTTGAAATAGCAAAACGCTACCTGTACTTTTTGCCCCATAATGTGTAGAAAAAAGCAAAAAAACATAAAAACATTGGGTATTTCTAAACTCAGGACAAATAGTAGAATCTATTTAGCAGGTTTTTTCATTACCTTTTATAGATGAGTAAAAGATTTTTCAACTAAAAGTTAGAAACAGTAATTTTTTTCTACATTTTTCACCATATTTTATACTTTTTTAATAGTAAATACTATGATACAATCAAAACAATGTCATCTAAAGAAAGCCCTTCTTATCCTGAAAAAAAACAATATCTAATGTGTGTGGGTTCAGTAAACGGGAAAGAAGAAAATTACAGCTAAACACGAGCAGCGCGGAAATGTTAAAACGGCCATTGTCACGAAGGGTACAAAAAGTAAAATCAGCCTTTGTCGTGAAGGGGTTAAACCTCTGCACTATTTGTTGTGTTATGCATCAAGGTGTGTGACAATGTCCTTATGAAGGGACAGTGATCACCATCTGTTACTTTTTCAAAGCTGTCCCTAAAATCAACCTGCTGTGACCCTGCAAGAAATGTACAATTATAAATCAATACAGTCCTACAAAATAACAAATTCAATGTTAAAGCTTTACATAATGTGACACTGTGTGTATTACACACAGTGCAATCCCTTCTTATTTATCTTTAACATTTCTCTTTCATGGTAAAAACTCAGAACAAAGAATTCGTTTTTTGATATATTGATGTTTAAACCTTGTCTGGACCCTATATGAACTTGATTTTAATCTAGAGCAATATGTCAGTTAAAAATGCTTATTCAGAAAAATGCACATTCAAATGATTTTAAATTTGGTGCAATGTGTGTATTTATTACTGTAATGATAATAGCATTTGGCTGGCAAAACAAAATGATCAGCCTTTACTAATCCACTGGTAACACCATAATTAGTCTTAATTTGTTACTGTGTTTAGCCTCTTACAGTGGAGATATGAATGAGAAGATTTACCAAGTCTAGCAACTAAATCTTTTAAGAGAAAGATCACTTATGGTCATGATAAGGACACTGGGACAGTGTTAAGATGTGGAATGGATCACAGTCATTTTTTGAAAACCCTAAATTAGCAGGACAGGTTACCTTCCTCGCTTCGGGGAGACGGAGATCTATTCAATACAACATAGATGCCCTAAAGCTATCCAAAATCTAGATATCACTTTTATCACATCATTCAAAAACAATTTGGAAAACATGTTCACCACTGGATTTGTTGTCCAAATGTGGTTGTTGAGTCAAATGTTCAAATAAGTATTATTTAATATGAGTAAGCCTAGTTAGTGTATAATAAAATTACCTGGCAGAAGTACTATTGTGTGTGTGTGTGTCGGACATGCTTGATGTAGATCATTAATTAAACATAAAATTATATTATTGAAACAGCCATGCACTAGGCTTTTCCACAAAAATAATTCCTGATTATGCTAGAAAATGCTTAACAACCCAGTTGGAGTTTTTCTTGAAATATTATTCAGTGTTCAGTGGTTCAGTCATTGGATGCTTTGGATATGATTATGAGAGTAGAATGACTAACAGTATATCAAATATTCTGAAACAGCTCATCCACTTTTGAAACACTTCCCTGTTTCTAAGTCCCAGAAGAAGGAGGTAAGAGCGATCTAGAAGAAAGCTATGTTAAAAAGAATACACATGTGACAGAAAGCAACATACTATCACATATCACCTGGCCTGCCAACATAAAATTATTTTCTCTGGATTACTGTGTTATGATGGCTAATCATTTCGAAAGCATCAGCTGCAACAAAAATACTTTTTAACCTCTCAAGCTATGATTCAGCTGCTCCAACTATTCAAATGCATTTTTCATTTTCCATATTTCAGTACAACATACATGCTTCACTGCAATATAAAAGAAGCTCAAAGCTCAAGGTAGGAGCACAATTTTGCATCTAGTTCCAACAAACCCACTGAGTTCCAGCAGACTTGTCTTGTCTTCCTTATTTATTTATTTATTTTTATTGTACATTGTTGTCCTGTTTGTGTTCTAACATATTTGGCACACAAACCTATTATGTACGGGCTATACGAACAAGCAAGATGGTAACACACTAATGCTGTGTGATATATTGCTAAGCAGAAATCTCCTCTGTGTGGTTTTTTAAAATTACATTAAGAGGAATTATTCTCATTATAATGTATGGTTTTTATTTCTTTCCATTGTTTCAGGTGAGGTGATTAAAATGTATTTAAAATAGTATTTTCTCTTTTGTTATACATAATAATTGTGTTTTTCATTTTAAATATGTTATATAAATAAAAGGGGATATGTCATATTCTACATAGGATGGGACACACAAATCATTACACATTCATTTCATTGTTACAACCTGCCGAATTGTATTTTTTTATATGTATACTATCCTGAATTTATATTTGTACGAATGTCCAAAAATGCCAAATTTGGTTAAAATGTCAATTTGTACGAATCCTAATGCATAAGTCTAGTGCTTAGTAATCATAAATGGTTAAGTAATGATTCAATTCAAACTGCATCACTTATTGAAGCAGAGAATCTTACTGGTACCTTCAGGAGCAATGGGGAGGCAGGGAGAGGCCACCATAATTCTGAGCCTGTAAACATTGCCCTGTCTCCTTACACACAGCTCATTTGATGTTGGCAATACTGGTTTTCCTAAATGTATATATTAATTGTTTGGGCTCAAACATTTTCCAGTGGCTCTTCTTTTTACCAACCTTATTTAAAAATTTGTGTTTTTCTCCTTATGCAATAAAATACAATGTTATTATTTGCCTGCTGCTCAATATTAAAAAAAAACTCTTTGGGGAACTAAAATTTGTTTCACAACCTCTGAGCTACTTTGTATTAACTGTATAGAATATAGTCAATAAAATGTATCTGTTTTTCTAGTGTATATAGAGATCGGGCAGGATATAGCTATGTTTATGACCTGTGAATATTTCTTTGATTTTATTAAAAATGTTACTTTTATGGCAAGTATCATACATTCAGACAGGACTGAATAACAGTTTCGAAAAGGCTTAGGATGGTGACAAAGGTGTTTTACGATTTATCCAAAGGGTAATCAAACTCTTGTACGGTCCCTGCTTCCAAAGGAAATGGTAAATTCAGGTCACAAAAGGTAATTTGAGATACTGCTGGATTAAAGATTATTAATGAAAGAGACTGGACCTTCAACAATTTTTATATTTGTAGCCAAACTTGCCTATCAAGTTATTTACCACAAGTAGATGTGTGTCTACTTTTTTGACATATGTAATTATTTATTTCTGGACGTGCACAAGGTGTTTGTTATCATATTGGTGACTTATTTTTGTGTATAATTAATATATTTAACAACAAAACAGGTCTTTGTCATAATAAAATTGTGCTTAAACACATATTTATTTTATACTGCGACACAACTTTTTAGATGCAAACAAGATGACAAATGTGGATACGTAGGGGACCCCAGAATTTTGTGTTATACCATTGCCCCTATAGGTTGAGTTCCTTTGACAGTTATGTAAAGAAGACTAGATGCAGAACAGCAAGCTTCAGTAAGACAGTAATGAGACAACATGCTTATAGTATGCTTAGGTTAAATCATAGTTTGAAAGAACATAGTCAAACCACAATACAGCAGAAGTAACCAAAATGTAGAATTCTCATATGTGGATAGCACACTTTTTATGCTTTATGGGATACTGTTAATTACATTAAAGCATCCATTTTGTATATTTTCTTTAGCATGAAGTATTAAATCCCATCAATTATCAAGAAAATAAACATATGATCAAATATAAAAATTATTATAGCTATAATTAGTATTAATTATTTGTCAAAAAAGAGTTTAAATATCTGTCCTCATCTGACGTATGAAGGGACACATGTGCAGTGTTGCAACCTATCCTTGCATGCCCTCACTGACTGAATATTTATTATACTCTGCAACTCTCACATCACTTGTGCTTTAGGAAAGAAAGGACTAAACGAAGGGCTGAGGTATACCAAATTCTTGTTTTTCAGTTTTTTTGATATAGAGTTTAAATGACATTTCAAATGTCTGATGATTCACTCATCCTGGTTATGATTAACTCACTAACATAGCTGGAGGCTCTCTGGGTTTGACACAGAATCTCCAGGTAAAGTAATTCTTCTCTGGCTCACTTTCCTTTTGTTCTGGGCAGAACGGGTGAGGTTTTGCCCTCACCCCTTCTGCCTTCTTTTGTACACAAGTAACCCCACTCCATGCATGACTAACCATGCCTTCATACATTGTTGGCGATGCCCCTCACAAAGCTATTTTCCTAGGAGAAGGAGAGGTAGCCTACTCTGGGACGTTCCCAGGTACGGTCATTGAAAGTGTAAGAGTAGCTTGCACTTTTTAATGTCAGATCTGATGCAGCTTATTCACCCTGCAAATGAAGATAATTGGTTCAATCTAATGGTTTTTTATGTTGTTAATATTCATTGATTTTTCCAGACATATTTAATTGCACAGGAAGATTTATGCTGCATACAGTGGTAAGCACATGGACGAAAGCAAAACACAACTGTAATTAAGTGAAAGCCCTAAACCATGTTTGTGTTGTGTAATACTTACTGCCAGAATTTTAATGAACTACCCAACATTAATCCCTTCCATCGAAGTGTATCTAGGAGTGCTTACATTTTTGAGTAACTGCCTATTATTTATGAACAATAAATGTTGTGCATTGATCTTCAAACTTAAATAAAATAAAATAAAATTATGACTTTCATAAAATGCTTATGAAAAAAATGCTAATAACATTTCTTAAGCTTGTCAGTGTTTATCCTACAGAAATTGATATTTTAATTTAAAAAACTAATATGTGACATTTATTGAATTTATTTTAAAAAAATCTGTCTAATTTTCAATGAAAACTTAAATCACCTTAATAGGATTACGTTAAATAATAAGATGTGATAATAATGAAAGTTGCTCCAAGAATAAGGTTATATTTCACTAATGCTTTAAAATTGTGATTATAATGTAGTGTATTTTCTTATGTAATCCAGTAAGAGATTTTCTTTCATGGACACATAAAAATAATTATACTTGAAATAAAAATAAATATTTTATTTTAATAATGTAGTCCCACAAGTTTAAAGGAGCATTATAGAAACATGTGTAATCATATTTTTACATACTGTATCTTTAGAATATGTTTTCGTATGCGATTATTATTTAAGTAGATCTTTCTATAGGGTTACTTTCAGATTCAAATTTTCAGAGGGAAAGGATAGCACTGTGTGAGCTGGTAGAATAGATAGGTGGGGTCATTTTGCAGTAAAGAAATAACACAAGAATGAAGGTATGACAATGATACAGTATATGACCAAAAGTATGTTGACCCCCTCCTGATTATTAAGTTTAGCTGTTTCAGCCACACCAACTACTAACATGTGGATATTACAATGGATTGTACCTTTGCCACAAGTCAGTTTACAAAATTTGCACCCTACCAGATATGCCCTGATCCACTGCCAGCCCTATGATGACATGGAAGCATCAAAAAGTAACAACAACTCAGCCACAAAGCAGTAGACCATGAACATTCACAGAATGATACTGTTGAGTGCTGAAGCACTTAGCGCATAAATCACTCACTACAGAGTTCCAAACTGCCTCTGGAAGGAACATTAGCACAATCACTCTGCACTGGGAGTTTCATGAAATGGATTTCCAAGGCCAAGTAGCTGCACAAGCCGAAGATCAATATGCTCAACTGGAGTGGTGTAAAGCACATTACCACTGGATTCTGGCTTCACTAAGGTCTTTTAGTTCCAGTAAAGGTTACTGTTAATGCAACAGTAAACATTTTAGACAATTGAATGCTTCCAACTTTGTGGCATCAGTTTGGGTAATCCCCTTTCCAGCATGACTGTGCCCCTGTTCAAAAAGCAAGGCCCATAAAGACATGGTTTGATAAGTTTAATGCCCATGATTTTTAATGGGATGTCCAACAAGCTCATGTAGTTATGATAGTCAGGTATCCATGTAACTCTGGTCTTAAATAGTGTTTTATGAAGCCCTTACTAAGAAAAACAGAAAGCAAATGCATGTAAAGGTCATAGATTGTCTTCAGCAAAGGTCTTACACAACCAACAAGCTAAGGTAACTTAAGAGCTAAAATCTCTACCCAATCAGAGATCCATATTAAGCCTTTCTTTTCTAAGGAGGGTTATAAAGAAAGTTATGGCAATAACAATAATTTTAAATACATTTGCAGTATGCAGCATATTGTAAAAATCTGAAAATCCGTAAAACATCAGTATATTCTGCTGCAATGCACAATGAGTAACAGCACATAACAATTTGGACTTACCATCTGGTACACTTGGCCTTAACGGCTGATCAGGTCCTGCATTTCGTCTTGATATGTGTGGCTACATGTGTACAAAAATCCAATTAGTGGCCACATTTATGTTATTTATGTCATTTAGGAGCCCAGCCAGGCCCTGACCCTGCTCATATGATCTTATAATGTAGAGATGATGGTATATTTTAAGTTCTACAATTAATGATATTTCTCAGGCCTAGAGCTGCAGGTCCAGGTGGGCGGGAGCTCGAGTGACCACATGTCCCGGATTGTCCGGGACAGTCCCGCAATGGGACCTTAAGTCCCGGGAAACGCCGTCCTTTTTTTTGTGACGCAGAGGAGAGAGAGGTGCACCGAGCGGTAGCTCATGAAGTTTTTAGCAACCGCTCGGCACCCCTCACTCTCCTCCGGTGAGGCTTCTAGCTCGGTCGCGGTGCCGGCATTTCATGCTGAGTGCTGGAATATGATGTCATATACCGGCGCTCAGCAGTGAAGCAGCGAGCATCCTGGCAGAGCAGGGAGACAGAGGCCTTGCGCTCCCACTGCAGGACCTCTACAAGATAAGTGAACTTCAAAGGGGGGGAGAGAGGTAGATAGTGAGAAGGGTAGATAGTGAGAAGGGAGGGAGAGGGGTAGATAGTGAGAAGGGGGAGAGGAGGTAGATAGTGAAAAGGAGGGGTAGATAGTGAGAAGGGAGAGAGAGGGGATACATAGTGAGAAGGAAGGGAGAGGGGGTAGATAGTGAGAAGGGGGAAAGGGGGTAGATAGTGAGAAGGGGAAAGGGGGTAGATAGTGAAAATGGGAGCAGGGGGTGAGAAAATGAAATAAATAATGTGGATGAATTGTTTGAATGCGTGGGAGTATGAATGAATGTGTGGATGAATTGTATAAATGAGTGAGAGTATGAATTAATGACTTTGTGAGAATGCATTAATGAATACGTGTAAATTATTTGTGTGAATGAGTGAGAGAATAAATGGTTGTGTGAATGAATTATGTGAATGAAAGTGTGCATTAGTGAGTGACTGTAAAAGCGTTTGTGTGTATCATAGATGTATAATTGATTTGTGGAAAGGCAAAGATGGCACAAGCAGAGTTTTTGAGCCTTGGGGACCAAGATGGCACAGGCAGGGTGTGTATGGGAGAAAGATGGCACAGGCCGGGCTGTTTGGGGACAAAGTTGACTCATGCTGGGCTGTTTGGGGACAAAGGTGGCAAGTCCCGTGTGTGTTACGTGGGTGCTGGTCAGGATCTATGTGGACAATATGGATGCCAGGGCTGGCTTTGGGGTGTGTGACCTGTGACCTATGCTTGTAATTTAGGGGGTATTTACCTGAGTTTTTATGTGAATTCCAATTGATCTATACCTGTAAAGCTGTCCATACATTATTTATGTATACCTGCAAATACAGGGTTTTATGTCTTATTCAGTTGATCAATATCTGCAGCGCTGTTTCCATGTGTTTATTTGATCTATACCCTCAGTGCTGAGTTTGCATGTGATTTCCAGTTGATCTATACCTGCAATGCTGGGTTTGTGTGTTCTGTTGATCTATATAGGACCCAATTTTTTCAATATAAAATAAATTGGCAACAGGCTCTAATATTTATATACATCGGCAGCAGGGTCTAATATTAATATATATTGGCAGCAGGGTCTAATATTAAGTTCAGTTCAGCTGTTATTTTAAAATCATATTTCAATCACAGTCTTTACTTTACTTCAAAGAGATAAGTACATATTATGTAGTTAAAAATGCATATATATATATATATATATATATATATATATATATATATATTTACTCACAAAGTCCATTGCACACCATTCCAAATTTCCCAAGCCTGGTGCTAGTAACCAGCAGTTTCCATATAACGCACTTTAAAAAAAGATGGCACTCCAGGTCTTTAAATTAACAATTTTTCTTTATTCAAAGTCAAGTCGACGTTTCAGTCATTGCTGACTTTCCTCAGGACATGATAAATATATATATTTATACCTGTGGCTTTAATCTCATGCGCTTCATAGGGTGTCCCTGAATGGCAGAGATAAAATGTGGTCACCCTAGCGGCAGAATACAGATCTCCCTCTTGGGTAGTCAAGCCCATTGCTGTCCCACTGCACAATGGATCGTTGATCTACTGACCAGCCTATTTAAGAGCCTCTGTAGACTTCATTTAAGGGCACTGCATGGGATATGACGACATATCCCGGCTCTCAGTTTGTTAAGGGAGCACCGCTTCTTTTATTGTATTGCGACATCTACCATGAAGGGGGAAGCAGCTAGGAGCATAGCACGGACCAAAGGTAAATGCATCACTGGGTCCAATTGCGGTGGGCCAGTCATACAAATGACTGGCTATGTAATCATTGTTTAATTAAGAATTGCTAGGTATATGTACTGGCTGGAGAGTAATAGATTGTGGTGGGAACACCCAACAGCAGGAGTAAGGCTAAGAAAGATGAGGTAGGTGTGGTATTAACCTGGCAGTTAAAGGCTTCCGTAAAGAAGTGGGTTTAAGAGAGGTGTAGGGATAAGGGGAGGGTATCCAGTAGGACATTTCAAAATATGGGGCAGAAGTATTTTATAACATCTAGATAATAGAGCAAAGGACAGGCAAAGATTATAAGTGAGGGTAGGTGTGCATTTGGAGATTAGTGATGAGCTGCAAGTAGAGGAACAACCATAAAGAGTTTTATAGATGAGAGTCAAAATATTAAATCACACAGGGGAGAGATGTTTGCAGAGTGATAGGTAAGAGAAATAAGCCTGGCACACCCACACATGATGGGGAGAGACTGGTATGAGGTCGACCATGTAATTCCAAGTTGCAGTAGGGAAGATGGGAGATAATGAGTGCATGAACAAAAGCTTTAGTTGCAGTGTGTGCCAGAAAGGGGCAAACTTGAGCAATTGTTCTTAAGATGATGCTAGTACTGAATGAATTGTTGTTGGCAAAATACAGGGGTTCACCCTGAGCTCTCATGAGTATCCAATCCTCTTATTGCTTGATAAAATACATACTAGTCAATGATATTAAAAAAGAAACATCACTGGAAAATGGCTTTGTAGATGAATATCCAGGATTGGTAAACACAGAAACAAGAATTCAACAGCAGATCTATTTGGCCTGTCTAGTTTGCAGTTTTTCCTGATGTAAAGACTCAAACCTTAATCAGTCCTTAGTCTTAGTCTTAGATTCAGGATAGCCACCTATTGATGCATTTTTAAATTCCCTTACTGTACTAATCCATAACCCCCTCAGTAAATAAAAAATTTTTTTGAGGCTTTACACATGCCTCAATCATATGGACGTTGTAAAGGTCACAGGAGTGTATTCCACCCTTGCCCAAAAGAGTGCTAACATTCTCTCTTCTATTTTGACTTTATAACAGTACAATGTCAGGGACGAGCAGGCCTGAGGGGCAATTGTCCTCCAAGCTGGTCCAAATTTTTTAAACAGGGCTTGTCTGACTTTGACCAGCAAGCTTATGGTAGCAGGAGTGCAGTGGGGTTCTGTGTAATGAGTCCCCAGTAATAGTGCAGCCATTTACACCTTGAGTAAACAGCTTTGAAGGTAATTAAGAGGACTGTGTGTGATATAGTCAGTGTACAGTTCTGTGGAATATGGAGTCCCCCCCTTAACCCTTTTTGTGGCTATATCAGCCTTCCCTATTCTGGGAAGGCTAGTCACAAGATTTTGAAGTGTGTCTAGGAATTTGTGCTCGTTCAGCAAAAAGAGCATTTGAGAGGTCAGGCCTGGCTTGCAATGGACATTCCAATTCATCACAAAAGTGTTCAATGGGGTGAAGGTCATGGCCCTGTGCAGGCCACTCAAGTTCCCCCCCACCAAACTCCTTAATCCATGTCTTTATGGACCTTACTTTGTGCACAGGGCCACAGTCAAGCTGGGACATGAAAGGGGCCTCCCCAAACTGGTGCCACAAAGTGGGAAAATACCAGTGTATAAAATTTCACTATAACCAAACCTTGAAAAACATCCCCAAACCATTACCCCTCCTCTACCAAACTTAACAGTAGACACTATGCATTCCTGTAGGTGGAATTCTTCAGGTATCCCCCAAACCCAGATTCATCCATCACACTTCCAGATAGTGAAGCATGAGTCATCACTCCAGACAACATGTTTTCACTGCTCCAGAGTCCAGTGGTGGTGTGTTTTACACTAGTCCAGTTTGGCACTGCACATAGTGATCTTTGGCTTGTCTGCAGCTGCCCGGTCATGGAAACTCAATGAAGCTCCCGACACACAGTACTTGTTCTGATGTTGCTTCCAGAAGCTGTTTGGAACTCTTTAGTGAGTGATGCAACGGAGGATGGATTATTTTTATGCACTACACGCTTTAGCACCTAACCGCCACACTCTGTGAATGTGTCTGGTCTACTGCTACATGGCAACGTTGGCATCTTATGACAGTGCCGCATTGACGGTCGCTGAGCTTTTCAGTACAACCTATTCTACTGCCAATTTTTGTCATGAAGATGCCTATGTGCTTTATGTTATACACCTATTAGCAATGGGTGTGGTTGAAACACATAAACTCAATAATTAGGGGTATCCACTTACTTTTTGTCATGTAGTGTTGTGTAGTTCTCCTACTATGTGGAAATAGCCTGTAATATATTATTGCTAACCATCACTGCTATCACACTGTTTATGAACACACATTCTGTATACCCAAGTGGTTTGTATCATTGGTATTTGGTTAATAGTTAATGCTTTTGTCAAGTACTAAGTACTTACACATAGAATGAGAAATTATATAAGATGAAACCTTGAGATGTCATCCTTGATTTATGGTGTGTAATTTGTTTAAAAGCTGCTTTGTGTTTTATTTTTGATTGCAGCAAAGTCATTTAACTTATTAGCGTTGTCCAATTATGTGAGCAAACTGACAAACAAGGTTGTCTTGTGCTCATCCTCTTCTGTTCTTAGACAGATAATCACCTTTAACTGGTTGGATTGTATTGATCTGTTCTGTAAGTCTACAAAAGCACCAACTCTATAAGAAGTTCTTATCAAGCTAAGTACTTGATCTGTAACGGCACATCAGCTGGAGGTGAGTTCTAAGACACGAGATGAAAGTTATCATTAGAATTTAGTGGAACATTCTATCATCTGGGATTTTAAGAAGATTTTCCTAGTTAATGTTAAAGTCTTTCCACTTGGATTTGTTGACAACGTTCATCTGCACATGGACTTACTTCAGCTTAAGCAACAAATAAAATGGTTATCACCAAAAGTACAGAAGAGTAATCAAAAGGTTTTAGCTGTTAACTTGTAAACAAATGGACTACATTGCATACTGGATTACTGTGAATAATATATATATATATATATATATATATATATATACAGATGGGCAAAAAATATATCAACAAGCAATGAAAATAATGTTTTACCTAGCATGCCAAAGTTCTAACTATAAAAATGTATATATTTACCAAGTAGAACAGTGTAATACGACAGATATACTTGAATCATAAATAATATTACATTAATGCTGTGTTTTTTCCCCTTTCTGTTCAGGATGACATTTTACTCTTAGTAAATATCTCACTATTATTGTTAAGCTGACTACTGATGAGCTTGAGGGCTTGTCAGCCATAGTAGAGCATCAATATTTTTAAGGTCAAATATTCATATTGTTTCTTAATTCATTAGATTCTATTTGATACAAATAATCATAGGGTGGGCAAAATGGGATTTATCAGGGAATGAGAGCCCCTTCTCTACTTATCTATCCTTTTTTTTGGAGTCTTGGAACATGTCATAAATCTTAATACAGAGATGACATATCCTATTAAGCACAAGTCCTGAGCTATCGATAATGGATGATGTTTTACACCTTGATAGAAATATTTGCTTCAGAATAAAATTTTTGTGGATATTTGAAGGTCACCGCCATTCTAGACTGCTACAAATCTTTATGTAACTCTGAAGTTCGTCTCCTATATTCAGTTACCTAGGAAAGATATACTCATCAAATATCTGTAAGATTGTAAATGCCTATGGTAATATAAACAGCAATGAGCAACTTTACCCTAGGATTCATATTTCATTCGTAAAAGCTAAGTTTTTCTCACATTGTGCTGTATTTATTACAACAATGGGACCACATAACAACACACCCAAAAAAATTTCATATCTCACTTTTGTGAATGGTAAAAATGTCAATTTTTTTGTTACAATTGGCAACTATTTTTGTCGAAAAGTAATCTAAAAAAAGTTATTGTGGCAGCCACATGATATTTTGATTATTCTACCTTAAGTATTTTCCTTAACATTTAAGCCTGTTTAAAATGTATTAAATTTACACAAGTTGAATTGTATTTTATAGAATATATATACATACATATTAGGACATATTAATTTGTCATATTTATACATTTATGTGAAAACATTTATACATCTACAGTTTTAGAAGTAGTTTTGTCTTGGTCATACATATGCAAAATTGTTTACATTATTAATAAGTGAACTAATTTGCTAAAAAAAGAATTGTTACAGTAAAGTAACAAGTAAATGTAATGCCTTCACAACTGGTGACATACTGTACCTGGTACTGTACATCACAAAAAAGATGGCCCTATAGGACAATTACACAATCGTTACAAGAGAGTTCCCTGAGGTCTACAAAGTTCCCAAATGTCATGTTGCACTGTAAAAAAAAATAAACCTTAAAGGCTCCCCACGTGGTTATGTAGTTTATGGGGGATGTTGCTGTATATAAATTAGATTTGTTTCAATGGCAAATTTCTTGAGGAAGAAACAAAACCATGTTTTTTTATTTCAATTTTAGCCCCCAATTTTAAATGAGAGAGATTAAAATAGTGTTGAAAAAAATAACACAATTTTAAAAACTGGTCTTTTCCTGTCTGTGTATGGTAGCCCTGGGCCTGGAGAAGATAACATAATAAAAAGAAAATATTAAGATACCATACCCCATGCAATGTACATGCAATTGACCACAGGGTCAAGTGACATCACGTGACCCCCCCATACTCTCCTGTTACCTTGTGCTGGTTGAAAATAGTTTAGAAAGAGCCTTTCTGACTTGGATCGGTGCGGTTTTCTAAACTATTTTCAACCTGCATGAGGAGACAAGAAGAAGGGTTTGCAACCGGCATTTTTGACAATGTTTCAAAAATGTATTGAACAGTTGCTACTTCTTATCCCCCAAGAAGAGGAGCAGCAGATGCGGAATGGTGACAGAGAAAGGTAGGAGAGGGGAGACCAGTTAGTATGGAGTTCCAATAATCCAGGCGGGATATCACAAGGGGGTGGATTAGTATACTAATACTTCCTGTTTTCTGGGGGTGGTGCCCTGAGACCCCCTATCAATCTCCCTGAAGCTCATTTTCCAAACCTGGGACAAATGTATGTAAAGTACTAGCCTTATATCTTATGACAAAACTATGACAAATTTTGGAATAGCTACAGGTCAAGGCTGGCATAGTTCCTCAATTGGATACCTATGGTCTAAAGAAATATTTCTTCAAACATGTTTTGAGAGAAACAGTGACTGTAATAGTTGTGGCTCTGGCAGTTGTTGTTAGGCCTCATTTGGTGTCATGGGTGCTATAGGTCATGAAGCTTTGTACATGCAAGGTATTTTTTTTGGCTAGTGCAGTTGTCCAGTAAGTGTTCCTCGACGTTCAAGCTTCTGCATTTGTTGTAGGCCCTGAAATGGTGATGAGTGTAAATTGTTATTTAGATTATAACAGTATTTGAATAATAATCTTTGCCTAACATATGCATGTTACTAGTCTGAGGCAATTTTAAAGATCAAAAGATATTTACTTTTTAAAAGAACATTTTTAAAAAATATACCTTGTTGACCACCTTAACATACCTGTTATACATTTAAGAATAAAAGAAAAAAATATTGTGACCACACTGACAACACTGGTAGGAATTGAACAGAATTTGAATTTACAGCAGTAACACTTGCAGTTCATAAAGTTAACAGTAGATGTCCTCGTGGATAAAGAATATTGTGCTCTTGCCAGGGCAACAGTATACAGAGATACATTAGATGGATTCAAGTGATGCTATTTTTCACTTTTTTTGAAATTAATTGAACCATGCTTAGTATATTTTAAAAAGTAGGTTGGTACAAGTATTAATATTCGTAAAAGTATGTTAGTACTTATCTTTCAATTGTTTTTCTATTCTGTAAGTTGATTTTATATTTCCTTATGTAACTAATGAATTAAGCCCATATGCTGAGCTTTGATTCTATGCTCATCAACCCTCTCCTCTAGGCACACCTAGCAGTCCAGGATTTAGGTATTGCTCAGGTTTGTTCAAGGTGTTGCACAATTAAAAATGAAAACACCTGGACTGTTAGGTGTGCCTTGAGGAGAGGGTTGAGGAGCACTGCTTTAACTCATCTTTGCCCAACTCATACTTGACCTTTAAGCACTCTTTTTTGTTGAACGCTACCTGTTTAATGTTTTCTGTCTGTACAATGTCTCTAATATCTTCTGGATCCCATATTGATTTATAGATCCAGAACTACACCATGTGTTTGTCAAATAAATTAGTTACTACCCCTGTGCAGCTGGACATGTTCTACCAAGAAATGAACAGCATTACAGATGTCCTTGGGGAATCATTAATTGTCAGTTGAAATAGTTTGTAGGGGTAACAGAAGATACATTTTTGCAGAGAAGAATGGAATCAGGGCCGGCCTTTGGGGTGTGCGACCTGTGCGACCACACAGGGCTCCACACTCCAGGGGGCGCCGCCGCCACCGTAGCGTACCGCTGCCGCCAGCAGCGTACCTAGCGGCGGGGGGGGGGGCGAGCGGCACCCGGTGCCGCTCATCAGGGGGGCACCCGGCACCCCTCCAGAGACGGACAGTAATGTCCGCCGCTGGAGGAGCAGGAGACCTCCGGCTCCCTTGAGTGATGTTAAGCCGGGTTCAAGGGAGATCCTTGAACCGGCTTAAAATCACTCAAGGGAGACCTCCGATATCGCTCCCTTGTGATCCGCGCGGCAACAGCTGCTGTGCGCCGGGGTTTGTTGTCAGATCCCGGCGCACAACACTGAAGCCGCGCCCACCGCTGTCCGTGCCCTCTGACCCGGAAGAAGACAGAAGAACTGAAGAAGAAGAACGAAGAGGAGGAAAAGGAGCTGTAAGGAGAAAAGAGGAAAGGTAGGAAAGCATTCAGTGAGAGTGGATTGGTATGTGTGTGGATTGGTATGTGTGTGGATTGGTATGTGTGTGGATTGGTATGTGTGTGGATTGGTATGTGTGTGGATTAGGGTATATATGTGTGGATTGGTATATATGTGTGGATTGGTATATATGTGTGGATTAGTGTATATGTGTGGATTGGTATATATGTGTGGATTGGTATACGTGTGGATTGGTATACGTGTGGATTGGTATACGTGTGGATTGGTATACGTGTGGATTGGTATGTGTGTGGATTGGTATATATGTGTGGATTGGTATATATGTGTGGATTAGTATGTGTGGATTGGTATGTGTGTGGATTGGTAAGTGTGGATTGGTATATATGTGTGGATTAGTGTATACATGTGGATTGGTATATATGTGTGGATTGGTATACGTGTGGATTGGTATGCGTGTGGATTGGTATGCGTGTGGATTGCTATGCGTGTGGATTGGTAAGTGTGTGAGAGTGATGGGTGTTATGCTATACCATTTCCAATGTCTTTTTCATGATCTAATTATGCTCTAAAAGTACATCATAACTCCCATCATTCTATACTGTTCCATACAGTGGCAGAGCTGGGAGGCAGAGGCCTTGCACCCCCCCCCCCCCGCAGGACTCCTGAACGGTAAGTGAACTTCAAAGAGGGAAAGGGTAGATAGTTAGGAGGGCGTATATAGGGAGAAGGGAGTGAGAAGGGGTAGATACGGCAGAAGAGAGTGAGAAGGGGTAGATAGGGCAATCGTACTCCTATCATGCCAAGTCTGCGAGTAAATCCTGGAATCTGGGTATGCCTGGGCATGATAGGAATGTGATTGCTGTTAATCATATATATATATGATATATATATAGACTTGAAAACCGAAGTTGTTTGTGTGGTTATTTGGAAAGTCCCTGGAGTGCCGGTAACTATTTTTGGACTTTATATATATATATATATATATATAATATATATATATATATAATATATATATATATATATATATAATATTATTTAATTGTTTTCTCCTATTTTGGTGTGTTACTTACTTTAAATAAAAGTGTTAGATTTTTTATGGTGTTGGGGGGGTCATATTCGGTTTTGGCCAGGTAAATGCTGCACTTTCGGTTTCAGTCCAGAATTCGTTTCGGTGCATCCCTACTACTAAGCCAGACAATTAAGTGGTAGGCCTAGACCACATCAATGTTTCATCAATGTTTGGCGTAGTATATAGTGATTGGGGTTTTGTTACAAGTTTTGTTACAAGTTTTTATTCCTTTCTTTTTTTGGGATGGGGGGGCGCCAGAGGCGTAGTCCGCACAGGGCGCCAAAACACCTAAGGCCGGCTCTGAATGGAATAATATATTCTGATGAGCGAGAAATGAACCTGTGGTTAATGTTGATAGGTCCCTCAGAATCACCCTAGTTTCTGATTTCTCCAGAACGTACCCTGAATGTACAATTTTTCTTCTATAAATTACCACCACCTCCAATTTATAACTGGTCCATATTACCAGGAAGAAATAACTTGATTTCAAATTAGCCTTGGAGCCTTCAATGGTACTCCGAAAGTAAATGTATTTAAGGTTGAGAAACACTGATCTAGAACACTTTTAAACTTAGGTGGCTATTTTATATGGCTTTGTTTTTGTCCTGTTATGGCTCCAACAAAAGGTCATGGTATTTTGGCATTCATTGCCTTCAATTACATATTTTGCTAAATTTATACTTTTAATAAAATTTTATTTGGAAATCTTCTTTTTTTTGTGTGATGTAAAATAAAAAAAAACCTGAAAATGAGGGCTCAACTATTATCTCAATTGTTTCACCAAGATGTGGCAGTATCTGGCACTAGAGAAATTATAAACTACTATTACAATAAACAAGTAATTAAAAAAGAACGTATTTGATAAAGTAGACACCCTTCTAACTGTCATCCTGCATGCCTGCTAACACAGTTTCTAAATAATTAATTGTCAATTTTATTTCAGAAAGTGATGTATTTGTGTATGTATATTTGTGGAGGTGCAGTACCAAGAGGACTTCTCTATACATTACGACTACTGAAGAACAAGCATGTATAATGCTCTAATGACAGATTAACATTAATTTTGAACTCTACCAACATTAAAGTCTAAATGACAAGAAAAAAGCATGAATTGATGAGATCAAAGCGGAAGTGTCACTAATTATTTTACCAGGGCACTCACAGCGCACATTCAAAGGCCAATGAACGGATTTCCCCTGCATGTGGATCAAATCAGAGTTATCTTATAATTGACTGTTTACAAGAACAGGCTACTATGTAATGGACTAGATATTAAAAGCCTTAAGCATTTAAGGCCTGTTTCCGTCTTTGTTTCAGAAGACCTTTAATGTTAAGAGGTATTTTACAAGTGAAACAGCTTATCTGCCTTATTCTGAAATACAATGGATTTTGATTCAACAGCATGGAATCTTTAATTTGTTTGATGATTAATGATGTTCATCGATTACCTGGAGAACAGTCCCAAATGGTGGAGTAAAAAAAACATTTCATATGTTTTGTGTAGTGGGCATCCTACTCATTATTCTGGCAGAAACTCTGGAGCGTGTATGCTTTTTAGGTTGTGTGTTCCCTAGTTTGTATATTTTGAATGCGCATATTTGCTGGTTCTGACCAAACATTAGGGTTGAGCTGCCCCTCCTGCTACACAGGTGGCTCATTAATTGTGTCCAGAGAAGACTTGCTTGAGAATCTTATTTGGGTTAAAATGCAGTGGAGCCCCACTAATTCTGCTCCTTGGTAAACAATACAGCCATGAAAAATTATATATGGCTCGCCAAACTTGGGGTACTTTGAAGCAGTGGTGGTGTAAACATGTGTCTTTTGGTATGTGTGTGTGTCTGGTTGTGTTAGTTTGAGTGTCTGTGTGTGTTAGTATGTGTGAGGTCAGGCTCTGGATCTGCTCTTGGTGCCAGCAGACTACATCCCAAAGCATGCAGCGTCTCCTGGCATGCTCTGTGCATAGAGCAGTAAGAAGTGGCAACAGCGTATTTCCAGCCTCTCTCTCTCTCCAACCAAGTGGCCATCATAAGTGGCTGCTTTATCTTTATATGGTAGTGCGTCACTGTTTCTGATGGTTACCTTAGCAATGAGGCTACCACGATTTAGGAATGATTATAATTTTGTTGCCTAGGAGCAATGCTGGCATACAAGTTTTTTTTTTAATTACACACAGTCAGATGTGCTTTTACCTAGGTATGTAAGCGGCTCTGCATGTAATGTAAAACGGCCATTTCCTATATCCCAATGAAACGCACTGCCCAAAAGTGCTATTCTTATTTCTTTATTTTTCATTCAATGTCATTCAATTGCCATTTAAACCGAGGTGAGGACTTAAGGGTGTGCCAGATCATTGCTGGGTAGATGCTGAAAAGGTAAGATATGATGATGGTTGTACCCTTTAAGCGCAAAGTGGGTAGACAGATAACTTTATTCAACAAGAAGGGTCCACTTTATATATCTTCGCCCGTTACTGTGTTCGGTTGAACATTTGTGTACGTTCTTCGTGTTCGTTTTTTTTACGCAGGATTTTAAAGGTCCGTACGAGCAACTCTATTGGTCGCCGGCAGGGGCCTCCTCTGCCATCAATCAATGAAGTGCAAGTGCAAACTTGGCCGGGAAGACCAAGCGTTAAAGGTCCGTATGAACATCTGAGGCGGCAGAGGATGGCGCCTGATAATGCAGGTGGAGTCTGGAATGCAGGCAACGCAACCGCTACTAATCAAGAACCAGAATCATGGGTAAAGCAATAGTCAGCAAGCCTTAGGAATAGCCAGGGTCTGGTACATGGAGAGTCAGCAAATCCCGTTATCTTCGCAGCATTGCAGAGGTTAGTAGGAGCGGAAATCCATAGGTTCCTCGTCAGGAGTTAAATGTCCAAAAAGAGCCAGAGGAGGCCCCTGCCAGCGATCAATAGAATCGCTCGCACGGTCCTTTAACTCCTGACGGCGAACCTACGGATTTCTGCTCCTGTCAACCCCTGCGATGCTGCGTTCATTTCTTCGGTATTCGGCTTAACAACAAAGACGCACCATTTGTGTTCTTTTTCATGTTCGCCTGAATACGAATGCACAAGTCTACTCATTATTCTGACTTTTATGGCTGTGATAGCCCACAAACATTCTGAGCTTTTAGAAAAAACATGACTGTCCCTTCTAATGAGGGATACCTGATATGGACAAGCCTATTAACAAATCAGATGGAACACCTGCTACAAAACCACTGCCCTTTATTCTGATTCTCACAAACATTTTAAGAATATAAGAGGATTTGAAATAGGAAACTAACAGAAGCTAATTAACATGCAGGGTTTGCCACCCTTTGCCACAGATCTCAGCTTCCCCGATGTAAAATAATGTCTTACTTTTAAACCAAATATCTCCAATATAATAAAATAAATTAGAAAAAAACATGGTGCCTTTAAATTAAATAGAATAACAATAAACCATTTATGCAGTGACTCTTCACTTTGAGATTTATTATGAATATATAATTTAAGTATATCTTGAACCCCTTACATAACCTTGTTGACAGTACTCATTATGCCTCCATCAAATAGTGTTTGAAACAGTTTGGGATTAATAGCTGCCATATTACTGAAATGGTACTGTCCTTAGACTAATAGCTAAAGAAACCCTGCTTATTTTGGTCTAATTGATCCCTCAAAAGCAACTGCACTGTGTCATATAAAACTAAAACCTTTCAGGTTGTCCTTTCTGACCCCGCTAACTTCCCGTCCCCACTTTGCAGTGACACTAATGGCTCTGCTACCCAAGAGAAAATAAAAAAAGAAATCCATTGTCGTACATCTGATACTGTGTAAGTATGATTGGTATACGATATGAATGCTTTCAGTTAATATTGCCTCCTAAAGGGTCTGGGATATTCATATTTCTGACTTGTTCCAAGGGCAAAATGATGAGTAATACATAGGTTATGACATCTTATTGGGACGTACCCAAATACAAATGTATTTTAAAATCTTTGATGTGAAGGGTATCAATAATACAATTTGAATAGGATATTGTTGGGCTAGAATGTTTTTGAGCTTTATTTTCTCAGTTAAACCAGGGGCATTAGCCATACTATTGAAGTTAAAATATTTATCAATATCATTTAAAGGCTAATACAGGAGGTCTCCATTCATACATCAGGCTAAGTTCCAGGCAAAGCTGAAATAGATAATATAAATTAATTTATGTTCCTGACTGAAACTCTAAGGGTATACCCACCTTTGGGGAAAATGACCCTCACAAAGCAAGGGGGGGGCGAGAATGAAGCAAAAAGCTCAGAATTTTCATCCGAAATTCTCGGGCCCTCTCACTCACACTCTCTCTCACGCTCTCATTCTCTAAATGTTTCCCTACCATCTATGTCGACTACTTCCGTTCTGCTGACCACTTTTGCATCTTCTTGTCCTTTATCTTCACTCTTCTACCTTCTGTCTTTTAGATTTTATCTTAGTCCGCATTCCCGCAGACATAACCTGATGCAAATTTCTGCCAAAATGGTGCTTCAGGGCAGAAATTTCACAAACTGACTTGGCACCTTATGACAGTGCTATGTTTATAATCACTGAACTCTACAGTAGAACCCTTTCTACTGCCAATGTTTATCCATGAAGATAGCATGCCTATGTGCTTGATTTTAATCAAATGTTAGAAATGGGTGTGGTTGAAATACCTAAACTCAATAATTAGGAGGAGTGTCCACAAACCTTTTGCCATATAGTGTATAATCCCTTTTTCAGAGTTAGAATTGGAGGAGGAACATGTTACTAAAACAAAAAGAAAAGTATCAGCAAAGTCAGAAAAAGCTAAAATCTCCATTATTCCTTCCTGCTGGTTGTAGTTTCACGATGGCCTGCACTGTGGATCCTCCTTCCTGGGTCTGTTGAGGTTACTGAGGTTACTTTTAGGACCTCCATCACCCACAGTGGGATTAGTGGACCGCTTCAATTAAACCATTTAAAAACATGTTAAAGCAGCTAATTGAAAAGGATGGGAAAAGATCTCCTATTTCTGCTTTAAAGATATTGATTGACATTATTCATCCTGCGGTCAGAGGAGGTGATACATTTAGCAGAGTATCCCAGAAGTGTTTTGGATATATGAATTGCATTCACAACATCCTGATGGTATAAACCCTCAATTTAATGTCTTTTTTCTAATTATTATTTGCAATATTTTTTTATTCATTTTACTATGTAATATTGATATTTAAGTATTTTCATAAAGTTGGCCTTGATGAGGGATATTTAATAAACTGCCACAAATTAGGCATGAACCCCCAATTTGATGTCTCTATGTCTTTTTTTCTAATTATTATTTAAAAGTTATATTTATTTATTAATTTTACAATATAGTATTGGTATTTAAGTCACATTATAAAGATGGCCTTGATGACCCCAAATGGCCACAAATGATCTATAACTGTCTCATAACTTTATGATACATTCCAGTAGAAATAATACAGACACATTTTAAATTATTAAAATCATATATCTCTCTCTAGATTTTTCACATTTACATACATTTAAGTATTTCAATTATAAAACCTTTTTACTAATACTTCTATTCATAATGTCATTATAGTTTTATTGTATTACTAATCATTATTCACAATACTATTTATTTTGCATATTTTTTACTAATTTACTCATTGATCACATAAGACTTTTCTATATGTTTTTACTTTATTTTCAATATATTTGATTCATCATACATTATTTATACAACTATTCATTTAGATATGTGAGTGGATATTTTTTTCACAGCTCATTAGTGCTAATTTAGTGTAGTTTCCACTTTTTTTTGTTTCACCTTATATCTGAGTAGCACATTAAGCAGCCCCCTTTCAGTGTAGATGCTCCTGAATTGGACAATCAAGCTTATGATTAAGCACCTATGTGCGAAACAGGTCTGAGTCCTTTTTGTATACTTTAATAATAAAAGAGATTTAATACTTTCTTTGCTGTTGTTGACTGGCTTTGTAGTTTACTTGTCTCTGTGAAGCGTGTGCCTTCTTGGCGAAGGGGTCTGAATCATTGCCTTCAGTTTGCTAAGCACCACTCTCATTCCTTGAGGACTTGGACAATTACTTGGTTTGGAGAAGCCTGGCATTTGGCAGCACACATGGTGAAAGTAGTTAGAGATGGTGACTTTATAGGTTTGCATTGCACAGCACATATAATACACCTGATGGTTGTCAAAAAGTACCTTAAAGTTACTGGGGACATTAACACCAACGTGAAGGAAAGCCTGCAGCTGAGGGAGGAATGGAAGAAGGCAGGTCTTCCCCGCTGCTGTCTTTATCACCTGCTGGTACTGCACTTTGGACATCATAGAGCATATACTAGAGCAGAGGCAGGCTCTTCACTTCTTGTCTTCTGAGCAGAACATTAGGGTGCCCAGCCCATTGGGATGAGGGTAATGGCCATTAATGGGGCAAGTGTGGCAATCTTGAAGCCACTCAAGCATGTGGCTGAAAATTAAAGTCAGAGCAGGTCATCCCATTACTTACCTACCTTAACCCCTTGATGACAATTGACGTGCCAGGCAGTTAACAAAGACTGGTGGTAAAATTAGTGCATGAAAAGAGTTAAAATAACATTATTTGAAATACCCCGGGGTGTCTAGTTTTCAAACATATATGGTTTGATAGGGGTAAATTGAATTGACCGAGATCAAAGATGTCCCTAATAAGACATTGCGACAGAATTCCAAGTTGAACAACTGAATTGTACATGCCCCAAATTTTGTTTAAAATATATGTAATTTGAGGGGTAAACTAAATTGGCTAGCTTCAGAGATATCCCAAATAACACAGGTGCTGGATGACCACATGTCAAAATTTCAATTTGAAAAAGGCATACCTTCCAAATACAGCCTTTTAGCCCCAAACAACCTGGTAAACCCATGCATAACTGGTATCACTGTACTCTGGAGATGTTTCATGGGGGTAAAGTAAACTGACCGGCTTCAAAGATGTCCCAAGATAATATCATCTATTTCACAGATTTTTTCATTAGCTTTTGTAGATGAGTAAAAGATTGTTCAAGTAAGAAGTATTTTTTTCTCAATTTTCACCATATGTTATACTTTTTAATAGTAAATTATAAAATAATTGTATCTAAAGAAAGCCCATCTTGTCCTGAAACAACAATTCATAACTTGTGTGGGTACAGTAAATGAGAGAGAAGAAAATTACAGCTAAACATGAGCACTACAGAAATGTTATAAATGTGTTTGTCATTAAGGGGTTAAACCAAAAATGCCTGGAAGGTAAGTGAACTTCAAAGGAGGGAGAGGGTAGATAGTGAGACGGGGGGAGGGATGGTAGATAGTTAGGAGGGGTAGATAGGGAGAAGGGAGTGAGACGGGGGATAGGGGGTAGATAGGGAGAAGGGGGTAGATAGGGCAGAAGGGAGTGAGACGGGTAGTAGATAGGGAGAAGGGAGTGCTGTTTCCATGTGTTGTTTATTTGATCTATACCTTCAGTGCTGAGTTTACATGTTATTGACAGTTGAAGGGAGTGAGAAGGGGTAGACAGGGCAGAAGGGAGTGAGAAGGGAGTGAGAAGGGGGTAGATAGGACAGAAGGGAGTGAGAAGGGGTAGATAGGGCATAAGGGAGTGAGAAGGGGTAGATAGGGCAGAAGGGAGTGAGAAGAGGTAGATAAGGCAGAAGGGGATAGATAGGGCAGAAGGGAGTGAGAAGGGGTAGATAGGGAGAAGGGAGTGCAGTTTCCATGTGTTGTTTATTTGATCTATACCTTCAGTGCTGAGTTTACATGTTATTTCCAGTTGATCTATACCTGCAATGCTGGGTTTGTGTGTTCTGTTGATTTAGACCTGCAATGCTATGTTTCCATACATTATTTATGTAAACCTGCAAATACAGGGTTTTTATGTCTTATTCAGTTGCACATGCTGTTTCCATGTGTTGCTGTTTCCATGTGTATGTTTATCACGGTAGTTACTTCAAAGAGATACATATTATGTCGTTAAATAATGGATATATATATATATGGTGTATATGTAGCATTTTATAATTGGCCCACCCTACTTTGGTCCCTGCCCTCCCATGTGCCCCCCTAAATATGAAAGCTGGAGACCCCACTGATTAGGACCAGAAAGCTGCTATCTAGCCAGGCCTCTCCTAAGTGGCCAAGCAGATTCTTTTATGCCCACCCATCAGTGTCCAAAGCAAGAGGGTTTTCTCTGTGACAGGCAACATACTCAACCCCCAGAGAACCCATCTCTCCCCATATCTGTTGGAGCAGATGGCTTTCTTGAAAGTCAAGTTTCCCAAATTAGCTTACCCAGCACTCAATATTCAAAGTGAGTGAGCTTCTAGTTCTGCTGCTCCTTGCTTAATTTTCTTCTCTATCATTTAGTGTACCCACACAAGTTATATATTGTTTTTTTGGGACATGAAGGGTTTTCCTCAGATACCATTTTTTAACATATCATTTAATTTCCTATAAAAATTGTTCACTCATCAACAAAAGCTAATGAAAAAATTTGCTAAATAGATTCTACTATTTGTTCTGAGTTTAGAAATGTTTTTATGGTTTTTTGCATTTTTTGCAAGTTATAGGGCAATAAGTACAAGAAGCGTTTTGCTATTTCAAACCATTGTTCATTCTGCCCCCCTGTGCTATTTTTGAAAACTAGACACCCCGAGGTATTTAAAATGCTGGCATTTTAACCCTTTCCATACACTAATTCTACTACCACCCTTTGCCAAACATTGTGGTAGTTATTTATTTTGTATCTTTCTTTTCACACAAATTGTACTTCAGGTATGAATTTATAGCTCCTGTATTTCTCATCATCACTGGATTGTCCGTAAAATAATTTTTTGCCCTATAGGTTTTCACCCTTTTAATTTAAAGGATTAATTTGATTTGATTTTTATTGTCGTCTATGCTCTCCAAAGGCTGAAAGGAACGAGACAACCCCCGTCACTCCATCTGGACTGGAGGTCACCTCCACAAGGGCATGGGAGCCTCAACCCTCCAACCGACTCAGGGATCCACTGATGATGACATATGTGCACGTCCACAAAGTCTTTAATGGCCGCACAAAGGATAACCAAGAGTCCTAACCTGTACCAGATGACTCTAGGACTGCCCACTCCAGTGTTGGGACCTCTACCTGTGAATGACACCTACACGGGACAAGTCAGGTAAGTCAGGTTCCGCTTGGAAGCACAAGTCCACATACATGTCTACGTCACTAACCCAACTAAGAGAAAGGTTTTTTCCATCTCATTCCATAATCACATGCATTTCCAGCTCCATTCTGAGACTAGAAATAAGAAGGGTCACTCCCTACTACTTCAAAAAAATCTAGTAACTGAATATGTATGCCCCCTCCCAGATGGATAGCCAGTTCTATGACACCCTCAAAGCATTGCTATAGGATGTCCCTCGCTCACCATATGTGTTTGCAGGGGATGTAAATGCAATCTTAGATCCATTCTTGGATCAAACAGGACTTACCACAGGTGGTTCATCCTATCGGAACTTTAAAGACCTGGTAAACTTGGCTGGCCTGGTCTTGTGGATGCTACACCCCTCGACCAAGGACTACTCATTTGTCTCACATCCACACACATAATATATCAGAATTGACTATGTCTTCCCCAGCCAGCATGTGCCACTAACAAAAAAATCACAAAACCACGTGGTCAAACCATACATAAAGACCAAGTACCAATGCCCATGTAGGTGAAGTGGAGGCTCAATGATTCCCTCATATCCTGAATGGAAGTCCTACCATATCTCCAACCCACTCTTAATTCGTACTTCGTGAAAATCAATACTCCACCATGCAGTTGCACACACTCCGGCAAACACACAAGGCACTCATGAGGGATGCAGCCAAGCGTCCTACTTGAAACAGGCGAGGGAACATGCCAAAGGAAATCTCCCAAGACAAATAATTGCTCTTGAGAAACAACATAAGATTTCTTAAGATAGAGCCACCTTTGTACACAAAGAAGACCCATGGGCAGCAACACCTTTAAATGCATCACTGGGTATATTCTTTTTCCTCCTTATTTTTGCTGCCATTTGCACCCACCCATTTCCCAGCTCCTATCCTTCTTTCCTCTTACATTACTTAATATTTTTAACACGCGCTATTTTATTATCCATGTGTAATGTATTCATTCAAAATGTCCAAAATATTTGCTTTATGTGAATACAAAATGATCTGAAAACCCCCAAAATATACACTTTTTGTGTTTAATTACATACTTACCTTTTCTAATCATAATACTTAAAAAATATTATCTTATAATAACTAATAATAAAAATAATGTATTTAATAGTATAGAAAGAAAGGCTAAATTACATACACTCAAATTAAACAGAAATTATTATTATGATTTATTAATGATATTGTTTAGCAAAGTAACATGAGTTGGTGGCTTTTACACCAACTTGCAGTGCTTCCTTTCCCATTTATTTTGTTAGATGAATAGTCTGTAACTCCCCCATCATAAAACCTTCTAGAGACTGAATGGAGGAAATTAAAGGATCAACAACACCAAGGGACACAGACAGGATTGTTCCAGGCTGCAGCCAGTACCCTAGATGTACAAAGGAAATTACACTCATCGAAAGCTGATGATTCAGAATTTCTGCTGATGATTATAAATATAAAATTGATGATTCTGACTTATATCATAGCATGAAGAATAGTTAGTTTAGGTAATATTTCACATTTCACCAAATATGACTAGGTTTTATTAAGTTTGTTTTGTTTTAAATCAACCAGATTTATAGGACATCTTGTACAAAGACAGCAATGTGTATTGCAGAACACATTGCATCCAAGGTCAAAAGGTACTGACACAAACATTTGAGAAGTAGTCTACTGTAGCGTGATAGCGTGATCAAATATTATAGATAAACATATAGATAAATGCAAGGTGGTCTCACTATTTCATGGTAGCAACTCAATGCATAAATTAGAGTATATGATCTAAAAAGTATTTTGTTTTTAAAAAAACTGTTCCTGTTTAAGTGTTTTTGGAGTTATTTGTTGTACATGCTAGGCACTACCAGAAGAGAGGGACTTGAGGGTAATTATTTCTAAGGATTTAAGTGTAAGTAGGCAATGCCACAAATCGTCAGGAAAAACAAGTAGAGTGATTAGCTGTATAACTAGAGGCAGTAGTAACATTAGACATTAGGCATTATGAGAAATGGTTATGCTACTGTACAGAGAACATATGTAATGTTAGGATATTTTACTTTACTGAGGGGGTACAAGATAAGTGAACCAGCCTTTCAACAGAAGTGATGGAGGTTAACACAGATAAGGAATGTTAACCTCCATGGGATAGACATACGGCTATACCGAGTCTAAAACAAAGACTGATTAAAGTTTACGTTTTTAAAGCAGCAGGATGGGCTGAATGATTTGTATCTGTTGTCAAATTCTATGTGTCTCTGTGTCTATGATTACTATTGCAGAAAACACTGGTTTTGCATTGTATCTCTCAAGAAAAGGATTTGTAAGTTGGTTGGCAAGTATAGCAGGACTAAGAAAAGACATGACATTTCTATGATTAGTAGTGGCTGTAAATAAACTGCAAAATTACAGAGGATCATTTTAATGGCAGATTTTCTCTCTGTTTGCCTGAATGATGGAATGATGACAGAAGCATGGCCAACAGCTAGACAGGCCACATGTTAAGTTTTTATGTAGTGTGCTCCTGGGCAAATCCAGTTAGTGTATTGGTCATGTGCAGATTTTTTTGGGAGGGCAATGAAGCAATTGCCTGAAGGGGCATAACTAGAAACCACAGGGCCCTAGTGCAAAAATTGCCCAGAGTCCCCAACTACACCAAGCAACACAAGCAACATGTGCCACAGTGACACCTTTGCCCTAAACAACTTGTAATTCCCCCTTTTGCATCAAACAGCATGAGTGCCTTTGCCCCAAGCAGCTTATCACTGCCATCCTAACCCCCAAACAGTCTGTCTGTGTCATCTTTGCCCCAAACAGCTGGTATGTGCCATCGTTGCCCTCAAACACTCTTCTGGTTGGCATTCCACTGTCTCTGCACTCTCCTGTGCAGTCTGTCCAAAATGTGGCTGCTGGACTTATCTTCCTTGCATGCCTCTCCTCTTCTGCTTCCCCACTCTGAAATCCTCCACTAGCTTCCTATCACCTTTTGAATTAAATTTAAAATCCTGGTGCTAACAAATAAGATCCTCCATAACACTGCTCCTCCACCCATTTTTGCACTCATAAACCAATACTCTCCAACTCAATGTTTATGTTCTTCCCATGGACTAAGGCTCTCCTCCTCACGTATCACCTCTTCCTTATCCCATCTACAAGATTTCACTCATGCTGCCCCATATCTCTGTAACCTACTTCCATTGAATATTCAGCTTTCACCCTTCCAACATTCAGGAAACATCTCAGAATCCACTTCTTCAGAGAAGCATACCATCTTAGTTGCTAGAACTTCCCTGTCATTGATATAACCACCCACACTGCCTCCCACCTTTCTCTGTTCCTTGTGTTTGTCCTTACCCCATCCCCTCAAGATTGTAAGCTTGTGAGCAGGGTTCTCTCCACTTAATGTATACGTCTGTCAGTTCTAGTCTTGTCGTACCCCTTAAATATATGTATTTTAAGAAGTGCTGCTTAAATTGTTGGTGCAATTGTTGGCATGTCTGTGTGGGTGTCTGAATGTGTATGTTAGTATCAAGTGTTAGTGCTGAGTTTCTCATTCTGTGTGTTAGTGCTGAGTGTCTTGTTGTGTGTCTGGGTGCGTGCATAAGTGCAAGTGTCTGGGGGTGTGTTTGATATATCTTTTCAACCATGCTTGGGATGTTTCTGTTGCAATATATGAGATTGTGTTGTTGTCTCTCAACTGTCAGAAAAGACAATGATAACATGTTATAGAAAAAAATCAGTGATGTAGTAGATTATTCAGGCATTCCGAAACTGAAGGTGATTCGGCCAGCTTCACTTGTAGCCTGCTTCCCATTTATAAGCTACTAAGTGGAATTTTCTGGTGCAATGGAGAGAACTAGAAGAGGTCATTGATGTGGTTGAGAATGCACTAGAGTGTAATCAATTCCTGATCTATTATGACATTATTAGTAAATATCACCATAGTCTATGAAATAAACACATTATGTAGACACTCTATATGTCTTTTCCAAGTTCTTTGGCTTGTGTGTACACATTTACCTGACAAGTTTGAATTTGAAAGCCCCGGTGTAATTCACACTAATGCAAGTACTAGAGTATGTTAACTAAGGAGGGAATTGTTGGAATCGAAAAAACTTCTACAACCATATCATCCTGTGGACACTTTTAACGTAAAAGGATATCCCATAAAATAACATTGGTGATTTTGCTAACATTACACCTCTTTGTGAATATACCTCATTGTTCAGAGTTAATTGACAAAATATCAAGAAACTGCTATTTTATATATTTAAACACAACATCTACTATTGACAATTACACACTGTAGGTGGGTGTGGTGCTATAAATGTAATGGAAAATAACAAACACAAAAAGATGAGGAAAAAAAAAAATATATATATGAAAAAATCTCAACTCAATGTATGGTGAAATATACCAATAATAATGAACAAGAAAACAATAAACAAAAAAACTTATGATTTCTTATATGATGCTATTAATAAATTAAAATATATACAAAAAAGTCCTCAAATACATGGAATCCAAATAAGGTAGAAATGAGTACTCTGATATTATCATTATCATACCAGAAATTATATATATTAGAATCACAATAGATTTGGTTGAGATTTTTTCATATATACCGTATTTAGTGCTGACTCTTTTTGTGTTTCTTTCCTATTTGATTGTGGGTGGGTTTTTTGAGGTTTCTAGCAGTTTTTATTTTGTTTGGAAATATTACATGTAACAGAATATAAGCCAAAACATTAAGAAGGGTATAACTCTATCCTGTATCAACCTCAATCTGGACACAAACAAAACAGGTAAAGTTATCTCGCCATTGGATGCAAGGCTCTAATGGTCCTTACTTTGAGTAAACCAAAAAATAGAAGATAGAAAATTAGAGAAAAATAAAGAATAAACAAATACACACTAAGCAAATAATAAAGAAATACATATCATGTGTATTTTGTCTGGGACTAAGCATGAAGCCTGAGTGAACTGAGAGGACTTTCTTTGTGTACTTGCAAAAAGTTTAATACTTGAATTGACCTGGAATTAAGGGACTTGTCATGCAAAGTAGGCAGCCCTCTTGATCACCACTTTAACCTAAGTGGAAGAAGAGTTGAACCCTAATTTCAAGACATTTTGTGTATTGTTTACAGTATATTCCAATTTTACAGTTGTCCTATTGTGATGCATGAACATTACATTTTTGGAAGAGTTGGTGAGAACATTGAGTGGGCAAAATACATAATATGTGACATTAATCCAATGTCTAATAGAAATAAAATACCAAAGTAAGTACTACATTGTAATATGTAACCTATGCTTTGCAGCAGTTTCATGCCTTGCTGACACATTGTGAAAGCAATCACTACATGGGTGATGCCTTCTTTTCACTGCAATAAATGATGTGGTTAACAGGTGTGTTGGGTGTATTTTAATTCTTCTTTCTATATATTGAAAATGTATAACCTGCCCCTTTTTCATGCTGTATATCTTTGTTAGCCAGATATGCACACAACCAAGTATACTTGGTCTGATAGACTGAACTAGTTTTTTTGGAGGTATACGGGCCTTGAAAACGAATAGTAAGATCTGTGTTTTGAAAACGTGTTTGTATGGTAACATGAGACTTACTTCTGTACAACATTGAGTCAAGAAATGTCATGATATATTATTGAAACACCTCGTATGAGTCATATGAAATAATCTTAGCATTACTGATAGGTAACATATGAACACATTAAGACTATTTCACAGAGCTTGGATTAATAACTCCAATGTGATTTGAATAGCAGATACCCTATGATCGCACTTGAGCCTGAAACATGAATTTTGTGACACTAACCAATTACCCAGTCAGCGCTTTGCAGTGTTGCTAAATGATTGAAAATCAGTCTACACTCAATTGTGTGAGAGAAATTTGAGACAGATTTAGGTATTTTTACTTTTCAGAGGCTGTGATACTGTATTTATAACAGTTGTCAGATTATCACAGCTTGTTGAATTTTAGATACATTGGCAGACAAAGAGTTTTAATATTGATATCTCACTAGCTTTGGTTACAAGTTTCACAGATGTGTCTTGCAGGGGGATAACTTCCAGGAAGAAAAAGAGATGTGCACATGTGATTCATGAGTCACTTCCCTGAATCGGTGTAAAAAAAATATATATATACGATGTTAAACCAATATATACAGGTATACCACAGGCTCATAGAAACAGCAGTCATAGAGATAATGGAGGGCTTGATCAGAGTAAAATACTTTATCAACAGAATATTAGTAGCGTTCATGGTATACCATCCACAATATGTTTTCAGAGTACATAACACAAATTTAAATTGATTTCTGTTTAACATTTCAAATTAAATTTAAATTAACCACCTCTTGAACAAATGTAATTTGCACCCTATAGGCCAAACTTTCTTTTCAATTTTAAGCATATAGCAGCACTATGAAAGGATGTTGATCCCGGTCAAGATAGTAAACGTAGTCAAGGCTAAATATCCTGTACAAGTAGTAAGGTTAGTTGCTGGTGTTTAACCTGTATAGTAAGGGTAGCAAGTAAATAAACAGAAATCCGTCCACAGGAGAAAGAAATAGGGTAAGGGGAAGAAACCAAAGGTAACTGGTGCACAGGCAGGAGACCGCGATAAGGAATATAGACTTGAAGCAGGAAAAATAAGGTAAGGGTGCAGAACTAAATTATTATTATTATTTATTGTTTTATATAGCGCCATCAAATTCCATAGTGCTGTACAATGGGTAGACAGGACATAACAAGTAGTATGTTACATTACAAATTGACTAACAGAGACAACAGGTCAGGAGGGCCCTGCTCAAAAGAGCTTACAGTCTAGAGGGAGTTGGGTGTTTTACACAATAGGCAAAAGTGCTGTTGTTAGGGATAGACCAGCCACACTAGTAAAAGTATTGCAGGAGAGGGACTTGGAGAGGTGAGCTAAAGGAATATGGGAGGCCGTCAGTGTGCTATGTTGTAAGCATCCTTAAAGAAGTGGGTCTTGAGGGATTTTTTGAAGGAAAAGGCAGGGTGAGAGACGGATAGACCGGGGGAGGGCATTCCAGAGGATAGGGGCAGCCCTTGAGAAATCTTGTAAGTGGGCACGAGAGCTAGAAATCAGAGGAGAGGATAGAAGGAGATCATTGGATGATCGGAGAGACCGGTTAGGTGTATATTTAGAGATGAGAGAGGAGATGTAGGGAGGGGAACCGCTGTGAAGGGCTTTGAAAGTAAGAGTGAGGATTTTGAAGTGAGTCCTTGTTGTGGACATGGATTGCATCGTCCATTATTAGTGATTCACGTCACAGACGCAATATCTGTATCTCCCTTTGGATAAACCACTCCCCTAACTGTGGCATACATTACAATACCAATTAGTTCTATTGTTTAAGAAGTGCCTTACCTCTACCACCAGGTAGCAATAGAGAGTGAGTGATGTGTACATCTATTGTTTATCTAAGACCATAGATAATGGCTACCTACATGAAAAGCCATGTGGGCTATGCCAGGAACAATGGGATATCAGGAACTCCAGGAAGAAGGGGGAGGAGCAGAGGAGACTGGAAGGACAGGAAGGAAGCAGCATGGCAGAAGCTAAGGGTGCTGTGAAAGTGTGCCAGAGAAAAAGTATGAAATAGAAAGCTGCTCTTCCATCTTGGGCTAGTTAAGTGCCAAGAAGCTAGGACTAGTTTAGTGCCTAGTATTGTAACTAAGAATTAGAAAACAACTACTGAAATAATCCTTTAAAGTCTTCTATATGATCCTGGTATCTAGAGCCATTTTGGAAACTGAACACCAAAGGAGTCATTTGATATGCTGATACTCTCTGAAGTTAAGTACATATGTTATTACAATGTTATTAGAATATAATTGTTGACCGTCTGTAACTTTGTTATGGTAACCTTTTTCGATATATTGTTTGTACCGCTAGAGGTATTAATAAAGTATATCATTATATATCATAACATCTGTTGGTATTCGTCTTTACATAATATAACTGTATTCCTGAATCAAATTTATTGTTGTATTGTTAGATGTGTTTTGTCTAAATTGTGTATTTAAGTATTAGCATAATTTTGCATAAAACAGGCCACGACCACAACAGTCCTGAAGCGGACAGGCAGCCAGTGAAGAGACCGACAGAGGGGAGAGACATTAGTAAAGCGATGGGAGAGGAAGATGAGTCTGGCAGCAGCATTCATGGTGGATTGTAGAGGGGTGAGACGGTTAAGAGGGAGCCCGGCTAAGATAGAGTTACAGTAGTCAAGACGGGAGATAATCAGGGCATGGACAAGAGCCTTAGGCCATGCTGTGTTAGGAAAGGACGGATGCGGGTAATGTTTTTAAGATGAATGCGACAGTTTTTAGGGACAGACTGAATATGGGGTGTAAAAGGTAGGAGTCAAGGGTGACACCAGGACAGCGTGCATGAGAAGACGGGGAGATGATGGCACCACATCCATGATCACACACACAAGTCCACATACATGATCACACACAAACACACGTCCACATACATGATCACACACACAAGTCCACATCCATGATCACACACACACAAGTACAAATCCATTCTCAAACACACAAAAGTGCACTTGCATGCTCACACACAAAAGTACACATCCATGATCACACACACACACAAGTACACATCCATGAGCACACATACACATACACGTGCACATCCATGATCACACTCACAAGTGCACAATCATGCTCAAACACACACAAGTCCACATCCATGATCACACAATTATACATCCTTACTCATGCACACACACACACATCCATGCTCACAAACACACACACACAAGGACACATCATGTTCACACACGTACACATCCATGCTCACATACACACACAAGTCCACATCCATGATCACACACACAAGTCCACATACATGATCACACACAAACACACGTCCACATCCA
Organism: Sceloporus occidentalis; assembly: GCA_023333645.1. Classification (NCBI taxonomy): domain Eukaryota; kingdom Metazoa; phylum Chordata; class Lepidosauria; order Squamata; family Phrynosomatidae; genus Sceloporus; species Sceloporus occidentalis. The sequence continues at coordinate 3,635,096 of JALMGF010000071.1, read as the reverse complement.
TGATCACACACACAAATCCACATCCATGATCACACACACACAAGTGCACATCCATGATCACATACACACAAGTGCACATACATGCTCACATACATACACACAACTCCACATCCATGATCACACAGACACACACACACCCACGATCACACACACACACAAAGTCCACATCCATGATCACACACACAAGTACATATCCATGCACACACATACAAATTCATGCTCACATACATACACAAGTCCACATCCATGATCACACACACAAGTCCACATGCATGATCACACACACATCCACTACCATGATCACACACAAAAGTACACATCCATGATCACACACACACAACTACACATCCATGATCACACACATAAGCCAACATATATGATCCCACACATAAGCCAACATCTATGAGCCCACACCCGCACACAAGTACACATCCATAATCAAACAAACACACACACACACAAGTACACATCCATGATCACACATACACACGTGCACATCCATGATCACACACACACAAGTACACATCCATGATCACACACACGTACACATCCATAATCACACACACACACAAGTACACATCCATTCTCAAACACACAAAAGTGCACTTATGCTCACACACACACAAGTACACATCCATGATCACACACACAAGTACACATCCAGGTTCACACACACAAGTTCACATCCATGATCCCACACACACAAGTCCATATCCATGATCACACACAAACAAGTCCAAATGCATGATCACACACATGCATCTGTGAGTTCTGCTTGGCTTTTGCAGTTGCATTTAGCTTGGACACACAAGCGAATCCTGAGCTGGGGCGAATCTCCTAAGTGACATCTCTAAGTGAGGAGTTACAAGCAAAGAAGGAGTTAAAAAGCAAAAAGGAGTTAAAAAGCAAGAAGGAGGGTAAAGTATAAATCCTTGTGATTGCATATAATATATTTATATATATTTTGCGCCTTACTGTCTGTTTTTGCCAGTTATTGGAGCTATCCCCATTGCCAAGATGTCCTCCATGTTTGACAATGCTGTCAGGTGTACATCTTGCTCAATGTATGCAATCCTTGAGCAGCGCTTCGAGGGTGCATATTGCTGTGCGAGATGTGTGCGGGTTGCTCATTTGGAAGCACAAATCCTGAGTCTGGAGGAGCAACTGGCAACACTGAGATCTATTGACAACTTGGAGAGGAGTCTGCTGCTCACTGAGCAAGCTCTCTCGCAGGTAGAGGTGGTGGAGGATAGTGGGATGGAGGTACAGGACAGTCAGGCAGCTAGCTGGGTTACAGTTAGAAGGCGGGGTAGGGGGAAAAGCGCCAGGGAGGCTAGTCCTGATCTAGCACACCCCAACAAGTTTGCCCGGTTGGCAGATGAGGGGGATGTTAGTTCAGAGTTAGCAGTACTGCAGCAAGTCACTGCCTCTGACCACCAGAGGGGTGTCTGCTCCAGTAAGGAGGGAAGGAGGAGCGCAGGGCAGGCCAGACAGGTGCTGGTAGTGGGGGACTCAATTATTAGGGGGACAGACAGGGCGATCTGTCACAAAGACCGGGATCGCCGAACAGTGTGTTGTCTGCCTGGCGCTCGAGTTCGGCACATCGCGGATCGGGTTGACAGATTACTGGGAGGGGCTGGAGAAGACCCAGCAGTCATGGTGCACATTGGCACCAATGACAAAGTGAGAGGGAGGTGGAGTGTCCTTAAAAATGATTTCAGGGACTTAGGTAGCAAGCTTAAGGCAAGGACCTCCAAGGTAGTATTTTCTGAAATATTACCTGTACCACGTGCCACACCAGAGAGGCAGCGGGAGATTAGGGAGCTAAACAAGTGGCTCAGAAGCTGGTGTAGGAAGGAGGGGTTTGGGTTCATGGAGAACTGGGCCGACTTCTCTGTCGGATACAGGCTCTACGGTAGGGACGGGCTGCACCTCAATGGGGAGGGTGCAGCTGTGCTTGGGGAGAAGATGGTCAGAAGGGTGGAGGAGTGTTTAAACTAGGGAAAGGGGGGGAGGGAAACTACAATATAGAAGGGGAAGATAGTGTAGATAGAGAGCTGGGGCTTATAAATGTACCTGGGGGTGGAGCAGAGGGAGGGGTTAGAATAGTTAATAGGGATAGGCTTCATAGGGAAAAAAACCATACACCTCTAAATTGTATGCTTACTAATGCCAGAAGTCTGACCAATAAAACTGACGAACTGGAGTTAATAATGTCTGAAGAAAATTATGACATAGTGGGTATAACAGAGACATGGTTGGATGATAGCTATGACTGGGCGGTTAACATACAGGGGTATAGTCTATTCAGGAAGGATCGGAAAAAACGAAAAGGGGGAGGAGTTTGCCTTTATGTAAAGTCCAGCCTAAAGGCCACACTGCGGGAGAATATATGTGAGGGAAATGATAATGTGGAGTCATTATGGGTAGAAATATATGGAAAGAAAAATAATAAAATACTGATCGGGGTTTGCTATAAGCCACCAAATATAATGGAAGCAGCAGAAGATCAATTATTAAAGCAAATAAACAAGGCAGCTAATCACGATGAGGTGGTTATTATGGGGGACTTTAACTATCCCGACATAAACTGGGAAACCGAGACCTGTGAATCTCATAAAGGAAACCGGTTTCTGACTATAAGTAAGGATAATTATCTGTCCCAAATGGTACAGGACCCGACCAGAGGGGGCGCCCTACTGGACTTAATATTAACCAACAGACCTGACAGAGTAACTAATGTGCAGGTCAGGGGACATCTAGGAAATAGTGATCACAATATGATGCATTATAACTTGTCCTTCAATAAGGGAACTCTTAGAGGAGCCACAAGAACTATGCACTTTAGGAGGGCAAAGTTTGATCAACTAAGAGAAGCCCTTAACACTGTAAATTGGGAAAATGTCCTCAAAAACAAGAGTACAGACGCTCAATGGGAGATTTTTAAGAATATCTTAAATTCTCACTGTGAAAGGTACATACCGTATGGGAATAAAAGAGTCAGGAACAAGAGAAAACCAATGTGGATAAATAAAAATGTAAAGGGGGCAATAAATGGCAAAAAAAAGGCATTTAAGCTACTAAAACAGGAAGGCAGTGAGGAAGCACTAAAAAGCTATCGGGAAAAAAATAAAATATGTAAAAATCAGATAAAAGCAGCAAAATTGGAGACAGAAAGACTCATTGCCAAAGAGAGTAAAACAAACCCCAAAATGTTCTTTAACTATATAAATAGTAAAAAGGTTAACAATGAAAGCGTTGGCCCCTTAAAAAGTAATGAGGGAGAAGTTATAGACGGGGATCAGGAAAAAGCTAATCTATTAAATATATTCTTCTCTGCTGTATTCACAGAGGAAAATGAAATGCCAGGTAATATACAGCAGGATGAGATAAATGCCCCAGTACATGTCGCCTGTCTAACCCAGGAAGAAGTGCAGTGCCGCCTAAAAAAAATCAAAATAGACAAATCACCAGGTCCAGATGGCATTCACCCCCGCGTTCTAAGGGAGTTAAGTAATGTAATAGACAGACCCCTATTTCTAATATTCAAGGACTCTATAGTGACAGGGTCTGTTCCCCAGGACTGGCGCATAGCAAATGTTGTGCCAATATTCAAAAAGGGGACAAAAAGTGACCCGGGGAATTATAGGCCTGTTAGTTTAACTTCTGTTGTGTGTAAACTGTTTGAGGGTTTCCTAAGAGATGCTATTTTGGAGTATCTCAATGAAAATAAGTGTATGACTCCATATCAGCATGGGTTTACAAGGGATCGGTCCTGTCAAACTAACCTGATCAGCTTTTATGAGGAGGTGAGCTCAAGACTGGATCGGGGTGAATCGCTGGATGTCGTATATCTTGATTTTTCCAAAGCATTTGATACGGTGCCACATAAAAGGCTCGTACATAAAATGAGAATGCTTGGGCTGGGGGAGAATGTGTGTATGTGGGTAAGTAACTGGCTCAGTGATAGGAAACAGAGGGTGGTTATTAATGGTACATACTCTGAGTGGGTGACTGTTGCTAGTGGGGTACCACAGGGGTCAGTTTTGGGTCCTATTCTTTTTAATATATTTATTAATGACCTTGTAGAGGGATTGCATAGTAAAGTATCAATCTTTGCAGACGATACTAAGCTCTGTAACGTGGTTAACACAATAGAGGACAGCGCACGATTACAAATGGATCTGCATAGGTTGGAGGCTTGGGCTGGGATGTGGCAGATGAGGTTCAACACAGATAAATGTAAGGTTATGCACATGGGGAAGAAAAATCCAGGCTGGGAATATGTATTAAATGGGAAAACACTGGGGACGACTGACATGGAAAAGGACTTAGGAGTTTTAGTTAACAGTAAATTTACCTGTAGCGACCAGTGTCAGGCAGCTGCTGCTAAGGCAAATAAAATCATGGGGTGCATCAAAAGGGGCATAGATGCCCACGACAAGGAAATAATTCTACCCCTGTACAAGTCACTAGTCAGACCACACATGGAATACTGTGTACAGTACTGGGCACCAGTGTACAAGAAAGATATAGTGGAGCTGGAGAGGGTTCAAAGACGGGCAACCAGAGTAATAAGGGGAATGGGAGGACTACAGTACCCAGAAAGATTATCAGAATTGGGGTTATTTAGTTTGGAAAAAAGACGGCTTAGGGGGGACTTAATAACTATGTATAAATATATAAGGGGACAGTACAGAGATCACTCCCAGGACCTATTTATACCCAGGACTGTATCTATAACAAGGGGACATCCTCTACGGCTGGAGGAAAGAAGGTTTCTACACCAGCACAGACGGGGGTTCTTTACAGTAAGAGCGGTGAGATTATGGAACTCTCTGCCAGAGGAAGTGGTGATGGTAAACTCAATAAAAGAGTTCAAAAGGAGCCTGGACGTGTTTCTTGAAAGCAATAATATTACAAGTTATGGATATTAGATTAATAGGGACAGAACGTTGATCCAGGGATTTATTCTGATTGCCATATTTGGAGTCGGGAAGGAATTTTCCCCCTGGTATGGGGCAATTGGCATCTGCTTCATAAGGGTTTTTTGCCTTCCTCTGGATCAACACAGTAGGGACACAATATGTATATAGGTTGAACTTGATGGACTTTGGTCTTTTTTCAACCTTATGAACTATGTTACTATGTTACAAGTACACATCCATGCTCAAACACACACAAGTGCACATACATGCTCACATACACACACACAAGTCCATATCCATGATCACACACACACACACACACACAAGTTCACATCTATGATCACACACAACAAACACACACACACAAGTCCACATCCCTTATAACACACACAAGTCCACATTCATGATCACACAAACACACACACAAGTGCACATCCATGATAACACACGCATACACACAAGTAAACATCCATGATCACACACACACAAGTACACATCCATGCTCACACAAGTGCACATCCATTATCACACACACACAATTACACATGCATATATATACATATATCCTGCCCCAACTGGTCCGTGGGCCAGCTGATCGGTGGGCCGGCAGAACAACATTTAGAGCGGCCGTTGCGCAGCGGCAAGGTTCAGAGATGCCGTTCTGCGGCCATGAGGTTCAGAGAAACCGTCACGTGGCCACGATCACCTCCGCCGCCCACCTAATAAAATTAAACCGGCTGGTGTGCACACACACTTAACTTTCTGTAGGAATAAAATTAACAATGTAATTTTTACGTATCAAGAGATAAAACACCCTTCTGAATTTGAAGTCTCTTCAGAGGACAAAACATCCTAGGCCCAGAAATTAATGAGAGGAAAAGTAAAGGTATTGTGTTAACTCTATTTCAATAAGCAGATCTTATCACAAAGGTATAGTTGCAGGAGTCTGTGAAACCCAATTTAATTGTCAGGCATGATTTAATAGTTTTTTGGATGGCAAATAGTGTGTCTCAGGTATGTATGAGGGCTGTGTGTGGGTACAAGAGCTCAACCACAAGATAAAATATATGGGGCTGGTGTCCAAATGTTTCCAGGGCTGCTTTTTTTTCCCTGTCCGGCCCTGGTGCCACTATGTCACTTGATGGAACAAGTCATAAAAACATAAGTCATAAGTAACACCACTGAAATACCCTGTGGTGTCTTATTTTCAAAAATACATGGTTTGATAGGGTAAATTGATGTCCAAAATGTGGCCTTTTAGGCCTCAAACAACCCGACAAAACTATGCAAGGTGGTATCACTGTATTTGGAATGTTGTTTGGACATGATATATACCAAGAGCTGTAAATTCACACCTAATGTACAATGTGTGAAAAAAAAGTTTTTTTTAAAAAAAAAATATAGTTTTTAGTTGAATTGTCCAGCTTCAAAGATGTCCCAAATAGGACATGGGTGCAGCATTACCATATTTGGAAAAAAAAATGGTTTCAAAAAGTTAATACGCTACTTGTGCTTATTGCCCTATAACTTGCAAGAAAAAGTAAAAAAACATAAAACATTGGGTATTTCTAATCTCAGGACAAATATTAGAATCTACTTAGCTTGTGTAGATGAGTAAAAGATATTTTGAATAAAAGTTTGAATTTTTTCTTTGTTATAGTACATTAGATGATATGATCAAAATAATAGTATCTAAAGAAAGCCCTCCTTATCCTGGAAAAACAATATATTTGTGTCAGTACAGTAAATGAGAAAGAAGAAAATTATAGCTAAACACAAACCGTTAAAACAGCCTTGGTCACGAAGAGTACACAATTTTTACAAAAACGGGTCCTTAAGGTGTTAATATAAGTAAATATTACTTAATGCCAGGAAATCTTTACTTCACTGAGAACGTGGTAAATAAGTGGAACAGCCTGAAGATTCAGGGAACACTTTGTTGCCTGGTAGTCACATCTTTCTATAATACTGGTTACTAAAGCTAAACATACACTTTATGTGGAGAGGAACAAACAAACTACCTAGCAGAGCATTATTATTATTATCCAAATAAAAATTAACCATGTATGTGCCTGTAATGAAAGCTGTGCATTGATTTACTTCTGCAGACAAACCCTGATTATATTATAATTGAGTGTGCAAGAGAAATGACAAGGGTACCAGTACAAACAATATCATGTTATAAATGTGTAAGAGTGACTTCGAGTAAATTTTCCTCTACCAACAAATATATGTAAAAATTAAATACCGTATTTGCTCGATTATAAGAAGACCCTGATTATAAGACGACCCCCCAAAATCTGAATATTAATTTATGGGAAAAAAAGAAAAAGACGACCCTATAGGAAAAAAGTTTTACCAGTAAATGTTAGTTCATGTAAACTATGTGAACAATAATTTTTTAATAAAAGCTATGATTGAGAAAAATATTTTGTTTTTATTTCCTTTTTTTTTCAACCAGCCCCCCCCCCAGTTATGCACATCTTCCCCCTGGCTTGCCACTCTGCCCCAGAAATGCCTTATACCCCCTATATGCCACTGTGCCCCATGATATGCCTTTTGACCCCCTATGTGCCACTCTGCCTCCAGAATTGCCACTCTGGCATATAGGGGGTTAAAAGGCATATTATGGGGCAGAGTGGCATATAGGGAGGTATAAGGCATTTCAGGAGGCAGAGTGGTGTATAGAGGGTTAAAAGACATTTCTCAGAGCACCGTGCCTCCAGAAATGCCTTATGCCCCCCATTTAACACTCCATCCCCCTCCCTCCTCCAAACTTACCGGAGCTTCTGAGTCCCCGGGCAGCGTGTAGAGCTCTACGCGATTCGCGTAGACAACTTCCGCTGCAGCCGGGAGGAGGTGCGGTTAGCAGCGAGGGTTGTCTGCGTCCATGGCGCAGACCTTCCCCGGTTGTCCTTCCCCAGAGAACTCTGATTTCTGACAGCCGGGGAAGGTCTGCGCGATGGGCGCAGACAACCCCCGCTGCTAACCGCACCTCCTCCCGGCTGCAGCGGAAGTTGTCTACGTGAATCGCGTAGAGCTCTACATGCTGCCCGGACTAAGCACCGGGGACTCAGAAGTACCGGTAAGTTGGGGGGGTACAGGAGGATCCAGGTCCCCTGCATCGCTGCGGGGGATCTGGATCTTAGTCTCATAGTCAGACCTAGTTGAGGTCTGATTATAAGACGACCCCGATTATAAGATGAGGGGTATTTTTCAGAGCATTTGCTCTGGAAAAAAACCTTGTCTTATAATCGAGCAAATACGGTACTTCCCCTATTTCACAGCTGCAACCCTAGAACAGCATTCTCCAGATGCTGATATCAACAAAACACTTCCACTTAGGGGCGCTCATGTTAATTCGGGAAGGAAAAAGAAAATAACACTAGTGTAGCCAGTCATTACTGGTTACAGTATTTTTATTTTCTTTTTCCTTCCCAAATAAACACGAGCGTCCCTTAGTGGAAGTATATTATAATTTAGGAGCTTAGTGAGGTACCATTATCTTTGTATTGAAGGCACTATGTACACTACACACACTCTCTCCCAGGACCTCTTAATTCCAGGGATTCCCAGTGAAACTGTAACAGGTGACAACCCTACCTCCATCCCCTGTGAGGGCAGGATGAGATCCATCCGAGCACCTTTAGGGTCCCATGAAGGTGGACAGTGAAAATAATTTGGCACTTAAAGGATAAAAATTACCGTTACAGAGCCCATCCAGTCATGACCCCTATTATTATTCTTATTTTTGGCCCAGAGAAAGAGATCATCCAAAAGATAATATAAAAGAAAAAACCCAAGGAAAAAGGATATAAATAAACACAGAAACATGAAAACAAAGAATATTCGGCAGATAAGAACCATTCGGCCCAATTTCTAAATAGTTTCCTTAGTCTGTGGCCTTATGTTATATCTTGGATGGCCTTATGCCTATCCAATGAATGTGTAATGTGGACTAACTTTTACCATCTCTGCTGGAAGTTTATTCCCTGTTTCCAATACCCTCACAGTAAAGTAATATTTCCTGATATTACTTATAAACCTTGGGTCCTCTAATTTAAGACTATTTCCTCTAGTTGTGGCAGTTTTTATTTTAAATATACTCTCCTTCTTTTATCTTTACCCAACAACCCATGAACCAGTTAAGTAGCCCTTATCTAAATTCTCTCCAAATTACCTATACCCTTCTGGAGATACGGTCTCCAATACTGTACTAAGTAAATTGGCACTAACCTCCGACGAAATGGTGGTGCTTCTGGTGACATTCTCTAGCCTGATCCTCCAATCAGAGGGAGGATGTCACCAAGAGTGCTGGGGTTTTGGCCTAAGATGAACTTCTGCCAATATTGTGCCGCTTTCAGAGAGATAAAAGATGGAAAACAAGACGATTCAGAAGTGGTCGGCAAAAGCGGTTGTGGTCAGCAGAGAAGTTAGGAAAACAATTACAGAGGGTGAGAGTTGTGTCCAGGCCCGGACTGGGACAAAAAATAGGCCCAGGAATTTAAGACTGAGCAGCCCATTTTTATTTATTTATTTATTTTTTGTTAAACCAAATTCTGACAAATGTAATATACCATTTCTTGTTGTCTATTAGTTATATTTCAGCATGCTTTTGTCACTCTAATCAATTAGCATTACATAAATATATAATAAATGAATCATAACGTCATGCAATTTATAAAGCGCTATATCTTTAATGAAAGATTCAAAACAGTAACTAATCTTTGATCTTTTGACCGGATCGGCTTGCCATATTAAATAAAAAAAAAAGAAAGTATTAAAGTAGCGCCGGCCGGCCGCATCAGCACCCAGCGGCCGTGTGCCGTGGCCGCCTAGTGATGGGAGCAGCATGAGGGGTGAAAGCTCCGCCCCCTCGCACGGACCTTTCACCCCTCACGTTGCTCCCATCACTATGCGGCCATCAGATAGCTGGAAATCTAATCTAAATGGCCAATGCGTGCTGATGCCGCCGGCCGGAGCTACTTTAATACTTTATTTATTTATTTATTTTTAATATGGCAAGCCTATCCGGCATATTAAATAAATAAAAAAAGGGTTAAAGTAGCTCTGGCCGACGGCATCAGCACACATCGGCTGTTTAGATTTACATTTCCAGCAATCTGATGGCCGCCTAGTGATGATGAGACTGAGAGTAGGGTGAGGGGTGAAAGCTCCGCCCCCTCGCATTCAGACTGCTGGAGCACCGGATGTCCTGTCAGCAGAGAGAACAGTGTGCAGCCACCAGAGGACGGAGGACAAGATGAAAAAGCCCCAAAGTGAAAGAAGTAGAAGGTCAGTAAATTAATTTATTGTTTGAACAAACTGTATAATATTTTTTGTATTTTTTAAAAACAAAAACAATCAGTATGTGTGTGTATGTGTGTCCGTGGGGGACAAACAACAAAATGCTTTTTTAAATTATTATTTTTAAATGATTAAACAAAAAAAAAAATCTCTGTGCCTGTATGTGTTCACAAGTTCAGCTGCACAGTGCCACCTCTGTCCCCTTTCAGCCCCCCCATGTAATCTCTGTCCCCAATGAGCCCCTCCCAGTGTCACCACTGTCCCCATTCAGCTCCCCAGTGTCACCTCTGTCCCCATTCAGGAGGCAGAGTGCCCCATGATATACCTTTTAACCCCCTTTATGCCACTCTGTCTCCAGAAATGCCTTTTAACCCCCTATATGCCAGAATGGCGTATAGGGGTATAAGGCATTTCTGGAGGCAGAGGGGCATATAGGGGATTAAAAGGCATATCAGGGGGCAGAGTGGCAAGCCTGGGGCAGATGTGCATAACTTGGGGGGGGCAGGTTGGCAAATAAAAGGAAATAAAAACAAAAAACAAAAATGTAGCCTGAGAAGGGGGGGAGAGGGGGTAGATGGTGTGAGAGGAGGGTAGATTGGGTTGGGGGGGCCCTTAACAGATTCTCGCACCGGGGCCCTGAGGATTCTTGTTACGCCCCTGGCAGCAGGGTCTAATATTAAGCCCTGAAATCATGTAGTGGAAAAGTTAAGGTATTGTGATGTTTACTCTATAATATTTATTTCAAGGATTAGTCATACTAAATTGTGGCTTCAGGCTTCCCATGTTGAATTATCAAGTATTGTATTGTCCAATAACAAAAGTATCATTACATAGCACATTATATATGTTTTTTCAGTGGTATGATTTAATGGTGGAAATTATTAATGCCCCCCCAGTTTGACTGTGATATCTTGTGTGCCCCCCCTATATATATTGTTTCTAAAGTCGCCACTGCAGCCCAGTGTAAGACATCTTTGTCGGCAAACAGCCCACCCTTCATGTACCATATTTGCATTTCCCCAAATTACTTAAAAATTCATGACAGACATAAACGCTTACACAGTTACTCACTCATTTACACATATTCATTAATGCAGTCTCACAAATCATTCAAGCAATTCATCCAGAAAAAAAGGGGAACCCAAATTTCACGTGTAGAGATGCAGGTGTAATAAATAATATCGATAAATACTCCCCAAATAGCAGCTTCCAACAACACTCTTCCTCAGGATGTTAACAATATAGTAAGACAACCATGGAGCGCATATAAAGGGGAGAAAAAGAAACAACAATAATAGTGCAGTATGAACACACAATTAAATAAAAGGGGAGTAATCACTTGGAGTAAAGCAAGCTCATCAAAGGTTCCCTAGGTAATTCTAGCATGCATTCACACAATTCATCCACACATTTATTCATTCATATTCGTACACATTCACACTACCCCCTCTCACCATCTACCCCTCCCCTTCTTATCTGCCCCATTTCTCACTATGTACCCACTTCCCCACTTCTCAATATGTACCCCCTCTCCCCCTTCTCACTGCCTCCCCCGCTCTCCCTACTTACCTTGTTGCCGGAGTCCTGCGGTGGGGGCGCGAGGCGTCCATCTTCCCACTCTGCCGGCGCTCAATATGAAACGCCGGCACCGCGACGGAGTCACGGAGAGAAGGAAGCGCCGAGAAGTTGCTGAAAACTTCACGAGCGACTGCTCGGCGCCCCTGTCTGGGACTTAAATTAAAACATCAGGGTTTTTTGTGTTTTTTTTAACTTTATTTAACATGGAGGACGTTAAATAAAGTTTTAAAAAAAACAAACAAAAAACCCCCCCAATGTTTTAATTTAAGTCCCGGGCAGGCGCCCCTGCTGCAGTGGCGCCCTGTGCGGTCGCACACCCCTAAGGCCAGCCGTGTTGGGGGCTGCCCGTAGAATAAAAAGGAAAGAAGACAGAAGGCCCCCGGTAATGCAGGGGCTGCGGAGGCCTCTGTTACGCAAGTGAATACAGAGAAGGGACCCTTACTGTATAATTGTACCAGGGCCCAAAGCTCCTTATTCTGTCCTTGTACACATATAGATGTTTTTTATGAATTGATCCCTCGGTAAGAAAAGTGATAGAGCCACATCAACAGCCATAGATTCACAAGTCTTAAGACACAGATTGATAGTGTGCATTGTTGATCTATATAATAACATAGTTGTATTGGCCAGTAGTGAGTGGGATTGATATTTACGGATGGAAGAACTTGGATTTGTTTGCAATCAACAGATTTGGCTCATGTTTTATAACAACCTGAACTTGAAGTATTTTTTAATAATTTTGATCTTATTTAAAAGTCAAAAGTCCTTCTAGGAATTATACACTTAATTATTTAATCAAAATTTTTCAGGGTTGTGGGTTTGACATATATTGTGTAATTCTTTTTTATTCTATTTTGTTGCCTTAGATATCTGTTTGTTATTTGGGAAATCAAAAGCTAGCTTGTTTTTTCAACTCTTAAATGAACGAATGATTCATTTTGCTAAACAAGTTTGAGGCTATGAAAACTTACTGTGACTCACTTGGTGGATACATACTCAAAGACTGTCATTGAGAGAAATAAAATGAGATATAAAAGATATAAAAACATATAAAAGCAGAAGACAGGAAAAATCACATTAGCAGTTTAGCAGCCAAAAGACTTACTGCACAAGAATTTGGATTGTAGACTTAGAGCCCATAAATTGTTCAAAGGAGGCTGGCAGTGGTAGTCTAGTCGGGTGTTGATACAGTGTCATTTTGACAAATGAAACTGTGCAGTTTCCTCCTAAAAAAGGCCCATATTACTCTTGTACAACATTATTGAGTATTTTATACTTTTCAAGATATCCTTTTAATTGCTGCTGCTATGTTACCATATATCACTAAGATATATTTGATGTACTTTAACACTTGAGATGTTATCTACAGCAGAAGAAATTATTTTTACAGGAGAGAATTTCAAAAAGTCTATCATTTTCTATTTTTAACTTTTTTTATTCCAAGCACTGTTTGTTCTGGAGGTTTTTCCACCCATGTCTTTCTTTGTATGTCCTACTTTTTATGGCTTTCTGGGGTTTTGGCAAGTTCACTTTGTGCTTGAAATAACGCAGTGTACGTGATCTTTACAGGATTGGCGTGAACTTTACTTACTTGTTCCACAAAACGAAAGGACACACAGTGGCATAAATGAACAGCTCCTCAGATCAGGGTTAAACTCATTACAGGAAGTAAACAAAATAATGGGTTACACGTGTATTAAAAGCATAGGCTGCTGGTTTGAAAATAGCATTGAAGAAAATATGCATTCCTTAAAAAATAAGGCTCTTTGGTAGAAAGTATTTTTGTAATGTTGTTGGAATGAAGGTAAAATTACATAAATATAATTTAAAATGCATCTGGGATGCAGCTTTACATTTATTTTGTGGTTCAAAGCATAACACATTAACCAAACAATAACACATTTGAAGCTATGTCCTTGAGGTCTCTGAGCCAGACCTTGTTTGCCAAGGCTTCTTACCTGCCCAAAGTGGTTGACTCACAAAAGAAAGAGAAAGCTTACATGAAACCATTCTCAAGTAGGTTGCACCAACTCAATGTATCATTTACTCACAGTTAAAAAAATCTGCTATTTGCATTCATGTTCAAAGAAGTTTATAGTTTCATCAAATCACAGCAGAACCTATTCTCTTTCTCCACAAATCCATCTTCATTATTCTGGCCCCTTGGTGTACTTCGGCAAAAAGACAGGGTGTGCCCGGAGGCCTGGTTCACAGAGAAACGGTTGAAGAAAAAAAAACATGGGGAGAAGTGAAAGACGAAAGAGTACAGAAAAAAAAAGTGGTCGGCGGAAAAGGTAGGGAGATATTGAGCGAGAGTATGTGAATAAGGGCATGAGAGACTGTGAGCATGAGGGAATGTGAGAGAACATTAAGAGAGTGTGTAAGAGTGAGAGAGAGCATGAGTAAGTGTGAGTGAGAATGGAAAAAAACAACGAAATGCAATTAAAAATTTGGAGCTGTTAGTTTCATTGGGGTCACCTCCTCTTGAAGAATGTACAAAGAATGTCAGTAAAGAGAGAAAGTTTGAGGGTTTGATGGGGAACACAAGCAAGTCCACCTCTGAATGGCTCAAAAGAAACAAAATTAAAGATTTGGAGTCAAAGTCCTGAATCAGATTGGGATGTGGTGGCATGACCTTGAAAAGGCAGTTAATTCTTCAAAACCCTCCAATGTAGCCAACTTAAAACAATTCTTCCTAGAAGAGTGGGCCAACATTTCTCCACAGTGATGTAGAAGACTCATTGGCATTTATTACAAATTTATTACAAATGTTTGATTGCAGTTGTTGCTGCCAAGGATGGCACATCCAGTTATTAGGTTTAGGGGCAATTCATTTTTCCACATGGGTGATATAGGTTTTGGTTAACTCTTTACCTTCAATAAATGAAATGATAATTTAAAAACTGCATTTTGTGTTTATTCATGTTGCCTTTGTCTTATAAAATTAAAATTAGTTGGGTGATCTGAAATATTTAAATTTGACAAATAAGCAAATATAGAAGAAATCCAGAAGGTGGCAAGTACAGCAATGTAAATTAGCTGTATTTGAGAATGAGAATGAAACCCGGTGCGCATGGTTTTAGGACAGGAAAGGGTTAACCCAGCAAAGGTTAGCACAAGGAAGGAATGCACAGGGAATGTGACTGTAGGGGGAAGGGGACAGGACTATAAAGCCCCTCTAAACACATGTGCAGGGGCAATTACTAAACACCACAGAAGCAGTTTAACGCCCACCCTCCCCCTTGTTTTTTGTCTATGCGTTTCCATGTTGGCTGGTGTTTTCTTTCCCCCTTTCCCTCTCTTTTTTCTGCTTCTTTTGCAGGGTAAATTTTCTTTGCTGATGGAGGAGGAGTTCCCTGGAGAAGTTTGAAGGATAATGGGAGTGGAGAGTTGATTGTTTTGGTTAGAGTTAATGCCCTCCCTGTGCAGGATTACGCAAAAACTTAAGGTGGAGCTCCCCCTATCCGACCCACGGTAATTTGGACGATTGCTGGAATCCGGGAAAAGGGGTAGTGCACCATTATCTGTGTTTAGGATGGGAACCCTCAGTTGATTGTTTGTACACAGATGTACAGAAGTATTTATACAGAAGATATTATTAAAGTGGTTTTAAATAATTTATAAGATGTTAAATAAATGTCTCAGCCTTTTGTAAATCCAATACTGCTGGTGTCTGACTTTTATTTCTGGGTATGAGCAGTGCAAGGGTCATGAATGGTGTTATTGAGTTAAGTAAAAGCATGAGATACAAATCACCTTACTAGATATGGCCATTATCACAAAAAATAACTGTTTCCCTGTGATAGGATTGGTAGTATGGACATCCACAACCCTTATAGAAATAGTAGCAAATTTAAAGCACAGCCCTGCTGGAGGTCCCCTTCTGCTGCTTCCCCTTCACACATTCTACCTACCCTTGTATCTATCAACGAAAGCAGTACATCTGTGGCTCGCAGTTCCATCATTGACTCTTTGTATGGGGAAGTACAAGGCTTTTTTGTGACACAGAAGTAAAGATCTCGATTCCTGCCCCCCAACTAAACACTATTTTGTCAGAGGAGCACAGGGATTGGACCCTCCCTGTGATCCCTATAGTTATGCTTAAAGGCAGTGCTTGGGCATCAAGGTTTGAGGGATTCCAATGAAGACACCATATTTCTTTTATTGTGAAATCTCAGTACATTTACTTTATATTTTAAATCCATTTCGTTGAATACACTGGTCATGTGGTAATAACTTATGAGCAACAGAAAGGTATCTAGATTCTTCTTTGTAGAAAGAGTCAGTAATAGGCAGCTCTGTGGTAGACAACCCAGTAAATGTCCCTAGGCCTCAACATTCCTTGTCACCAGTACCCTATTCAACTTTGCCACTGCCTAAAACCTTAGGCATCCATAAAGTCTATATTAGACTTTTTCCAAAAATAAGATAATACAGTTTAATGCCTTTTATATTGAACACGGTAGTGACTAGAGAAGCCTGTAACCATTTATGCTCTTGCCACCACTGTGTCACAAGAAGTGGTGTTCTTCATGAAGGGGAACAAAATAATAAATTAAACACACGAACATATAAATGAAAAAAATAACAGTTCTAGGCTGGGAAAATGACTTAAGCTAATGATACCATCCTGGGAAAGTGTATAATTTATCGATGTAAAGAGTGATGGATTGGAAAATGAAATCTAGACTTGCTGTCAACATATAATATTTATAACTGCACATAATTAATAAAGATTACTGAAAGGCAAGCATAGACATTACATAATAAGTGAAATGTTTTATGTTCTGATAATATAATTTCCATGCTTTGTAACAAAAAAAGAGACAATTCCATGTTTGGTTCTAGTTTGATTTCTAATAACATGTTTTCTGATGTACATAAATGCTATTTTCATGAAGCCATAGTTTAATCTCTACATCAATACTTGTAATAAAAAATATTAAATAGATGTCTTTGAAAAAACCCTGGTAACTTTTATTTTATTAAGCATCTCATTTGTAAAAGCAAAGCTTCATTTGACATGTGGCCTGCATTTGTGATAGATAGATAGATATATATATCTTTATATATACATATATATATGTATAAATAACTATTCAGCATGCAAAGATGTAGTGATTTCCCACATTGTATTTTGTATTCTACTTAACAACTGAATGCATGTTCTACTTCCGTAGCTGTCTAAGTTTGTCCTCAAAAATGCCACCTGTAGGGAACATTTTGTCCAAGTCTAGGATAAAAAAGACAGGTGTTCTCTTGATCAAGCATTCTCACATAAAGGAGTTGCTGAGGTGCAGGATACCCACAGGTACTAAAAAAATAGATGCAATTGTTCAGGTCAGTGGAGCATAGCTCTTATGCAATGTCCCTAGCAGCAGCAGTCATCCATCAGTCCAGTTTTCCACAGTGCCCATTCCTGAGTGATACTGTAGTGAGGTTTCCCTGGATAGTGAAAAGCTTTGTGAATACAGAAACTCATTAGCAGTGTTTATGTGGGGGGACGGAGGCTTTCTTTCACAAAGTGAAGGGTGAACTCTCTCTCTAGGGAAGGATGTAGGTGGAACTCTATCCCGGACTTGCGACTGTGAAAGCTGATTGTAGACACTAAAATGAGATTCACTTGATGGCTGTGATCCTTGGCCGGGGATCGCTGGAAGACGAGGCATCATAGTGGTGGCTGTAAAATGAGTGGGGAATGGCTGGTATGGCACAGTTTCCATTGTTTGAACACTGTAACTAGTGTAAGGAGAGACAGAGGTCCACATGTTGCAGCTAAGTGGAGGTGGTGGTAAATCTTCAACCCCTGACACACCTGCAATTTCGGCTCCTGAAGTAGAGTACATGCATGCATCCCTTGGTGTCACATCATTGCGATAAGGTGGACTCAACATTTGCTGATCATATGGAGGAGGGGATCTAAAATAATGATCATCTGCCATAGATGAGGAAGGATCTAGATAAGAACGTTTGCAGGGAAGGTCAAGGTGACGTGCACCCTCTGTAAAACACACACACAAAAAAAACACATAAGCAAGCACATTTAAAAACAGAATACTAAGACTCAGTCTTCCTCTGTTTTGTTGCAAAAACATAATTTGTTCAACCAAATCTTTGTTGTAAAATGTACCCTTCAGTTAAAGGCTCTTTGATGCCTGACGCAAGTGATGTTTGTCTAGTGATGAGTGTGCCCATGCTTTAGCCTGAACCGGACTTAACAGTCTTTGGATAAGGCACAGAGTATGGTGTGCACTTATGTTGTCATACAGAGACTTTATAACGGTAACTCATATACTTATGATTACCTACATTAAACATTCAGCATGTTTTCCAGACAAGATTAGCTTCTTTTTCACACAGCTATGTACTGTATAGAAAACAACGTGGGAATGATTTGCAAAAAAATCAGTTTAACTCTACCTCTTCTTTTGAGACAATGATAAAACAGTCCAGAGTCCCTCTGTGCTGCGAAGGTGTTGAGTGGCAGGTCTTGAGCATCTGGAGTTGCAAACTGCATGTGTGCTCCATTCTCATACTGATAATGCTGCATACCTTGGTGGCTGCTGTGAAGTGCATTAATGTCTGATTTGCCAGATAGTTGCCCTGGATGACTTGATACAAGTCTTTGTCTCATGATGCTTTTTGATATCACTGGATATTCTTTGCTGTAGTAAAAATGATAAGCTGTTAAAAACACGTTGCTTTTGCAATAAACAAAGGTTAAACATTATTGTGGAGATGGGTTTATTGTTCGGACTAAGATTATAATTTTTTTTAAAAAACATAGCTAATATCTTGGGTTTTTTTATACTGAAAGTATACCTGTTCTGATAAGATGACAATTGTATTACAGGTAACATAACCTTTAAAGACACTGAATCAAAATGCACAAGTACTCTTAACTCTTAAGCTATTATTGATAAACTGACTTGTATGAGTATTCATATTATTGCTTACTGCATTTATTGCTATCCCAGCAGTGCCGGACTGGGGTGGTAAAATTGTCTGAGGCACTTAAAGTGTTTGATCACAGGAATTCAGCCTCATGCTGTACTTTTACTGGCGGTACAAGCCTGCATTTAGTACCCAAATATCAAACCAAACATCAATATGCTATTGAGATAAACCAGTGATACCTTTGCAGACGGGCGACACGCAGGTCACTATCATCACTGCCTCTAAATCCTTTGGCAAAGGGGTTGTTTTCAATTTTAAGTTGGGTTATCTTCAACAAAAAAAAAGGAAAAGAAAGGGTTTAGACAGTGCTTTGTATAGTCTGTTCAGAAGTGAAGTAATCTTCTTCACCATATTTATAGTCTATCCTGTGTAGCTCATTAGATATCGGCACCTTCAATGTCTAGAGGAGAGTATCTTTTTTATTGCAATTTTACAATACACATTAGAACATAATAATACAGGGGTACTCCCTTTCCAGCGGTGTTAGCATAGGAAAACAGAATGTGTATTGTAGCGACCAATAAAAACTCCATAAGTTGCTGTTTTGATGTGCAGGTATATCTCTTTCAAGGACAGACCAATGTTTTCACCGATTTTGTGCAGTGTTCAATTTGTTCCTTCAGCTCATAAGAGACTGAATAAAAAAGGGAGCAATCAGTTGTTGGCATATATGTTGTATATATACCACCTACAATTTCTCTTCAATAATCAATAAGATAATAATAATAATAACGTAGTTGATAGTAGGAATCTCTGGTGTCTACCTCAACTGTCTCACTTGTCCCTTCCACCTACAGATATTTTAAAAACTGATAACTATAACGCAAACCACGTGCAGTTCTTTAATAGGCGCATTCTTCATACGTTTCAGCATATACATACGGTGTAATTACTTTTCACTTGAGATTTATGGGTGAGATTTACTGGTCATTATTAGAATTTGCCCTGCTCCCTTTGAATGACTATATTGAGCTTATGAGTTTGCTGATTCATTAAAAACAGAACAAAGGGCGCCAAATATTGAACTATTTAATTTTCACATTTCCTTGTACACTGCATTTTTTCACCCATTTTGATATTGATTATTTCAAATCATGTGAGCAAAAAAAAAAAAGAATTGTTTAATTTTTAAGAACAACACTATTTTAAATATTGACCTAAACAAACTAAAAAGGACAGCAATTATATTGATTATTATTCGCATTATTGTATTTGGTATTTCTGCTCCTACAGTTATGTTAATTAAAGGAAAGTGCATCTGAGTCAACTTGTTTCTTTGCAGATGTGGAAAGATGTGGATGAAAACATGCAGGTTCTGGCCAAGAGAGAGTTTGCTGTGTTTGGGTAAACTGCTCTCCTTTTCATATGCACACTAGACAAGCAGAATCATTGCTTTGTCCCAGTAGGCTGCCTTGACGACTCACCTTGTGGTTTTGATATGAGGTCACTGATATGAATGCGGTCTCAGAAAACACGTGCGTGCAGAAAGCAGTATTCTTTGAACCAAAGGCATTGTTTTCATCTGCTTTGACAATATGGAGCCTCGGTTGGTATTTGTGCATCGAATTCAAGATAATCTGAAACAGTAAAGTACACTAATTTATGTGCTGAGCAAACATCTTGTGTTGGTTAAAGTCAGTTGTGATGTTAATGTAATGAATAAGCTTTAAATGAAAGCCTCTGAATTGAACCTTATACACACAACACTTTCTAGTACACACAATAAAGGGACTTTTTCACATAAAAATAATTTTAATACTTAGATTATGTCATTTTGACCATGTACCACACGAAAGCTGCAGGGACGACATCTGTTTGCCTGTTCAGATGATGCACTACTTTGTATCAAGCATCCAGGCCACCAAATATCCTTCATGTGGGGCAAATGTGGCAATGACATGAGTAAATATTATTTATTTAGTTAGATTTTTTCATCTAAGTGTTTCAAGATATATACATTCGGCTAGTAGCTAATAAAGCTGGCACTATTGATTCTGTTTAAGGGCGTTGAATGTGACAGGCGAGTGTTCATTAAACGTGGCCAATATATCTGAACCAGGGCATGGTGAGACACAGGCAGCCACCAGCCACATACAATTTGAATACGGAAACGTGCATGTGCTCACATAGGCACCAGGGAGACTCACAGGAGTATGGGGATGGATATAAGGGCGAGGGACCCAACTCCCATAATAATGCATTCTAACAATAAAACACAACAACAGAAACAACATACAGCAGTAAGACAATAACAAGAATATCACTAAAGCAATAACACATTGAACTGGGTCCTGTTACATTTAAAACTCTGGAGCAGGGGATGCCCTAGGTTTTCTAGCACTGTACCACCCCCTTTTGTATGCATTCAATATCTAACAAATGGAAGTACCTTGTGGTAGCACCTCCACCAGCTCAGCACATAAGGTAGGCCCTGCATACGTACCTGGGAACTGGGACAGCCCCGGAGGGAAAGAATTGGACTGAGGGGCCCCATGAATGTAGTACGGACAAGGTACCCATGGTCAATCCTGGTTAAGGGGTTAAGGGATGACTAGGCAAAATTTTGGCACTGAAAGTGTTAAATTGGTAGCACGTGCAGGGCCAGATGGGAGGGGGTAATTACCCTCCCTGAGGGGTATATATGGAAGGGTATTGCACTATAGGGGCAATCATTTTAAAAGGGCGTTTTCCTGCCCATCCCTCCCCTAATTTTCGGCATTTGCCAGGTACTCAGGTTTTTACGCTGGTACGATGCAGGAGTTAACCATCTAGGTATGGTTACTTGTGGTGTACAGAGGTGTAAGTGCAGGACACTCCAGGGGCATTCGCCCTTGTGAATCGTATGGTCGTGTGACTGCCGCGCTAGGGGACGCCGGCAGTTCCAGCAGGGATACAGGTGGTCACGCCCATACCAGCAGGTTACTTATTTGGTTATTAATTTGGTTTTTATATTTGGTTATTAATTGTTTACAATTGGTTATATGTTTACGTTCATTTGACAATAAATATTGATATAATGTGTCAAATGTGTTGTGTTAATAATCGTTGACACTTTGTGAAACATTAATAAAGGTTGAGTGTCGAGGTGCTCTAGTTATTTAGTCCGCACCGCGGACAAATAAACTCCATCTCTGACAATTAATAACGTTTTTAAAAAATAAAGAAGTGTCTTTTGTCTTATTTGTAAGAGGTACCGAAAACTGGACGCTACTTCATTCATGAACTTCATAATTTTATTGTCTAAATATTTAATTTGATTTATACTAATTCTATTATCTCATACTTTCTATTGTTCCTGTTAAATTCTTTGATTAGACAACCTATTATCGTTGTTCATTTACAATATTGTGATTTTTATAGTGTTGCTTATCCAGATTTTGCCACTGCTCTGTTGCTATTCTGTGTGTATATGCTTTCTTTTTGTTTTCTTGATCTAACAGTGATTGTTATTGTTGTACAAGGCTATTTCTTTAAATTGATACATGTAAAAGAATTTGGTTCATAATTTAGTGTTAACAGATATCTAATAATTCTTGACACAACTCACATTAGTGAATATACCCCCATACCTGCACCCCATTCACTACTGGGAGATGAGCACTACTTAGCTGTCATACACAGGGTTAAATACTATCCCAATCAGTTGCAAAAACCAACATCTATGCAATCAGCTTTTTGAAATTTAATTTTCCAGTTCTTATTATAAATAGTCAAACGTAACAACAATAAAAAAAATGCTTTTCTGAGTATCTGTGTCCAAGGCGAGGCATAAGCTGATGATCATCTGGCCTCAGGAAATGACAGCCAAAAATACGTTTTTGGCTATCCAAGCTGTAGTAGTAGCATTATTTTTAGCAGTGTACTCTCTTCCAACTGCATAACACTGGAACTGAAAACGTTAATCGGATTCCAGTACTTAGCAGGTCTGTGGTCTGAATATAAAATTGTCACCTTTACCTAAGGGCTTTCTAACTGCCATAAATGAGTTAGACACTCAACCTCTTTGTTAAATTGGACAGCACTGATACATTTACATTACAATAACTTTATTTTGTTTTTGTGCCTGTAGTTTATAATAAAATTAATAATAACATTTTAAAAATATCAATTGACAATCCTTTATTGTTGTACTTCCCTGCTATAAAATGTGTTTTTTTTTAAATCACTTGTGGTTAAAAGAAGTGGTGAAAGAAGCTATGGTTGCTTCCATCTCTAAGCAACAGTAAAATTAACAGCTAAAAATATATAACTCAAAAATGTGTGCAATATGTGGAGGCAAATTGTTGGAGGGCTTTCTCAAAATGGGTAATTCTAATTGGAAAATGGAACCTGAAAAATATTTCAGATCAGGTGTAAAACCTTTTCCCACAATGAAAATATTTCTGGTCAGCTTCACCAGAAGGTCCCATGGAGCCTCTCCAGCATGTAATACCATATGAAAAAAAGACATAGATAGATTTTCAAAAAGTTAGTACAGTAAAATAGTATCCTTAGCTAGGTGTTCCACTACATCATCCCACTCCTTGGATGGAAATTCTTATTATAGTGCGTGGTCAGATATTTCAGTTTTGGAAGTTTTCCTAACCCAGTATTGAAACACATTGAAATAGCATGTCAGACACAGGGTCCTTGACCACACATTTCCCTAGAACATGGTGAGGGGAAGGATGCTGATTTAAGTCTAGGGGGGTCACCAAAGAGTTTTTGATTTGTAAGTATTGCTAGTGAAGAGTTGAGCTGAGTCCCCATGTTTTTATATCCCTTATTGTAGTCATACTCTGTGTCCACTAGGTAGTGAAAGTTTGATATAATACATCTATTCTGGCATCAAGAATTGTACTTTCACAATTAGCGTGATTTCCTGAGTTGCTGCCAGCATAGAAAACACCACTTCTGTACTTAACCAGTAATTGATCAATGAACATGCTAATATACTCGTGTTATCATATGGTGCACTTGTGTCTCCAAACTTTTATGGTAATGTTCATCCTGCAGACCTAGTGATAGCATGCACTTACAGCTATATGAGCTTGTTTCAAAACCATGGACATTAAGATAGAGTTGGCCACATTTGCAGATACAACCACCTTCACTCTCCTGGGAAGGCTTTCCACAAGATTTTGGAATTTGTAACTTTTCAGCCAAAAAAGAAGACCACCTGGCTCGCAATAGGTGTTCCAACTCATCCTAAGGTTGTTCAATTGGGTTATGGGGCACAGTCATGCTGGTGGAGAAAAGTGCCACAAAGATGAAAGGACAGAATTGTCTAAAATGGAAATAGCCCAAACCGATTCAATTATGCCTCCTCCACCAAACTTTACAGTAGGCATAATGCCCCCAGGTAGGTAGCATTATCATGGCATTTGGCAGATTCATATATCAGATAGTAACGCATGATTTATCACTCAAGCTGATGCTTGGGGTTGCGCATAGTGATCTTTGGCTTGTGCACAGCCGTTCAGCCATGTAAATCCACTTCATGTAGCCCCTGACGCATAGTGCTTGTGCTGATGATGTTGCTTTCGGTGGCAATTTGGAACTGTTGCTATGTTCTTCAGAGGTTTCAGAGCCAGAGTGTAGATCAGTGGGAAAAGAAGGCACCTCTTCCCAGTCCCATACAAGGTCTTTAATGAAGAAACAAACTCTGCACTAACAACTGACACTGAATGCAATTAATACGTCACTAGCACTGGTCTCACAAAGGCGTTTAAATACATGTTATGGTATGTGAAATACTCTGGCAACTATGCAGTTATCCATATAGTTTAGGCATTATATGTGTACCACAGCCTTCTGTCAGAAGTTAAAGTCATCTGGTCCCATTATGCTATGGTAATCTGTACTAGCTCATTTAATTTATACAGGATAAAACATCTGGCATAAAGCAAAGCAGAATGTATACATAAAACTTGATTGTGGACATTCTGTTGTTGTGTACTTTCTTAAAGAGATAGATAGAAAGATCTGTAATCATACAAAAATCATTTGAAACTATGAAATTTGTAATGTGGATGAACTAAAGTCTGGCATTGGTAGTTACTCATTTACCTTCTAAATGTACTTTTTATTGCTGATATTTTCCAGATAGTGTCCTTTACTTGCTCTCTAGCAGTGGAATGATGGATTTTAAAGTCAAGTGAGTTAACTGTGCAAGATGATATAATGCAAACTAGTGATAGTGGTTTCATAATCTTATTATTATTATTATTATTATTAACATCAATATTTATTCACTATTACTGAAAAAGCGAACAATACACATAGAGATAAGATTTCTTTCTTAGTATCTCATGATGTTAAATATAGCCCAACAAAAAAAAATATAACTAATTATCATTTTTGGTCTGTGGCATAGTTGCTTACTTGTTTTAAACATGTACCTTTAATAAAATGTGATGAATAATTTAATATGAGCAATATAAGAATTATATGAACTAATATATAAATTATAAGAATAACCATATGTTTATAAGTATGTAACATGAATGTACCTGTTGTGTATTTTCTGTTAAAAGAACAAAACCCCAATAATGCATGTATATTTGTCTGTTTCTAATATTAATATTTGTGAAGTACAGCTCGGAAACTACCAGTCTTTGACTTTTTCATTTCTACAGAAAAGTAGGAGGATATTATATTCTCCTAATTTCCATATGGTCCTACTCTGAACTGTGTCAGCTGTAAAACAAAGTATTTAATATTTTTCTTTTGTTGCATATTCTTTTTAATGGTGGCATCATTTTCATTTTGATATAATATTGTTACACCTAATAACTGGACACTGATAACTAAATGTCCACTTAATAAGTAATAACTTTTTTATTTTTGTAAAATCTAAGCTAATGTAAATATAGAGAGAGGAAATGGTGCACACTACAATACTACAATAGTTTTTGTGTATTTCAACATTTTGCATAAACAAGGCTCGACAAAGTATCCAGTGTTGTCAAAATCTCACGTTCAACTTCATATTTTTTTTGATCATATGCTTTTGAACCATAAGTCTTTGTTGCCTGAAAGCAAATGTCATTATGATTTGACCATAATGGGGAAAGATCAAAAGGTCAGAACCTAAGCCTCAGTGGACTCATGTACGCCAGCATACAAAGGTCCCACATCATGGAACACAAATCATGTAATAACCTCACCTTAAGCATAAATGCCACATTTACCACATAAATATCTGCAATGATTTATTAATCATTTCCTTTCCCTGGGACTGAAAGTTGATGAGCCCTCAGTCTGCTTTCCAGATCCAGATTACTAAATGCCAAGAAATAGGTTTGAGCAGCTGCAGATGAACTACAGGCCCAAAATACATTATACATATGAAGCTTTTTAGGTAGAGAGATGTGCAGGAGAGGGGTTGCAATTACCTGCTCTAGCACAACTAACCCTCAATTAAAAATACGACTTAAAATAAGATTATTACAAAAGCTTAAGATAAAAACAACATAAAATACAATTTAGAGATCTCCACCAAAGATTATTCTAGGGCAGGATAAACATCATAAACATAAACACTCATATCTAGGTCCAAAATTATTATTATTATTATTATTATTATTATTATTATTATCTTTTATTTATATAGCGCCAACAGTTTACGCAGCGCTTAAATATCAAACCTTTTTTGGTCTTTCCAAAATATTCAAGGTAATGTATAAAATGTGACCTACTGAAAGTTGTTTCAGTTTTGTTTGTATCAATCAAAGTTTGTTGCGGTGAATAAGACAATTCTCAAATTTTGTACTAGAATAAATGTATGTATAAGTATAAGTGTTAAGCCAAATATATTTACCAAGCCAAATATTATAATACATTTACAAGTAAATTCAGTAAACAATATATAATCCAAAATTGAATATGCCTTATTGTTTGAATAATTAGTACTGCTTGTTCAGTAATCCTAAGGGACGCAAGAGCTAGTGGTGTGGTAGTAGTATATATGGGCTATTTAACTGAGGCTTGCAAGCTGTGGTGGCAGGGCTAGGGAAGAGGTTAGCCCCAGTCTCAGGTGGGAAGTGGATGGGGGGAGAGAGTGTGGCCAGACATTAATCCCTAGTTCAAACCTGGAGAGTTCCCAGGTATGCTGATTAGGAGATGTTGCTTCATTGAGTAAATGTATTTATTGTGCAAAACAAAGTATTCTGTTATATAGAACAGATAAATATTGTTTACAAACAAGAAGTATATTTCATTCAAGATACCACTGATTTCAA
The DNA here is from genome assembly GCA_023333645.1 of Sceloporus occidentalis. Classification (NCBI taxonomy): domain Eukaryota; kingdom Metazoa; phylum Chordata; class Lepidosauria; order Squamata; family Phrynosomatidae; genus Sceloporus; species Sceloporus occidentalis. Next base: position 3,608,104 of record JALMGF010000071.1, on the reverse strand, counting down.
ACTCATAAAATGTGCATTTATCGAAACCATTGACTAAGGGATACTTATTGTCTGCCAACGTTCTAGATAAATAATTGTATAAAATGTATACCTAAAATAGTAAAAAAAAAAACTAAACAAAAAAAAACATGACTTGGCAAACGTAAGTACATAATATGTGATGTATTAAATCCTACAAGCAACACACATGAAAATTACCATTATTGCTTCAATAAAGTTAGTATTTATACTATAATATGTTTCCATTGCATTTTTCCACTTATAGTCTGCTATAATGCCAAACAGCTTTAATTCTACTTTTTGGTTCCTGAAATACAGGAAAGTTATATTTTTATATCTTTCTAATGCCCTAGGCTGCCATTTTCTACCATACTGAAAATTCTACACCTCTTTCCTTTGGGAAGCATTTCAGATTGAAAGTTTTGGCATGTTAATCTTAATTACTGTACCAGATAAAGTAATGAAGTTGTCTATTTCATTACCTTCCAAGTACGAATTAATATTTTCTAGAATGAATATAATAAAACAATGTAACCTGCAGATTTGACAGCACAGACTGCTAGGTAAAACAGATAATGCGGCCGTTGAGGGCAAAGTAACAGTTAGTAGCGGCTCTATCGTCTATGTTATAGGATGGACCAAACAGATATGTAATGTTCTTTTAGTGCTTTCATTGTCTTTTTCTTTAAAAAAAAAAACCCACCCATTTACATTTTTGCTCATTAATTGTCCCAATATAATCCAGGAGATTTACAATTTGCTTCTTTGGTATCCACACAAATATACCTTAGCATGCAATTTTAATTTTTTGAGGGAATAACAGGAATTTGGGAATAAGTATGATGAGGATGCTGGGCAGGTTATGATGATACCCACCTTGCCTAAACTACCTCTATCAAACAGGGCCAAGATGCATAGACTTGCAGATTAATGAATTGACTCCAATGTAACATAGCAAGATTCAGCCTTTCCTAATTGCATTGATCCAGAAAGACTGGTATTCGTTCAATGGGAAGTAACAACAAATTACACCATGTATACCCAAAAAGAACATTTCATAAGTATTGTGTAGTACTTGCTTTATACACTTGCTGTAGCTTTTCGATGGAACTGTGGCTCTTCTAATGGTAACATTTTGTTATCATCTTTGTGCATGAGTTGAAGATTTCCCCTGTAAGTGCCTCATATGGACCACAAATGTACTTAGTAAGAAGGTCACCCTTTAGACATGTTCAGATATCTCATTAATACCCCTTGTTAGGCATGCTTATAGTTTGCTTGCGATGTGATCCTGTATTTTTCCTTTATTGGAAATTAGTAATTGTTGCAAAATACTACATTTAGTTAAGTTTATATCAAAATTTGATATTGACCTTCAGCAAAAATAGTTTTAGTACCAATAAGGAACCAGTGCAAACGTGAGCTGATGCCAGCAAGTTTTTATCCAGCGATTAACACCAGATAGTTATTTTTCAGGTTAACATGACAGAGTCACTTTAAATGCACAAAGGTGGTTTGCCAGCATTATAACCTGCATCTAATTTCGTAATCAGAAGTATATCTAATATATACTGCAGTAGTAATCCTCGATTAGTAATTATGGCAACTATAGAAATATATCTTTATTTAATTACATTTTCAACTATTTTCCCAGTGTCCCATAGAAGAAGGTACATTTCATACATACCTCATTAAGATTTATTGGGGAAAAGGGGGGATTATTGTAAATTTCTTGTGCTATGACTACAAATATTTTCTCTTAATGGTGAAAGCTTAACCTTTCACTTTTTGGAGGAAGCTACAGTTCTTCACTGAGCACTGCTGTAGACTGATCATGATTGTTGGATGCGTGCCTATCTGCAGGAATAAATTTAAATCACTGGGCTCTACATAATCTCATGTAGTGGGGAGGTGATTAGGAGGTAAAAGAATTTTCCATGCCCACATGTTTTCTGTCTGAGGAATACATAAATATATTACAAATGCAGCATAAACATGCTTTATGATAAATATGAACTTGCCAGGAAATACGTACAACCAGCTTGAAACTAACTGAATAGTAGCTTTACATTTTTGAGCTCTTGCCCTGGCCAACGTATAGGGCAGAATCTCTGCCTCTACCCCTGGGCTATTTGCCATGCAAGAGATGTGTTGGCCTCCTGCCATGTGATCATGTCAACACTGGTCATCTTGAGCATTGGCTTTGCATATGTTCTATGGAAGGTCTAACAAGACACCAATGCCATGACATGTGCACAAAGCATTCCCATTGATTCAATGACAGCTCTTTCCTGCCATTGATAGGTTGCTTGAAATGAATGGTGCAAAACATCTCCCATTTTAAATTCAATAAAGAAATACTTTTATAAGCATTTATTTATTATTAGGGGACTGTGTGTGACACTGTAGTGTCCCTTTAATAATACATCAGCGACTGGCTTATTATTGAGAACAACCTTAGTATCGAGTTCTAGCTGTTTCATGAAAAAGGCCCATCATATAAGGTTGTAAATCTACCTTGGATTTCTCAATCCAAGAGACCTTCCATATGGCGAAAATATCAATTCATTTAAAAAAAAACAAACTCCACATGAACAGTCTCAGGCTAGTTTTTTTCTCCTGTAATCTCTCAATGCACCAAGAAACAGATGCCAGCATTGGGAGTGTTTGTTCCATTGCAACTGTCCATTCCTGGTTTCACTCACACACATATAAGACATTAATAGTCTTTTATTTTTGGAACAGACATTATTGAATTTATTAGTAAAATAATTTTTGCTGTTTCCGATTAAGAAATATTGTTAACATCCAATTGCTAGACATTCATAACATTTTGGTGAATTTAAATTGTTTGCATAATTAACAACTTTAAAGTATTTGTACCATTGGGAGGAATCAGAGAGTATTTGAAGAATACATCTGGAGTGTTGAGCAAGAATAGACTTCATTCAAAGACGTCTAAAATGTAGACTTTTTACAGAAAACATCAGCATACTAAAATTATACTCATAAATTAGCAATTTAGGGCACATACACATTTACCATGAATATCCCATAAACACGGTAAAGAGTATGTTGTTTCCATGTCCTAACAACTGCAAGTATAATAAGTTCAAAGTAAAATGTCAAATGAACATTAGCCAAGCTCATTACATATGGCCAGGAGTGTTTTTATGTTTGTGGATATTTGTTTTGCTTTTGGGGTAATAATATGTATCAATCTATATAGTTAAGTTCTAAAAAAAATATTATGTTTATGTGTCAGATGTTAGGATTATAAAACTTCCAATTCAGCTGCATATATTTTAGCAAACGAGTAGGGCAGTTTGTTTTGTTATACTACAGTCCATACGTTGCCATTAAAAGCATTAGAATATCACTCCTATACTGTGTTTTTGTCTCTCAGCCCATAAGCAGAGTTTTTTCTACGGTATATATAAGAACCTTTGTGTTCTTTTAGACAAAGTTTCTTAATCCCTGGAATACACATTCAAAATGTACCTTTTTTAGTCACTCTAATACTCTGCGTGCTGCACTGAATTGCTTAGTAGAAGGGTTGAGCTGCCTCTGTTTAATACATAACTAAAGTGAGGAAAGGTAACAAATCTTCCAATCTTCCAAATCTTCCAAATTGCTATTGCATAGCAATAACAGGTATTTCAAACATCCAGAACTATCCAGAACAAAATAACCATAAAATTCAAATATATATATATATATATACATATATACATATTCTGTCTATGCTTGTGGTTGCATTCTATATTTAAGAGTTTCATTTTTAGTCTGTTGAATGTTAACAGTGAGGATTAACTGGAAAGACTGGCAGCGGCAGAACTTATGGGTGCTTTTTCACATTATGACATTTAAGTGGCAAAATGCAGCATAATAGCAAGAGAGTAATAATGGAAGACAGCGGAAGGGTTAAAAAAACTATTTACTTTTGCAATTCAGACAGTAGTAAAATAAAGTAATATTTATTTTATTCTTACATGTCCAAAGGGGTCAAGGTGGTTATTTGTCAGTTTCAGTTTTTGAAATGAAACCAGTTGTCGCATCCAATGAGCTCCAGTAGCAGGGGAGTCTGGGTGAACATACAGTCTACCAGGCATTGCCGGCTCTGCTTTCCCAGCCACCATCCTGCAATATAAAAAAGGGTTATTCATTATAACAAATAACAAGGCCTAGGTAAACGATGACATGTAGATTCCCCCATCTATCTCCCTCAATGTTAATGGTGCTATCATCTGACCTTTCGTTCACACCCCATATTCAGTCTGTCGCATCCGTCCCTTCCTAAAACAGCATGCCACTAAGGCTCTTGTCCATGCCCTGATTATCTCCCGCCGGTCTCCCTCTTAACCGTCTCACCCCTCTACAATCCAACATGAATGCTGCTGCCAGACTTATCTTCCTCTCCCATCGCTTCACTAACGCCTCCCCCCTCTGACAGTCTCTTCACTGGCTGCCTGTGCGCTTCAGGACTCATTTAAAAATCCTCACTCTTACTTTCAAAGCCCTTCACAGCAGTTCCCTTCCCTACGTCTCCTCACTCATCTCTAAATACACTCCTAACCGGTCTCTCCGCTCATCCAATGATCTCCTTCTATCCTCGCCTCTGATTTCTAGCTCTCATGCCCGCTTACAAGATTTCTCAAGGGCTGTCCCTATCCTCTGGAATGCCCTCCCCCGGTCTATCTATCTTTCCTCCTGTCTTTATTCCTTCAAAAAATCCCTCAAGACCCACTTCTGTAAGGATGCTTACAAATCAGATCTTCTAACCCATTATGAGAAGATATTACAGAACTGACTAGCCACTTATTACAATGCTTTAGGGATGATTAAGTTGAGTCAGCTGCAGCTGGTTCTAGTTAAGGTTGGCAGGGTTCTTTGGAGCAATCTGGAAACTTAAATGCAAGCAAAGTGCTTGATGTGACTATAAAGAATAAGTGTGTTGTGCATGTCTTTTTCTATATATGAATTTGTGAGCTTCCAAGTAAGCAATGGGTTCTGGCATGGCATTCTAAAGCTTAGCTAAACAGCATAGTAAATGTACTCAATATTATATGTTATTGGATTTAGGATTTTTTTTACAAATTATAAATGTATAAATAAATTCTTATGTGCAAATTTACATGTATTGCTTAGGAAAATTCTTTGAAAACTTTTTTAATTTGACGGATAACCGGGAACCTTTTCAAATCCACTTAAAGGAAGAGCGACTAAAACCTCCTAAGGAAGTCTTCATTAGAGCCATACTTGCATCCAGCCCCTGTTTGTGTTGAAGATCCTTAAAAAAGTTGTGTCAATTAAACTGGAGGCTCATCCCTCAAACAATAATACTCAGGTCCTTTCCATTCAGGTTTCAAGAGACAACACTGTATTGAAATAACTCTACTCTGTCTGCTGATATGGTGTATACTTCCAGCTAAATTTGACACAGTTGACATGGAACCAATGACTCATTTAGCCAAGGTACGAGAAGTCCACCCACTCGTCCACATACACATGCAGGGACCAACCAAGGACTGGCTGAGCCCATAGTTAGTGGTTACAAAAGTCTGTTTTGCTATTTTAAATAAGCATGATATGGCTGGGGATTTCAATAAATCCCTTAGATAACATTGCTATTTGGATAATACACAACTATCTCTGTTTTTACCCTGTCTTCTATTTTTATGTATCAAGGGCCCAAATTTGTATTACAGATGATAAGCAGTTTTGTTAACAGATTCTGAGCAGTTTTCAGAATGGGAGGACACACTATGTGTTGAGGTTAACCCCAATACGAATGAAGTCCTCTTTAGAAGAGTGTGATGGTAGAACCACTTACTCATAATAGGTTTAAGCATAAAATATTAGGTAGCATTTATATAAAGAAGATGATGCCTGTAGGTCTCTAATCCCGTACTGTACCTTTCTAACTTCTGTATCATTCATATTTTGTTGTTTACTGATATACTGTATAATATGCTTATAGTTTGTGAAATCACAGTGAAACAATAACTAAGGCGATTATCCAAAACTTCAGTGACTGAATCTGGTTACAGTGAGCTGTGAGGGAACTGACAACTCATTTTAATGAGCTGGAAAAAATATGTCACGGTGTATAGGGAAATGCAGTAAAAGGAAGCCAGGATTTTGCATATTATTCCAAACTAGAATTGTAATATGTCATTTTACATTATTTTATTTGGAAATAAACACAGTTACATGCTATTTATATATGTGCAAGTGTTTACTAAAGCAATAGAAAATGTAACCTTAATACATCAACCATACTGTAGGAAGTTCCAACACAGGTGAGTTTTTCCCAGCAATAAAGCCAGAGTTAAAGCATTGAGGTTACATTTTACACATCATTGCAACTCACTGCTTGTCCATTATATTAAAAGCCAAGGGTGACGAGAAGCACTTATATATATATGTAGTAGGGGGTCCAACGAATCTGCTCACGTTCTAGTAAATAAAATAAGTGGAAAATATATAAGTGGGTACTTAAGAACAAACTAGTTACAGATAACAAAAAGCATCTTAGGAAAGCTGAAACCCTAAATGGATTAAGGCAAAAGGACATCTATGTCTAAAAAGTGTATTCTGGTGAAGTTCTAAAAATGGGCCTATCACCAAAGCAACTAAGTGTAATTTGACTCAAAAATCATCGGTTTACCAAATCTTGTATGGTCAGTACAGAAAATAGTACAAACGCACATGTGAAGCTTTTCAGCAGGCTTCAACTTTTCTAGAAGATGATTGATAAGATATATATTTTTCTATACTAACAAAAAAGGTAATTTTAGTGTTTATGAATGAAGCCAAAAACTAAAATAAAAACATACATAGACAACAATGAAGAGAACAATGAAGCTGTTGGTTAAATAATTTGACATTATCATTTTAAAATGTTAGTTTGGCATATGTGGGTCAATTTATTGATGTAACAAAAGATGCCATGGTGCCCAATGCTCCTTCCAAAGGTACTGTAATGCCCCAATGCAAGAGAAGAGTCATTAGATATAATGAGAGGAAGTTTTACTTTACTGAGAGGTTGGTAGGTAAGTGGAACAGCCTCCCATTTAAAATGGTAGAGGCTAATACAGTGAGGGGATTTAAACATGTGTGGTATAGGCACAAATCTATCCTGAATCTAAAACACAAGACCAATAATTGATTAAGGTCTTTACATCATGAAAAAAGGGCAGACTAAATGGGCTAAATAGTTCTCATCTTCTGTAAAAATCTAGCACAAGGCATTATGGGCAGCCCTGCCAAAATAAGTTGAAAAAAAATCTTGGAACCATCTCAAAATAATTGTTGGCCCCCGACGTCGAAACATTTTGATCCATTTTTTTTCTTGCTACTATATGCCTAGTTGTTTTTATTTGACACTCACTCAAAGCATTTATAAATGTATAGGTTTTCTTTCGTATTGGAGTTATGTTGCTCACCATTTGTTGTCACAGAATTTGTACCGATGATCATCAGCTGGAACAATGTCTATAAGGAGAATGTATTTGGTCTTGGGGTTCATTCCAGTTACTTTCACTTTGTAACTTGGGAACATTCTCCTATGAGGAAAAGGCAAAAAATATTACCACAAGCAATACCTGTTTTAGGGGAGACATTTATTTGAACAACAATAATTTATATCAGTTATACTATAAAGAAATAATGATCTGAATGTAATGACACTTAAGTAATCACCATACTTATGAGTGCTGGTGGATGATAATGACTTCATTTTTGTGATTTTGCAATTTAAGACATGCTATATAATATAATTCATATTTTCTTACTAAACCAAGCTACTAGAATTCCAGTGCCTGTGGCCTACAAATAAGGTCTGACAAGCTAAAACTTAGAATGCCACTGATGTGATGATAGATTAAATGTTTCTATAGCAACACCTATCAGTGCCTGCTTTGTTTGCTATGTGGCCATTGGTACCTCAAAAAATTTTGCCATTTTTGCGGTATGTCGCATCAGCGATTATTCCCCTTTTCTGAGAATAGTGTACCCATGTAAACTATATATTGTTTTTTCAAGGAAAGAGAGGGCTTTCTTTTAATACCATAGTTAGTAGCTGAAATAGATAATTAGCTGAAAATTAAGGATGAGAAATTTTGAAAAAACTAGCGAAAATTAGAAAAAAATATATATATATATATATATTTTCCCCTCTGAATCCTCACAAAATTAGGTAAAGTGATGGAAAATCCCCTCCAAGTTTACCAATTCAGGTGCCCTGATTTCAGAAATACCTAATTTATATAAAATTTCCCAGCACTTATAGGGAAAATGCTATAAGGTATACATTATTTTTTTCAAAACCGTAGGATTTTACATTAGGTATGATGGGATATCAACTCTAATTTTAGACAAATAAACCGAAAATACCCACAAAAGTATATATTTCTGTAAAGCATACAATTCAGACTATTTTATCAGGGGTATTTGGGCACCCTTCATGCAGCAATTTGACCACCAATCACTGTCAAGGGTGGCCGCAGAAATTATTTCCTGTGCTTTTTTTCACCAACACAGGGTATGTGTTACGGCAGAGAAACCCATACCCATCTCCTGATTACGGAAATACCCCACATCCTTACTTTTTTTTTCTTTTTAGAGGGCCATATCCATCCCTTACATATAGTACCCTTTAGGGTAATATTTTTTATACTTATGGCTTAACCGGTTTGGGGATTGTGAACATGGGAAGGAGGGTTATACCTTTTAGATGTTGTGTTAGGGCAATGGGATGTAAGGGTTTTTTCTTTTTTTATTATTATTATCTTTTTTATATAATTTTTATTTTGTTATTTTATTTTTTTGTATTTTGTGTTATCAGTGCAGTATGGTTAGAGTTCCTCTTAGGGACATGTTATTAATGCCAGTGATGTCACAATGACATCACTTAGCTCACTTTTTTTTTTTTACTATTATTATTTATTGTATTATTTTAGTGATTTTTACTTTCCGGGTGACGTCAGCAGTGACGTGACCTGGAAGGGAATGCCCGATTGCGTGATCGGGCATTTAAAACAGTAACAGTTTTTCGGCTTGTGCTGACAGGGGGAGTCCAGCCTGATCTCCCGTGTAGCGGCCGGGATGTGTCCCAGCCGCTGCAAGAAGGTCAGGACGTTCCAGTAAGTCCATAAGGGTTTCTTGAGATGCGTTTTATGGACCCATGGGTACATCTATAGGGGACTGAAGGTGTTAAACATTCCCTAATACACTATGAATGAGGCAAAATATCATGCAAATGATTATTTGTGGGAAGGGTTTGGGTATTAAGGAATAATGTTTCAGATACTGTATAGTGGGTGGAACAGCATTTTTAATGAAAAAAACCCTGCCTAAGGATGGTCCTGTTGCCATCCATTCTAAAGGCCCATATTGCAAAAGTAATATATAACAGCATAAATGAGTTTACTTATATTATTATTCTGGATGTGTGTTATTTATTTGAAGCAGCCAACTGCAAAATTGCTTTTATCACAAAGGCAGAGAAGAGTTAAACAAACTAAATAATTAAATGGAAACATAAGTGGAGGGGGCATAATTGCTCCCCTCTACCCCATGTGCGATTGGCTTGGGGCTATAGGTCCCTCACTCTCTTCCCATAAAGAGGCTGCATAAACTTGAAATTGAGCTAAAGTAAAGACTCAAATGAACTCTTTTGCACCCCAATCATTTGTTATTTTCAAACTTCTTTAGTCATTATTGTCTATTATTCCTTCATTTAATGTTGTTTTCTGATCTAATGCAATATAGAAACAAAATGGTTGACTTGCGAGTTTCAATAGACTCATTTAATGTTCTCCATAAATTCCAGATGTTCTGTATGTAACAATGATGGGCCAAAAAAGGGGAATGGAGTGTGCTTGATTACTAAATGCTTTAACGTTACAAACCAAGGGAGAACAGCCCATTCCCAACATGTGCTATTTATGAAGGTGAGAACTTGCCTGATCAACATATTGTTATCAGTAAATCAAACTTGAAACATGCAGTAGAAAGTGATACATGATGCAGTGGGGAAAAAATACTTTTTGCAAATCCTAAAATGTGTATGGGAACCATATTTTTAACATTTTGAGTGCCATTCTAGGAGCTAATCAAAAGTTTAACCTGAGTTTCACAAAACGGTATCAACAAAGACTAAACATATTCAGAATTTCATTTTTTTTTTTTAAATTGCATTGACAATGGAGATGTTTCAATAGTAGATGGACAAATGATTTACTGCTTATTGCTTCTGGGGTACTTCCTTTACTCTACGTTTCTTAAGCCGACTGCTAAAGTAGCAGGACATATAAATGTTAAGTGCTTTTTTAATGCTATTTAAAATTAAGCTTCAGCATATGGAGCTGGTGTAGGTTATCCTTCACATAGCTTGAGACATCCTTTACTGTGAGCCTTTTGGGAATAAATTAAAACGTCAAGGGTGTTTCGAAACCTTGATAGGGTGGTTTATCTTGAGTTATAATCCATGCATGGAAAAATAGAAGGGAACAATAAATATTTAGGGAAATATACTTTGACCATAAAAATTATTCTGGTGGTTGCTTTGCTTGTTTTGCATAAAGGAATATTTAAAATATTTTTGCTACAAGATTAAAACAATCTCTTCATGGTACTATATTGAGGGATGTGGAAAAGGTATGATACTACACTGTGCACTTGTTAGAGGCAGTAAATAAGTTAATACTGTTTAATATAAATGTAAGAAACGTCATATCAACTGCAAATTTCCCTTGTTTGCATAGAAAACTTCAATTAATTCACTGGCCTACACAAAACTTTAGTCCTTAATGACATAATAGTTGACAGCATGAAATTGCTATACAATCATTAATACTAATATAACAATGAACTGCATGACATAATTACTATATCGTCCTTCATATTAATGTAATAAGGGACACAATTTCTTTTAAAGCGAGTATTAAAATAAATCCTCGTTTTCTAGACTTGTAAACTGATTTTTCTACCACTACTTGTAAAATGATATCCAATATAATTCTCTTACTTCAGCTGTAACTTGGGGATGTTCCCAGGAATTTTTATTATAATAAAACAACATTTTGTATTAAAGGTTTTTGTACCAGCAATTATTTTCAAAGTGGGTCTGTCACTTAGCTTGATATTAATTTGCAATGCATAATGAAATGCATATTTTTGGTTTAAGCATTTTGAACACACCACATAGCATTTTATATGATATTTGTAATACAATATTTCCAATTTTCTGATATAAAAAGTCAGTTATCCCAACATGCTACAATTCCACCCCTTGTTGACTAGCTTTTCTTTTTTAACCCCTTATTTTGAAGCTGCATATTTGTATGTGGCTATATTGGTGAATGATTATGTGCTCCCCTCATCTTGTGGCATGTGGGGCAGGTAACTCTCTTGTCCCAAGGAAGTTTCTGCCTTGTACCTCTGTGATTTTACCCTTTCTACTAGACAAACACCCTGACTCCTCTTCATAATGCCTATGTTAAACTGTGGAAAGACTCAGTCTTAATCACCCAACCAGAAACTCTGATTAATGAAAGTAAACCACTAATAGTATGGTGGAACATACTTCATTAGTGTTGCTATAGTTTGAGCAGGGAAAGTCACCCAAAATATCATGACAAAACACTGTTTTTGTGGTTAGCGTTGTGTGATGTATTTTGTTTTGTATTAATAGTTTAATTGTTTATTGGTGTAATTTCACAACAAGATAGACCATTTTAACGTCCCAATTTTGGTAAAAAATAAATAAAAGGCTTACATTAGGTTTGTTCTTTCCAAAACCTAATATGTTTTCCTGCAGAGATTTTTACATTTGTTAGATTTGTGTCTTCACTGGTAACAGGTGCTGTGTGTTTGTCGTTTGAGTGTACAATTATTGGCCATCTATCTGTTTTTCTTAATTAAATAATATTTACAGGAAACTGGCAACAACTATTGCAAACATTTTATCAGTAGTGAAACGTAAGCACATAAGTCCCCTGTGAGTGCAGAAAATAGAAATTCTTTTTTTCACTCCAAAGCTTTTAGTATTCTATCCAAAGCTAGAAATAAAAGTAAAAAGCTGACAGTGATATTTTTATGTTAGTAGTAAATGACTATTTTATTGTTATATGACATTCGTTTTGGCTTCCTTTTTAGTTTGAGTAATATTTGTGTTATTCTTTTAATAGAAATCAAATAAAAATAACTTAAGAGGGGAAAAAGGCAAGCAAAACCAGAACATGCCATTCTACAAGGAACTGATATGTTCTTTAAAGATTAAGACCAGGGTTGACCACAAAGTACAAAGGGGATGCTATACTAAGCCCCTTTATGTGTACTAAGTGCCTCTGCAGCTGTAACCCATTGACTAGAATGGGCATTATTGGTGAACTTAACCAGCGTTGAGGAGTTTGATTAATTACACGCTCTGCACAAGATGCCCCCAGGTGGATGGAGACTTGGTGAAATCCGGTAGGATATAAATTAAGGCTCAAAAGAGGAAGTTTGAAAATGAAAGGAAGTGTACATACCACCCAGTGCAGAAAAACGCAGCATTTCATGTCACATTGAGTGACCTACATAGAAGGTAGACTACAAGCATGGGAAGTGGAAGAACTAGAAAATTTGCTAATATAAGTCATCTTAGAACAAAATGATAATAAATATATTTATGTACTATTTATACAGAAAGCACATTTGGTTTTTGCATTGTTATATAAACTGTTGATGGAATCATGTCAGGAATACTTTGTATATTCTCAGGATTGGCGAGCTGGCCATTATTCACCATGTGCTCTATGAAGTCCCAAGTTTTAAATACTGAGTTAAGGGGTTAGGACTTGGGCCCCAACTTTCTAAACAACAACTCTTCATTTCAACTGACATTTAAAGGAACATGGCAGCAAACTCATTTTCTTGAGCTAGGTCAGCAATTCAGACTTGTATTATTAGCAGGTACTGCATTGCTAAAGGTATTTAAACTAAGTGATGGTGTTTCAAAGTTCACTTTAATGCAGGGATTTGTTCGTCTAGGATTCAAGCCCAGGTTTACCTCAACAGAACTATTACAATTTACCTAATGCAAGGCCTGTGCCACACCAAGGGCCAATCCAGGGTTAAAGAAGGGTATTGTCCATGCAGGTATATTGCCCATTTCCTGTCCTGCCAAAATGATGCCTCACATTTTGCATACCATATAATGCATCTGTTACATTAATATTAAGGTATAAGTGCCTATAAATCTGTGAATAACAATGTCAACCTGACATAAAATAATATTCATATAGACTGTGGTTGATAAGTGGAGTGCCCTCCCAGTGGAACTGGTAGAGCTTAAGTGGGGGAATTGAAACTTGCATTGTAAATGGTATATGGTTCTAATGGATCTAGGCTAAGTTCAGTGTTATTTAATGTGAGCATTGCTATTCATTTCTGGAAATGCAGATAGTATTGTGGATGCAACCTTTTTTAGTAGCCATAGTTGTTGATGATAGCCCAAAGATATTAAGATTCCCATAATTTTTTTTTAAAAGCATCAGTGCAATAATTGGTCATATAATTAAAAATACTTTAGTTATTGCTTTGAATAATTTATTTAAGTTACATTTTGCAAACATAAAGATAGCAAGGCAGCCAAAAATTTAACAACTATTAGATTATTCAGTTTGTATTATAGAAAAAGCAGAAATTTTGTGATAAAACACAGGTGCCTCTAGTTTCTCATGTGGATAAAACGTGCAATTCTTGAAAATAAATATAGGAAATTTATTTGTAAATTTGAAATTTAGGTTCTGGATCTACCTGGCAAATTAAAGATGGTTTTGTTGGGACTGTTTATAGCAATCACAATTTATAAATACTCATATTTACATAAACTATCTACAACACTGCTGCCAACCACATCATCAATCATTACATCTTGCCCCTAAATTACAACATTGTTTTTTTCTCTATGATAATTTCCTTTTTAATCTGACACTTGTCAGGAAAACACTAGCCTCGGATAAGACATCCAAACTAAATCCACTGTTAGCATGCATTGAAGTCTTATCTTGTCCAGCATTTGTGGTTCCCATTGATGCACTGTAAACGTATACAGTCTATGAGAAATCTGCATGAAATCCAAAAAAGCTAGTAATCACTACTGATCACTAGTAATCAGTAAAATGCATTATATGGAAGGAACATAGAAATGGTCCAGTGCTGATGCAAACAATTCTGGAAACATCTGTGGAGAGGTGTAATTTTACAAAAAATAAAATAGCTTAAAAAATAGTTTAAATTATTTAAATCATAGTAGACAAGGGGACATTGGCTCATCTCAACCTTCTTCCCAGTGCTCCCCTGACTATGTAAACCATTAATAAACCCAAACCTAAATAAACCATTGAAATTCCATAGTTGAAAGCAAGAATGTTTAAAGATGAAAATGGATCTATCCATCTTATACATGGTAGTTAACAAAAGCTATTCTCTTTTTGTATTTGAAAAATACTTAATGGTTTTAGGTTAGTTTAATTAAGTATTCATTTAATAAATATAACATTTTTTACCGAGCTTCTCTTTTATGAATATTTATTCATATTGAATGTTAGTGCTAGTTTAGTCTAGTTTACATCATAATTGTCAACAGTGCCACAGTGATCGCATAATTGAGGAAAAAAAACAGAACTAACATCTACTTATTGTCATGCCATACCCAAGATGTTTGTTGAATTTAGTTAAACAGACATTTGCATGTTGTATTAATGAACCACACTCACTTCCCCACAGTGGTATACCTAGCCTCCCTATGCCACCCTATTCTTTTTAATCACAATTGTTTTTGTCCTGTGCACCAACGTTCCTAACTCAGCACCTTGGAGTCCTCAAACAAGGATATGTACCTTATTTTAATGACTCATGTACAGTTACTATCAAATTTCAAGGCTGTCTTATAGATATATATATATCCATACCTAAATATCCCACTTTTCTTTACTTTGCACATTTTTTGTAATCTTTATGTTTTTTCGTTTGCTCTTACAGCTTTAGAAATTTTAATTTCTATAGCTTTTTTTATATCCTGGATAAACAAAGCAAGCAACCACTGTCGTCATTTTTGAAATTCTAAATTTGAAGAATATTATCACAAAGTTTTGTGGGAGTAGGGCTTAGAGTAACACTGATTTAACAAATTGATTAAATTAGTTAATGAGTTGGTATTCAATGGTTAAAATCAGAAAACATTTGAACTTCTTAGTTCCAGTCGGAGGACTGTGATAAATTTTTTTTCTGTAGCATAACACTGGATAATTTAAAATAAGTAAGACAGAATAAAAATAAATAAGTCGCTCAAATGTATTACCTCTTTCATACAAAAGAGAAGCCAGTGGTATGCAAACAAATTACTTGCACAGACTATAAAACTAATCCATTCTTTGACTGTTTATTTTATTTTGTGCTCTGTATATTTTATCTGTTTTATATTCACAAATTGTTTTAAAATGAACTGTGCCATGATAAGTTCTTCTGGAGATGTCATATTTTTATAGGCAAGCTTGCTCAAGTCACTGTTACCACACACAAGTGAGTGAAATAATGCCAATTTTTATCACTTTTTCCTCTTTGCTGTTATCTCTTTCACTCTGCTAAAATACACTGAGAAGAATGTTATTTTTGTTTTTAATTTTTTTCTGGAACCTATTATTTATCTGAGTAAGACAGTCCTATGGGGTTTCCTTATTCTGGTTAGGTTGGCGAGGAATATGAAGCGTAGGCATAGTCATGGACAGGTAACTGGACTGCTTTTGCAGTAAAGATTGGTAAGATGTACAACATATTTAGTACTTGGGAAGAAGAATAGTCTCCATTAATTCATATGTTTTTGTTATGGAGATCAACTGTTTCTAAAATATTAAATTTTTCCCAAACATATGAAAAACCATCAAATATTTTGACTTTTTGTGTCTGGATATTAAAGTTAGTTTTGGAGATGACCTAGTCTTTAATTTTTTTTTACATTTATTTCAAAACTAAATGTTAAATACATCAAAAGTAAATATATAACTGACAGATAAGAACAGAAAGGCTACCATATATTTCATAATAATTAATATATATTTAAGGCATTTTTTTACTTCACTAACAATGGTAGATAAATAGAACAACCTTCCAGCAGAGGTGGTAGAAGCTATTGCAGTGAGGGAATTTAAACATGAGTGGGATAGGCATAAGTTAAGATAAAACAAGACCATGACCAAATCAAGTATGAGGCTTATATGAAGGTTAAAAAATGGGCAGACTAGAAGGAATAAATAATTCTTGTCTGCCATCAAATTCTGTTTCTATTTTGTACGCGCTAAAAATGTTTACAAAAATATTTGAAATATTTTTTATGAATTATACATTTGTACAACTACCACATTTCCTTTAAATGGTTAACCAGAGAACACAAGGAACTGGCAAGGGGCAATCTATCTACATATTTATTGTAACCAATTAGTAGGCAAAGTACTGCGGGATACAAAATGGTTTTAATGTGACCTGGAATAACCCTTCAAGAGGTCTAAACATTCTCATAAAAACTACGTAATGAAAAAATGCTCAACTGCACAGCTAAATATCATCATCACTAACGTATAGAAATAAAATAATATAACAAAATAAAATTCCTAAATCTTACATACTATGTCTGGGACAAGTCTAACAATTCAAACACCAAGTCAGCACAATCTAAGCTGTCAAGCTTTATGAAAGCGTCATGCCGCTTGGATACTTTAATCCAGTACAAAGTAAAAGGGTTGAGGTATAGATCTTTCTTTTAAGAAAACAATATTTTATGTGAAAAACCATATATGCAATATTTTGTCTAAGGAATGTGACATTAATGGAAGGAATGTATACATCTGCAATTTGTGCGTCTATCCAATTTGTTTTGTTATTTTCTATGTTCAAATCTCAGATAAAAGAAATGATACATTTACCACAAGTAATAAATCTGTAAATTACCACCATCTCTTGATTCCTTTTATTTATATTTCAATGAATTATTTTCATATTTTATTTTTCAGCGCATTTTCATTCCTGCCTTTGATCTCAGAGATGTCATTGATTAAACTTAAGGGAATTAACAGAAAAAAAACCAGTCAGCAAATATCTTGCCCACCACAAGAGTTTGGCAAATTTTAACTGCTTCATGCCCAAGGCTATTTTGTATCCTAAAAGCTAAATGTAATTAAAATTTCTTCTCTCTCTTCTAACTATAGGGTACCCTTTATTTTGTTATCTGTATTCATAGCAAGGTTTGTATGGACCCTCTTACAGTCCCTTGTCACTTTAATGCCTGAACATCTGTACCAAGTACATTAAATCTTGCACCGTGCCTAATAAGTTCACTAAGTAAGAATTCTGAGTATGAACTCTGAATGAGAATATCTGTAGAATACATATAATTATAGAAACAGAATGAGACCCCTGAAGCAGAGTGTGCTCAATGAATTAGAAAAGTCCTACAATTATGTCAATAAGCAACTTATCAGTTACCATGGTGTTCTGCATGTCAGTTCTGCAAACCCTGAGTGTGTTTCTAGAAGAGGAATTATCTCCACATCGTTTAAAAAAACTAGATCAATTTATTAAATCTATAATTAAGTTATGTTATATTCGTTTTGGATTTTATTATTATAACTGGCTAAAATGGCAGAACTAGCATTTAGCATAAGTCAATATTTAATATTTGCACAGCAAATAACAGCTGAAATGTTTCTTAACTTACCATTATATTACTGTGAACATGGGGATAAAAGTATTTCCCCAGATACACAATTGCCCTTATACATTATTTAAGCAGATTCCAGTTAGGTATAGTCGCCATGGTGACCATTCCCTCTATACAGAAAGCTGGATATGGAGAGGGCTACCATATTAGTGCCCAGGTTAAAATGGTATTCATCTAGAAAAGACTTGCAATCTCACGAAACGCAAGTTAACATACATCATCATTATGGTACTAAGCCCTATTAATAAGTGTTAGTATAGCAATTCTTACTTTATTGTTTCTTTTAATTTTAAAACAAGCTAAAATGAATATGTAAAAATATTTGTTTGTCGCTCATTTCTGGATTCTTTTGGAAGCGTTCTTGCTTCCAGTAAGGAGATCAAATACTTTTTTTAACCAAGTCCCAGTGCATTCAGACCTTACAGTCCCTTATTTGTCTTATCATTCACGCCGCTCTGCAATGACATTCTGTATACAATGTAAGGACCGTTAGCTTTGAAGTGCTGGATTAGCCCATGCCAGATTCTAGCCACAGAATAACAAACAATACAGGTTCAACAGGAGTTCCCATCAGTGAATCATTTTTCAAACCCAATTTCACTGCCACTTACACAAGAAACATTGAACTTAGAGTCTGTGGATAGATAGATGAGATTTATCTGGTGTCCCAATGATTGGTGGGTCAGACAGTTAGGAAAATTCCATTTTTATAAGATTATATTTAAAATTTCTTGGCTCACTTTTATCTATGCTTTCAGAGGCATTGTTTTATCCAACATATAAGTGGCTGGTAACCTTATAGTTTTTCTAAATATTTTTTCCATCTTTTATGTTGCTATTTCCATTTTTTCTTTGTGTAATTGTAACCAATCCAGCATAGAATAAAAGCTTTATGTGCTATGTGGCAAGGGAAAATTTAAGTAACTATTTATTTCTGTGTGTTCTGCTATTTTGTATCCCTTTGTTCTGTATTGTTGGCTGCATCAGAAGTAATTTTCAGTGTGTGGGATACATAAAAAATATAGTATCGTAATGCTATTTCCATACAAATGGCCACAGTTTAAAAAACCCCCAGATAAAGTGGTTGTTTTATTTTGTGTTTTGTTAATATCAGTAAAACTAGATATTTTACACACTATATGCTTGACTGTTTTTAACTCTTTTTCCAGAATATCAGACATGTTATATGTATATCACAGTCAATATATGAATATTATTAATAGATTGTTGGTTTTGAAAGAGCAGGGTCCTCTTTTACTTCTGCCCCAGTTTGTTCATGTTATCATTATTTTTTTATATTGTTAATTTGAATTTGTATGAAAATTATATTTATAATAGTGCAATTGAATCAGCTGTCTCTTTATGAATAAAATATAACATAATATAATTTATATTAAGAAAAACATGTAGGTATGCATTTTTTGTGTTGTTGCACATCGTACAAAATAGTTTTGTCTATATAAACCAGATATTACTGTAATGTCAAATATGAAGTATTAACCACAGCTTCACTAAAGTTAATAAATACTTTATTATCTTCTATGTGAAAAGTTATTACAGAGCCCTGGCATGAGAGTGCGAATGAATATATGAATGAATGAATATATATATATATATATATATATATATATATATATATATATATATACAGAGATCTTCACTTGCACTGTGATTTTGTACAATGCCACTGATCACTTGATTCATTGACCAATCATATATTCTCCAACATATTTAATAAATCACAAGTCAAGTTATTTTACCTACACTCAGGATTCCATTATAATGAATCATGATGCAATTCTTTCAAACACCTTGTCTGATTTTCAGAGAGATTAAACAAAATTAAACTTAAGGCTGCTTTCTAAAATTTCTCTGCTGCAAATGGCAGGACAAAATTGTGACATTAAGACGTTCAAAACGCATTGAGAGGCTTTTAGTCTCTGAGTGGCAGTACAATGCAGGATAAAATGCTAATGGAAATCTACGTGGGAATTTACATGTGGCTGATCTGTGTGCCCTAGGCATCTTGATAGGGTACAGAAAGAGTTAAAAACGGTTCATATTCAGCAATGAGATCATTCAAAATGGATGAAAGGGTATGACCAAGCATACAAATCCTCAGCTATGTAGCTCAAAAGAGAGTTTAGACATTGTGTAACTCAAAAGCTTTAAGCTGGTGTAAACTGTGACCACTATTGACCTTTTTATAGTGATCTATATGTTTCATTGGTAACGTATGAGCAGCTGGGGAGTTTTGGATTTTATAATTTTTTGAAATTCTGTTTACATTGAAATTACATTACATTTTAATTATTGAGCACCAGCAGATTCCATAAACCTATTACAACAGGTGGATGTGAAAATTAACAAACTGTAAAAGCAACAAAATACAAAATTTAGAGTAAGGTTATGACATGTTGACACATATTAAGACATACTGGCAAGGCTGGATTAAGAAGCTTTGGGCCTGGTGCAATTATACAGAAAGGGCCCCTTCTCTGGTTTTCCTGGATTTAACAACTCTCTTTTTTTCTCTGGTTTCTGTCTACCTTTGGCAGTCTTTTTTTCTTTTGTTCTATTCTTTTCTCCATCTTTGGCAATTTCCTTTGCCCCATCTCTATTTTCATCTTACTTGCTGACCTCTTTTCCTTACTTTTTTTCATCTTCCCTTACAAAAAAATTACTGCAGTTTTTCTGAAGTAATACTGCAGTTTTTTGGACATGAAAGAACTGCAATACTGCACTTTTACTGCAGTATTACTGCACATTTGCTGCATTTTTACTGCATTTGTACTTCACTGTACTGCAGTTTTACTGCAGTTATTTTTGTACGGAAGTACAAATGCAATAAAGCTGCAGTACATTGAAGTACAACTGTAGGTTTGCAATATAAAAAAAGTGCAGTAAATGTGCAGTAAAACTGCAGTACAGTGAAGTACAAATGCAGTAAAACTGCAGTAAATGTGCAGTAATACTGCAGTAAAAGAGCAGTATTGCAGTTTTTTCATGTCCAAAAAACTGCAGTATTACTTCAGAAAAAGTGCAGTAATTTTTTGTAAGGGATTCTGTGATAAGATGCCACAAAATTAGTTTGTGAAAAGTCATCCCTGCTAGAAATTCCACAGTCAACTGTAAGTGGTAGTATTGGAAAGCGGAAGTGTTTAGGAACAGCAGCAACTGCTGAAAACTGCTGAAGCGGAAAACCATGTAAAGTCACAGAGCGGGGCCACCAAGTGCTAAAGCATGTGGTACGTAAAAGCCAAGGCTGATTCCCTAGCTGAAGACTTTCAAACTTCCACTGGCATTAATATAAGCACAAAAACTGTGCGGCAGGAGCTTCGTGGAATAGGTTTCCATGGCTGAGCAGCTCCATGTGAGCGTCACATCACCAAGTACAATGCCAAGGGTCAAATCGGGTGGTGTAAAGCACAATGCCAATGGACTCTGGAGCATTGGAAAGTCTTCTCTGGAATGATGAATAATGCTTCTCTGTTTGGCAGTCAGTTCGGCAAGCCTTGGTTTGGCGAATACCAGGAGAACATTACCTGCCTTACTGCATTGTGTCAACAGTAAAGTTTGGAGGAGGAAGGATAATGGTCAGGGGTTGGGCTACGCCCATTCCTCCCAGTGATGGGAAATCTTAATGCTTCAGCATACCAAAACATTTTGGACAATGCTATGCTTCCAACTTTCTGGGACCATTTTGGGGAAGACCCTTTTCTATTCCAGCATGATTGTGCCCCCGTGCACAAAGCAACGTCCATAAAGACATGGTTGGATGAATTTGGTGTGCCCCGCACAGATTCCAGACCTTAACAATATCAGCTTTTATGGATATATAGTTGATCTTTTGGCTCCTGAGTCCTACCTCCCCGTGAAGACTTGAGTGGTTAGAAGCTCTGCTTCCTGTCTTTTGGTTGAGAAATATACCAGGGAACATTCGATGTTAGGAAATTGGGGGTCCCTGGCTTCTATAGTAGTGGCTTTGGGTAGAGCCAGTACTGCCCATTCTTAGGCTGCTTTTAAAAGAGTTGCAAACAAGAAGAAAAGAGGGCAAGGTATGGTCAAATGCTGGTCCCCTTCCTAGAGAAATAGCCAGGGAGTTGCCAGTTATGTCAATGAGGGAAGGAAGGGATAGCATATCCTTTTACAGAGTGAGATCACAGAAGATGACGACTGAGGGACCAGTGGAAATTCACTCTCACATTTACACAATTTTTTGGCTTGAAACACGGCACTTTTTTAATCAAAAGTCATTACAGCCTTTTGTAATGCTTCCATTCATATGTGCCAGGCAACTGCAGCTTGGGTCTGGTTGCTTCATCGTGACCTCGCTACAAAGACAACCACAAGTGTTTGATATGGGGTTGTCTTTGAAACTTTTACAATGCCCTCAGCTATCTAATCTCTCCCACGTCAGCAAAAGGCATAGTTAAAATAAGGCAGTGTAGTGCTGTGGTCCTATGTTAGAATCTGATAGACTGTTAGGTTAAAATGGTATTGCAGTTAATGCACCTTAGACAATGTGTAAAACAAATACATTTTACACTCAGTATATATTTTAAGTAATTTTAAATTAGTCATGTTTTCAATTTGTTTATCGTAAATGCTAAAGAACATACCCTCTACTAGGAAGCGTCCACATGCTGCACAAGAATTCAGAATATGACTCAGAAGTACCATGCAGATGAGCGCCTTAAAATTGTATGACCTTTTGACTCTCTCCAGTTAATGTTGATCCCTTAATGCATGTGTATCTGCTTTAAGCTTTGAAGGAGACTAAAATTTAAACAGTGTGAAAGTAGGCTTCCTGTCTTTGTAGTCTCACCTTGAATTTACTGGAAAACTGTGTTTTCTTGATCTACATTTCTTTACTGTAGAAAGTTACTTTTTTCCCTAAGATCCGGTGGGAATGTAGGTCCAGAACTTATGTCGGGAATAAATCACTTGTAGGCATGGGCATCCGCAGTACTTTTTTGGGGAGGGGGTTCTTAATGTCCTTCTCCACTCTAATCCCAATATTACCTTACCTTGCCTACCCAAAACCAGACACACACTCTAACATACCCAGACACACATGTATACTAACATACCAAGACATGCACTAACATACCCAGAAATAGGCATACAAACACATACTCAGACACACATATACACAGTAACATACTCACACACACTAACACACCCAAAAAGACACATTAACATACGCATAAACACACACACACTTGCATACGCCCCTCCTCACACCCACTAACATGACCAGACACGCACATACACATACTAATATACTCAGACACAGACAAACACACTACTCACTTACCCTGCAAAGCCTCATGTTGTCTATACTGCCGCAGGGTCACTCATTGTTACATGACCTAGTTGAATCGCACCTCCTCCATGAAATTAAGGTGATAAAGAGGTAAGTACTTCTTGTCACGTCTTTATGCTCTCAAAGTGTATGCGGCCATACTGGCCACCAGCCCGTTGAACATTTGCCTGGTGTGGTAGATGACCAGTACAGGTCTGCATATGTTCAGTGGAGGTAAGCTGGACTTTTACTCCCACTGCCCTGGGATCAAATACTGCCTTGGAGGCCTAGTATCCAGCTCTGATTGCCAAATCACATAGATAATAAACATGTGACAATGCAAAAAAACTGTAAGAATGCAGAAAAATATAAGGATGTACTTTTAGTTGCTACAATTAGATTTTTTATCGCACTGTATTTTAAATATGACATTGAAGAGTGATTCAATTTGAATGAGTAATATTTTAACCTCCTCCAATGAAAAATTCAGACATTAAAGAGATATTAAGTGCATTTTATGTATGTTTCCACATTATCAATCATTGATTTCTTTTGGCACTGGCTTTACTTCTATTTGAATTGCAGCTTCTTTTGTGTTCTTTAAGACCTGAAGAGGGAGGAATACCTCCTACACCATGATCTTTAACTGCAGATGGCTGGCCATTTATCATTTTATTCTTAACTATGGATTTCATGCTTTCTTTAACTCAGAGATCTCTTTCACTGTTGATCACTTCTTTGTAATTGTTTTGTTATCCGCTGAACTGTTCTAACAATTAACATATAAAATAAAATCATGGAGGTAAGTTTCCAGGTATATATATTTATCATATGCAATCATAGCTAAAAAACAGTATTAATAATAAGTTATACTCATTAAAATAAATAATGATGAAGGTGAGATAAGTGGAACATGCATTACATTTATTTAACATAATTTTGTTTATCATATACACTCTTGATGTTTGTCCTAATTAAAGACTTACTTTTAGGAAGATCAGCTTGAAGATTGTTACACATACTTATTCTGGCAATGAGAAACATATAGAACCTAATTTTTTGTGGATGTCCCTCAAAATGCTCCTTACCTGCTCAGGTAGAAGTTGCTCTATCTGAGTTTTCCCTAAAAAGATGAGCTTATTCCAGGACCTCTGTTGTCCTAACAGTATATAGACAAGCAACTTAAACTACTACCGTATTTTCCGGCGTATAAGACGACTTTTTAACCCATGAAAATCTTCTCAAAAGTCGGGGGTCGTCTTATACGCCGGGTGCTCAAACTTCCCCACGAAGCCCCTAAAACTGTAGCGTATCTCTAGGGGAGGGGCGAGCGGAGAAGCCGCCTCCCCTGGGCCGGTCTTCAGGGCCGCGCCGAGGCAGGTGCAAGATCGTGATCTCCCCAACTAGCCCTGATCAGCGGGCGCCCGATGAGCCCGATGGGCTGGTTGGGGAGATCACGACCTCCCTCTAACTAGCCCAACATTAGGGAGAGGTCTGAAGTGCCAGACCTCGGCTTACGTGCTCCCTTATCACTACGCGCCGGCTATTGATGCCGAGCGCGGGATGACATCATATCCCGGCGCTCGGCATCAATTGACGGCGCGTAGTGATGAGGGAGCAGTAAAGCAGAGGTCTGAAATGACAGACCTCACGCTCCCACAACTGGATGGAAGATAGAAGATAAGAAAGGTAAGAGATGGGGAGAAAGGGGTGTAAGTGCAGTGTATGTGTATTTATGTGTGTGTAAGGTCAGTGTATGTGTATGGTCAGGTGTGTGTAAGAGCAGTGTAGGTATTTGTGTTTTTGTAAACTGGTGTGTGTATATATATATATATATATATATATATATATGTGTGTGTGTGTGTAAAGGCAGGGGTGTGTGGTGAGGGCAGTGTATAAATGTGTATGTATGGACAGGCGTATGTTAGTATGTGTAGATATATATATGTGTGTGTATGTATATGTCTGTGTAACGGCAGTGTATGTGTATATGTGTGTTTGTAAGCTGGTGTGTACGTGTATATGTGTGTAAAGGAAGGGGTGTGTGAGGGCAGTGTATGTCTATACATGTGTGTGTGTGTGGACAGGCATATGTTAGGGAGAGCTGACCCACCCAATCCAAGCAGGCTTTGTATACAACAACCAGCCAATCACTGGTAAGGTACATCGCTTGCCGTGATTGGCTGGTTGTTGTATACTGGGTAGAGGGGTAGTCTTATACGGCGAGTATAGCCCAAACTCGTCTTATACGCCTGAAAATACGGTATATATTTTGGTGCACTAAATGGCATCAGAACACAAATGTTTTCTGGGACCTATAGAGCAATCTTTTTATTTTTTTTTCATTTTAATATTAAGTAAAACCTTAAGCAGTATTACAAATGCTAACAAATTTGACTTGGTTTTCTAATAATAAAAACAATATACCACTCAACATTTCAAAGGTAGACTGGCTAGTGAGTACGTTTTAATTCAGAAAGCTAATGATGTAACAGAATAAGAAATATTTTCCACATACCTGCCAGCCTTGGTTATTATCATTTCGGTGCCCGCTTCATGAAACTTCTTCCAAAGCTCCTTTTCATGAAGATACACCTTGATATTTTCTATGGTCTAAAAAATGTAAAATGTGTGTCAACTTTTTGCCTTTAAAGACCTGTTACCACATTCTTTTAAAACATGTATAAAGATAATAAATAAATTAAAAAATACATTGTGGTCCCCTCCATGGTGCTATTAATTTGATTTCAATTAATATTTTAATCCAGCAGATCTGGATTTCTATTTATAGATTCTGCCACCAGAGTGTTCCTATTTAGTTAAATATGTATTAGTCCCTGGAGACAGTTATTGCGATGCTAGAATCAATCACTGTTCTGTGTACCTTAATCAATTAATAGGGAAAGAAAGAAAGAAAGAAAGAAAGAAAGAAAGAAAAACATTTACTCTTTTATTGTGGATTATGAAAGAGTAGGAAAAAAAGAGACATAAACATTAGTATTAATTTAGCCTTGCCAAGAGCTAAAATCAGAAGGCCCACCAGGGATGAAACTCACACTAGATAGAAATAAAATGCCTTTCCTCAGCCAACGTTATAAACAATATGGCAGATAACCAAAAGATGTAATGCTTATACATGTAATAGTGTGACCTTCATTCAGCTATTCAAAACTTTAGTCATACAAGCATACTGTTGCCCTGAAAGTAATCTGCTATAATATGTTACAAAGTAAAGGTGTGCAGTATAAAAAATGAAGATTGCTGAAACTGTATGTATGTATGGCAGTCAATGTACAAAGTTCATTTTCTACCCTTCTTGAGAGGTTGCATCATGTAATTTATCACACATACTTTTTACTCTATATATGCAAGACTTCACTTGCATGTAGGTATAAGAAAAGCTGATTTTGTTTCTGGTATCTCGTGTGAAACTAAAAAGAATAGTATGCCATGTAACCTAATTTAAATATCACAAATCAAAAGGATAAATCAAAAGAGAGCATGGTCATTTATGGAGAAAATAGCCAAATTGCCGGGTTTGTTCACAAATGAACACAAGACCACTTATGCACCAAGAAGCCAAGGAACCTATGGTATGTGTCTGGGAGGATTTTACCCATCATGCACCTATTTTCTGGAATTCCCCTCCCTGACAGTCACAGGCACGGGTTGAGGGGTTTGCAAGAACAGCATGATGGGCATGCAGCACCAGTTACAGGTAGCAAGAAGAAAAATAAACCAATTTTTAGTTTGCCATAGGGCCCCTATGCACATGTAGCACAATTGCCCTTCAAAATAAATAAATAGAATTATTTTTCTAGACGGATGCATCACAGATAAGATGTAAAAAGGGCATGGTTGAGGTAATATAGCCATTATCGTGTACTTCGGATGACATCGCTAAGCTGTTTGCGTATATATCTGTTTTCGTACCATTGTATGCAAATTATTTCACTTTTCATATTTTACATTAGAAACTCAGTCCAGGTTCACTAAGTGCTGTATATATTATTATTCATTAGTAAGTTAAAGTTGGGTAGGTGACCTACACTATATGAAAAAACTATTGGGACACATGACCATTACACCAACAGGGACTTTGATGACATCACATTCTAAATACAATAATATGAAGTTGCCCCCCCCCGCCCCTTTGCACGCCTAACAGCTTTCACTCTTCTGGGAAGGTTTTCCACAAGATTTTGGAGTGTTTCTGTGCAAATGTTTTGCCCATTCATATTGGACATTCATCCAGGTCAAAGGGGTTGAGGTCTCTGTGCGGACCAATTAATTTCTTCCACACCAAAGTCCTCCAACCATGTCTTTATGGACCTTGCTTTGTGCCCGTGGGCACGGTCATGCTGGAATAGGTAAGGGCCTTCTCAGGGCCGGCCCGACAATGGAGCCGAGTGGGGCAACTGCTCCAGGCGGCACTTTTGAAGGGGCGGCACTTCGCCGCCCCAAGCTCCTTTTTTTTTTTTTTTTTTTTTTTAAAGCGAAAGAGAGAGAGAAAGGGGCTCTCTGGTGGTTTTCGCTTACCAAGCTGTCAGTACCCGCTCGGCGCCCCTCTCTCCTCTGCGGCGAGTCACTCTGTTCGGTCTCGGTGCCGGCTTGTAATGCTGAGTGGCGGAAGATTTCCGGCGCTCAGCATTACAAGCCGGCACCGAGACCGAACAGAGAGACTCGCCGCAGGACTGCTAAAAGGTAAGTACAATGGGGGGGGAGTTGGCGGCAGGGACGGAGGGAGAGGAAGGGTAGATGGGGGGGGCGGCATTTTAAAATTCGCCCCAGGCGGCATTTTGCCTTGGGCCGGCCCTGGGCCTTCCCCAAACAGTTGGAAGCATTGTCCAAAATGTCTTGGTATGTCCCATTTTTCCTAAAAAAGCATTGTATATGTCCTACAAGCTCTGGTCCAAGTGGAACAATGTAACCAAGATTTCATGCTGCAAGAAGGAAGCAGCTGTTTTGCAATGCCATATGCAACTCTTGAATTAACCTTCCTGGAATCAGTAGATATAAAACCACTAAAATGGTTGTATGTATTTAAAATCAACATGCAACTCAATGTGAACTCTAATTTTGATTTCATTATATATATATAAATCTGTTGTAATATTGTTAAAGGGAAAGTCCCATGAAAAAAGACAAAATACAGTGCTGTATACAGTAATTTATATTAGCACTGACAACAACCTGGTTTTATGTCCTTTTGTTAGAATAAAATTTATCTGCAGACCTGGAGGTAGCCATGTGATATTTTGGGTGAAATTCCCTGCACAAACACCACATTAAGCTTGTTAAGCTTACTATTTAGCCTTTTAAGTCACAATGTCCGACTAGGTGATTAATAATTGGCCATTGTCAGGGTTTATCTAGTAGGACTGTTTTAAGCAAAGAAAATGTTGGTTTAATCTGCTATTATTATAAAAAAAAAAATATACGGTGGCTGTTTATGTTCTTTATGTTCCTAATTGTATAACTGGTTCAGACAACCTTGCAAGGATGGGTGAGGATCTTGACTTAATGATGGATACTTTAAGAGATACTGGAGATATCAGTTTATAAGGTGAACTTCAAAATCTAATTACCCCATCTCCATGACCCATCTAAATCTTAATTGGTGTAGAAAGGGTGGTTTGTGATTTAAACATTAGCAGAAAATAACTTCTCAGAATATTAATACAACAAATTGATTAATTAATTATGTCAATTTCATATTCTAAAAATATTTGTCTACATTCCTCAAGACATGTCTAAAGAACTTCAACATAACATAATACGCTGAAATAAACACCAAGAACATGTGCTAAGAGGAAAATTAGAATATTCCAGTAACAACTTAACCCATTTAATTTCAGCACATGGAGTGTAGCATAAAAAACCCAGACATCACCATGTGATTATATGCCATTATTGGGGTTACATAGATTTATTGCCATGTCACATTCACAGTCACTTCCATAGTTACAGCTTCTTATCCATCCATTATTTAATTTATTGCTCTATATAACACCATATTCCAAAGCACTGTACAAATGGATATATTTTTACTATCATCCTAATATTTGGCATAGAAGTGTCATTATATTATTATTTTACAACCTAAGTATATATAGTTTGATACATATTAAATGCAACAGCAAAATAAATATTTAACACCAATATAACCAGACATGAAAACAAACATCGTGCAAAGTACTCACAATACTGGCTGTACCACATTGAATGTTATGAGCTTCTGCTGTGGCAATGATGTCTCCTACTATCAAAGTTTTGCTTTGTTTTTATTGGACATGCAGTGATTAAGACATGGAAACAGTGCATGCTGTGCTACGATATCAGATAGACACAGTAATTGTGTGCAGACATTGAAGCAGTTTGCAACCATTGTTTGGAATCGTGCCCTACGAACTGAATTGCTAACTTATGAACATGATTTTAGCATGCAATCTTGGTGAAAGGAAAATAAATGCTGAAAGAGTTATACTGGGGAAATAAGGCTTCAGACGTGGAAAGACCTGGAAGAGGAGGGGAAAAAGTGTAACAGAAGAAAAGCTGCAAGGGTGTAAAGAAAGCTAGAAATTTAGAGAGCGGTTAGATACCGTAAATGAGGATCATGAAGAGGGAAAAAAAACAAAGCCAGGGTGGTTCTAGGTGTCTTAGGGGGAAAAAAATACAGCCTCAACCTCTAAGACAAATTAGATACAAATCATTGGGTTTAAACCTGTGTTTTTATAAGAAGCATCCTACAAAAAACCCTGTTGTCAATGTAGTACAACAGTCCCACTTTTGATGAAAAACCATTTAAACTCTACAAACCCTATTTTAATAATTATAATTAAAAATAATTTATAATTAAAATAAGTTGTGAGATAACCCAAACGTGCTTATATGAAGACAAAATACTAATATACAAGTTGTCTTTAAAATATGTGAAATTTAAGTAAGGAAGTCTTTAAAATCAACAAACATAATCAATTTTGAACATTTGTATTTACTTCTCTAAAGCTAACAATTTGCATTTGATAGTTTCTGCTACAAATGTTTGTGGGTAAACTTTCTTTTACAAATTTTCACAATCTTGTACCATAGACCACAAGCAATTATATGGACATATATTTCACACTTTATTAAAAATGTAAAGAGAAAAAAATGCTCAGGAGGTTGCAGTAGCTGTGAAGGTGTTAGAACATTTAACTTTCTCTTTATAAAAGCAATTGAAGAAATACAATAAAATATTCATTATATTACAAGCTGTTGGAAAACATGTAAATCTTTCAAACATTCTATCCAAAGACTGTTTAAAAATGGAGTATTCTTTTTTTTAAAAATCCTACACATTGCCAATATTTTATTAAGCTACTTTGACCAAAGCTCAGTATTATTTAGCTACATTATTTAGATACATTCTCAACCTTTCGTCGTGCATTGTCTATGTGTCATGTCCCACGCTTTTATTTGATCCATATGGAATTTGGGGTGAGCAAAAAAAGTTTGTAACGGGGTGTATCATTTTCCTTCTTTACATCAAAAAATCCCTGTCAGCTGCCAGGTCTGTGGTTTATGCTGCATCTGATCTGACAAAAATTTAAGAGAGACTTATGTAAACCACTATGTGGTTTATTTACAAAAGTCATACATAATTTAACTGACAATAATGTTGTCCATAGGATACCTTGTGAACAAAGCTGTGTTAATAAAATAGGTGTGTACTACATTTCCATAAAGGCAGATAAACATTAATTTACTTTAAAAAAAAGTTGTTTTTTAAATAGAAAGCATGTGGTTAAATACCGTAATAATAAAAATAAATATCACGTTTTATATTTATATATCATATACATTAAATAAACACATGCAAATGAGTTATAAAAACTAACATATTTACAGCTGCAAATTATTTCTCAATGCTAAAAATATTAGTATTTTGCATGAAAATGAACAAAGGAAATGTCACAATAATAAGTGATATTTTACCATGGCCTTCATCAAAGGGTTAAATTGTCAAGTTGTAGGATAACAGATAGGACACATCATATGGTCAAGCAGTATATGCAGGTTATGAAGCATGCATAGGAACAACAATAATGTCTCAATTAATAACAAGCTGATTTTCTGCCATAGTCAACAACTAGGAGCTGGTCAAATATTATGACATTTGATGACACATTGTATTGCCAGAAGGGAGGCAAACCACGACAGAGTAAAGTTAACCATATCCGGCCCAAATAACATTGGATGAAACTTTCCATTCCATGAGAACCCCAAGCACCTCAAGCCAGGCACTCAAGGCCATAACTCTAACTTTAATAAAATATGTAACACAAATATAAAATGTGCCAGTGCTATTTATTGTTATTATATAATGAATAAGGCTTTTAAAAAAAAACTTTATTATATTTATCATTTGTAAGATTTATTTTTTGTTTATTCCTTCTTCACTGTGAATGTTAACCACCTTAACACCTGGGTGTTTATTCTGAATCTATTATTTAACATAGAAAAGGCTTGTGACAATTTGTGACAATATATATGGCATATAGAAGGTGATGCCTTTCTCACCAAATTCTCATCAAATTCCATCTACCGTTGTGAGTTTATGAGCTCACGCTCTCTAAATGTTTCCCTACCTTCTCTGCCAACCACTTCCGCTTCTGCATCTTCTTGTTCTTCATCTTCTTTCTTCTATCTTTTGTCTTTCATCTTCTCTCCTTTATCTTTTATCTTCTCTCTTCTTCTATCTTCGTAATAGGACATAACCTGGCGGAAACTTCTGCCAAAATGATAGCGTTTCCAGTAACGTCATCCTCATCTAACTGGGGTAGAGAATGTCACTGAAATGTTGCCCTAAGGTGAAATTCCAAAATCTTGGCACTTTTGCTGGCATTCTCTCCTTCGATTGGAGTATTATGGTTATGTCCTCAGAGATGCAGATGAAGATAAACGATAAAGGAGAGAAGATGAAAGACAGAAGGTAGAAGAGAGAATATGAAGAAAAAGAAGATGCGAAACGGAAGAAGCAGAAGTAGTCGGCAAAGAAGGGAAACATTTAGAGAGAGTGAGAGAGTGAATGAAAATAAGTACTGGCTCCCCTGAGGCAATTGTTAGAGGTGTTATGAATATTAACCCACCGTATTGGGTGGCACTACAGTTGGTGAGTGAAATACGAATGCACAAGTCTATTACTTACATATTCAGATTAAAGATCTACTGGGGTTATGACAATGTTCTGATGGTTTCTTAATTTTTATAGTTTCAACTATGCAAATCAAGCAGCAATTATAGGATAGTGCTAGAAAACAGAATTCTCCTCAATAGGTAAATTCCCACTATAACCTGTGACGTATCCTAGATCGACTAGGCCCAAGCCTAGGGTGACAGGTCCAGGGTGGGTGACAGCAGTCTCACTGGTGCAAAATCAGGGTACAGATCTCCCTCTTGGGGGATCAACCCCCCTGTGTCCTGCCACACAATGAGCCGGTTATAAGGCAGATCTTTGATCTCCCCAACCTGTCTATTTCTCCCTATGGATGCTGTGCAGGCTCAGCACAGCCTCTATAGACTTCATTAAAAGGTGCTCGGTTTCCTAAAGGCACAAAAAGTCTTTATGGTATCGGAGACGCTGACCATGGAGTTGGAGGGGACTGGGTCAGCCGAGGACAGCCCCAAAGGTAAATACAGCACTGACTATGACAAATAATGAAAGTACAGAAACTGAAATGCAGGATAAACAATATTGCAGTATAGCAAATTGTGCTATATTATTTGATTCCTGTGGTGGTGGAAGCAGGATCCATATAGTCACTAGATCCCCAGCTGAGAAAAATGTAATCACTACCTTCAGGATCTTGATACCATGTAGAAATTTTTTTTAGGCCTACAAAGATAGCTAGTGGGTAAACAAACATATAATTTCTACGCAGGAAATGTGCTTTCCTGCATTGTGTAGGATGGAGTCATGGCCAGGACTGCCCACTGACGTCAGGAATGCACCCAATGTCAGTGGGCATTCCTGGTGACATCAGTGGGCCTTCCTGCTGACATTGTGGGAAAAGCCCCTATTTAAAGGCGAAATGTGCGAGGAGTTGGGCGTGTCAAGACCCCACTCCCGCGACCTGGAGGTATTCGGTTGTTGACCAGGAGAGCCGGAGAAGCAGTTCACTGGGCCAAACCCAGAGACTCCCCGGGGAAGATTATGTTTGGCTGTTCATGTCTACTTCTCCACCTTCACAAATCTCAGGATTAATCAAATTAAAATCTGTACAACTGACAGTCTTCATAACGTCTGTACTACTGAATGTTTCTGAGCTTATCTGAAAAGCCACACGTTTGTTTTGTAATGACCTGTAACTCAGGTACATCTATCAAACACATTACTGTCATCATTTAGTATTATACCATCTTAACTGTGAACAGTGAGTTTACACATTGATTAATCACCATGTCAGCCCATAACATTATCCTGAGACATTAATTAATCATATGTTTATATAAATCATTGTCAAAGGTCTTAAGGCTGTAATGGATTTAAAATTTTAGAGAAGCTGCAGAGAAGTCTATCAGGGTATGAAGATAACATTATTCCTACCAATACAGGGCTTAATTTATTCTTAATCCACTTTAGCATAATTTATAATTTTGTGAGATAACTTTCATGACTATGCCATTAGTTACACCAACATTACTCATTGGAAATATGACCATGTTTAGTTTTAATTCCAGTTACATGTAATGTAAGAACATCATACTGGATTTAAAACAATATTGGATTTTTTTTCTATTCTTGATTCTTTATAATTTTTAATTTCTAGACCCTTCTACTTTTCCCACAAGAACATCCTCTAAATGTCTCACCTTCAAAGGAACACTTTACCAATATTCTCATTCCTTTTATGTTTCAGAGATGGGGTCACAAGTCTGGAATTGAGGGGAATTGAGCATGTTTAGGAGGACATTTGCGCTATTTATTTCAAAGCATGACACAGAAGTTCATGGATCATGGATAGGCAAAGTGTCTGCACAAACATCAACAGCGTCAGTGGAAAGGTTTATAAGAGACCATAGAACAACATTAAATTATTATTATTATTATTTATTGTTTTATATAGCACCATCATATTCCATAGCGCTGTACAATGGGTAGACAGGACATAACAAGAAGTATATAACATAACAATTTGACAGGTAAGGAGGGCCCTGCTCAAATGAGTTTACAATCTAGAGGGAGTTAGGATTTATTACACAATAGGTAAAAGGTAACCATTGTTAGGGATGGACCAGCCACACTAGTATAATTATTACAGGAGAGGGACTAGGAATGGTAAACTAAAGGAATATGGAAGGGCGTTAATGTGGAATGTTGTAAGCGTCCTTAAAGAAGTGGGTCTTGAGGGATTTTTTGAAGGACCGAAGGCAGGGGGGAAAATGGATAGGCTGAGGGAGGGCATTCCAGAGGATAGGGGCAGCCCTTGAAAAATCTTGTAAGCACGCATGAGAGCTAGAACCACAGAATCTAGAAAGTGTCCACCATGAGCATGAGTGGTAGCTCCTGCAGAGGCTATTCTTAATATGCATGCTTCTTCCTTATATGTCAACAATATAAATAATAAATAAAAAAAAATTTGCAATGTTTTCCATTTTAGGGCAACTATTCCAAAACAAAATGGTTAAATGACACGCCAAACTATTAAAAAGCAAGACGCCCATAATAATGAATTCCCTTTACCTCTGAAATTTCACATAGATTGTGGTTTCAACCATTTGGAATAAAAGCATCATTTTCTGGAAAAGTTTTCTAGCCATTATGACCAAGTTGGGTATTATAAATATATTTTCTCATAAAACCAAAGATCTCTTGCGATCGCTTTTACACAAGACTCGTCCAAAAATACAGTTATAAAACAAATAATTTACTATCATTGCCACAGGTGGCTCTATTAAAACCCTTTTTTCCATTTTCTCTAACATTTTCTTCTTTCCAAACTACAACAAATGTTTTTAACTACCCTTTTTAAATTAAATACTTTTTATATTTACTGATAGACATCCAAAGATGATCTCTACAGTGGAAAATCATGCATGTGACCTGGTGAATGTACTCCCAACTTAATGATTTATAAACAACCACATACTTCTCTTTTTTTTGTGTGAAAAAAGCAACTATTTCATTAGGAGTGCCATCCAGACTGGTATCTATATTGCTGTTAAAAAGAAGACAGTAAAAAAATAAGAGAAAGGAGATCACAATGGGAACGTTTTGCAAAACAACATTACAAAGATGATACTAACCCTTTAAATATAAGCTATAAGGAATTAGACTATATGACCAAAAGTATGTGTACATAATTGAGTTTAAGTGTTTCAGCCACACCAATTGTTAACGTCCTAGCATCACTCACTGCAGAGTTCCAGAGTTCCTTAACATCAGCACATACACTGTGCGTTGGGAGCTTTATGAAATGGGTTTCCATGACCGAGCAACTGCACACAAGTCAAAGATCACTATGCACAATGGCAAGTGTTAGCTAGAGTGGTGTAAGGCACACAGCCACTGGACTCTGGAGCTTTGGAAGCATGTTCTCTGGAGTGATGAATCACGCTTCAATAACTGAAAGTCTGATGGATGAATCTGGGTTTGGCAGACATCAAGTTAAAGCTAGTTAGTGCCCACTGTCAAGTTTGGTGGAGGAGGGATAATGTTAGGGATAATGTTTCTAGGGTTTGAGCTAGGCCCCTCAGTTCCAATGAAGGGTATGTTAATGCTATAGCATACAAAGACATTTTAGGCATGGTTTGTCGAGTTTTGTGTGGAGGAATTCAAGTGGCTTGCATGGAACCCTGACCTTAATGCCATTAAGGTATTCGAGACAGATTACATGTAATGATCAAAAACAATGTTACTTTGGTAGTTTTAAAGTAATAAAAAAGAACACATCTCTAAGTCTAAATAATCAACATTAACAACATTAACCCCTTAAGGACCAGGCTGTGTTTTACCTATTGTACCATTGGGACCGAGGCTGTTTTAATACTTTTGCGGTGTTCGTGTTTAGATGTAATTTTCTCTTCACTCATTTAGTGAACCCACACAAATTATATGTTGTTTTTTTCAGGACAAGAAGGGCTTTCTTCAGATACCATTGTTTTAATCATATTATCTAATTTCCCATAAAAAAAATAATAAAATATGATGAAAAATGTAAAAAAAAAACACATTTTCTGACTTTTACCCCAAAAATCTTTTACTCATCCAAAAAAGCTAATGAAAAAACCTACTAAATATATTCTACTATTTGTCCTGAGTTTAGAAATACCCAATGTTTTTATGTTTTTTTGCTTTTTTCTGCACGTTATGGAGCATTAAGTACAGGTAGCGTTTTGCTATTTCAAAACCATTTTTTCCAAATCTGGTAATTCTTCCCCCCATGTGCCATTTCGGGTATCTTTGAAGCCGGCCAATGCAATTTACCCCATCAAATCATATATTTTTGAAAACTAGACACCCCAAGGTATTTCAAATGCTAGTATTTTAACCCTTTCCATGCATGAGATTCTACCACCAGCCTTTGCCACACTTTGTGTTAGTATTTTTTTGGTATTTTTTTTTACACAAATTGTACTTTGGGTATACATTTATAGCTCCAGGTATACGTCACTATCAAACAACACCCTAATATGTGTTCAATAACATCTCTCGAGTACAGTGATACCACCCATGCATGGGTTTGACTGCTGTTTGGGGTTAAAAGGCCACATTTGGGAAGTGCGCTTTTTTCCCCCTATTTTGGTCAGTCTGTGCCTATGCCCTATCTTTGAGCCTGGCCACTACAATTTACCTCATAAAACCATATATTTTTGAAAAATAGACACCCCAAGGTACTTAAAATGGTAGTATTTAACCCTTTCCATGCATCAGATTCTACCACCAGCCTTTGCCACACTTTGTGGTAGTATTTTTTTTTTTTTTTTTTCACACAAATTGTACTTTGGGTATAAATTTATAGCTCCAGGTATACGTCACTATCAAACAACACCCTAATATGTGTTCAGTAACATCTCCCGAGTTCATTCATACCCCACATGTATGGGTTTGTCTGGTGTTTGAGGTTAAAATGCCACATTTTGGAAGTGCGCTTTTTTTTCCCCCCATTTCGGTCAGTCTGTGCCTATGCCCTATCTTTGAGCCCGGCCACTCCAATTTACCCCATCAAACCATTCATTTTTTTAAATTAGACACCCCTTGGGTATTTGAAATGCTTTTATTTAAATTTTTCCACGTCAGGATTTTTGGGAAGATACAGCGCTAATTTTAGCACTTGCTCATAATAATAAACTTTATTTTTTTATTTTATTTATTTTACTCTTTTTGGACTTTTTTTTAACATTTTGCTGGAACTGGATAGTTCCTCTAAAGCATAATAATTTTTAAATGTTACCATGTTTTTTTTAAGCTTTTTCTTTTTTTCTTTTTTTTTTTTTAATTTTTTTTCTTTTTTTTTTTAATATTTTACTAATCACATAGTGATTAGAAAGCTGGCCTCCATTGACTTGTATGGTTGAATGCAGTACCTGTATTCAACCAGCAAGTGGAGCCAGAGTTCTCTAGAAGGTCAGGAGACCGTCTAGCGAACTTTTTCAACTTTATTATTTTTTTTCCCGGGCCGCCGCCATCTTGCGGATGGTGAAGACTGCGTGCAGCTGCGGCTGTGACCGCTCTCCGGAGCGGTCACAGTCCATCAAGAGGTAAGTGTTTGGTGTCGCTGGATGCCTCCTGATCGAGGCATTTCAGCGACACCATTGAAGTTTAGGAGGTGATCGTTGATCGCCTCCTAAACGCTTTTAAAACGGGCGTCCGCCGCCATACAATGTATGGCGGCTGTTGACGCCCCGGGGAGGGGCCAGACATGGCCCATCATGCCGATCTCGGTGTTGCTGAATGCCTCGACATCGAGGCATTACAGCAACACCGTTTAAGCTTAGAAAGTGATCATTGTATTTTCAGTTACCAATCATCTCAAATGGTAACCATGTAGCATTTACATGCTATTATTATTTTTATAGAGGCAGGTGTAGATTTATGATACAGTGAGAAAGAAGAATTCCACAATTCGCTACAATCATCATTTAGAAATAATGTAAACTTGTCAAAGTGCTTAACCCTCGCAGTTTACAGTACCTTTAAAATTGTCCAAGAGAATACCATGTATGAAAGAGACTCTTGAAAGAGTAGACGGTGTATGGGTGTGTTCGTTGAAATTGGTAAATTCTGAGCGCAGCCTGCATAGTTTTATGCCTTTGGAAGCCTTCAAAGGCAGCCCCAATCATCTGCCCCTTGAGTAGACTTGTAGGGACCCCTTCTTCAAAGTTAGACAGGCAGAAGGAAGTGTACACACAAGTATCCAAATTAAAAAAAGGGTAATAAAGTGCTGTTCCACACACAATTGAACACAGTATATATAGAAAGTCTGCCACAAGTGCACAAACACCCACATTGGCCCCTGTCCAATAGGAGCCCCAACACCAGCTCCACCAAGCCTTTCCCCAGCCGTGCATACCACTGGTCCTGTGGGCCGTGCTCCCTCAGTTGCAACACACTGTTATTTTAATGGACAAAATGAGCTTTTCTTTCAAAAACAAGAACATTTCTAAATGACCTCAAACTTTTGAACAGTAGTGAATGTGATGAAGTACATAAAATTGTATTTTTGCTACCCATGTCTCTTTTTTTCTAACAAATAAGATATACTATCAGATTTTTCTCTAAATAAGATATACTTTAGTGTAACACTTTAGTGTATTACTTTGCTATATAGCAAAATCAGTGAGCACTATACATAAACAGTAAGAAGTGCATTCATAACTAGGTTTCTTAGTTAGCCAGGGCCACAAAGCTACAAGCAAGAGCCAGAAATGATTAAAAGAATGCAAAGGCACGTTGCTGCTTAGTATAATTTCTCATTTGCTCAATTTCAAGAATGCAGAATGTCGAATTCCAATGAATTAACAGAATAAGAACACTTTATTGTGAAACAAAAATGTGTTTTTTCTGTCAACTCCCCTAAATCTGCTAAATCCAAGGCCTGCTTTGGCTGTGAAGGAAATAACTTGTCATTTGGAATGTGAGGGGTTAACAATCACAATAAAGTGAAATATGGAAAATGTACATATATACATGCCACTTTTTTATAGTAAATTTGTAGCAGTGTAGTATATTGTAGAAATGCTGTAACTGTAAATGATAAATGTAATTAAAACATAACTTTTATTCTGCAAAATGTATTCTAAAACCTACATATCTTCTGGGAAGTAACTCCAAAGTTACCTGGCCTCTTTTACAAATTATTAACAAACATGAGTTGTAGGCAACTTCAAGGTATACAATGCTGTCAAACAAACTACTAAATATATTTCCAATTGATTTTTATGATTGTTTTTTAAAGTCTGTCGCTTTTGCCAGTATAACCTTGTTTACAAGTGTGATATAGTTTAATTGCTTTGATGTAGAACAGGTTTGTCCAACTTGAGGAACCTGGATGAACCACTTGTATATGCTTCTGTTGTATCACTCTGAAGACTCATATTTACTATACAGTATATGAATATATTCATATGTCAAGTAATCAATCAATAATAAATGCACAAATGAATACAGACAACCATTATTGTGTAACCAGGGCTGCTATCCGGGGTGGTACAACCACTAAAGTTGTAAGAGGACCCAGCTGTCCTGAGGGCCAACTCGAGGAGACAACGTCTCAAGCCTTTTTTTTAAAAGAACATTAATGCTTGGCGTCAACTCTGCAGAGCTCATGATGGCATATTATTGGACCACCAATAAAAGGGGGCTGGGGAGGAGTCATCACTGGCAGAGGCATCACTAGTCTCCTGCCATGCCTTGATGACGCCTGTGTGTTGGGAATGGACGTTATCTTGCAGACATGATCCAAAAGCAGCAGTAAGGTGGTTGAAAAGCTGCAAACCAGATATAGAGAGTGCCTTCTGATAACAACATATTACAATTTGTAATGATCTCAGTGTCATTTTAGACACCAAACAGCTTGTCAATTCCATTGTTGTCCCTAAACAGCTTGTCTATGCCACCAAGTAACATAATGTTGAACAGTAGGTAGTAATTGTAGATTGGGCTTTGGAAAGGGAGGCCATATTCCTTGCTGAACTTCATGGGGATTGTAGTTATAGACTGGGGTTGTGGTGGCCTTTTTGTTGTCGACTGCAGCTCCATGATATACAGTCAGCCATTACTGGTTGAACACCATATAAATTGTAGACCGTGTGCCAACCAGGTTGCAAGTAACATCTTTGGCACCAAACAGCTTGCCTGTGCCATCTTCATCACTTAAAAGTTTGTCAGTGCCCCCAAACAGGTGGGTCTGTGCCATCTGTGATCCCAAAAAGCTTGTCAGTGCCTCCAAAAAGCTTGTCTGTGCCATCTTTGCCATCAAACAGCTTGTCTGTGCCCCTAAACAGCCTGCCTGTGCCATTTTTGGTACCAAAAAAGACGAGTGGAAGAAAAAATCCTGCTGCTATGGGGTCATCTGGGGAGAGGGGGCAAAGACCATTTGTTCTGTAATTTTTGATGGTTGCTCTGTGTGTAACTATGAACACATTTGAGCAAAATAAATTTATAGATTTTTTAATGTTTTTACACTGCTGTTGAATCAAAGCTTTAACCTAATCTGGAGATAATCTATGTTGCAATTCAAGCACATAAGGAGTAAGTGAAATAGGTTGAGTTGTGATAGAAATGTGGCTCCTTCAAATTGGGCAAGCTATCATAACTATAATGCAGAGAAAAAAGTCAAAAGCAAGTTTTCTACACAAAGTCTTATTTATTTTCCTAAGGAAAAACCACAAATAAGGACATGTGGCATTCCTCACAACCACTCAGTGCCATCAGTATAGAAAACCTGTATATTTTGTTGGAATGCATGTTTAAACATATTTTCTGACATGCTTTCAGTATGTCTTGACTAATTTATGGGCAATGGGACTTGAAAAATGTACAAAAATCATACACACAATATCTTTTTACTAATGATTTGGTTATTTATACATCAGCCTATATATAGCCCTGAAATGTAAGAAAGGAATGACCGGGTCTTCATTATTGTTATGCACACCGTAAATTAATTTAAAAAACATTGAAAATGCTGTTACTATTACTAATACTAATAAGGTATAGAGGAGTTTATACGCAGTAATCTACTTAGTATGCCAAGTCAACTCTTTATATCCCTCAACTTCAAAACCAAGAAGCACTTGAATGTTGTTTATCTTATGGGAAGTATCAGGGGTTATTCTAATTCTTGCATTTGTAGTATATAATATACAAACTTCTCCTCTAATGCCTGTTCGTGTCAGCTTGAATAAAATACACATTGAAATACATCAGATTCTGAATAAATACCATGTATCCAGACATTAGCCCCAACAATCAATAGCTTAACTGCTTGTTCTTAATACTACAATGTATTTCAAAAATTAATTCAAAGTTTGTAAAAATAACATATTATATATCACTTTCATCAGAAATGTATGTGTATGTGGGATTCACTCATTTTTCATTGAGAGAAAATCTACAACATGATTCTAATCATTCTATAGTGAGCCAGACACAGACAATGGTACAACATGGTTCCTATCATTATATAGCAGGCCAGACACAAACTGTGGTACTTCATGACTCCCATCATTATATAGCAAGCCAGACACAGACAGTGGTACAGCATGTCTCCCATCATTATATAACAAGGCAGACACAGACGGTGGTACAGCATGACTCCTATCATTACATAATAGCCCCAACATGGATGGTGGTACACCATGACTCCTATCATTATATAGTGATCCAGACACAGACAGTGGTACAGCATGACTCCTATCATCATATAGTGATCCAACCGCTCCTTTCCTGCTGTTTTCCCGCTCCTTTCTTTGTATGCATCTTCTTGTTCTTCTGTCTTCTTTTTTCGTCCGCTTCTGCTTGTGTCTTCTTTCTTCATCCACTTTTTCATGAACCAGACCTCCCGGGGTACTTCTGCAAAAGTACAGAGCTACGGGGAAAACCTCTCCCCAGTTCCTCCTTCCATTCTTTTGCAAAAGTGCTCTAGGAGGCCTGGTTTACAGAAAAGCGAACAAAAGAAAGAAGACATGGGAAGAAGCAGGTGAAGAAAGAAGGCAAGGTAAGAGAAGAAGCAAAGCTGTGGGAAAGGAGACAGGAAAAGTGGAAGAGATCAGAAGAAAAGGTAGGGAAACTCAGCAATCACAGACTTCACCCTTTGTGCTGTGGTTCCTGACCGATGTGTCCCTGCTATTCAGAGTGCCCAGGTGCAGTGCACCTGCCTAGACGCGGCTCGGTCTGGGAGTACAGTTACCGCGGGCTGCATGTTGGACTCCCTTGTTGTAAAGTACGGTAGTATACATCATTCAGCAACCCTCTAACTCCATGGTCCAACATTTGTTGTCACTGATTGGCTGCTTGAAGCAGCCAACCAGTGGCGGGAAGGCATTTCCGTTAAAATGAATGGGAACACTTGCCACACATGCACACAGAGGTCTGAACAGGACCCTACCCAGAGTGTTAGCTGAACTAGCACTGGAACTGAAATTTTTGGCCACACACAACTCCTGCGCAACATTTAGCTGGTGGGGTGTGGAAAGTGAAAAATGTAATTGGTGCTATGCATCTATCATCATGGGCATCCGGATGGGTGGACAAGAGGGGGCAGGAGAGGGAGAAACAGTAGGCTGTTTAGACTAGGTTAACTAGACATAGAGAGCAGAAAAAAAACATCTGGTAGTCAGGGGAGTGTAGCTGACAGAGAGGTTTGGCCTGCTCTCTTCCTCTCCCTCTAGCTGGTCTCCTCCCCTTTAGGGACACAGTTTGCATGCTGCAGACATAAGTTTATTTCAACGAGGTATTGCATCTACAGTTAGTTAATACTCCGGCTGTTGAGACTACATTTCCCCTGAATCTGAGCCAGTCTGTTATGTTAAGCATTAAGGGAAAATGAGTACTTAACAACTGGAGTGCCAAAGGTTAACTTTCTATATAATTATTGATTGGTGCTGCATTTGCTGTGGAATGCACATTTCATGATTCTCAACTATCCATTTGAGTGCCAAATGTTAGCCACAATGGCTGGAAAACTACAAGTGTGCTATTTTGGCTAC
Organism: Sceloporus occidentalis; assembly: GCA_023333645.1. Lineage (NCBI taxonomy): Eukaryota > Metazoa > Chordata > Lepidosauria > Squamata > Phrynosomatidae > Sceloporus > Sceloporus occidentalis. The sequence goes on along the minus strand of JALMGF010000071.1, from coordinate 3,564,839 downwards.
AAACCTTTATGTCCCTTTTTTCTACTCTCTAACTAATCTCGTTTTTATAACACATCAGAATGTTTGCTATGCATTACAGAGCTACACTACATTAGACAACATTAACTTTTGACTGCAACTCCCATAATGTTGAACAGTAACTGTAGATTGGGCTTTGGAAAGGGAGGCCATATCCCTTGCTGAACTTCATGGGGATTGTAGTTATAGACTGGGGTTGTGGTGGCCTTTTTGTTGTCGACTGCAGCTCCATGATATACAGTCAGCCATTACTGGTTGAACACCCCATAAATTGTAGACTGCGGTGGCTGTGGCTCACCTTTTCCACCCTAGCTACTGTAAGTTCCCTTGTTGCAGGTCTTTTAGCTAATACTACCATTTTTAATAATAGGTAACTAACATTTCCCTCCCACAAGGAAACCCTTCTCCTGAGTCAACAAAGTTAGGCAATGGGGAGGAGGTATTGGGGTGGAAGAGGGGAAAGGAAGGTTGGGTATTTTATAAGTGTACTATCTAAACTATTTATGTTTTATTAACATGGGCAAATGAACTGTTAGGAGCAAAGATTAGGGCCTTGTATGTATAGTTCTTATGAGTTTTTATTTTAAAAATATAAAAGCAGTTGTGGATTACACTATGAGGCAATTGTGTTTACCTGTTCTGGATCCTGGCTCTGTGGGCTGCTTAGTGCGGTACTCAGCCCTGCTACTCCCAGCGCTGGGGATCCTGCGGTACTTTCCACATGGGCAGTTGATTGGGCTGTGGTAAACCCATCGTCATTTTCTGACAAACTCTTCTCTTGGAGCATTTCCTTCGTTAAAACAAAGGAATATCAAGTCATTTCATATTGTCACACACATTTAAGGTGAAAGATAAGGAGCAAAGTAAAAGAACATATGATTTCTGTTCAACATAGCCATACCTTTAAATTAAGATCATTGTAAAGTATTTCCCTGAAGATCATCATCAGAACATGGGCAGTAACTTCAAATTGTCATATGTGCAATTTTTTGTGGTGCACAAAACATAATGTTATGCATTATTTTCCTTTTGACAGATAGAAACTGAAGCTTATCCTCCAGGCTGCAATATTTCCCAGGCAGACTAGCTGCTTATTTTTTAAATTAAACCGGTCACCTTCACAATTTAGACAAATTCTAATACTGTTCATTTTAAAGAAATCTGAGTAGATATTGATCTCTTATAGAGATCACACCAAGCTGAGAACCAGTTGCATTTTGGACCATCATAGCAAGTGTTACAGCTGAAGAACTTCACATTCCTTTCTTGTAAACTATCTAGAGATTGGCATCAAACCTTAGTGGACTTAAAGACCTAAAAGAGGCAACATCACCATTAGTTCTAAGGCACAACTATATTAAATATTATTTGGCATTATTGAATATTTTGCATATTTTATATTTATTTATACATGTCCATATCCTCTATGGCTGCACCTCAGGATGTATATTGCAGTCAAAGCATGAATCCAACTTTAATTACAAGAGCTAACCTTTGTACCTAGTAATATAGTAAAGCTTTTTCTGCCCCTTACAGATGGAATACTTCGTGGTGCTACTTAGTTAAATCTTGCTGCTATGCCACACCTGGGTAGGAGTTTTTTTTATTCACTAAATCTTTAATATGCAATTAGGTTAGAATAAACTAGTTTAAAAAATGTGAACAAACTTTGTTGCAAACTTTGTCTAGTGTTGAAGCAGTAGTAGATAAGAACAGTACACGTTAACCTCCTTTCCCCTTTTATATACAAGTCAAAAATTAAAAAAATATTTACTTATATATTTAAACTTTTATTTGCTGTAGGTGTATCCATAGTTCTGGCGGAACAACATGCCATCTGTGAACCTGGTAAAATCATAAAGATATCCATACCTTCAGGTTTTTTATGTGGGAAGAGATTGGTATTAGGGATACAGATGTATGCGCACACTGCTTGAGTTATGGGCATAATATTCCAAAATATAAATATTTCTCAAATGCAAATTTAACTGGTTTTATAAACAAGGAAAATATATATATATAAAGAAAAATATATAACAAGAAATGCTGTGTGCATGTATAATTTGCCACATTACACTGGAGGCATCCTGGGTTCCCTGGCAAAATGGATCTCACTTTGGGCATCAGTAAGTTAAAGTTGTACCATCTTAATTTGTTAATCAAGAGTATATGTTACATCAAAGGTATTGTCATTGACTTTGCCACAAACAACAGCATTAGCAGTGATTAATTCCCCTACATTGACATCTCATTTTCTCTCTGATGTTAATATTGGTTACCCTAGTATCAATGCCAAATCTACTTGTATGTCAGCATATATGTTTTTGACATTCTAAAGAGCTTCTTGTTTTTTGTAAATATTTTGTACATTTAAATTCTCTGTTTGAAGCTCTAGAAAATAAAACCTATATTATAGTTTTAGTTTTAAATGCTCAAATACAAATGTTATTTTGTTTTGGTTTTATCACTTTCATAAGTTTTTTCAAAAAATAAATTATAATTATTAGACATGTATTTTCATTGTTTTCAGTGCAATTCTGTTGAATTTTGATGGTAAATTATGTTTTTATTGCTAATTTAAATATACCATTGTAAGTCCGGGGTTGTTATGCTGAGGCACAATTGTAAATGTGTTGTAATATTAGGAATATTTCTGCTTATTAACAAATTCAGCAACATCTGTTTCTAAAGAGTCTATTCAATTAATGCATAGTCCTTTGGACCATTCATTATCCAAAGATAAAATGACTCAAGTGACACCAGATCCGAATTTATAACACACACCTATATTCAAGGCTCTGTCAACTGCACCTGGGCTAAATCAAAGGCAGCGCTATAAGCAAATTGGGAGACCAGACACCCCACAGCCAGTACATAATAGAAAGCCAGTACGCATATCAAGCACCATTTCAGAAGTGATGGGATCGCTGTGCTAGTCACTCTGATTTACTAAAAGAGTAACGACCGCCTCGGCAGAAGAGAACACAATTAATATTAATATTTACGTGAATTGCGAAATAACACGGATATAATGAATAAGAAGCTCTTCAAACTGTCAGTGAATTCCAATTTTTAAACAGCACTGCTTAAGAATCAAATCATTCGTATTGCAATATTATTATATTATGGTAGTAATAATAATAATAATAATCCTCTTATTGCCCTGTGCGAATTACACTTTTAGCACATATTGCTACGTATAAGATGTTTAATACGTATATCTTAAAATCAGAGATCCATTTCTATTGCTTAACAGTTTCAATATACACACAATCCGATTTAAGAATATTCTTAAATGCAATTTCCTTCTGGAAACCCCATGGAGTCGTTTACCTATTTAAATGTAATGCTTATACTACTGTTATCTGCTTGTGTCCGATTGCATTTTGCTTTTAGTTTAATTACTTTAAGGGCTTCGTCTCTTTAATAATTATTATTATAATAACTAACTTATAGAGCGCTTTATAATTGGATCAACTCCACACGTTGGGAAAGTTTGTGGGGTTGTGGTGTGTCTGTGTGTATATATACATTGTTATGTGTGTTTTTTTTTACAAAGCAGTCTTGCCATTAAATAAAAAAAATACAAAATCACCAATTATTTGTATTGGAAATGCTAGGGTTGACGAGAGACCACTATAAAACTCCCTTAACTTTAAAAATTCCATATAATTAGATTTTCTTTCTCAGCAAGTAAAGTCCCACTGAGTTTAATAAAAAAAAAATACTCCCCATTTGTAAAAGTGGAGTCCCCCCTTTACTATAGCAGACAAGAAATTAAGATAAATAGCGCTCGCTCTGTTTGTTTTCGCACCAGTTTGCAGCTGGGCAGCGTGTCCACAAAGAGCCCCATTTATCACCCTTCCCCATCTACAAAATAGTTATAAACCAACAAAGGGTTACTGCTGTAGTTTCATAAAATAACATGAGCCACCCCAAACATTTGTATCCCAAATCCGCAGCCCTCGGGTTATGATGACTTGGGAACATGCCTATTAACTTTTAATAAATCTTACTTCAAGTTCCCAATATCTATTCAGTGCGATAAGAATATATATATATATATATATATATATATATATATATATATATATATATATATATATATATATATATATATATATATATATATATATATATACTGGTATATGTGTGTGCATGATTGTAAATTGTTGTAAATATGTAAATATAATCCATAACATGTAAATATGAACATGTATATATGAATATATAAACGAAATATTAAATAAATATTTTTGGAACTGAAGGTAAAAATTTAAATGCAGTGTGCGCCCATTAACCCTGTGAAGGGTGGATGGAATTCATTTGAGTTTTCTGCAAATGGTAAGACTGTGGCTCCACCTTATTGCATTAACGTGTTTCTAATTGTACATCAAAGCATCCAGTTAATGCCAAGAGCAGACATCTAAGCATTTTAAAGTTAAGAGCCCTATTAAATTGTGAAGTTTACACTGTTAAATGAGATGTACCTTTAATCTCTTCTTTTTTTATTTACATATTTCAAAGATATAACGTCATGGGATTTCCAGTACTTTGTGTGCTTCTTGGGGCTAACATGCGAGAAGATGTGACTTGGCTGACATTTTAATTATTTCCACTTTTAATTGGACAGATTGCTTACTTGTATTCTTCCTTTTTATTCTTTAAGAAAAAAAAATCTTGGTTATTCATTGTATAATTATCGCTGGATTTGATGTGACACAATGTCACTTGAAGATGTGTTTGTTGCAATGAAGACATTGCCTTTGTTTAGTTACACAAAGTTCTGAGTGTCAGATCTGTCCAGCACTGCCCAGGAATGGGTTTTTAATATGACATCAAATTTACCCATACCAAAAAAAACTTTCATTAAAACGTAATGATAAATTCTCACAATACCTTAGATATATGAAAGATATAAACTGTAAATTCCACTACCGTAATCATTACTTTAACCGACGAAATCGTTTATATATATTCTGTTTAGAATTGATACATTATTTTTTTTATTTAGGTTTCGTATTCGACTATACTGGAGCGATTCTACACTGTGCGCTATTTATCTTCATCCGCATACAGTCTGTCATTTTATATTATTTGTCACATCACTACAGGAGCTGATTCCATAGACAAAAATCCCTGGAAAGCTGATTTGCAAGTTTTTTTTTCTTTTTTTCTTAAATTGGTGACTTACAGTTACGTCACAATTTTACCACAGCTGTGAATTAAATACTTTTCTAGATCGTTTTCTACAAAATCTGTTTCTGCTCCAGGGTAATAGGTACTAAATACATCTATATGTAGGTCTTCTGGACTTTGTAAAAACACTACCTAAATTATATATTTTATTCTAGATTTATGATATATACATATTCCGTATGCCACAACTAATTCTATATTTTGTTTCGATAAAATTAGATTATCTGTATTTAATGGGGTGCATAATGCAATGCTATTTTCTTTCACATGTCTGCTGTTATATATGTATCTCACATATTTTAGTGTCTCTTTGTAATGTGTTTTTTTGTGTATGCAGTTTCGTGTTCCTGCAAACTACTAAATGTGGACCAGTCACAATGAAGCCAATGGGATTTTCAGCTCCAGCTCTTGGTTTAACAGTCTTTTTATACATATAACAATATGTATCTGTTATGTCATATTAGGTAGCCCCTTTTTTCGATGTATGTCCTGTACTGCGTGTGTCTTGTATACTCTATATTGTCACTGATTTATTTTAGTGAATGCAATTTCTATACCCGTTTGTGACATTTATTCTTTGGATTGGCTGTATTCCATTACATGCATCATCAAACAAGTCAGCAACTTTTGCTTGGAAATAAATGCTAGGAAATCAAGCTCACCAACTTTGCACCTTCACGTACCGATTTTATTGCCCCCTTCTATATTTATGCACACCTGGAGTCATCTTATCTGAGTCACAATACGATCTTCCACAGCATCAGTCAATGAGTTTAACTTTAAATAGTATTGTCTATATATCGTTAAAGCCCTATGTATTATTTTTTAACGCTTTTTGTTTTAAGATCTATTACTCTAACCTTCCAGATCATGAAAAACATTATAAATAACAATTACTTCTTTGGGCTGAATTAACATGGGAGCAATTGAAATGTTTATGTGCTTTCCTTAGCTATAGTTTTTCTGGTTTGGGTTTTTTATTATTATTATTTCTCATTGTTAGAGAGATATAAGAGATGACAATCATCACGCATGAATAAATGTGTTTCTAGGCAGCAGTGATCTGGAGATGGGATTTTCTTAAATAAGCATCAGAAAGAAATTTCTAGAATAATCAAAAGCCATATTCAGTGGTGTGTGCATGGGTTTCCAGTTAACAGGGGGTAGTGTTGCTTCTATACTTGATATAACAGGCTATTTTAAATCCAAAGCTGAGTATTAATCATCAAGTGACAGTACAGTCAAGCTTGTGATGTGTTGTTATCTGTCTAATCCATTTTATTCATGTATTCATGAATGTTGTTTAAAGTGTGTTTTGTTGAATGTAACAATTCATATTTATTTACAAAATGTTACAACTCCATTAGTAATTTTAAATAAACCACAATGTAGCGACATCAATTGCCTATTATTATTATTATTAATCCTTTCCGCAGAACATTACAATAGTGGGATTATATATTCTAAACGATTTAAAAATGCCCTATCCAAAATATTTGTGAAAAATGTTTACACAAATGTAAATACTTCAGCCCTTTTCTGTATAGATAGATGGATAGATATAGATATATATATCTATATACAGCCCCCACTTTTAATTGCAGAACAAAAATCTGTTCCAATGTAAACAATCTAAGGGCAGGCTTACAAAAGATAAAAGGGAGCTCTTTTAAACACGGGCCAGAGACTGGGAAAAAAACGATAAAGATAAGATATGACATAATCACTGTAGGACCTGGTGGATAACAGCCTGGACTTTTACTAGGAGAAGGCACTTGGCACTTTTTACTTACAAAGCAACATGGCTACACACACACACACACACACACACATATATATATATATATATATATATATATATATATATATATATATATATATATATATATAAAATGATCTGCTTTGTAGAATGACTTAAGGACATGAGGTTTTACAGGTGATTTACCCCACCCTTAGGGTTAACAAAAATCCCCCCGTTGCATGACAACAACACATTTATTAGCATGAGAAAATTCAGACTCCAACGCTGGCAGTCGAATAGCTACGCAAGAAAGGCAGATTCTTCACATAATCCCTGTAATTGGAGCAACATGGAAGTTTTGCTGTTCGGGGATGTGTACGTTTGGTGAGTGAGCTGGCATTTTTTTTACAGCTTGGAATCCCAAAGAAAGGCCCCATCTCTACCCAGTGGCCCTAAAATCAACCCCTCAGCTCCTTTGCTAATACTAAGAAGACCCCAGTTTTGAAACTCTTTCAATTTTTTAAAAGGAAATTGAATATTTTTATGAACATTTGAAATATATAGCAACCTCTGTTTCCGTTTGAACCTTCATAAAAAATAACAGTTAACATAACCTGTCATTATTTCATCTGAGTCAGAAACCTGCCCTCATTTTAAAACAAAAATCACTTCTGGATTATGTTTGTTCCTGGAACAGAACCATTTCTGGTTCTGGTTATTGAATGTATAGAATTGGATAATATATAGAGAGCTGCTGTTTTAAAGACACAAATGCAGGTGTTGCAAAATATTAGTGAATTATATTTTTATGCGTTAGTTAAAGTTAATCGTGTATTATCAGCTATTAAAATAAAGGGAGTACCCAATCATATGAGTTCATTTGTTCAAACAGCATGACTTTTACTATGACAGGGCCCTTCATATAATAAATATAACGACTAAGTTTTAGCAATGCACCTTCTACTATTGTGATATTATACCGTATTTGTATTTCTTATACCTAAATTAAGTATTCTGCCTTTTAATCTATATATATATTCAATATTTAATATACCAAGTTAGCTATAGAAAGTGCTTGCTTTCAAGACTACCTAATCCCCCTCTATTAGGCTGCCAATCAAAATACCAAACACTATCCAGTGTACTTGCTTCACTGTCAAAACTAAACCTTTACCAAAAGCAGGAGTTACAACACATGTGGTTTCCTTATTATATATATGTGTGACTAAAGGGAAATTTTATTTTTTTGTTTATGAAATAATTAACAATGATTTTGAAATAAAGGAAAATATGCTTTATATCTTAATACAAGGGAAAATAATTAAATCCGTATGTACACGAAATGGTTATAATATATGTATGTTTGTGTATATATATATATATATAGAGAGAGAGAGAGAGAGAGAGAGAGAGCTAATATAATAGAGGTAAATATTTGTCCCTAATTGATCCAGATATAGGCCAGATCTGAATAAAGAAATTGGTATGTTGCAGAAAAAAATGTTGTTTGTAACCCCTAACAATCACATATTTCTGTAATAATGTAGTAATGCAGCTATAAAATAAATCCTAGTTCTAGAATGGAAACAATCCTGATCACATGGCTCTACATTTCAAGATAGAGCATTTACAATTACTATTTCCATTGACAGCTTTACATATTATTCGAACTAAAGCTATGTTTATTATGCAAATAACCTAATGATAATGCATTAATTTAATAAATTTTCTCTTAAATAATAGCATTTTCTTGTTTTTGGTGTCTGGAATGCTAAACACTGCCAGGCCTGTATCTGATGGAAAATCTGTAAGACTCAAGTGTGAAGAAAAAGACTAGGCCATAATACATTGCTACAGCAAAGCCAGGCTAGCCTTAAGGATGTCAGTAACGGATATGATATCGTGTATGGTACCAACAGAGCGATAAATGCATTTTAGATATATATATCTTAATAATAAAACCACATATTTTAATATTACTGATGGATTTGATGGATTGGGTAGTACATAATTATTGTTTGTTAAGTGATAAACTTTCAGGTATTTGTGCATAAATGGCAGTAAATTGATGAATATAGTCATTACTGCTCTTTTGAAGTCTACTTATAATCACACCCGACAAAAAGGTTTTTTGTAAAAAAAAAAAAAAAAGATGCACTTACACTGTTTGTAAAAGGTCCACACTCTCTTAAAAGTTTCCCTGTATCTTTGAGAACTGAATCCAGAAAAAGGGGAGCAGCATTTCCCGATGAAAGAGGGCTGCAGATTATAGGCGATCCTGGTCTGTGACTTGCTGCAGAGATAAAGAAGATGGGCCGGGATCAGCCTAGGTCTGACCAGGGGTTGTTGAAATGTTCTGTGCTGGAGGATGTGGGTTACTTGGAGACCCAAAATTCATTAACGGATCTTGGTACCAGTCAAAGGACCGTTCTTCAGCGAACACATCGCGATCAGTGATCATTCAGAGGAGAGAGGAGACATTCCCAGGTCCCACGGAAACTTTTCCTTGATCTTCTCTAAAAAAAGTTTCTCAGAGATAGAATTTTTGGCCTTCTTTCTCCCTCCCCTTTCAGTCTCCCCCCTCCTGCTGACGTTGCTGCTGTCAATCAGTCCCAGCTCTGCTCAGTTCCAGCAACATCATTATTCCCCCAAACTTAACTGTTTTGGTCCTTTCCCGTGTATTACTGTGCTACCGCCTGGTGAAGATATTCACCACCTTATTTCATAACTGGCCTCTCTTCACATTTCAAGTAATAACTCATCCATGCTTGTCAGGGTTTACAAACACCCAAGGTTTTTAGGAGAAAGGCCTCTATGCAGATTAACATTTTCATTTTTCTAACCATTTTCGAAGGATCTCATTATCTGTAACATGGTCCTGTTATGAGATTAGTAAAGGAAAAACATCCCTCCCAAACCATGTAAAATCAAAATGCAGGTTTTGCTGGCAAATCATGCCTTTTTAGTTAATAATGAATAAATGGGGTATTATGTAAGAAGGAAATGTGTCTTCATCACTGGGCTTGCATTAACAACCATAAAGCTTTCTACTTTCGAGTTGCATACACAGTGTATATATATATATATATATATATATAGATAGATAGATAGATAGATATATAGATATATATACATAGATATATCTATCTATCTATCTATCTATCTAGATAGATATCTATATAGATAGATAGATATACATACAACATTTTTATATATGGATGAATATGCTCTGCACTATATATATATATATATATATATATACTGAATATATATAATTATAACACGCTCTATGTTTTAATCTTAGTCTTAAACAGTTATCTGTCGACACATCATTTGTACCATTCCAGAAAATACAAGATTTAAGATTGTATTCAATTGCGATTTTCTCATCAAAGTTGAATTTGCATTAATGCCTTACACGAATAATACTCAATATTATATTAATAATATTTTATTTCTGCGTAGTAAAATAAACGATCTACGTTCTGATTAGATAGAACACAAAACCCCACAGTATACATTAATATTTATATCAAACAAAACATATATTTAAATCAATTAAATGTTTCACCGAGAAAAACTATCTAATATTTAATATTTCCGACGCTTATAAAAATATTTAAAAAAAATATCTCTAATATTCTGTGGATTATCGTACTTTTAACAATTAAAACCAAGCATCGTGTATTGTACAATGTCGTTATAAATGTCTTCATATCTATCTATCTATCTATCTATCTATCTACCTATCTATTGAAAATGGTTGGAAATTTAGCATTCAATTCATAAGATTCCATTTAGGCAGCCATTTACTAATACATTAAGAGAGACATTCAAACGTAGTATATTCTGATACTCCATTGTATGTGCATATAGGTAGATATACAAAACAGACTAATGGTTCAAATATAAATAAGTATTTTCTTTAGATTTAGACTTGGCTTGTTTTATATGTATATATATATATTATGTTTATAATACATTATCTTGGGGACAGAAAGGTTAATTCCTAGAACTTGAAATATGGTTTCTTAGTCAAATACGAACAATGCCATGGCTTGACTGTACTGTTGGCTCTGTATTGCTAAACAAAGCGAACTATTCAGTTAGTGCCAAAGGCTATTAAATAGCCACGCATCTAGACGGTAATAAATAAATATTTTGGAAAGTCTGCGGAATGTCATACTATTGCATATAACTGCCCTTCTAAAGTCCTGCTTTTAAGTATACCATGTAAATGGGGAAAACTCCGGGAAGTGTCCAGCATAGCTAAGGTGAACACAGAATATACAGTGCTAGCATATGTCCTTCTTTTTTCTCAGCTAGTCTGATGGAAAGGTAGATGGTCTTTCCTCTTTGGTTGATCTGTATCAGAAATATAAAAAGAGCCCGAAACAAACACATACTGCTTCCATTAGCTTCATTACGTCTACTCAATGTCACATCATTCCTGTTGACCCTTTTTGTGATTACCCCTCTTCCTGGTTATACACCTAGGCTATTATGTAGGTATATAACCAGCATATATGTTATATATATATATATATATATATATATATATATATATATATATATATAAATATATCTACACACACACACACACATATATATATATATATATATATATATATATATATATACACATATATATACACATACATTTATTTTACATTTATAAATCCATCCTAGCTAGGGAAAGCCTGATACATTTTTATGGAAGGCAGTGTTCCAATCTTCTAAATTAAATTTAAAATAGTTCATTATTCTAAATTTTCATATTTATTATATATACATATATATATACGCATTTTCTTGCATGAACATATATATTCATATATATATATATATATATATATATATATATATATATATATATATATATATATATATATATATATGTAACATATATAATAAAAAATGTTAACGGCGCCTTAACGAATGTTTTTGATATTTCACCAATTTATCGGTTTATTTGCACTAAAACAAAGTCTCTTGCAAAATGTGAAAAATACATCAGGGAAATTGTATTGGTTTCTATTAATTTTACATTTAGAACAAAAAAACCCTGCTAGATACGGCGGGTAGATTCAATCGATCCATAATATTTAATACTATTAAAAACAATAAACTTGTCATAATTGAATCACTCCCTTGCTAAAAGTGCATCTTAGTAATTATGAATTTTATCTCAAATATCCGAAGCAAGAAAAATAATATAGTTTGATGAGGATATTTCTGATAACAGTTAATAATTACGGAAAACAGGTATTTGGTATGTCTATCGCAAGTAGCATTTCCATCTAGGTTATAGTCATCAGGTATTAGAAGTACACGATTTAGGCGTGTCAAAATTATCTATTTCTTGAAGGTAAAATAACCAAGCAATACTATTGCCACCTTCAGTAAGAGGATTTACAATTTCTTATTGGATTTTGTGGAAATGCTTTTCAAGTGTATTCTATTAATAAATAGATACAGCATAAGACTGAATGTAACATTCTAGAACAAAAAATAAATGCTTTATATATGCCTTCGCATGTCTGTCAAACAAGCGTATTAAAGTATACCAAATAGACGCAGAAATTTAGATTCTTACCAAAATATATTGAGTGAGATCCTCTGAAATTGGCTTTTTAGGACCTATTTTTCCAAAACCTCAATTTTGCCCAGGCGACCAATTCTCCAGCATACTGAGAGTTTAAGAAAAGACAATGCCATAAAAACTACTGATTCTTTATGAGCAAGATTTTATCAGATTTTCTTGAAAGTGAGTTTAAACCAAACTCACTCCCACTGTCACGTGGTCCAGAAATTGGGAACAGAAGCAGAATAAAATATACTGGGGTCAACCTCTTAATGAACCATTTTCCCACTCATGAAAAAAATGGTTCCAGTGAAGATAAAGTGAAGTATTCCACAGAATGAGGAAAATCCACGTGGCCTGGTAAGAAACCCTAAAAAGAAATAACTGTACATTACAACAACTAGCCTATTTGTAAGCCCAAGTGGGCCCACCCTCCTTATATTTAGGGAGCTAAACAAAACATGAAATAATGTTAATAATAGTTTTTTAAGAAACAGAACAAAATAAAATACTAAAATACTAATATCCCCAAATCTTAATAAATTCCATATATACACTCCAAAATGACGCAAGCAATAGAAACATAGGTGTTTTAATGTGATTGAGATTAGTAAAACACGTTGATGGCAAGGCACTGTCCCTTGGAATTTCTTGGGCATTTTTGTGAACGGAACAAATTAATAAACAAATTTGTCTATAAAATAACATGTTGTGTTTATTTTGGGAACTGTTGTGAATCCATTTGTCAAAGATCAAACATGGGAGTCCGTGAGAGAGTTTGATTTGGTTCAGCTGCAGAAGGAGAGTGCTGTGTAATTTCTTTTTTGTGTGGATTTTGATTCCACACTGCTGTTGGCTTTTGGCATTTAATTACCCATCCATAGAGGACCTGCACTCACATCAAGCACGCAACTAATGCATAAGAAGTGGAAATAGTCCTCTTTGAGAGACCTATAAACCAATATCATTTCCAGAGCTTCCAATAAGCACGAGATGTCTAGTTTTTTTATTGTGAAATTCTTTTATGTATTAACATTTACTCAATATGGATGGCATTTCCCCATCTAATAATGGTTCCTGCAGCAAAAAGCCTTATGAGAATAGATACCAGGCCAACAAAGTAAATACCTATAGAGTACAGGATGTTCATTTTTTTAAAACATTTGCCTCTTTTAAAGTTCAGGGAATTTAAGAGCTAAAGTATATAGAGTTGCTTTTGAACAGGGTGATATTATATGTTGAAAGTATCCCTTAAGAGAGGAAATATTGCAATAATCAGTATAATCACCCCTAAAATCCAACCCTTGCACCTTCTGGAAGGCTTGATCCCTCAGCAGGCTTAATGCAACATTGAGGTTCTTCTTAAATCTTGATCGAATTGTGTCATCTATTGAAGAATGTGCTCACAGATGCACACACGTCCAAATCTGATGGAAACTGTAATACTTTGTGCCAATTTCATGTCAGCGATCATAGGGAGACAATGAGAAAAATCTGAATAGAGTCCAATCACCCACACATTTAAGTTAAACTCTAGCGGAAGCGTTTGGGAGGAGAACTGTATGTTTTGATCTCGGTGGAACTATATCAGGAGAGGTAGATCTAGCTAGATAGATGGATGGATAGATTAGATAGATGGATAGATAGATTAGATAGATAGACAGACAGACACACAGACATCCAGACAGATAGATAGATAGATAGATAGATAGATAGATAGATAGATAGATAGATAGATACCATTGTCTGAAGTGTGAATAATTATTAATTAGGATAAGTAAATAATGAACACAAAGTGTTTTTCTTTTCTCCAGAGAGGGGCCTCAGATATTATTAGGTAGACGCCCTAATACATTCTTTCTGCACACCCTAAGTGCTGCTTTCTAACTATGTTGGAGATGTGAAGATATGGACATCTTCTGAATGAAGCCCCAATGTCTACACCATTAAATACAAACGGCTAAAAGAGAAGCAATTTACGACCTAAGGATTTACCTTATCACGAATATAGGCCGGGTTAAAAGACAGGCTTTTAGTGTAAATTCAAGAATTTGGACACAGTTTTGAAAAGACGATAACGACTATAATTTATAGATTATGTAAACTTGTTTAAAAGGAGTTGGAGACATTTCTAGATTCAATGTGGTTTTGATTTCAAGGAGAGAACTTGAACATCTAAATATTTGAGGGTTTTTTTTTGTTGTAATCAATATTTTAATCTATAGAAGAACTGAGGGCGATTTTAAACAAACTGCCATCTATTTTGTTTTTTATTGTATTAACATAATTTGATGCATTTGTGTATGGACCTCGAGTGCGTGAGTGTAGGTGCACGCTGAGTGGGGATGTGGTGATTAAATAAATTCATTATTTAAAATGATTATTTATTTATATCAAAAGTGATTCTGGTCCAAGTTTATTGCCATAGCAACCAATGGAATGTTATTGCTGATTTGAACAGTCCATTGACTGCAATGGTGATTAGAACGGTTTTTCATACTTTGCTGTAGAATTTTTATTTAATACATTAACCCTTTTGCCTTTTATTGTACACATTCAGAAATACATACATGTAACATGTGCACAGTGCACACCTACGTACAGATGCACATTAGGAAATTGCCTGCGAAATTGTCTAAATTATCTAAAAAGTCATAAGATACAAATTATATCCAATATGTTAAGATTGACACGCGCATTCCGAAACGAATATAAAGAATATTCAGAAAGTGCCTTTACATCTGAATTGCCTTTTAATTCTAGCATCTAATGAAAGCTGTTACCTCCTTCTTATATCATTCTGCCTCCCCTCCTCCTCCTCCTCTTCCTTGCATTTCATTTGAAGTAATCCAGGGAAGCTTTGAAGGTATAACTTCCTTTTTGTAATTAACAAGTAAATGGGGACTAAAGCCTTAGCCAGCTCAAATAAGTCAATTTACTAGAAGAAAACCAAATTTGATTGAATTTTTTAAAAAAAATACATTTATTGGTGTGTTGTGTGTTTTTTTTCTTGCAAGTTGCCCCCTTCACGTTTTCCATCAAAATAACTTCGGAATCCTCAGCTGCAACCAACTGAAAACACATCGATACACCATTTTTTACACAAGTTTTGTTTAGAAATCGACAACTTAGTCCATGGCGCTGTACACAAGGGTTTCAAATTGTCATCTGATGGATATATGATGTAGAAAGCAATGGTACCAACACGGATAGACTTTGACTTCCGGTGTATAAACAAGATATGAATTGATGTCAAAATATTAACTCTGTATTATTGTATATTAACCACTTTCTGTCTTAGGTTGTTCAGAGTAAGCCTATATTAAGTGATCAATAACCAGTGTTCGCCATTCTATGAGAACAACTGTTTGTTTTATCGATTGTCTTTTAGTTGATGTATATGATGTTTTTAAAATCTAGCACTAAGACAGGAGGTGTTGAATGTAAAATAATGTGCACACGTTAACCCATTCAGGATCCAAGACATGAACCAAAATACTTCAGACCAGCTCAAAGGGTAATTCTGCCTTTAAATTTGTTTTAAGGCCCTTTAGCTACTGGTGTTCATTGATCCGATGGTGCTGCTTTACAAATCTCAGATGTCCTAAAAAAAACTCATTCTTTTTTTTAAGCATTACAAAAAAAACTTAAAACACGTATTATATGTAAACAGAGCAAGTGACTGCATACAGAAACTGTCAAATTTCCTCTCTTTGAACTTTCCCTTTCAAATTCCTATATAGTGATTGAGAAATAAACTGAAAATGTTCTTGATCCCGAAGCCAAAATTATTTAACAGCATTAATATGGTTCCCACTACTAGTAAATACTACCGATTGCACGTTATTTTTCAAACACAGAGACAAGAGGTTTACGTCTATCAGATTGCTTGTAGAAAGGGAATTCACAAAAAATAATCCTGTTTAAATATGTAATGTATTCCGTTTGGTTATTTGTACTGTGATTATGATCATATTTTTTTAACCTTGCCATCTTTAAGTGCTATCTTGGTCACTGCGTTAAATATATATTTATTAAAATAAAACATTTATTTTTTAATAAAAAATTAAACTACAAAAAAATATGGAACCATTAGGATCCCACGACCGTATATTGGAAGCTAGCATATATTACCCACACTAATAATTAAAAAAACATCAACTAATGTTAGTCTTTATTTGTTCAGAGGAAGATAGTATTTTTGTTACTAAATCTGCTTTAATAGCGCTAGAATTCCACAAAAGTCTCCATTACATAAAATGTATTTCTATAGCGCTGGCAGATTCAGTAGCGCTGTTACAAAGGGGACAGCGAAAATATTTAAAGAAGACAATTTAAAATAACATTAACACACGTTAAAACATACGGGGAAGAGGGGTCCTGCTCTTGTGAGCTTACAATCTATTCTCCCCAGAAAAGCATTGCTCCCCAAATAAACTGTTTAGTAGTTTAGTACCAAAGAATGGTCTCTGTGTGTGTGTGTTTACCACAATTGCGAAATAACACGATAAAAAATAGTTCAAAGCAGAACCAATAAGGCGATTATTGTTACAGGGTGTTGGTTCAAATAAGACAGTGTCAATAGACATCAAATTTTGCTTAAAACGCACCTTCTACATATGAAAATAAAATGTCTGGTTAGGTACTTGCAGACATATATTCAAAAGTGGAAAGATAAGAGTGCTTGTTTTAAAGGACCTCAACAATAAATTGTGATATCCCTTAACTAGACTGCACACTAGACTTAACACATTGTGAATAGACATAGCACTGACACCTCCCCTTTAATTTAGCCTCATATTGTATTAGGTTAATCAAAAGGAATGACATTTTTTTACGTTGTCACCTTGAAGTGATCCATCATCTAAAAGATATTGAAATATATTCCAAATGGAGGATTTAAGTGTAATTTTAGAACACCTTTGCTCATTTCAGTTGTGATGGATTACCACTCCCATCACTGAAGTGAGTTGTAATCCAATATACCTGTCCATACCATAGTCTGTTTAATTTAAAGTGACATTTATGACAATGACTGAGATGAAGTAAAATTGTCAGTGTTTAATAATGTCCAATGTGGCAACCTTTAAATATATTTCACATTTTATCTCTAACTATTTCAGTAATCAGTATGTATTCCTGGCTAAAGTTTCTTTGAATTTGAGAATCACGAGTCAGCCTTTTGTCACTAGAAAAAAATCTGCTTAATTTTGAAGTATTATAGGAGCCCATCGTGGGACTGGCTAATTCTAATTTCATAATAAGAAGACCTCAACAGTTTATTAGAAGCAAGTGCTTTTTCTTTGGAAATGTTAACTTAATTTCACCATTTCGTTTACTGACCTGGTATCAACAGCAAAAATCTTGGCAACAGATCAGAGACTCATTAATTCAACATTATGCATTTTCGTATATATTAATGAATGAATTATGGGCACCATAAATAGGGCAGACGCAAACGCTCATGCATGAGAGTGTAATGTGTATTTGAAGAGAGCAGTTGACTGAATATTCAGATTATTAAACAGGTCTGGATAAAGGAAGCTGATTTATTCCCCCACACACACATACACACAGTGATATAAAAAGTAATATTATACCAAGTAACAGCATTTGTTTACAATTAAAACTAAGACAATTTTACTTTGCCAAAAGTGGTGATTATTTGGCCCTGCCACAATTTTAAAATGAAGGTTTTTTTGGTTGAAAATTTACTATTGTGGTTTTTACTAACAAAAATGATTGATTACGTTTTCACGCACCAAGGGTATTTCTTTCTTTTATTTTAATCAGCAGGTTTTTCATTAGTTTTAAACTGCGCAATGAATTCTAATAAAATGTTGGGTTCACAAAGCAGAAATTTCAAGAATGTGTAAATTGTTAGCAAGAAAAACATGGTGAGCGAATTTTGACCAATAGTATGAAAACATTAACACATTATTGCTTGTGATCAGCACAAACGTATTAAATAATATAGTACTGTGAAATATTTAACATTATTTGTATCTACATTTACTTCATCTCATTTTCATTAGAAACACAGTGTATACCAAGACGTTACCATTTCGGTTTCCTAATTTTTTATACTAACTCGTTTCATTTATAAGTATTACATTGCACACTACCTTTATACAGCGCCAACATATTCCGTAGCGCTATCACAATGAGGGGAGTGGAAATTATTTATAACATTAAAATTGACAATATCCCTGTCAGTAGGCGCCTAGACATATTGGTACAGAAGGAAAAGAGGGTTCTGTCCTTGGGAGCTTACAATCTATTTGTTAAACCTTAGTTAAAATATTTAGGAATAAACAGACGCTTTCTATATTCGAACGAATTGGAATCCTCATTACAAGCCATGTTATAAACTACTTATACAATAGATAATATAATAAGCCTTAGTGACATATATTTATTCATAGAGGGCAATAAAATATTACAGTGCAAACTGATTATACTTAATTGTTGTAAAGATTGCGCACTAGATAATTAACCAGATTAAAATTCTTTAAAATCGGTATTCTGTCAATATATTTCAATTTAATTTTTCACAGGAATTAGCCACCTGAATTGGTTCACATTTTAGCTATTTAAGAAAATTTGTCATACACAATACATTTCAACTGTCAAATAATATTCACATCATTGGGTGTTTATGTATAAAGGTGTTACAATATTATTTACCGAGTGTTAGTCACACTGTATAAATTATTAAGCAGGCCTGCCCTAGGCTACAAAACAACCTCTTATACCCCGATGATCTTTGCATAATAATAAAATAAATATTATGATGTAAAAAAAGGCAATTCAAAGGAATTTACAACGCTCCACTTTAAGTCCCGTACATCATTATAAATAGATTGCTTTCAACAATAGTCAATTCCTATAACCAACATAAGGACCAGGAATAAACCGATGCAGGAACTAATCAGGTTCTTCTGAAAATTTCACGACCATAAATTCATATGCTGAGCATAATCTGTAATTTCTTAGCGCAGGAAATGTGTATTAGTTTACATACAACATACATTTAATGTGAAGGAGTGATTCATGAAAAGTAAAGATTTTTAAATCAGCTATTAGGGGCCCTTGATGGGGTAAGAAAAGTGGTGTGTGTGTATGACTACTAGGACTACTACTCGCATCACCCTTATCCAGGCGAGGATTGTATGGTCTGTTGTCCCTCCACTATAGAAAGTCCAGATGTTTCCTACCTGACATCTGGGAAGGGGCTTTTGATCGCTCGGATCAGACCAGTGTAATGTTGTTTGGGGTCTGTAGATAAGTCAAATCGCCCACAGAGACTCACTGGGGTATAATGGCGTACTAGTCAATCCATTATCCTGCAAGTCCGCCTTAGAGACTGCATCGCTGCATCAAACATCGCCCAATGGTCTCTTGTTACAGCTAGGAATTGCGCTCCTAAGGCGCATTAACGTTCTTCATAAAACAAGTCAACCTCACTTCATTACACCGTAATACTCGTTTTGGTTAGCATTACGGTCAGCAGAGCAGGGTCTGAACAATAACGGGTCAGAGCTGGATCAGGAAACGGTATCACAGACTGCTCTGGAACAAGGGAACTCACTGATGTGTGAGCCCTCCACATGGCTGGACTAGGAGCAACCTCTCCAATGTGATAATGAGGGCTACACAGTTATAGTACATAGGGGAAAAGAATGGTTAATTGAAAGGCAACAACACCTGGGATGATAATAACACGTATGATATGGCTAAAGGTAGGGAGCCAAGTGTTTTGCTGACAACCGTGCCTTGCAAGGAAAAACCCAAGAACGTTCTAGGGTTTTTTCATGCTAAATGTTATTTCACTTTATATAGTTCTTTTTGTAGTTATGTTATTATATTAAGCTTAAGTAACTTGGTTAACTTTTGATCAACCAGTTTACTTATTCAGAACAGGTCATCACAAAACTGTCTGTGCTTTTTAGTGTTTTTAGAGGTTCACATCCTATTCAAAGGATACTACCTGCCATAGTATTTTACCGAGATCAAGTGAAGTCCTCTGCGACAAAGACTTGAGGAGTCAGCTTCAGCACCACACAAATGAACTTTGTACACTCATCACCTGTCGTAGAAAAAAATCAGGAAAGAAAAGCAAAAGAGACAGTCTCGTGAAAAAGTGTGAAGTTATATTCCTCAAATAGATATATATCATCATTTTAAGAAAATACCCTTTTTATTTAGCCAAAGTAATGGAATGACATTTAATTTTAAGTATTTTGCGGTTTGATCGTTTGAACGTTACGAATACTTACGTTTTTCGTTGCTATATTAAATGTTACAAATATATAATTAACGAAAATCCATACAAATCCGGGGAATTTGGCATAATAGTTTCTATTCGTCCCTTTGACAAGATACTTTTTTTGCACTACAAGCGATATTTTATCAATTTCATTGAAAAGCACTAAATGTTTCACAGCTAAATTAATTGGTTTTTTTCTATACTCATACAGCAAAGTAACCTGATTGACAAAAAACTAATTTATTTTTCATTCTACTATAAATAAAATCAATCATTCGGCCAATCAATCAAAATCACACCTAAACTGCGCTTTGTATCAGCCAAGTAAACAACTAAAAGATACAGCATGTGACTCCTGTTGCTGTGGAGTTCAAATCCCATCATGA
The DNA here is from genome assembly GCA_023333645.1 of Sceloporus occidentalis. Classification (NCBI taxonomy): domain Eukaryota; kingdom Metazoa; phylum Chordata; class Lepidosauria; order Squamata; family Phrynosomatidae; genus Sceloporus; species Sceloporus occidentalis. Next base: position 3,543,642 of record JALMGF010000071.1, on the reverse strand, counting down.
TTAGGTAGTGTGTTTTTAAAAATGACTATTTTCTACATAACAAAATTCGATTTTTCTTTAATAATGCTGTGAACGGAAACCCAAGATAAAGGTAATCAGAAGGATAAAGTTCTGAGAAAGCTCCTTTTTTACAGTAAATATTATATACAGTCATGAAATTATAGGTTTACGATGGCACAGTATGAGAGTAATAGGATTTATATTTGCAGTCATGGAAATGTTTGCCCTGCTATAACCGAGCTTACACACTCCAAACCGAGAGACAGTAAGCAGGGTTCTCAGCTGAAATATAAAACAGTGCCAAATTGATAAAACACAGGTGCAAATAAAAAAAAAACTCAAAGCTAGAACAAGAAAGAAAAAGAAGAAAAAACAAAACCCAATATGCTGGCATTTTATTCTTTGAAGAATGTTGTGTTCTTTTTTTGTACAAGTGTTACACAAAGAAACCTAATTAAAAGACCCCAGGGATGCACTCCCCTAAATGTTTGTTTAATTATGTTTGTTTTATGGATGTCCTAATTAGGGGATCTTAATCTTGATTTCTCACATTTTTACAAAACCAGTTAACAATTCTAGTTTAGCTTTTTTTTCTATTTTTTTTATATAGGAGTAATAAATGATTTAAATGGCTAAATGGCTCACATTTCTAACTTGAGTTATTTTAAATTCCATAATGTTGGAAATTGTGGCTTCCTTTAATATTGGAACTTAGAGAAAATATAACATATACCAATTTAACGATTAACAATTGTTATTTTCTGTGTCACTACATGTAATATCAAATTAGATTCTAAAAAAAGAAGTTCTGTAACAAAGGATATCTGTCACACCAACAGAAGGTACAGATGTAAGGTTAAAGTCATATTTATAGAAATTTAAATAGTATAGACCATTTTTCTTTTTTTATGACTCATTAGTATCTCCATTCTGATCCTGCGGACTCACTTTACTAGAGCATTTGGTGCATTACTGAGGACACAATATCCAGAATGGATTTGCTATATGGGTCTGTTGGTATCACAATAAGGTATAAATACACTAAGTGCATTGTCAAGAGTGCGTGTATGTAAAGATGCAGATCAGAGCAGATCAATGAATGCATTTTTTAGAAGAATTAAGCTGGCACTTGCCATATTCTGTTGTTCTTGGTTTAAGTGCTGTGAATAAATATGCAACCATATCTGTGCAAGCAGCAGCATAACAAGCCAAATAATATGGATATATAAATAGGTATAGTATGGGGTGATTATAGCATAAAGATGGACAGGAATATAACATCTACCATGCAATTTGTTTATCACTTGAACCATCAGAGCCAAAACAAATTTACTGATATAAATATCCCTGTGCACTTAGGAATAGTAAGGGTAAATGATGCATGAGTGCACAATGGGTCACAACAAACAAATAGTATTAGGTCAGGACCTCTAACTGCTGTGTTTGTTATTCAAATATATATAAGAAATAAAATGCTGCATTCACCCATTCCCAGGGTTTATGATTCGTGTGCATACAAAACAGTTCAAAAAGACACTTTAACTTAAAATTGAAATGTTGTTTCCATGGCAAATATACACCCTCATGTGCAATTATTTAAAGTGTGTGTCAAAACGTATAAAAATCTGCTCAAGTGTTAAACCTTTCCTGTTATTATACATTTTGTGAGATACTACACAGGGCATAGGAGTCCAGAATAATCTATAATGCTTATGTGTTGCTACTTGTGTTCCTATGTTGGTCTAACAAAAGATATCAGAAAAAACTAAAGATAGAATAGATTTCAAGTACTGGAATGTTTAGAAAGTGAGTTTTTTTATTGATCTGACAATAGTCTTTTTTCACATATGGCATTCACACTACTTTCCACTAGGGGAGTGCTGACAACATTTGGCCTAGGGGGCAAGTCCATCCTAATGCCATATCTACACAGTCATATCTACACAGAAACATATAATTTGACAGCAGATAAGAATTGCAATTAAAAATCAACCCATTGGCTGCTCAATGTAGCTCAATTACTACATTGCCTTTCTACAGAACTTTATTCACCCATAGACATCCACACATAAATACATTCACACACACTCACATAAACATTGATCCATAAACATAGATCCCAACTCCTACCTGTAGATTATCTCTATTCCAGTAGCTGCAGGTTGATGGCTAGGAGATCCTCACATAGTAACTGTGATTCTTGCCTTTTCCTTACAAGCAGATAGCTATGCAGCTTCCGCTTACTGACTGCAGCATGTGACTAAAGATGAAGCTTCATACAGGCTGATCATGTCACATGATAGGAAGGTGACACTGCCATCACTGATGTCCATAATGGAGTCTGTCTGTGTCTCTGCAGATATACCTGAAGCAGGAGAGGGCCCCCATACACCATGTGGGTCCCCATCTGGGCTCCCACATCACCCAGCACAAGAAGTACTGTATGTATGCTGTGCAGTGCAGATATATAACACTGCAGTTAGTGGGGGCACCTTGCCACCCGGGGCCCTGGGGCATTGTTATGCTATGACTGCAAAGACACCGGGCAAGGATAGAGGATTCCTGTCACCATTATCACCCTCACTACCTCTACCCCTTCAAATTCTTCTTACACTGCCTGTGACCTATACCTTATTGGTCTCTTTTATTCTCCTTAACCTCTATACTGCTGCCCATGTTTTGGTTAAATGTTCTGTGGTTAATTGCTTTTGAATTGATAAAGACATATTGATACCCTCGAAAGCTGAGGGGAAGGGGGCTGAGATCCTATACATCTGCAAGGTGCACTAGAGATGAAGGTGACAGGGGCAGTGGGACTGGAGAAGGAGGGACACACACAGACAAAGTCAGAGTAGGTACGGCATCAGGGAGAAATGCCAAGTGAGTCTCAACCTATGTAACCCCTGCACATCGTAGGGAAGGAGGATGATGGCCTGCTAGCTGATGTCAACAGGCCGAGTGATCCCGTTTTGGTAAGATTAGAAACTGGTGACTACAGAAACTGTTCTGAAAAATGAGAGAGTGACTTTTGGTCATATTGAAAGAGAGTCATCAAAGGAAGGATGGCAGTAGTGGCAAAAAAATGAAAGAGCCACAGATGTATGATCCTCAAGATAAGTTACTGTCAATGGCTAGGAAGAGATATAGAGGAGGCAGAGATTGGACACTGGTGATGTCAGCACCCTACCTTATGCAGATATAGTGGTCCATATCCCTCCATGATCTTTCATTATTACATAAAATAATGACAAAAATTAAGTAATACAGTCTGAATTAGATGTTACATCACATGGGGAAATGGTCAAACTGGAGGACTGGGAAGCCAAGTGGCAAATTTGATTTTAATGACAGCAAATGCAAAGTTATGCATTATAGGAAAATAAATAAATGTGTGAATTATACTTAAAGTGGGTTTGTGTTAGGTAAATCATTAAATTAAAAGGACATGGCAATAATTGTTGACCATAAGCCTAGCAACAATGTTAAACGTCAGTGGGCTACTGCAAGGGACAGTAAGATACTGTCAAAAAATGGGTATTGACTCACATAAGGAAAGTATAATGTATAAATCAATGTTAAGACCACACCCTGGATATGCAGTGCAAGTCTAAGTACCTGTTCTTCAAAAGGCCATTATAGAGATGGAAAAGTGCTGAATGGGGCTACAAAGTTTAAGTTAAGAGGAATGGAACACCTTAGGTATGAATTGAGCTTCTTTACATTAGAAAACAAGGCTTCTTAGATGAGATGATATCATTATACAAGTATATATAGGGACAATGCTAGCTGCACTCTGGTGGCTGTTCATTAATAAGAACAAAAGGGCATCCAGTCAGACTTGAAGAAAGGACTTTTCACTTAAAAACAGCAAAAAGGGTTTTCAACTGTTGGAGTAATAAGAAGTGGAATTTACTACCCACAGAAATTGTGCAATGAAAGTCAATAGATGCCTTTAAATAAGGCCTATATTTTTTTTCTTTTATCGAAGAAGGACATACAGAGATATATTTGGTTAGAAAGACAAGACTAGTCAAGAAGAATTTTTGGGGGCCACAACTGGATATCACTTCAATGCGAACATGAAAACGAACACGAAGGGTGTGTTTTCGTTGTTCAGCCCGAATACCGAATATACGAACATGGCGGCGGCAAAACGTAGACGAAGATGAAGACACACAACACGAGGAATCTTCGTGTTCGTCTTCATCTTCGTCTACTAGTCTCCCTGGTCCCTTCCCCATCTAGCCTACCTTATCTACGCAGCATCGCAGGGGTTAATGGAAGCAGAAATCCATAGGTTCGCCGTCAGGAGTTAAAGGGCCGTGCGAACGACTCTATTGGTCGCCTGCAGGGGCCTCCTCTGGCATCAACCCATTAGTTGATGCCAGAGGAGGCCCCTGCAAGCGACCAATAGGCTCACTTGCACGGCCCTTTAACTCCTGACGGTGCAACTTGGCCGGCAGAGACCACTGGTCTCCCCGCTCCAACAGTTAAAACTCTGTACGAACGACCAATAAAGTCGCTTGTATAGACCTTTAACTGTTGGAGCAGGAGACCAGTGGTCTCTCCCGGCCAGGTTGCGGCACCAGGATTTTAAAAGTCTGTACGAGTGACTCTATTGGTCGCCAGCAGGGGGCTCGTCTGACATCAACCAATGAAGTACAGGTGTACAAATGCACAGGTGAGCCTGCCTAGTTATAAGGGCAAGTCTTTCCACTAAAGTTGGAACGGTCCGTTGAGTTGTAAAGGTAGCTTGATTTACATAACTCACGACCACATAACTAAGCCAAAATAAACAACTTGAATACTAGGAAAAACTCATCAAGTTAAAAGCTATTGAATTGGACATCACAAGTTGGGTCAAGTTGCTGTTCAGTTATTGTTATCCTTCAACTCCAATGCTCCTGAATTGCAATTGATATCTGCTGAGTTATACTGTCCTGCTATCTGGTTTCTTCTTATCATATATGCTGATTGAGTTGGTCTTGCAAGTTTATCTTCAAGTCAGCCATGAAAGTCAGTTAAGTTACGCAACCTTCTAAAAAGTTCAGAGAATATTGTTGATTTTACTGCACTTGGTTCAAGAAAAATGTATTTATTTATTTACCTATTGTAAAACACCACGAAATATGATGGCACTGTATAACTCAATAATAGTAAAGATTAATGCAGGCAAGGGATGAATAACTTTGTTGTGCTTAGTAAGTGTTGCTTGTTACGGTACATGACTCAAGGGTAAAATCTTGCACGTACTGTATATTATCAAATTGCCACAAAAGGTAGGTTTCAATTAATGATGTCATACCTATTTCACCATTCTTCTTAAGGTGGTGGTTTAGTGATTTTTAATCCAACTACTATTGCTTAGTACATCAGTTACTATATAAAGTTCTACCATTGTGCACAAATGGCGCCGTTGTTTTCTTCTATTGTTATGATTTCCATCATGTATATAAATAATAGCTTATACTAAGGCTGAAGGAAATCCTTGTAGACTAGTCTGTACGCACTTACCGCTTTGCACCATACAGGAGGAAATGCAAATGTGTATCACTGCCATCACACTGTAGGAACTCTACTTCTCGTGGTTTCCATTTAGATCTGTGTCTGACATTTTCAGTTTCCAGTTGGTGACCACAAATCCTGCATTTAGTAAGAATCAGACTGTGCTTTTGGCATGAGATATAAGTGCAGTATCCTGCCAGCTTATACTCTCTCTCACGGTTTTTTTCACTATTACCTCTTTTTCTGTTTTTCTCCCTACCTCTCTATCCCTTTCCATCTCACACGCCACCCCCAATATGATACTCTTTTTTTGCATGCCAAATCCTTATTTAATTTTAATATAGGCCATAAAAGCCAAAATAATCAGTGTCACAATTATGACAAAACCCAATCCCTGCTTATGCCAGAAATATCATAGCTTTTCACATGGTTTAGCCAGTGATTCACATACTGCCTAGAAGGATAACACTACAGTTACTAAAATGAAAAAAAGAAAACGTATAAAAAAGGAAAACCAGTTAAAAACATTTAATGTTGCATGGGAGTATATTCTAATAGAAATTAAGAAAAACAATGCTGCACTTTATCAAGTTATACCATGTGTTAAAAGATAATATACCCTTACTTCTGACTAAGGTGAGGGTCGGAGAAACATGTTCATACTACAATGTAGCTGCGTGAAAAATGAACAGAACATTGTGGTTAAATTACCAGAAGGCACTTTGAAATAGCAAATTTCATAATCAGCAAACAATAAAATTCGAATATTTTAATATATTTAATATATTTAAATATATATTTTATATATATATATATAAAAAAAGATATATATATATATATTTATATATATTGAATTAGAGGTGTAGAATTATATGTCTTCCAGCATTAGATGGTATATATGAGAACATTAAAATTATTTTATATTGGTTTTTTTTAGCTTGATCTTTCCCTCTTTGTTAGTTTTTCTACTATATGTTTAAAAACAGTACTGGAAATATACAACATTTAAGTATGTATACTGAGGTATCCTCACAGTCCTTCTGTAGATATGTCTCACATTAAAACAATATCTCTTTATTTTTTACCAGTCTAAATTTATCATCAAAAAAAATATGTTAGAGTGCCTGATTTAAATCAGGTATGTTGTGTCTTTTCCTGCTTTTGTTTAATGTTTTTCACCTTATGGTGAATCCATCAAAATGTTTTGCCCTCAACTGCAGGGATAATTATTTAAATCAATCCCTATTGCTTGATAAAACCTTTGGCAGTCAGCGGTTTCAGTATCCACATACAGCAAGCTTATGTTGCCTGTTAGGTATGGAAAATATATATTCTGTACATTTAACCAGAATGTTTTCACAAGTTGTGGGCCTTTTAAGAAACAGGGTTGTTTTTTTTATACTTAAGAGAGAAAAAAAAAGTTAAATGGTGTTTCTGTTGGATATCAGCCTTTTAATTTCATGCTTTAGAACACTACATCTTTTTAAAACTGTATGCACTAAGAACAACATTGGCTTCTAAAAAATACTTTTAAGAGTACGTGTATTTACTGGGTAGAGTTCTGGTCTAGGGAACTTGTAGACGGGTGGTTAAATCATAGGGCTGGATTGATATTCTCTGAACCACCATCTTCTTGGGTGATCTTTCCAACGTTCAAAGTTTTTAAAAGTAAAAAACAGGGCCTCAAGATATGTGATCTTCAGGAAATTTCTGTTTTACATGCAAATATTTATCATGAACAGTTTACATTACCATTAGAGAGTGCAGAGCATTTAAGACAGCATTATATTCAAGTTGCAAAGGTATGGTTATGTTTCTTATTGTCGCCACTAGTCAATATTAATAATTATATTGTAACATTATGACATTTTGTTCACAAAGTTAAAACAATGCATGCAACTATTTGTGTATAACAAACCAACTCTAATGAATCCATACTGCTATATGGATAAAGAAAATTTGCTTGTAAGAGGTGTGGGTTTGGCTCTAGAGCAGCTGATACAAAGCTACACTATCATGATTCACACTCGTTGAGCTGTCTCAACATGTAGGCAGATGAAGCAAACATAATCTAAACGAAGCAGAGTTAGAGGAGAAAGCTCTGTTGTGTGGTGTTTACAAAAGTAGTGGATATCTGATTTTCATTTACATCTTAATGCAAGTTTTTAGTTATGATCAAAACTCTGATGGGGGTAAAGTGGTATGGACACTGTTGCAGAGGGTGGCACAGGGTTATGCACCTTGGGTGAAAGAGGCCCTCACCTGCTTCAGTCTAGTCACCCCTACCGAAGTTTCTGAGGTCCTCTCGTCCTCCCACCTCACCAATTGTCCCCTTGACCACACCTCCAATTCCTTTCTAGTGTCTTTACCCCAACCCTAACCAATATCTTTAATCTCTCTTTTTCCTCCGGTGTATTCCCATCCTCATTCAAACATGCCATCATCTCACCCATTCTAAAAAAACCTTCCTTTGATACCACAGGAGTATAATCACGCCCTTATGTTACCAGTCCCATTTCGTCTGCCCTATGCCTGACCAGGTCGTAGCCGAAATGTTCTGGAAATTTTTAATGCCAACAACCTCTACAGTTCATCCGGACCTTATCAACTCACCCCCTTTCAAGTAGTCCTCTCCTATTGTTTTACTTCCCCCGGAAACACCAGTTTGTTATTGAGTGTGATTTAAAATTATTCCACTGATTGTGACAGCACTACAGAATCTGATGACGCTATTTAAATAAATGTAATGTGTAATGTGTAATGTGTATATATGTGGTGTGAGAGGGAGTGTGTGTTAAAATGAGTGTCCATGTGTGTTAGTGAGTATGAGTGAGTGTATGTGTAAGCATATGTATGTGTGTTAGCTTGTGTAAGTGTGTTTACATATGTGTGCCAGAGTGTATGTTGGATAGGGGCAAGGGGCAAAGAACGCACATACCAGCTGTTTGGGGGGCAGAGATGGCACAGACCAGCTGTTTGGGGGCCCTGACAAGCTGGGGGGCAAAGATGACACAGCCGGGTTGTTTGGGGGTTATGATGGCACTGATAAGCTGCTTGGGGGCAAAGCTAGCACTCACAAGCTGTTAAGAGGCAAATGTGGCACTGCGGGTCATGTTACTTGATGACGTTAGGGGGGACCTGGCCTTTGGGGTTTCTTGTTACTCCCCGGGTCACATGCCTCCTTTCCTTGGATTAACGAAAGTCAAGGATCCACTGCCCTTACCACCTAAATCTGCAAACAGGAAAGATAAGAAAATGGTGGATATAATAGAATATATATAACAGAAACAGACAAAGATGGAAAATATATCAGGGGAAAAAGAGATGGCAGGTATGGAGGAATATACGACAAAAAAGGAGGAAAGAGATGGCAGGCATGGAGAATACAGGGCAAGGGACAGTCATTTCAAACCATAGAGCTGAGACCATATGTTTTAGAATGTCTTGTTTTTAAAAATGCTGGTAATTGCATCATATCAGTAACATCTGTTACCATAGATATATGTGTGATGTAAATTTATATTGGAGAGCTAAAATCTCTGATTTAAGGGTTTTTATTTGAATTATTATTGTGGGTGATAAAATTCATCAATATTACCAAACATATAATTTGTGGTCTTTGGCTAGGAATTGGTACAGAAAATTGTGGGGTATGTTGTTTCTATATTACCATACCAGAGAATGTTATATTTACACGATTACTTATTTCTTCCCCAAAGCTGTAAAGATAAAATTTAAAAAAGTGAACATGTTTGTATTCAAAGTGATATGTTGAAAAATTACAATATTTGTGTTAAATGTGAAATAAAAAATGGGGGAAATTGCCAAAGGAACACGTTTTGCATGGAATGGGTCACAAAATAGTAATTTAGATAATAAGGATATTTGAACTTTAGAACCTAAACACTACTTTGAAATTCCAAAATGTATTACACACCTATTAAATTGTTTCAATCAAAACTAACAAAAAACATGTTGTCTATAAAAGAATGGGAACGCAGGAAATATGGCTTCATCAAGTTTCTGCCAAAATTAAAACACAACACAATTTAACATGGTTCTAAACAAATGTTCCAGTAGGCATTTCAAATAAACATGTTTTCTTGGAGGGGGTTAATTAAATTCATCATCATCCTTGTAAAGAAATAATACAGACTTTGACTATTGAGGTGGTACTTGAAATACAGTTCAGTTCAATTTTGGTACCTTAAAAATAAATAAGCAGATCCTTGGAAATGTTTTAACCTGTTACAGCAAAATATAATGAATCACACCATAGAACTCTGGTGTGTGTAAATCAAAAATGCATTCAAGAACATAATTAATACAATCCCATTAATGTACTGATATTAATATATTATTATATATATTAAATTAGAGGCATTAGCAGCAGCAAGAGAGGGGTGATTATGACGCTTTACAGATCTCTGGTCAGATTTCACCTAGAGCATTGGTGCAGTTCTGGAGACCCCATCTCCAGAAGCATATTGACATATTGGAGCGAGTTCAGAGGAGGGATACTAAATTGGTGAATGGTTTGTAGGATAAAAATCAGGAAAGGCTAAGGGATCTCAATATGTGTAGATCGGAGGAAAGAAGAGAGGGGAGATGTGATACAAACACTAAAACATACAGCAGGGAAGTTTATGTCAAAGTAAGCTAAATTTTAGAATAGGAGGTCATAATCTAAAACTAAAGGGTCGGAGATTTAGAGATAATGTAAGGAAGTATACTTTACCAAGTGGGTGATAGATAAACGCAACAACCTCGTATCAGAAGTGCTAGAAGCTAGCACAGCAAAGAAATTTAAGCATGCATGGGATAGGCATACAGTTATTATCATGAATCTAAACCAAGACCAAGGAATGATTAAGGTCTGAGATGTGCCGATTGGTTCTTATCTGCCATGTTATAAACATATTTAGACCTAAAGAAATTACATATTAGAAAAGCTCAGGCTAGGCATTGCAAGAGTAAATATTGTAATTTAGAAGGCTGTGTCAAAAACTGATTGCTTGGCTCAAAAGACTATACAAGGACATTTCTAAATATTAGCTATAACTACTTTGTATCAGCTGCAAATGCGTCATAGTAGGGAAGGCCCAGTCTAGCCTATAGAAACTGGATATTTCCATCAAATAATGTAAATCCCTTTTGTATACTTTACCTTCTTCCTATATTTTCCAAATACATAAAAGGATCAACATTTATTAGTTAATCATTTAGGAACAAAATTCCATAAGAACCAGAACATTGGCACTGTCATTGATATTTTAAATAAACCCTTAAAAGAAAACACATAGATTTTATATAATACTATAGTATTTTTAAACGTTTAAAACATATGTTATTAGTCCAAAGTCATATTTGAAAGAGACTCACCAGAACAGACACAAAGTGCACAGTATCATTGCAAGATGCGTGCAAATGTGTGACAATAAGCGCAGCCATGATCCCAAGTGCGCACATCCTGAGATTAGAGACACACCATGCTTGCGTACTCTGCCGTTGCTCAATTCTACAGAATAACATTTTGTTGTTAGTGATGGCTGTGGAATGTACCAACCGGAACAAGAGGCTGCCGCCGTGGGACTGATAGGTGAAATGCAGGACTGTGGGACTCCTGGCAGTCCTACTTTCATCTTGGATTTGTACTTGAAAAATATTGTATTAAGTAGAAATAAAAAAGTCAATTTTTTGTGTAGTCTAAACACCTACTTGTTAATGTCAAAGAGGTTACAAAAATGTATTTTGAGTACAGTGAATGGTAACAGTGATATATTTTACTATTTTATTTGCATTGGAATGTAGAAGTGACCTTCACAGAGTATTTAGCTGGGATGGAACTTTGGCATGGAAGAGGAATAAACACTGCAATAAATTTAAAACATTTTGCTCCATTTCAAATGTAAAGTTGGCATTAATAATGCAAGTAATGCTGCACAGAATTTTACACAATATGAATGTACCGACAAAATGCTGTTTTATTAATTTATTTTTATTAAACTATACAGTATGTTTTAACAATTAATCTATGCATCATCAAACTACTTGAGGCCACTGATGCACAGAATTATACAATACACAAAAAGAATGGTTGGAATGCAGCACTCAGCAGTAAAATGGTGCACGAGCCAGGGTACCACCAAGTCCCTCAATAAATCCAAAATAAAGAAGCAAAGGCTCAGCACTCAAATGATAAGGTGAGTTTATTTCACGCAGGCAACGTTTCGACGCACAGGTCTTTCTCAAGCCTTGAGAGAGACCTGTGCGTCGAAACGTTGCCTGCGTGAAATAAACTCACCTTATCATTTGAGTGCTGAGCCTTTGCTTCTTTATTTCAGAATTATACAATGTGAACACTGCCCTGTGCAACAAGTGGCAATACCGGAATCGGCTGTCATGGAAAGCAGATTGGATTCATATTTTCTATATCTTTCTTGCCATCGTCAGGCTTTTTGGTTGTACCAAGGGTCTATTGACCATTTTTGTTAGTTTTAGGTGTGACCTAAAGGCATAGTACAGTCACTGTGCCTCTGCAGCGGTGCGTCTGCCAGGAGACCCTTAAACACATTTCTTGCATTTGAATCCTTTCAAATTTTAGCTTTGAGCCTCCCATAAGGCTATTTTTCTGGGGAAACAAACATTTTTTTTCTCTACTTCATAAAACTTAAATAATAAATATTTACAAAAAACAGTCTTCACTCAGAATTCTCATTCCGGGACAATGCATTGTCCTGATTTGAGGCTGCCCGGGACCCAGGTCCTGGGAAATCCAGGACACGTGGTCACCCTAGACCAAATCTGTGTTTCTGTGGCAGAACTATAATATAAGCATATTTACCATAAAGACCTCTTGCAACTGCTCCCACTAATGGATGTCAAGATTGGGCACCAGCAGATAAAGAAACCATGAAGCACACATGTAAAAACAAGCAGATTCATGCTTTTGCATAACTGCACAGAGGCAGCATGCAAGCCCAAGAGCCTCTTGAGCCCTATGTTAGGAGTGAAGGTAGAATTTAGGGTTTTAATTCAATACACTATATGAGCAATATTATGTAGACACCTGACCATCCAATCTATATGAGCTTGTTGGACATCCCATTCCAACCCCATGGGCATTAACAGGGGCGTGCCTAGAGTAGTTAGCACCCAGGACCGATCCTGTATGTGTCACTTCCCCTACAAAAAAATTAATGTTGGCAAAGAATATTTATTTCACAAATTTCTAAAGTGTATGTCAACTGGAAAAAACTAGAAATCTAAAAAAATAATTATCCACTTATAAATAAATTAAATAAGTTTAACTAAATAACATTTACTGAACAGATATGGTACAGCGGTCTTTTTACCGGAGGCATTAAGTCGTAACATATGGTCATTGACATTGACAGTAGCGCAGCATAAGCCCTGTCACTGTACGCTAAGCCAAACATTGATGTTGTAGGCCTCTGCCCCTAAAACAGCCTGCCTGTGCCAACTCTGCCCCTTAAACAGCCTACCTCTGCCATCTCTGCATAAATTTCATCCTCACAGCATTGCCCCCAATGATTAATTGGAGGTCATGAGAACCACCTTTTATTTTATGAAATATTGTTAATTTTCTTTTTTTTTAAGATGGTTGTGCTACTTCACACGTCCCTCTTGGTATGCAATGTGAATTTTGTAATTAGAGTTTGTAATTGTTGCCAATGCATAAGCACTCACAGCTTAGTGAATAGACCCCATAGAGTGATTCATCACATATTCTGTTCTATCCATTAACCAATATTATTCTATACACTGTACTCTCCTTTATTTGTTTTCATGCAGCCTAATCACTCTCAGATACAGATTTACATCACTGATGCCTCCGGTAAAAAGACCGCAGGTGTTTCCTACCCCCTTCGGTAGAATGAAAAGAAAAACAGATGGAACAGTGGCGTACCTAGCGGGGCGCGGGGGGGGGGTGCTCCGCACCTGGTGCCACTCATCAGGGGGGTGCCAACTTGCCTCCAGAGACGGACAGTTGGGGAGATCAAGGATCTCCATTTAACTGGCTTAAAATCACTCAAGGGAGCCGGAGGTCTGTTAAAGACCTCCGATACCGCTCCCTTGCAATGCCCGCGGCAACTGCTGCTGTGCGCCGGGGTTTGTTGTCAGATCCCAGCGCACAACACTGGAGCCGCGCCCACCGCCGTCCGTGCCCTCTGAACCGGAAGGAGACAGAAGAAGAGCGAAGAGGAGGAAAAGGAGCTGACTGCTGTAAGGAGAAAAGTGACAGAGGAAAGGTAGGAAAGCATTCAGTGAGAGTGGATTAGTATGTGTGGATTGGTATGTGTGGATTGGTAAGTGTGGATTGGTAAGTGTGGGAGAGTGATGGGTGTTCCATTTCCAATGTCTTTTTCATTATATAATTATGCTCTAAAGTACATCACAACTCCCATCACTCTATACTGTACCATACAGTGGCAGAGCTGGGAGACAGAGGCCTCGCACTCCCACCGCAGGACTCCTGAAAGGTAACTGAACTTCAAAGGGGGAGAGGGTAGATAGTTAGGAGGGGGTGGATAGGGGGTAACTAGGGAGAAGGGAGTGAGAAGGGGTAGATAGGGCAGAAGGGAGTGAGAAGGGGTAGATAGGGCAGAAGGGGGTACACAGGGCAGAAGGGAGTGAGAAGGGGTACAAAGGGTAGAAGGGAGTGAGAAGAGGGTAGACAGGGCAGAAGGGAGTGAGAAGGGGTAGATAGGGCAGAAGGGAGTGAGAAGGGGTAGATAGGGCAGAAGGGGGTAGATAGGGCAGAAGGGAGGGAGAAGGGGGTAGATAAGGCAGAAGGGAGGGGGAGAGGGGTCGATGGTGAGAAGGGGGTAGAAAAGGGGGAAAGGTAGATAGTGAGAAAGAGGGTAGTAAGTATATTGGAATAAATAAACTGAGAATGAGTGAAAGAATAAATGAATGTTTGGAAATTTGTGTGAATGAGTGAGAGAATAAATGATTGAGTGAATTATGTGAATGAAAGTATGAATTAGTGAGTGACTGTAAAAGTGTTTGTGTGTATGATAGATGTATAATTGATTTGTGATCTATATTTACTCAGTTAGCCAATAAAGGTATCATTCAAACTCCACTTGTCTCCTGTAATTGATTTGTGGAAAGGCAAAGATGGCACTAGCAGGATGTTTGAGCCTTGGGGACCAAGATGACACAGGCAGAGTGGTTATGGGACAAAGATGGCACAGGCCGGGCTATTTGGGGACAAAGTTGACTCATGCTAGGCTGTTTGGGGACAAAGATGGCAGGTCCTATGTGTGTAATCTGGGTTGGCTTTGGGTTGTGCAACCTATCATCTAAGCCTGTAGTTTTTTACCTTTTGCTTATTGCTGAGTTTTTATGTGACTTCCAGTTGATCTATACCTGCAATGCTATGTTTCCATACATTATTAATGTATACTTGCAAATATGGGATTTGTATGTCTGATTCTATGCCTCCAGTGCTGAGTTCACATGTGAACAATAATAATAACAATATAAATATATATATATGATTGCTGACAGCAATCACACTCCTATCATGCCCAGGCAACTAGTACATGCTAGAACCTGGACATGATAGGAGTGTGATTGCTATTAACAATCATATATATTAATATTGTTATTTATTTTTTTTGTCCTATTTTGGTGTGTTACTTACTTTAAATAAAAGATTTTTTTTTATGGTGGGGGGGTCATATTCGGTTTCGGCCAGGTAAATGCTGTATATTCGGTTTTAGTCCAGAATTCGTTTCGGTGCATCCCTACTACTAAGCCAGACAATGAAGTGGTAGGCCTACACCACATCAATGTTTGGCTTAGTATATAGTGATAGAAGTTATGCTGCACTATTGTCAATGTCTGGCTCAATGTATAGTGATAGGGATTACGCTGTACCACCGTCAATGTCTGCCTCAGTATATAGTGATAGGTGTTATGCTGTACCACCGTCATTGTCTGCCTCAGTATATAGTGGTAGGTGTTATGCTGTACAACCGTCAATGTCTGCCTCAGTATATAATACAGTAATGCTGTACCACCTTCAGTGTCTGCGCCAGTATATAACGATAGAAGCTATGCCGTTTTAAAGTGTGTGTGTGTAGGGGGGGGTGCCACATACAGGATCTGCCCCAGGTGCCAAATACTCTAGGTACGCCCCTGAGATGGAACACGCTAGAACCTTCTTGACTCACCTATGACTTACAGCAGCAGCATTTTATGGCTTCAAGAAATTCAGACTAGGTTTGGTACTGTAGGAACACCAATAGTAGCACTACACCAATGGAAAGACACACCTAACAGCATGCTATGGGAGTGAATTTCTCAAAAAATTAGACAGTTTGTATGAATTTATCCCTTAGATAAAGGAAAGTAATAGAGCCACAGTAGCAGCAATGGTTCACTGGGCAGGTGATCCCTCAGAGTAAGGAAGGAGATAGAAGAGCAACAGTAGCAGTGGTACACTGGGCAGGCATTGACAGGCAGACATATCCGGTGACATGGTATGGGATTTAATTTCTCCATAAATTAGACAGTTGGTATGAATTGATTCTTTAGAGTAAGGAAGGTGTTAACGTGGCAGCAGAAGCACCAGAGCATTTGTCAGTAGTGTGACCACATGTCCTGTATTGTCAGGTGACACTCTCACAATGGGACTTCAGGTCGCGCAACGCATTGTCCTGGAATGAAAGCTCTCAGGTGGCACTTAACATTGAAAATTATTGAGAGGACTGGCTCAATTCATTTTCAGATGGACCTAAAGTTTACTTAAAAAGAACTTAGCCCACCCACTCAATAATTCTTGTGGGCAGTGCACGGAACGGCAGCGGGACCCGAGAAGATCAGCAAAATGACAGGCTGAGCGAGATTGGGGACAAGGTTGGCACTGGGAAACTGTTTTTTGGGACAATGTTAACATTGATAAACTGTTAGGGGACAGGGTTGGCACTGTAAAACAGTTTTTTTGGACAAGGTTGGCACTGATAAGCTGTTAGGGGATAAGATTGGCACTGTGCAGCTGTTTTTGGGACAAGGTTGGCACTGAAGCTGTTAGGGGATAAGGTTGGCAATGAGAAGCTGTTTTTGGGATAAGGCTGACACTAGAAAAGAGTTTCATTGGGCAAGGTTGGCAATGGGAAGCTGTTAAGGGACAGGGGGACAAGAGGACAAGGTTGGTACTGGAAAGCTGTTTTGGGGACACGGTTGGAACCCAGAAGCTTTTTTTGGGACAAGGTTGGCACTGGGAAACTGTTTTGAGGATAAAGTTGACACTGGGAAGCTGTTTTTGAGAAAGGTTGGCACTGGAAAGCTGTTGGGGACAAGGTTGACACTGGGAAGCTGTTTTTGAGACACAGTTGGCATTGGTAAGCTGTTTTGGGGGACAAACTTGGCACTGATAAGCTGTTAGGGGACAAGGTTCCTCTCCCTCTAGCTGTTTTTTCCCCTTCACTCTGGCAGCTGCTCCTTCCCAGGCACAGAGTCCCCGTCTGGGCAAAGGCAGAGTTTGTATGCTGCAGACACAAGGTTATTTATTTTAAACATGTATTGTAGCTAAGGTGGGTTAACACTCCAGCTGGTGAGACCACATTTCCCAATAATCTCGGTCAGTCTGGTATGTTAAGCATCAGGGGAAAGTGAGTACTCAACAACTGGAGTGCCAAAGGTTAAAATCTACCTTACGTACATGTGCACAGGCCCTGTTTTCATTTTCTAATTGAGTTGGCTATTTATTTAACACTTATTTTATAGTGCCTTTATCCAAGATGTTTTACAAAGGTTAGAGAGACATCAAAGCATAGGTCAATAATTGAAATAATGAATGATAAACAAGAAATAGAAATGTATAGTCTCACACGATACATAAAAACAAAAACATTTAAGATAGTGGCTGTTTTGTTTTTATTTAGATTAACTATTTTGTAGTCATACAGCAGTTTCTCTACCATTATTTACAGATCTAAATTTTGGCCGAAAGGTTACACTTTATTGGAAGGAAATTGTAAAGAACACAATAAAAAGTGCAATCAACCTAGAAAGTTAAAGCAATGCAGTAAAGTCCCCCAGGCCTATGTCCCCCACTGTTGAGGACTTATGTCCAACAAGATCCCTAGTGCTATAAACAAAAATAATGAGAAGTAATGATCAAAATATTTGGCAAACGGAGCCATGACAAAAGTAGGTAAAATCATTACTAGACGTATACAATCCAATCCCCACCTACTGTTTTATTTTTTTTACCATTTTGCTCTCCAAGTACAGTCTTTATCAGTCAAGCACTTAAAGTGTCTGTATTCACTTTAACAACAGTATATAGTGATGTTTAAGGCATTTCTGTTAAAACTGACAATTGTGATCTAACATGAAAAGGAATGTGGTTTAGGGGAAAAAACAAATCCATTATTAAAAGTCATAAGCAATTTATGTTTATACTTTCTTTCTAAAAGTGGATTGATGTTCAGTTTCAAATAGGTTAAAATTTCTGTATAAATATTTTTGTTTTCACAAAAAAAGGTGTAGTATCACTCGAACACATTAAGATTTTTTTGCAATTTATTAACTATAAGAAATCATCAGTCTTTAACTAATGCAGTACTATTATGGGACAATAGGGCATATTTATGGAGAACATCCAATTAAATGCTAATTGTGGTGTAATTTTTATCCAGTGTTCTCTGTTCATAGTTATTTTGCTTGACTGTGGAGTAACCAGAGTTGCTCTGGTTTTTTTTAAATTCCTAATTCTATCCCTTTTTGTGAAGAAAATCTTTATTACAGTTACCTTTAACTGACGCGAATCTAACAGATTACTGCTGTCTTTCTTTACTGATACTTCTTGAGTAACTTGCATAAAATACTTGGCATTACCTGCTCTGGAAAAGCAGGATTAAATTCTACTTTAGCCATACAATTTTGTTCCCTGCTTATTTGGTTTGGCTGAAAATTCGGAGGCATTTCTAATTCAGGAACAAAATTTGTTGCCCATATTCATTCTCACTTACACTCTCAATTACTCTCTCAACCTCTTTAATACTCTTTATCACGCTCTCTAAATATTTCCCTATCATCTCTGCCAATCACTTCCACTTCTGCCGACCACTTCCGCATCTTCTTCTTCATCATCTTCTGTCTTCTATTTTTTTATCTTCTTCTATCTTATCTTTTTATCTCTTCTATAATCAATGGGCTATCTTCTATCTTCATCCGCATCTCCACAGATATAACCTAGCAGGAACGTCTGCTAAAATGGAGGGCTTGCAGTGGCATCCTCTCCCTAATCCCCTCATACTCCAATTGGGACTCATCATGTATAAGACTGCCCATGTTATGTCTACGATAAGACACATTTGGGTAACTAACTGAGTAACTCAGTATGTCATCACTTTGTTTTCTAACAGAAAAGCTCAGTAACAGCGGTACTGGTTTTATTAATGGCAAACTGCCCACTTACCATTTTGAAATGCGCGATCGGGCATTCCCTTCCAGGTCGCGTCACTGCTAACGTCACCTGGAAGGTCATCGAAGGACAGGATATCCCCTGCATGGTCTGTCCAGACCCTGCTGGGATATCCGATCGCTCCGATGAGGCACAGACACTGTGATCTCTATTCAAGTCTGTGGGGACTTGCATAGAGCTCACAGTGTGATCAGTGCAGGAGGACCGCAGGGAGGAGAGTGAGAAATCATTCATCACATGTTCAAGAGGTCCCTAAGAGGACCTCTAACTGTGCACTTTTTCTAAAAAAAAACATAAAAAGAAAAAATTTTAAAAATACAAAAAATAAAATAAAAAAACAAAAAAGATAATAATAATAAAAAAAGAAAAAACCCTTACATCCCATTGCCCTAACACAACATCTAAAAAGTATAACCCTCCTGCTCCCATTCACAACCCCAAAAACCGTTAAGCCATAAGCATACAAATTCTACGAATAATGTACACCTTATAGTATGTTCCCTATAAGTGCTGGGAAAGTATGGAAAATCTATATAAGTTTGGTATTTCTGAAATCAGGATATTGAATTGATAAACGTAGAGGGGATTTTCCATCACTTTACCTAATTTTGTGAGGATTCAGAGGGAAAATATATAAAAAAAATGAGTTTGTTTTCTAATTTTCGCTAGTTTTTACTACATTTCTCATCCTAAATTTTCAGCTAATCATCTAACTATGGTATCAAAAGAAAGCTCTATCTCTCCTTGAAAAAACAATATATAGTTTACATGGGAACACTATTCACAGGAAAAGAGAATAATCGCTGAACCGACATACAGCAAAAATGGCAAAATTGCTCCGGGCTTTGAGGTACCAAAAACCACTGGGACTGAACGGGTTAAGTAAGGTTGAAATATATATTTGTCCCAACTCGTATTCAGTCAGGGACAATTGTATGTCAGTATTTCTAGTGTACACCTGAAAAGGCAGTCAGGGTTGCTTGGTACCCTTAAGTGAAACAATTTATACCCCAAATGTTGTTTACAAAGATATTTTTGATATTTAAGAATTATCATCATGTCTACTGTGTCCGCAATACAGCGGGCTTCATAATTTAGTAAATGTATATACAGGAGGTTTTTTTTGTTTGATAATTGAGTGGCCCAGGTTACAGACAAAATGTAGTACATTTACATTTTGTTTTGGGTATAAGTGAAGCCAGTTGAAGATGCTTAGATGTGGATAAAGAACATAACTAAGGAGACTAATCAGTTCCCAAGAGAAAAAAAATGTCTGTCCCATCTTCAACAGAGCTGCCTTAATTCTTTAAGATTGAAGAATTAGAATTTATATGTGTTGATGCTTGCACACAACAAAACATGGGACTATTCAACAAGATCTCTATAAAGTAAAATGTAACAATTAATAAAATATCAGTTTTTGGTCATAATTTACCAGCTGGGATACTGAAAAAAAACAGCCATACTCTCTAATATCCATACAGCGATATTATAAAACCTAATTGTGGTGAAAATGTCAAATATAGCAAATAAATTGTAATTCTGTCGTGAAAAGGTAAACAGTATCCAAAGGTTAAAAGAAAATAGCAAACAACAATTAGCATGTGCAAAAAATTAAAACAACTTCACCTTAAGCACCTTTTAATGTTCTTTGTTCAATGAAATAAACAACCATAATTGAGCTGTAAGCCTGTGTCTTAATCATCATATACTATTCTAAGACGTTAAATGATTTGTGTGAAATATATATTTAAATTACATTACATTGGCTAAATGTATACGCAAGGTTAAATAGTTAGAGTTTGTTATTTGTCCTCTGGATGTTGAATCACTTACTAGTGAGTATGGTTTTTGCATGCTTTTTTAAATTAATCTGGATTTTAGGCGATCTACTGAACAGCATATTATTTCTGCATTTACCCTTGATTTATTTGACTGCTGCAATGACATACCACTTACCCACAATTAAAACCTAAGTAGAACAAATTACCAATGCCATCATTGGTGGCTTGAGGTTGGCTACTTACATGTCCCCTTTTATATACTAAAGTTTCAATACCCATGGGTTAATGAATCTTCAAGTTGCTTGCATTTTTATGTTCTCATCAACTCGTCTCTCCTAAAATCAAGAGTATGCAAGTTGATTTGGCTTTCTGCAAGTACAAGTGTGAGTTGGCAATAGTGAAATTCTAAGTGCTGGTCATATGTACTTGCATTTTAGTGAACAGACCTGAATGAGTCATCTGATATGCATGACTCTATTACATGCTGTGGGTCATCTACATCATGTGATACCTGCCGTGTCCGCCGCGGTCCCTCGCCGGTCTGCCGCTGGTGGGCGGCGCTTCCGCAATGACGCGCTCCCGTCCTCTCGGTGGGACGTGCCCGCGGCACGTACACTGAGAGGACGTGCCGCGCGCACGTCTTCTCGGTGTACTGTGCGGGCGGCACGAGCACAGACGGAGGGTCGCGTCGATGTGGCGCGTCCACGACGGACGCATGATAACATGCGAGCCGCCGTGGCACGCCCACGACGCACCGGTTGTAATGAGCGAGCCGCCGCGACGAGTCGGCGGCACTCGCAGGGTTATGAGCCGGTTGCCGTGACTCGTTCGCGGGGCTCGACTTCGGCTGCACCTGCCGGTGTGGCACACCCGCGGCGCTCGCGGGTGTAGCACACGTAGATGCCGTTTTGTTTATTGTTTTTTTCGCGCCGACGCCATTAGTGTGCGCCGGTCGCGATGACGTCTTCCTCATTTGTTTCTTTTTGGTTTCTATGGTTTTTCCCGCCCTTCTTCCTATTTAAACCTCCTGTCCCATTAGTGCTTTGCCCGTTCAAAGAGTCACTGTTGTGTATCTCTGGGTTATCGTGAGTTATTCTGATTGATCTACGTGTACCTGACCTTGGCTTTGTTTTCTGACTTCGATTCTGGGCCGCCTGCCCCGACCTTGGCTTGTTTCTCATCTCGTGATCCTGTGCTGCCTGCCCCGACTTTGGCTTGTATACTGACCTTGCTCCTGTGCTGCCTGCCTCGACCGTGGAACTTCCTATACCCGTTGTGCTGTGCTCCGCTACCGTCTCTGCATTGTGGGTGCATAATCCGTGTTGTCCTAGGTCCCGCATAACACATCACCATAGTTTTGTGGTTTAGGCCACCTAATCCCAACCTACACAGTGACCTACTTGCCACACCTGTTACAATGCTATATATGTGAACAAGACCCAAGATTTTACTAAAATGCTTCAAGCCACCATTTTTAAAGTTCTTGAAATTTAGAGAACATGAAACCAATTATTAATTATTGTGCATCGACAGGTCTCAAGGATCAAGTGCAATAAATGTTGCTAAAACCTTCCCATCTCCCAACATGTAACATTTCAAGTCAGTTGACAACCTAGTCTCTTTCTACAAAGAAGAAGTGGAGTTCTCCTCAGGGGCAGTTTCTTTGTGATCTCATAACAACTTTGGAAAACATGCACTGCAATAAAATACATCTTTTAATGTAAATATAATTGTGGTTAGATACCATTTTTTATGTTGAAAATGTATTAAAAATGTTCTAAGGTTACAGAAAATGAAGTACTTGTATATTAAAACTAATGATGTCTGTCTAGCTTTTTGGGTGGCCATCTGTAATTGTTTATCACCAAGTATTTCTCTATAGGTTCTTCTCAGATGTCAACTGTCTGGATAAACAACACCCACTCTGTTCTCTAACACAGCTACGCTTGAATAGCGAGTCAGCCACAAGTCGTTTTTTTTTCTGGAACACAGTCTACCTTGGCATTGAAACTTGAAATGCACCAAGTGACAAAAAGACTGGATAGATGCCTTGTTGAAACCTTTTGATCTAACAATCTCATGAAAAATTACAGAAGAACAAATTCACATGAAGGACTTGCCTATAAAAAAAAACATCATGTTTTCTTTTTTTGCTTGGTTCATTGTCATGTTAGTCAACATTTTTGCCAAAATGGAAAACTACAAATAATTTTTTTAATACTTACTTTTCCATGAAAAAAAAATCAATGACGCATCTTGAATAGTTAAGAAATGTTATTATATTCAAACATTACAGGGAACAAAATGAAATTCACAACTAGGTGAAACCCACAAATGTGAATATCTTTTTTTTCTCATAGGCACACCTCTAAATGTAGCTGTCACATATTATGACTATGTTCACTTCTGTAAGTTATCCTCCACTCTAACATATGTAATATAATTTAACTTTATAACCTTCTTACACCCCTCTATTCAACTCACAACCCAATTTCTCTCTCCCTATGCCAGGGGTGTCCACGTTTTTCTGCAGTGGGCCACTTCACCAGAAATCTATGTGTACTCAAAATTCACAAAAAACAATGTGCAGTATTATTAATATGCAGTTTCTATAATAAAATTGTAAGTAAAAAAAATAA
Source organism: Sceloporus occidentalis (assembly GCA_023333645.1). Lineage (NCBI taxonomy): Eukaryota > Metazoa > Chordata > Lepidosauria > Squamata > Phrynosomatidae > Sceloporus > Sceloporus occidentalis. The sequence goes on along the minus strand of JALMGF010000071.1, from coordinate 3,520,249 downwards.
TAATCACTTGTGACAGATTTAGGCCACTGAAATTGACACTGACATTGAAGTGTCACTAATAATTGATCAGGTTGCAATAATTTAATTTTTATTCATAATTTGGCTGTTTTTTTTTAATCTTAACCTTGGATGACCCCTATGGGAGGGGGATATCAAGTGGCTGTCATAATGATAAAATCAGTCCTATTGGTCAAGATTGATGGGATCATTATCAGCCCACTCTTAACTTACAGAAATTGACTTGGAAACACCTTTAATTTCCAGGTTATTGCTGCTGAAGACATTTTTCTCTTTCATAGTAGCACAGCATGGACCATGTTTTGTAGGACATATATATATATACTGTTCCACAAATATCCACCCTGTCCCCTAATTTGCCTCATAAATCTAAGGGTGATGCTTCACTGTCCTGTCCTGGCTTTGAGTGCTACCGGTCCTTCTATCAGCCCTGGTGCCATCATTACCACCAAACAACTCGTCTGTGCCATCTTTGCCCCTTGCCCCCCTTCAAACATAGAAAACCCTAACACCCAAACTCAGACCCAATGTGGTCTTTCATAAGACCGAAACCTGACCGATTCCCACCTGACAATATTTCTAATCACCTCCTCGGGAAGGCCCCATCTGGATGCCTTGATCACTGCCCCTATTTGAAAAAGAGTGAGAATTTAAATCAGATGGTGTTACATTAAAGTGACAAGGCATTAAATAATTTTATGAACTAGAAACAAGATAAGGACATCATTCAGCATTTTACCTGCAGTATCCAGATGAACCAGCAAGAACTCTGCTAGCCACAAAACGTGGACAATCTGCAGAATAAGGTAGAGCTGTTTTTCAGTACCTGATAAGCAAGCCCATATGATTTACCCCTAACGTGACTGTAATGTCTGTAGCAGAGGATCCCTTAAAGCAGGGTAGGCCAGGCTTCAGTGAATAACACGGCAAGAAATAAAGGGAGGAGAACTGCAGGAGATGTGGTCAAGTGAGCCGGGTCAGAACCAGAGGACAATATCAGAGCTGAATCAGAACCCAGAAGCCAAGTCAAAACAAGCCGGGTCAACAGGAACAGGAGTGGAGCCATATCAGGAACCAATAAGCGAAGTCAAGGTCAAGCCGGGTCACAACAGGTTAAACACATCAAAATCAAGCAGGAGCAATAGCACAAACTTACACCAAGCAAGAGTATTGGGAGAATGAAGGTGCAGAACAAATATAGGCAGCCTAGCACGAAACAGAGGTAGTTGAGGTCAAATATGCGCGTCATCGTGCATGCACGATTCTATTAGACAGTTGGTAGATGGAGCCCATTCGTGGCGCATCGGGAAGGTCACTGGAGAGGGTCTCGCTGCAGTATACCTCGGAGGGCAGTGGGACTGGATCAGCGTGGGATGGCCATGCAGGTACGTCCTGACAGTGACATCCTCCTGTAATAATTCACATCGTGTTGCTTTGTTCAGGTTGAACAATTCCCCTATGCCAGGGGTGTCCAAGTTTTTTCTGCAGTGGGCCACTTCATCAGAGAGAATATATGGCCTTTGATAAGAAATGCAGATTAAAATAAAGTAAATGACGCAAAACCTTTACTTTTCCTCTCACTGTTTTCTGGGATTTCTGGGCCTACAAATTCAGGATTCTGGATAAGTAAAAATAAAATAGTTCTATTTATTTTAGGGATGCACTAAAATGAAAATTCTGGACCAAAACTGAAAATTCAAGGTTCACTTAGCCGAAACTGAAAGTGACCCCCCACACAGGATAAGGGGCATGATAGGAGTGTGATTGCTAACAGCAAACACACTCTTTTTATACCCAGGCAACCAGTGAATGCTGGAACCTAGGCATGATGGGACTGTGATTGCTGTTAGCAGATTGCTGTTAGCAATCACACTCCTATAATCCCAAATCAGCCAATACATGCTGGTACAGGGTGGCTGTAAGTGCAGACCCCATACTGCTGGCAGCATCAATACACAAGGGGGGCAGCTAGCCAGGTTTCAGCATGTACTGGCTGACTTGGCATGATAGGAGTGTGATTGCTAACAGCAATCACAGTCCCATCATGCCTAGGTTCCAGCACTTACACATCCATGCTATCACACACACAAATTCATTAGTTCACAGATTCATTCCCTCAATCAGACATACTCATTCACACAACCTCCCCCACCCCTTTACCTGCTCTACAGCTCACTATGCCGCTCACAGACTTAAGCAGAGGGCGCGGCCTCCCTCGTTCTCCTCACAGAGGAAGCAGGACTGGAGCAGAGAATAGACCCTCCCACAAGTAAGCAGCAGGGCTTTGTGATCCTGGCTGCTGATCTCACGCGGGCCGCACCTCAAGGTTCCGTGGGCCGCATTTGGCCCGCGGGCCGCATGTTGGACGCCCCTGCCCTATGCAAAGAGCCCCAAAGAAAGTCAATTAAAAAGCTTATTGAAAGGACTACTGGCCCCGCAAGATCTTACCGTCCACTTCAAATCCCGGCATAGAAATTCCAAGTAACCAGAACCACAGCTCTTGGAAGAAGCCGTCCTTCCTCGCCCCCGCAACCAGTTGGCGGAAGATACAACGCACCAGCCTCTGGCAAAAGACAGGTGGTGAATGAGGCAAAGCTTCCCTGGTTGCGATGTCCTTATGCTCCATACCATGCTGGGGCACACTTCCATCCGTTGCAAAATTGCTCATCATACCATAACTATGCCTGGCAGCCATAAGTATGATGAGCCTCCTCAATACTATCTAAGTTGGTAAAAAGAGCATAGCATTGCTCTGGGGACTTTTTGCCTACTACACTCACCAATATAGAGAATGCTGCTTCTCCTCGTATTCTTTTTTGGTATCCTCTGATTCTGTTACCCTGTATGAGCTTCTCAAGGGACAAAAGGGAGAATATATCAAGATACTCTTATTTCCATATCACTTTGTTAACTGATGGATATAGATGACCCCTCAGAGGAGCCTCAAAACAGATTCCAATTTTCCCTTTTGCTAAGTCAGCCAGTTGATTTGTCAGGTCCTGGCACCTCAGTGGCTGTCTCCTTGGCAGGGGCTGAACAACGGCAGTGGAATGCCCAGGAGAAACTACATTGGTGCAGGAGTGAATTAGGGGTAAAGCTTCACCTGGTACGCAGACTGGAAGGTAGAGGTGTAGCAGACCCGGCCTCTACCCCTGCAGCCTGGCACTGATCACTGATGCAGCTACTGTGCTTGATTGAAGAGCTGCAGCAGGCTCTGGACAGAGCTTGACCGGTGGCCTAGAAGCCCCAAGACTTTAGAGCCTGCGTCTGTATTACACACTTGAAGAAGATTCCCAATTTTTCCTTGCAGCCAAGCATCCTCCCTTTTAAGAGCAGTTCGATGTATCCAGATTACCTGGATGACATGATGGAGGCTGACCGGGAAATTTGATGAGACACCAACAGGAGGAATCAACAGACATTATATACTGCAAAATTGAGGCCTGATATGTGGGGCACAAAGTTTAAATAATGCCCGATGCCGCCAACCCTCGGATGGCTTGACAAACCTTAGACTGACCCTACGGCAGGCCATAACTAGGACCAATAGCAGATGTCCCCCCCTACACCTCATCCTACTAACAAATGCTCCCCCCTGATCTAGGCACTGTTATGGAGCCTTTACTGCTAAAAGATACCATCCAAGGCTGTACTAAATGATGGTTAGCAATATAATGGATACACTCATTATAGCCTGTGACTAGAAATGCTTTTAATCGTCGAAGAGAGTCTAGAACATTTACAAGTAAACATGAATTTTTCAGTACAAACTGTGTCGCCAAAAAATATCACATCGACAAATCTATAGTGAAAAGCTTCCAAACAGTCCAAATGTGTCTACAACGATTTAACTGACTCAGGTATTATGCCAATTTATAAGATGGGCTCTGTTCTCTTTTTCTTGTAGGAATGAACATAGCTGCTTCACGTGGCGATGTTTGTCAATCTCTCTAAAATGTTTCATAAACCAGTTGAATGCATCTGGAAAAAATATAAATTCAAATGAAGTCCTGCAAAAAAAAAAGTCTTACCTAATGAAGCTGTAAAAGTTTTAAGATTGGCATTGTTAGAGTGTAAAAATATCTGCCAAGGCTTTTAACAGGGTTTGAGGAGGCTAATTCAGCAAACCCCTGTCAGTGCCAATATGGAGGCAGCTTACTCTAAACAAGGAAACATATCACAACTTTGGTTTACCATTTGACCATGGAAGTCTCCCGCAGACAAAAATGTATCTGTGGCCACAAATAAAATAATTCACTCAGCAACACCCTACCACTCAGTTAAAATCATTCTGTGCACACTTGACACAAATAAATGAAAGTTATGTTATGCCTCTTAGTAAAATTATAGCAAATCTGAGGGGGTAGCTACTGAGCCAGTTTGCCACTTTATACGCGGCTGCATAATATACTTGCGTATGTGCTCATAATTTAAATTACGTAGCCAAAAATCTTTCCTTCTCTCTCCTGCCCACCCTTTGTCTTTCTCTATTCTTCTCTCCCTTTGTGCTCCCTAGATCTCTTTTTTTCATTTGTTTCTGTTTTTTCTTAGTTTTCCTTGCTTCTCTCTCCCTTTTCTCCTCTCCTTCTGTTTTCCTTGTCCACTCTCTCTCCATCACCTACATTTGTTTCTCGCCTGTTCACTTCCTTTTCCTGCTCTCCGCACTCCTTTTCCCACCTCTACCCCCTTCATCTGGCCACACCCTTCTCAATTGGAACCTACCACAGATTTTCTTGGATATTATCCAATAAATTCAATTTACTCTTGTTACATTTTATCACTGCCAGATGTCCCCAACCAACAGAACAGAGGCAGACACACAGCTGCCTCAAAGCACCTTTAACAATAGATGTATATTTTAAGTAAAAATCAATCAATAAATTTGCTTAATTAATTAAATCAATGACTTAACAATGTGATTATTCATTATGGAGCTGGATGGGGTAGATCAGAGTGGAGGCGGTGGATCAGGACAGAGGGGGTGGGAAGGGGCAGGCCAGAGCAGAGTGGAACTGGAGGGGGGTCAGAGCAGAGGGGGCTAGAGAGGGTAAGTAGGAGTAGAGGGGAGCAGAAAGGTACTGGGGCAGGCTGGTCAGAGTGGAGAGAATCAGAGTGGCGCTAAAGGGGAAGGGTCAGAGGAGGCAGAGAGGAGCTGGCAGGGTGGGTCACAGTAGAAGGGGCGTGTTAGAGCAGAAGAGTACTGAAAAGTTTTGAGAGGATGAGAGGGGAGCTGAAGGGGCAAGTCAGAGCAGAATGGTGGGAACGGGACATGTCAAAATAGAAGAGAATGGGAGGGAGTAAGTCACAGCAGATGGGGCAAGATGGGACTAGTTGGATAAGCGGGATCTGGGGGGGGCAAGAGGAGGGAGAGGGCAGTGATGTGTAGCAAAGGGACAAGGAAATCAACAGAGGATACTTGTCCTTGTGGGGTTCTAAGCACTGCCTAGGGCAGGAAAAGCCCTTTTACACATAAACACTCATGCTAACATACATGTACATATATAAATATCTATATATATGTACTCATACTAACACACATACACATGGATACTAACACACACACTTACACATATGCACTCATGCTAACATACACATTCATGCTAACACAGACTCACTCTAACAAACACACACTTACACACTCATGCTAACACACTTACACATGGACACACATGTAGAGTCATACCAGCAGCAGGAGGTATGAGGTAACGTTAGTGACCCTCGACAGCACCTCACTGGCATTGCATGCATTACCTTACTCATTTATACCAAACCTACACCAAGCATAACAGGTGGAAACAAACTGGAATTCAGAAGGGTGGTAAATGGAAGTATCAGCACAGTAGGGATGGGCACAAGGTGGATTTGGAAGATGGGTATGGACACTGGAGTTTCTATGGAGGAAGGTAAACACTGAAGTGAGGAGGGGCAGGGGTGTATCGATATTGAGAGGGGGAGCATATGATAACCAGGTTTTCCCTTTAAATTATAGTTTTGCCCACTTGCAAATGCATCAGGGCATTCTGCTGAAATCCCCTCAGTGCTATTGCCTTTTTTTTCATACCCCCAGCTCCTAAGCTTGCAGGAAATGTGCTCAGCTGAATTATGTCTAGAATTCACAGAACAAAAAAACAAAACAAAAACATAAATGTAAAAATGTACCCACTTATGCATTACCTATGTCTTGGTCAGAAAATACAGAATGGCCATGATGAACATACCAATTAAATTCCCCCAGACAAAAAGCAAGGGAACAGCCATGCTCAGCCAAAAATGCACATAAGCAGTAAATGGCCATATCACTTAATCACACCACAACGTGTGTTGTGAGGATGTCAAAACCACTTAACCACCAATTAGATGAAAGGAAAAATACAAAACCACATTGGAGCGTACCGTTGCCACAGCAAATGCTAATGTCAGCCAATTCTGGGATGGGAAAGATTGTGACAACCTTTCCAAATAATCATTGGATTGAAATAGATTATTGCCAAGACTTTGTTCACAGAAACTGAAGTATATCAGCATTTCTCAACCACTAAACAACTTAGTACACATGCCAACATGCCTCTATCCCTGTCATGTCTGCCCACATATTCAGCGTAATTAGGGTACAGCACCAATGGACCACATTGAAATACATGCTGATGCAAACTAGTGATCTTGAGATCCTCTTGTATCCATTTTTGGAACCCTGTCTTGCCTATGTAATAACAGGTGTAGTTATCAAAAACAATTGTACCTCTGTGGATTCCATTACAGCACCTTCCACGTGATACAGACACCTGTTCACATGTGATACTAGGGGTTGTTTAACCATATATTATTGAGGTTTATCAAATTCTTGTTAACAAAACTAAATGTTCTTACACTGTATACTGAGTGTTGAGTAAAGCTGAAAAAAAATAACAATGAAATGAAAGAATTATAATTACGTACAAAACTGTTGGAAAGGATACAATAAAATAAATTTTAGAAATAATCTCTATTTTTTTTAACTGCATGTCATCCAAAGACATAGTAATACTAAAATTAATATTATCAGAGCTCCAGAAAAGAATCCCATATCTGGGTGTCTATGTCATTTCTATTACAAAGCCAGCATATGTTCATTTGGGCGTTGCAGGTACTGTAAAAAATAAATGCCATTACTCAAACAGCCAGATCAGTTGATTCTAAAAGCCACAGACCTAGTGCAAATTTAAACACACCCAAATCCCATGATAGATAGGCCTAAGCATTCTAGAGTGCTGAAATATTTATGACTCTCTTTAGGCCATGGAACAAGTGTCCTATACGGACACGATTGGCTTCATTTTATGAATGCTGTAATTCAGGGATCTCTATGGCAATCGCATCATGGGTTTAAGTGTGTAGATTTTCAGCAGCAACTAAACGCTTTATTTTTTTTTTCTCTTTATAATTTTGGCATTTGTGATAGGTGGTCCTGCTAGAATTACATTAGATCAGTTGTAGATATAAAATGTCTAGATGACATGCAGCAGACAGGTAGCACAATACCTATAATTATAGTGCAGTGCAGTTGGTTGAAACAAATGTGTGGATCCAGCCAAGAGAATGAACCTGTAAATATTCCTCACAACTGACTCACATCTCTGTCTATAATTCCACCAAAACATCCCCAGTGAGACTTATTGTTTCTGGCATAGGATCCATTTATAGAAATCTTTCAGAGAGTGTTGATATACTGTATTATTGCCCTATATAGTAGAAAATAAATTATACTTGAAGGTGCACTGATTTTGATTTTATGAAATAATTTAAGACAAATAGCAAAAATAATATATACTGGTGATGTGACATGTATTTTCTTTACAGAAATTAAGGGGGTAGTAGAAGCATTATTAAACACTCATCTACAGACACCAGACAAGCCAGAAGGCTTGTTTTTTCCCCTCAGAAAGGGATTCTGGGTAGGCGCACGCAAATAATAATTCATACATGGATCCCTTGAAAGTAATTTCCCGCTGTACAAGACCAAACTCGGGTAAGAGGTGCAGTAGCCAGATCACCACGCATGGACAGCTGTTTCATCCTTAATGGGACTCGTCAGCATGAGGTTGTGATACTGGCTTAATACAGAAATTGTCATAGTATATTAAGCTGTAAACCACACCTATTATCCCAAAGTAAGTGAGAGCATATAGTATTTATTTTAAATATTATTTATTTTTGGTTTGACAGAAAGTTTTCTCTTCAGTCACACATATGGGACCACGTTCACATCCGGTTATGCTAACCTCTTTATGAGATATTGGGACTTTGATTGTATGTTTGGTGTTAAACCTGGTGGTCTATAAAAGGTTCATAGGTATAGTCAAAATAAAGATGTGGAATATTTAGATAAAGTAAAAAGATTTTTTTAACCTTCATCTGAAACAACATAAATAGGTATATTTTGGAATGGTTGAACTTGATTAATTTCTTTTTTCAACCCCATTCACTATGCAACAATGCTAATCTAAGATAGTAAAACATACAATTAAAATCATTGGGATATGCTGAACAAGGATAACGTGTAACCTGATAGACCTAACATCGTTTATAGAAGTTCTGTAATGTAGGATTCAGTCTAACTTGCAGATTTTCAAAAAGATATACAAAAAAATATGCAGTGGGTTATTACTATTGTAATTCCAAATCTTATAAAAGCATAAAACATGCAGGGAGTTAAAAAATAGGTATTCAGGGGCACACTAAGATAGGTGACAAGGTGGTAATCAAGGCATCCAGCTAGTTGTGAGTGTGAACTGCAGTGAAAACAGGACTGTGTGTGAGGTAAGAGAATGTGGGATGGAAAAACAGGGAGTTAGAACTATGGCAGTTGCATGGATGAGGGGAGTAAGTGAGAATGTGTGTTTGTATGCATGTGTGCGCATGTATAATTGTATGGTGTTAGTGTGAGTGTGTTACTACATGGCATTAGTATGTTAATGTGTTTGCAGTTAGCACATGTGTGTGTGTGCGTGTCGGTGTTAACAGGTGTGTATGTCAGCATATGGTCAGGGTGCCAGGGTGAGTGGTATGGGAGAGGAGGGAGATAGTGTGTGTGTATGTATAAGTGGATGGTGTTAAAAAGTGGATGAGTGTTAGAGCAAATTTGTGTGTTTATATGTGCGTGTATTTAGTAGTTATCTAATATATTTAGGGAATATATTTATTAATAAAATGTAATGTATTAATAAGTACCGTTTTTGCAAATGCTATAAAAATACCCCTCGTTTTATATAGAGGTCTGACTACAAGACTAAGATCCAGATTCCCTGCAGCGCTGCGGGCATTGCGCAGACATTCACCGGCTGCCAGAGAACCGGGCCCTGGCTCTGCAGGGAACCTGGATACTTCTCCCTGGCAGCAGGTGAACATCTGAGTGATGCATGCAGACAACCTCCGCCCCTGCTTGATAGGTAAAATGTCTTGAGCCGAAGTCATATGCATCAGGTCCCAGCATCTCTGCAGTGTTGAAAAGTTTGGTGAATGAGGAAAATGAGTATGCCAATGATTCAATTTACTATGCAGAGACACAAGCATATGGTGTGGGAGGGATGATTGCGGATGTGGTTTTAAAGCCTTATTATATTTAATCAAGTAAGGGAAATTAATTATTTTTAATAAAAATTTACATATGGTTGTACAGCTGCACACTGCCATGATGACTCAGCTTCTGCCTTTGACGTTGCTGCAGCATGTAAATGTAGTACTTGTCCAGGCCGCTTGGCTGGGTACGTGGAATAGACCATGGTAATGCAGTGGCAGATGGTGTAGCATTGACTGCTGCAAAGGTGTGCAAGTCAAAAATGTGGACAACTGACCATCACACCTATATGAGCTTGTTGGACATCCAATTTCAAAAACATGGCCATTACAACTACTAATAGCCTCCATTTTTTGAGGAAGGCTTGTGACAGAACCCTCCATCACTGGGGCCACTGGAGAGGCATGAGAGCCAGCCTCCTCCCTATTGACTATGGGCCCTGACTTTGCAAAGACTTCTGTGGCTACCCCCAGCAGTATATCATCCCATCACTTGCTGAGGGGATTATCTCTGGCAGACAGCCAGGATCTGCAACCAGAGAGTGACAACCATTGTTTTAGTTTAATGTTGTATAAGTCCATGTCTCCCACCCTGCCACAGTTCCACCACTACAGGCATTTACCCCTGCCATCCCTGGAACTGATTTGGGCCAGTAATAGGCAGTGGAGGTTGGGACCCTATTGTATTTTTAATCCCGTTACGGCCCCTGTTGTATCCCAATATCTTGTTTTATGTTAACGTGTGTTTTGCTGGATATATCCAGCCGTCTGTGTCTAAAATAAATCAGTTCTCCTCTTGTTGTACCTAAAGACTAGTCTTGCCTGGTTATTTGGGTACTGGATAGCGATATCCCTTTACTTTGCTTGGGGATATTGCTTACAGGTTGCGGGGAATTATTGCCCTGAAGGGAGAAGTCGCTCTTGGCGGAGAGGGACAACCTGAGGTCCCTGGTCAATCCGTCACAACTGGTTGACAGCGGCGGGATCCGACTTCTCCAGGACTGACATTGAGACCAGCCTAGTCTGAGGGACACTTTCAGATCTATCTCCAGGAAGGAGAATGGAAGTCAGCTACGCAGAGCTGACCCAGAGGAATTGTACCCAGCTGAAGCTCTGGAGTGAGGTTCTCCACTTGGAAATTAAGTACATGGGGAAAAGCCTCCCAACATTTGAGGAAAGGTTTTTGTTCCAGTGGAAGTTGCTGATACCGTTCCTGGGGAAGCAACCAAAGAGGAATGGGTGGCTGAACTGGAGGTGCTGGTCCAGACAGAGCTGAGGTTGGACGATGGATATCGGGCTCTGTGGTGGTACGCAGCACTGCTGTGCCCGGGGCTGGAGGATAAAGGTCCTACAGAGGGCTATGGCTTCGGCAGCCCGGGATTACTATTGGAAAGTATAGAAAAGGATCCTAACTTCAGAAGTGCAAACTTGTAGGGTCCAGTCAGGCAGCCCCAGAGACTGTGGTAGTGGATGGGACTGCGGTCTCCACACCTGGGTCCCCAGAATGCTGGGCAGTTGGCCCAGATCCCCACTCCCCAGCAGAACCGCTGGCATCAGGGCAGAGTACTGCTGGTCTCTGCCCAACCTTCCCCCTTGTCCCTGAGTCTGACCATGACGCTCCTGCAGTGCCTGCTCAGACCAACCTAGCCGAAATACTGGCAACAGGAGAGAGGCAGGATGGCCCCTCTCTACCAGCACTGGAGGTGCCTGCAAACCCTATAGAAGATCTTTCTCCAGGTCAGAGTGCAGCTGGCCTCTGCACTCCCTCACCAGAAGTCCCTCCACCAGAGGATGGTACAAAACCAGCACTGGGGACTGTGGTCATCACATGTGGTCCCCAGAAATGCTGGGCAGCTGGCTCGGATACCCAACCCTGGATTGAAGGAGCCCCCGCCACCCTATAGTCTCCCCAGTGGCTGAGAAGACTCCAGAGAGAAGGTGCAGTTGGCAGTTCTCTCCAGCGGCAGTTATATTTTTCAGGAGAGGCAGAGGTCAGGCGGGTGAGTACTGCTCTTGGAGGGGCAGATTGTTTGGGACACCAGTTTTGGGAGGGCATTGATTTGCCAAATGAATTGACTGACTATGGAGTCAACCCATTTGGGGTCTCCTCCTAGGTCAGTCCCATTCGGAAGGGGGAGAAATGTGACGGAACCCTTTATCACTGTGGCCACTGGAGAGGCCTTAGAGCGAGCCACCTCCCTTTTGACTATGGGCCCTGACTTTCCAAAGACTTCTGTGGCTACCCCCAGCAATATATGATCCCATCACTTGCTGAGGGGATTATCTCTGGCAGACAGCCAGGATCTGCAACCAGAGAGTGACCACCATTGTTTTAGTTTAATGTTGTATAAATCCATCTCCCCCACCATCCCCCAGTTCCACCACTACAGACATTTACCCCAGCCATCTCTGGAAGTGATTTGGGCCAGTAATAGGCAGTGGAGGTTGGGACTCTATTGTATTGTTAATCCCCTTTTGTCTCTGGGAGGCAGATTAAGGGGGGGCAGTTTGTATCTCAATATCTTGTATTATGTTAATGTGTGTTTTGCTGGATATATCCAGCCGTCTGTGTCTAAAATAAATCAGTTCTTCTTGTTGTACCTAAAGACTAGTCTTGCCTGGTTATTTGGGTACTGGATAGCGATGTCCCTTTACTTTGCTTGGGGATATTGCTTACGGATTGTGGGAAATTATTGTCCTGAAGGGAGAAGTTGCTCTTGGCGGAGAGGGACAACCTGAGGTCCCTGGTCGGTCTGTCAAAAGGCTTTCCACATGATATTGGCGTGTGTCTGTTTATGCCCATTTAGCCAAATAAAGCAGTGGCGGAATTACCGGGGTCGCAGGGGTCGCGACTGCGCCCTGGAGTTCTGCCACTCAAGGGGGCCCAAGCAGGGCCGGACTGGCCGACCGGGATACCGGGAAATTTCCTGGTGGGCCCGCAGATTTGGCCGGCGGAGCGGGATTGGAAGCCGCCTCCGGCGCCAGGGGCGGGCTGGGCAGGGGACAATTTCCCCCCAGGCTGCCCGAAATCTAATCTAAGCGGCCGCTGGGTGCTGATGCCGCCGGCCGGCGCTACTATAATACTTGTTTTTTTAATTTAATATAGGCAATGATCAACAGATTGCTTTACAGAGAATAGATAAGGCATTAACATACAGAATACAGACTTTTTACAATTTGGGCTAAAATCCTGAGTGGCACATAGGAGGGAGGGGCTTGAAGTGAGGTCACGCTATGCTATAAAGGGAAGCACTGGGAAGGCTGTGGTGCGGGTCCTTGAGGTTTAACATTAGTGCAGGGGTCTGAGGTACAGCTAAGTAGGCACTAGCTAAATAGCTAAGTGGACGGCTCTCAATGGATCTGGACCATGGAGGTTAGCATCAGGGCTTCCGTGTAGGGAAGGAATATATTCAGTTCAGGCTAACAATTTGGTCATACGCTAATATGGTCATGTTTGCTAAATAAACAATAAAACTCTTGCAGTGTTTTTATAAACACTGTGGTCATTATAATCCACCTAAAAAAAGATACTAATAAACAAAAAGTAAACAGCACCTCTAGCGAATAAAAAGCAGCTCCACACCTCCTAGTGTCCCACAACTAGAACTAATATCAACAACCAACAACAAACTGTGAAATGGTACACTAACCCACACATGTAGAAAATGATAATCACCTCCGAAATATGTACAAATCTTGATATGATATATATATCCGATTGTGTATACATATCAAAAAGGAAATAAACAATAGTAGTGTACACAGTGTAAAACAGGTAGTATTCAACAACACTGACAGAACAACCAAGGAAAAGAAGAGAATATCAGTAAAACATGAATTCACTCATAAAAAGTATAAAATCTCTTACACAGAATAAAGCAGCGTATATACAGTCCTCAATCGGCACCGTCACTGTCAGTCCACAATCACAATCCAATACATCTTCTCTCCTTCCCAGGAGTCAAACATGAGAACAAGTACCGTATGTCTTATACAGAGAGTTTAGTAGATAAATACTTTGTCTACAACAGGTGGAAAACAGACAGCAAGTTCTGTAGTTACATTGTTATACTTCATTTTACATTTCTTTTTGTGTAGCGCTTTGCAAAAGAATTACATAAAATATGATAAATTGACAGACAAATCAGTACAGTAAAGTAGGGTAAAGAGAGGTCTGCTATTTAGAGGGAGCAGGATATAGAAGAAACAAAGAATATATGTAGAGACAGTACCACAGAATTTGGATTTGAGGTGTTGTAAGCTAGACTGGTTGTATTGACGGGTAACAGGATTAGTCTCAGTTAAGCACATTTTTGGGGTTTTAAGAGCTTCCATTGTTGGTAGTAATCTGCAGCCATAAATAATGAATGCATTAGCTCCTGCTGCCTCTGGCACACGATGGCCGGTGACCAGCACCTCTAAACATAGCAGTTGTGGCTTCTATACACATAATGACCAATGATCTACACTAAAAAGCTACTTTAACTTAATTCATTTTATTTATATATTCTATAATATTACTTATCACATTGCATATATTATATATTAAAATGGAAAGCTCTTTTTGGAAATACTTGTTTTAAAAACAGATCTGTATGTCAAAATATGGCAATAGCAGGCATTATTCATTTCTTGATTTTTTCTCCCCCACCCTTTCAAATGTTGAGTAAACAGCTCTTAGTGGGTCTCTTATACATATTTTGCTAATTGTAATCTGTGAAGTGCATAGCATGCATTTGGGAGCGGACTTGCAATGACAATTTGCCCTCACACTTAAAGGAAAGCGGCCAATAAATCACATGATTGTCTGTATCCAACACAGACACCTCCTAAAGCACTGGCCACAAGCAGCAACACCAGGCATTTGTCTGACAAACCCAGTGGATGAAACTACAATGTTTGTAAAAGGGGCAGATCCACTTAAATCGTGGTTGTCCAACCTGCGGCCCTCCAGCTGGAGCAGGACTACATCTCCCACAATGCTCTTTCAGCTAAGGACCTGGCAGAGGAGTATGGGAGATGTAGTCCTGCAGCAGCTGGAGGGCCGCAGGTTGGACACCCCTGACTTAAATGGTTTATTTTAGTTGTATTTAAGTTTGACCACTGCTGCTTCCATGTTTTCAAAGTTTTAATGTTGTAATGTTGATATGAAACATCACTTATGTGTATAGCTATTTTTTTCCATAAACCTTTGCTGTAGACAGTATAACATAAAACAAATAATGCTTATTCTAAAAAATAGAACATTTGTTTGAATCCAGAATGGAAATCTGACGAATATAATATTCAAAAATGTTATATGCAGAGGTATGTTTTCCCCTTACATTTACACCATCTGTGCTATGAGCTAACGCCTAAAAGATATCTTTAATGATTTCTAAATCCTTCTCATCCCATGCAGACAAAAATATATTTTCTATATCAAGATATACATTTAAAAAAAATGCTTTATGCTTTCAATATATTTTCAATTTACAGTTAAGGTAAGTAAAATACTGATTGTCATATATATTTTACAACTTGTCTCAACTATAACCAGATTTCTAAATCTGGTCAATAACTTATTGTACGAATTGTAGACAAGTAATATATGTTTCCCAGTAAAGGTGAATGTTACTATCCCAGGAAGTGAGATTATAAAATATCCATAACAGTTGACACATACTTGTTGAGGAACCAGTTGCTTCCAAGAATCATGGGATTTGATACTTAAAGTCTTCAGGTCCAGAACTCTTTAAACCTGAAGTCTAGAACAATGTTGGTATTTTTTATAATGCCTTGTTTATTTAAATTGTTCATTGTAACATAGTTTTTTTTTATATTTTCTTTATTGGTCAGAGAAGTACAACCAAAGTTGGAATCAGCGTGCATTATGACATCAATCAAAGCAAATACAAATAATCATAATAGTAACAACACAGTCACACAGATGGAATGTATAATGACATGATGATACCATACATAGATAACCGTACAGCCAGCCAAGACCCACCCAGACCCAATTAAGGACCCATACACCGAAATGGAAAATCCCCACCCCAGCCCTGTCTCACCTGTGAAAAAATGGGAATCGCCTCCGTTTTGAGTGAGTTAATCAAAAATCCGGACGTCTCATGAAACTCTTCGAATAGCTGAAGGAGAAGAGGCATCGCTGCATGGGGGGGGGTCAGATAAAAACAACAGAAGGTCGTCCGCAAAAGCAGCAACCTTCAACTCAGCAGTTACCACCCGAATTCCCCAAAAATCCACAGATCGCTCCATGATACGAATCAAAGGCTCAATTGCCAAATTGAAAAAAGTGGAGATAGAGGACGCGTGCCTCTTCCAAAGGGAAACCAATGAGAATTTATATTATTCACCGTGACCTAAATGCCTGACCAAATTAGCCAGCAGCCTACCAGATCTATTCTCACAATGAAACAAAGTATTGCATGCATAATTATGAGAGAGCTGAGCCTTTTCAGTTGCCCAGGCCTCATAAAGCAGTTTAATTTCTTTGTAAGTCTTTGCCGTAGTCGGCATATTAAGAGTCTCATGGGCAGAGTATGCCTGAGAAAGATGTTTGGTCAGCTAGGCAAACTGAGCCTCAACCTTCCCCCTGTGCCTCGCCATATACGCAATAACATGTCCTCTCATTACCAGCTTAGATGCACCCCAAAACAAATCAGGATCATCCAAGTGCTCATGATTATCATCCACATAATTGTTCCATCTGCCAGTTACGGGAAGTCAGGTACGGGGTGGTCAATCTGACATCCATCCAGATGAGAGCGTGATCAGATACCACTATCTGACCAATATGAGCACCTAACAGCCTATGCAAAAACATGTCCGGAAGGAATAAATAATCAATTCTGGAGAAGGAGTCATGCGGGTGTGAATAAAAGGAATACTGCTTATCAATCGGATTAAGATATCTCCAAGAATCCCTCAGATGGTGTTGATCCAGCAATGGGGGGAATACAAAGTAGATGGCCCAGTATGCACAGTAGCATTAGCCACTAGATTAACAACATTTAGTGCAGAGATCTCCGTAAAAAGTTTATAAACGTCAGCTAAAAAAGTGAGTTGGTTAGAGGTCAGGGCATACACATTAACAAACGTGAAGGTCTCTTTCAATAACTTAGCTCGGAGGATGATATATCTCCCCTCCTGGTCGTGAGGCAATCGCTTTGAGAGTAAAATGGAAACCCCCCTAGACTTTTAAGTATACATAGCGGAGTAACAATCGCTACGCCAAGGAGCCTTTAACACGTTTCTATCAGGGTCACACCAATGAGTCTCTTGGAGGTAAGTAACATCTGGGTGCAGATGCTTAAGAGGGGTGAGAACCTTTTTCTGCTTTACGGGGGGGTTTAAACCCTCCACATTCCAGGACAAAAAACTTAGGGTGCCATAACAGTAAAAATACTCAACAAGGGCCTTCATCCAATGCCTCTGGAGACCCATGGAACAGCAATGCTTCTAAAATCTGGGGCCCAGGAGAGTCCCAGCGAGTCCTCCATAGCACCTATTGACCAATGCATGTCGGAAAGCATGGGAAAAAAAACAGTTATACTTCTCCCATTTTGTATTTTTAAACCAAAACAAGGTGTTGACAACCACATGCCTAAGAACAGAAACAAATTAAAAGAAAACAAAAACATAAACAAAAAACAACCAAAGGAATAACATGTAGTAAAACTAGGGTGGCATATTATCAAAAGAGAATAGGCAAGACATGAAACATCACCACACCCTTGGCGCTCATAGATCTCTCTGCTTAGGTGAGGCAGATGGAGAGGAATGAGAAAAAGAGCGAGAATCAGAAGGAGTAGGGGAGGGGGCCCCCTGCAGAGGAGGCAGTTGCAGCATTCCCTTGAAGAAAATCCCTAGCCACATCTGGATTCTAAGTTTGGCCGGGTAGAGGAGAGCAAACTTCACACACTTACTGTGGAGCTCGGAACAGATCCCGGAATACTGCCACCGTTTTGCCGAGACTGCAGCCGAGAAATCCTGGAACAACAAAAGTTTATGATTGTTGTATTGCAGAGATGCATCCTTCCTCTACGCATCCAAGATCTTAACTTTGTCAACATAATTTAGAACATGGAAAATTATTATTATTATTATTTATTTTTTTATATAGCGCCATCAAAT
Source organism: Sceloporus occidentalis (assembly GCA_023333645.1). Classification (NCBI taxonomy): domain Eukaryota; kingdom Metazoa; phylum Chordata; class Lepidosauria; order Squamata; family Phrynosomatidae; genus Sceloporus; species Sceloporus occidentalis. The sequence continues at coordinate 3,502,540 of JALMGF010000071.1, read as the reverse complement.
TCCGTAGCACTGTGCAATGGGTAGACAGGACAAAACAAGTAGTATGTAACATAACAAATTGACTAACAGAGACAACAGGTGAGGAGGGCCCTGCTCAAACAAGCTTACAGTCTAGACGGATTTAGGGTGTATTACACAATAGGTAAAAGTGCTGTTGTTAGGGATGGACCAGCCACACTAGTAAAAGTATTGCAGGAGAGGGAGTAGGAAAGGTAAACTAAAAGAATATCGGAGTATGGGAGGGCATTAGTGTGAGAGACAGATAGACAGGGGGAGGGCATCCCAGAGGATGGGGCAGCCCTTGAGAAATCTTGTAAGTGGGCATGAGAGCTAGAAATCAGAGGAGATGATAGAAGGAGATCATTGGATGAGCGGAGAGACCGGTTAGGAGTGTATTTAGAGATGAGAGAGGAGATGTAGGGAGGGGAACCGCTGTGAAGGGCTTTGAAAGTAAGAGTGAGGATTTTGAAATGAATCCTGAAGCGCACAGGCAGCCAGTGAAGAGACTGTCAGAGGGGAGAGACGTTAGTAAAGCGATGTGAGAGGAAGATAAGTCTGGCAGCAGCATTCATGGTGGATTGTAGAGGGGTGAGACGGTTAAGAGGGAGACCGGCTAAGATAGAGTTACAGTAGTCAAGGCGGGAGATAATCAGGGCATGGACAAGAGCCTTAGTGGCATGCTGTGTTAGGAAGGGACGGATGCGGGTAATGTTTTTAAGGTGAAGGCCACAGTTTTTAGGGACAGACTGAATATGGGGTGTGAAAGGTAGGAGTCAAGGGTGACACCAAGACAGCGTGCATGAGAAGACGGGGAGATGATGGCACCATTAACATTGAGGGAGAAAGATGGGGGAATCTTAGCATTGGAGGGATGGAAGATGAGAAGTTCAGTTTTGGAGAGGTTGAGTTTCAAGAAACGTTCAGACATCCAGGTAGAGAAAGATGCAAGGCAGTTAGTTACATAATCTAAGACAGAGGAGAGAAATTTGACAAAATATGGTGATTTTTGACAAATCTTTTACTCATCTGCAAAAACTAATAAAAAAAACCTGCTAAATAGATTCTAATATTTGTCCAGAGTTTCGAAATTTTCTGCTTTTTTTTGGGTTGCCCAAGTTATTGGGCAATAGTTCAAGTAGCGTTTTGCTATTTCAAAACCATTTTTCCCGGAAATCTGGTAATTCTGCCTCATGTGGTATTTGGAACATCTTTGAAGCCAGCCAATGCAATTTACCCCATCAAACCATATATTTTGTAAAACTAGGGTATTTCAAATGCTAGTGCTTTAACCCTTTCCATGCACTAATTCTACCATCAGCCTTTGTCAAACTTTATGGTAGTCATTTTTTTTTCACACACATTGTACTTTAGGTGTGAATTTACCGCTCCTGGTATATGTCACTGTCAAACAACACCCTAATATGTGTTCAGTAATATCTCCTGGGTACAGCTATACCCCCCATACATGGGTTTATTAAGTTATTTGTGAGTTAAAAAGGCCACCTTTTTGAGGTGTGCATTTTTTGGCATTTGGACATCTGTTCCGTCTGTGCCCATGTCCCATATTTGGGACATCTTTGAAGCTTTACCCCATCAAATCATCAGTTTTTTAAACTAGGCACCCCATGGGCATTTAAAATGCCAATATTTTAACACTTCCATGCGACAAATTTTTTGAAGATATAGTGCTAATTGCAGGACTTGCTCATAAAATATCTATATATATATATATATATATATTGACTTTTTGTGACAGCTGGATTTTTTTACATATTACCAAATTTATTTTATTTTTTTTTGTATTTTTTTTGGTATTATTTTTTTATTTTACTAATCACATTGTGATTAGTGAGCTGGGCTCGAGAGTTCTCAGGAGGGTCTGTCAACATTGACAGTTGGCGCTGCCATCTTGTGAGTGGAGGCATCCCCATTCACTGATGGTGCTTGTGGTTACACTTCGGAGCAATCACAAGGCGATCGGGGCAGGGGGTTGCAATACCGATTATTCTTAGGAAGCAGTAGCTGATCACTTCCTATGCTCTGTTTTAGCTAGCTGCTGCCGTCTTTGATGATCGGTTTGGCGGCAGCCATTTTTTCCTCCCATGATCCACGGCCAGCCTTGTGAGGCTTCCGTGGATTTTGCAAAGCTGTCGATGCAGGTATTTAACAGCAGCACGTACATGTACAGGCTTTGTCACCAATGCATTACATTGTGACCCTGTACATGTGCGGGCTTTGTAGTGAAGGGGTTAAACTAATCATGCAAAAACACACAAAAAAACAAATAAACAGATTTTCCCCTATTTCTCCCTAAAATACCACACAGAATAATAAACCTAACAAACACTAAGTAATTTTTGGCAAATCTATAACACAATATACAGTCATCTGAAAGTATACTCTATTTGAATTCTTGGTTTTACATCAGGACACAATAATGATCATCTGTTCCTTAGCAGGTCTAAAAATGAAGTAAATACAACCTCAGATGAACAACAACACATGACATATTACACAGTGTCATGACTTATTCAACAAAAATAAAGCCAAAAAGGAGAAGCCATGTATGAAAAACTAAGTGCTCCCTTACTGCTTCCATAGGAATTAAGATGCTGGGAAGCAGACATGTACTGCTAATCACATGCCCTTGATTATTTGATTGTCAGCAAGTGTGACCACTACTATAAAAGCCAAAGTTTTAGCAGTTTTCTGGTCTGGAGCATTCAGGTGTGTGTTAACACAATGCCAAGGAGGAAAGACACCAGCAATGATCTTAGAGAAGCAATTGTTGCTGCCCATCAATTTGGAAAGGGTTTATAAGGCAGTTTCCAAACAATTTAATGTGCGTCATTCTACACTGAGAAAGATTATTAAAAAGTGGAAAACATTCAAGACGGTTGCCAATCTTCCCAGGTGTGGAAGTCCCAGCAAATTCACTCCAAGGTTAGACTGTTCAATGCTCAGGGAAACTGCAAAAAACCCAAGACTCTACAATTAGAAAAAAGACTGAACAAGTATGGTTTGTTTGGAAGGGTTGCCAGGAGAAAGCCCTTTCCCTCAAAAAAAGAACATGGCAGCATGGCTTAGGTTTGCAAAGTTGCATCTGAACAAACCACAAGACCTCTGGACAGACATGACCAAAGTGGAGATGTTTGCCCATAATGCACTGTGCCATGTTTGGCAAATACCAAACACAGCATATCAGCACAAATACCTCTTACCAACTTTCAAGTACATTGGTGGAGGGGTGATGATTTGGTTTTGTTTTGCAGCCATAGGACCTGGGAACCTTGCAGTCATTGAGTAAACCATAAACTCCTCTGTATACAAAGTATTCTACAGTCAAATGTAAGCTCATCTGTCTGACAGCTAAATGCTTGGCTGAAATTAGCTCATGCTACAGGACAATAATCTCAATCATACCAGCAAATCTACAACAGAATGCCTAAAAAAGAATCAAGGTGTTGCAATTAGACTTGCGCATTCGTCTTCGGGCGAACATGTAAACGAGCATGAAGAGGCCGTTTTTTTGTTCGTGCCGAAGACGCGCCGAAGAGAATACAGTGCCGGCAAAACGTAGGAGAAGACGAAGACTCTTAGAAGATTCTTCGTGATCGTCTTCGTTTTTGCCGCGCAGCCGCTAAAATTTCAAACAGGAGTGAGCTGATCTCGTCTGTCCAATCAGCTCACTCTTGTGACGTCACGCTAAGGGTCTCGTCCAATGCCTGTGCTGCTGTTTTTTGAATTCTGAACGCGCCTTTATAAGACCAGAGCTTGCCTGAGAGATCCATTCATTTTTCGCTGTGACTGCTTTGGCAACACTGCTGTGCTGCATCCGAGCGTTATTATTATTATTATTATCCTTTATTTATATAGCGCCAACAGTTTACGCAGCGCTTAATACAATACATAAATTCAAGGGATATGACAAGACAAGAATTGACAGACTAAGACAAACCGATACATTTGGTGGAGAGAGCCCTGCTCGCAAGCGTTACAGAGAGATTGTTCTGTTCTGTGTGAGACTGGTAAGCTTCAGCCTGCCATTTCATACAGTGTACTCTTCCTCACTTCAGTTCTACTGAATTAATAATATTTAATAATAATAATTTTATTAATTTAATAATTTTTTTTATTTAATTTGTCATCAACTGTGTCACTGTGTCATCACTGGGGTGCCCTTGCCCTGGGCTGGCACTAGTGCCTACTGCCTGTCCTGCTTAAATAAATTAAATAATAGAATTTATAAATAATTTAATAGAATATATTATTAATAATTGAATACGTATAAAATTATATATATTTGTCAGTTATATATACTATAGTTTGTATAGTATTAGTAATAGTATACTAGTGTAGAGTGTACTGTAGACATTCAAGACATCTACTAGTGTCTAATCTAAAATCAGTAATATTAATAATTAATAATTGAATACATAATAAAATTATATATATATTTGTCAGTTATATATATACTATAGTTAGTATAGTATTAGTAATAGTATACTAGTGTAGAGTGTACTGTAGACATTCAAGACATCTACTAGTGTCTAATCTAAAATCAGTAATATTAATAATTAATAATTGAATACATTATAAAATTATATATATATTTGTCAGTTATATATACTATAGTTAGTAATAGTATACTAGTGTAGAGTGTACTGTAGACATTCAAGACATCTACTAGTGTCTAATCTAAAATCATTAATATCAATAATTCTATAATTCTTTCTTATCTTAAAAGTTAATTAAATTAGCTATAAATATAATTAATAATTACTACTAGCTTATAGTTCAGCTAATCTTATTAGTACTGGTGCTGCAGCTGTATAGTTTGTGCTTTGTTTTAGCAACAGCGAGAGACCAAGTAAATTTTTCTTAATTAATAATATTTCATTTTATTTCATTTGTTTTCCTCACCTCAGTCCATCAGTGAAGTGAACTTGTTGGGCTAGTGAGTGCAGCCGCATAAGTGCTGTGTTCTTTTTTGATCAGCAAGCAGTGACGTTAACAGTTTTGCAAAGATTTTCTCATTTATTTTACATTTTATTTTAATTTTATTAAAAGTACCCTTAGTGTTTTGCTCACCTCAGTCCATCAGTGAAGTGAACTTGTTGGGCTAGTGAGTGCAGCCGGGTAAGTGCTGTGTGTTTCAGCAAGCAGTGAAGCTAACTGTTTTGCTGTGACATTTTATTTTATTTCTAATTTCTTTTCAAGAAAAATTGACTGTGTGACGAGAACAACTGTACTAAGCAAAGCTTCAAGCTACTAGCTGTAGTACTAAAATAATTCTAATCTTTAATCTTCTTAATCTATAATATATTATATAATATAATATAAATTCTAATTCATAATCTATAATATATATAAGTAATTCTTTCTAATTCATAATCTATATTCTATCTATAATCCATAATATAAATAATTCTAATCTATTAATAATATAATATTATATATAATTTAACCTCGCTTTAGCTTAGTGGGCTTGAGAGCGTCTGCCTAGAGTTAGACTAGAATACTAATATAGCTGTAGGTTTAGCATAGTAGTAGGATAGGCTCTTAGGCCCCCTTTTTTGAAATGGATCCTCCTTTTGGGACTAAGGAGGCACAAGCTCCATCTACCACCACCACCAGCACCACCACCAGTTCTAAGATGCAGCCTTTGCGTCAGTCTAGTCGGCCAAGTAGGCCAAGCTCTCACTTATCATTTGGGGAAGCATTGCTTGAAGGATCATCAAGTAAAGGAAAGGCACCAAAAGCAGGCAGTAGTAGTGCGGCTAGGCCCACAAGCTCTATGTTTTTTTACGGAAAGCCTAAAGCACCAGAAGCACGTTCAAAGTTAAAGGGTAGCACAACTAGTACTTCTACTAGCCCAGTGAGTAAAAATAAGTGCCTTTTGCCCCAAGCAGTATCTTCCCCATCCACAAGCAGCATTCAAGGTACCAAGCAGAGCCAAATTAGCAGCAAGACTCAGAGGGGTCCCAAACCAAAGCGATCTCATTCCTTTGTAGGGAAAACCACCACCACCACCACCACCACGACCACCCCCACCTCTACCGCCTCTACCACCACTAGTGCTGCGCCTACTGTTCCCACCGGTACCGCCACGCCATGTCCTCCTAGTACCTCTAGCAAGCCACCAAGTCCTTACAATATTTTTGTAAAGACAGTTAGAGAGAGGGCTACACATAGTGGAACTCCACCTAGCGAGGTAGCAGAGGAGCCTGAGACTGACAGGCCAAGTGCAGAGTCTGTTCTTCCTGCTCGCACTACTACTAGTCACGAGTCTCACAACGATCTCAATCTTAGCTCCAGCCTAGCAGGAATTCCATTTGATCTGGCTAATGAAGAACTAGACTATGAGCCAGAGGAAGTAGAGGAGATGAGTAGTCAGGAATCAGATTCCTCAGGGAGCAGTGTCCAAATGACTAGTGCACAATTTTCCCCTGAGCCTCCACCTTCTCCGCTACGATCATCACCATTACCACCACCAGCAGCAGCAAAACCTAGCAAATCTAAAGTTAAAGCAATTAGCAGTCCCACTATGGCTAGTACTGTTACCACCAGTCCCACCACCACTAGTTCTGCTCTGTTCATCCACCCCCAGCAGTAGGAGCAGCACCCAAGGCACACTCCCAGGCTATGCGCACCTAGTGGGCAGCATGCCTTTCTTTCTTTGACAGCACACTGGTGGCAGCTCGGTGTGCCCAAGGAAGCTGCTGCAGCAGGCTACCGATCATTCCTTCTCCATGCAGAAGTGATGGATGAAAAGCACACTTCCCAAAATATTCTGCATGCAATGAGGAAAATGTTTAGCCTTTGGGTGGGAGCAGAGGCGGGCACCAATGTTGAAGTTGGTTTTGTGGTAACTGACGGAGGTGCCAATATGGTGAAAGCGCTGCGAGATGGTCATACTGTTGGTGTGCACTGTGCAGCCCACATCATCCATCTTGTAGTGAAGGCAGCAATGTCAGAAGGAACTAATGTGGCAGCAGTAGTTCTGTCCCGCTGCAGAAAGATCGCTGGGCACTTTCACCATAGTGTTAAGGCTAGCCAACTTTTGAGGGAAGTGCAAGAGAGGTCAGGTCTTCCCGTACACTGCCTATGTCAGGATGTCAGTACACGGTGGAACTCCACGTTAGACATGCTGGAGAGGATTTTGGAGCAGCAGAGGGCAATCCATAATCTTGCCTCAGAGCACAATATTGGGATTACCTCTCCATTGAATAGGGAGGATTGGACAGTCATCGCCCAGCTAGTGGCAGTCCTTAAACCATTCAGGGATGCCACTGAAAATTTAAGATCAAACACTGCCAGTCTTGCCCAGGTAATCCCAGTGTTCTCCCATCTAGGCAGCGAGATGGATGTGTTCCTTGAAAACCGTGAGGCTGTTCAAGGTGGCACTCTACATCCTGACGTAGCAGCCATAGTCAGGAAGCTGAAGGATCTGCTAAAAGTACACCTTCGCAAACGCATGGAAGAGAGTCCTGTTCTCAGTAGCTACCGGGAGCAATTGGTCAACAAGGTGCGTGACTGGCAGCGTAAAATGGGAATGCTGTCTGAGGAGGGACAGGTGCAGGAGGAGGAAGAGATTATGTGGTCTGCTACTCCTAGCAGCAGCATCAGCAGCAGTGCCACAAGCATCACAACACAGCTGAGTGGAGCAGCTGCGTTTTGGGAAGAGGCATTTGGGAGTATAGTTGGACCATCTGACAGAGCTAGCAGCAGAAAGGAGAGTAGTGCTGCTGAAATGGTCAAACTTTACCTCTGTGAAGTTCCTTCTGCACCTAATGTTGATCCTCTTAGCTACTGGGATGAAAAGAAGAGTGTGTGCCTGCACTCTCATGGGTTGCGCAGCAGCTTCTATCATGTCCGCCAACCACTGTTCAAAGTGAGCGCGTGTTTTCTATGACTGGAAACATACTGAGTCCACAGCGCTCACGCATGGCACCTCATCTGATGGAGCAGATTGCCTTTCTTAAATATAATCTGCCCAAGTTGGGTTACCCAGCTCTTAGCTTGGAAAGTTAATTTTTTTTTCTCTAATGTTTAAGGTAGTTTCTCCCCCTGGTTGCACGTGTTTGCGGTGTGGCAACGTCTGCTACCTCCGCCGGTGTAGCCAATTTACGCTAGGGCCTACTGTCTGAGTTCTGGAAGTCCGCTCCCAAACGCCATGGACTGACAGACTTTCATGCTTTGCCCTGGGGTGAAACAGGTGAGCGGGTCGTCAATTGCCCACTCATTCAACTTTCCCAATGCTGCTGCTGCTGCTGGTTGTGGTGCCAGGGTCTCTTCTCTGCCAGTTCGCTTCCTGGCTAGTGTCATGCCTCAAATGTCCAAAATGTTTAAGGTAGTTTCTGCCCCTGGCTGCGTCTGTTTGTGGTGTGGCAACGCCTGCTACCTCCGCCGGTGTAGCCAATTTACGCTAGGGCCTAGTGTCTGAGCTCTGGAAGTCTGCTCCCAAACGCCTAGGACTGACAGTCTTTGGATTCTTTGCTCTGGGGTGGAACAAGTGAGCGGGTCATCAATTGCCCACTCATTCGCCTTTCCCAATTCTGCTGCTGCTGGTGGTGGTGGTGGTGCCAGCGTCTCTTCTCTGCCAGTTCGCTTCCTGGCTAGTGTCATGCCTCAAATGTCCAAAATGTTCAAGGTAGTTTCTCTCCCTGGCTGCGTCTGTTTGCGGTGTGGCAACGCCTGCTACCTCCGCCGGTGTAGCCAATTTACGCTAGGGCCTAGTGTCTGAGCTCTGGAAGTCCGCTGCCAAACGTCTAGGACTGACAGTCTTTGGATGCTTTGCTCTGGGGTGGAACAGGTGAGCGGGTTGTCAATTGCCCACTCATTCACCTTTCCCAATGCTGCTGGTGGTGGTGGTGCCAGCGTCTCTTCTCTGCCAGTTCGCTTCCTGGCTAGCGTCATGCCTCAAATGTCCAAAATGTTCAAGGTAGTTTCTCTCCCTGGCTGCGTCTGTTTGCGGTGTGGCAACGCCTGCTACCTCCGCCGGTGTAGCCAATTTACGCTAGGGCCTAGTGTCTGAGCTCTGGAAGTCCGCTGCCAAACGTCTAGGACTGACAGTCGTTGGATGCTTTGCCCTGGGGTGGAACAGGTGAGCGGGTCGCCAATTGCCCACTCATTTGCCTTTTCCATTTCCATTTCCATTTCATTTTTTTCCGTCTGATACACAACCTACCAAACATAACACATATAACACAGTGACATAACACATAACACACATAACACATATAACACACACATGTACAATTCACAAATCACAAGGACCTTTCCTCTTGTTATTTGCCCTGGCCTTCACTTCTACACTCACTAGCATTAACGCTATAACTCACACTTCACCTTATAACATTTTTCCATCCACATAGCTGCCAACAGACCCAACTTTTTCAGGGACAGTCCTGCTTTTTTCCTGTCCCATCAAATTTAGCTAAACTAGGTATGCTAGTGCACATAGGTATAGCTGGGTAGGGTAGCACTACAACATTAAATAAATATAATGAAGTAAATAATAATAAATATAACTTTAAAATAAAATTAAATAAACCCATTAAAATTAAAATTAAATTATTATTTAGACATAATACATCTTTAACCAAAACAGTGCACTGCTAATAATCTTAAACATAACCGTACATTAACCCTAAGCTATTTTTTAGTTCTTGTCCAACATTTTTCTATTCGCATACCTGCCAACACACCCAACATTTTTGTGGACAGTCCTGCTTTTTCCAGTCCTGTCCAGTAAAAGTTGGGTTGTTGCAAAGTATGCCATTATAAATAGGTAGCAAATGTTAGGCATGTATTACAAGTGGTCCAAAATCAATCTAAAAATGTAAAATCATCCCTATTCTTTTATTAAACATCTATGGATGTGTGACTGTGCATGATAAAAAGGAGGCCAAGTTCCTTGGAGCATTTGTCTAGGTCATTTTGTGTACAGTACACCTCGGTACGTGTGTGCAACTCTATTGGTCGTTTCGGCAGGGGGCTCGCCTGCCATCAACGAATGAGGTGCATTCTGCAGTTCTGCAATTCATTTGTTGATGCCAGGCCAGCCCCCTTCCGGCGACCAATAGAGTCGCACACACGTACCTTCACTGCGCGAACGCATCTGCTGCTGCTGCTGCTCCGATGTGTTCTTAGCCCCGTATTAACCTCTGCTACGCAGCCGGGAGAAAACGAAGATGAAACGAGCACGAAGAATGGCCACGAATATTCGCCCGAAAAGAAGACAGGAACGGGCAAATATTCGCGGAATACGAAGGTTTTTTTTTCTCCGAAGACGAGTACGAAGACGAACACGAAGAGCCCCCTGGTGCCCAAGTCTAGTTGCAATGGCCCAGTCAAAGTCCAGACCTCAACCCTATTGACATGCTGTGGCGAGACCTTAAGAGAGCTGTTCATAAACAAATGCCCACAAACCTCAATGAACTGAAGCAACATTGTAAAGAAGCGTGAGCCACAACTCCTCCACAACGATGTGAGTGACTGTTAAAGTTCTGAGAGCTATTCATAAATCATAATGTGTACTTAGTTTTTCACACATAGCTTCTCCATTTTGGCTTTTTTTTTATTGATATAGTGTAATATGTCATGTTTTGTTCATATGAGGTTGTTTTTACCAATTTTTTAGATCTGCTAAGGAACAGATGATATTTATTATATCATGATATGTGAAAATATAGTATTCAAAGAGAGTGTACTTTCTTTTTCACATGACTAAATGAAGTTATACATACATGCTGTTGATGCAAGAACATCTTGCACATTTATAAACCTCTTGAACAAGATATGTTTGGATTAACCAATAGTATATTAAATTGCCTTTCTAAAACATTCTAACTTCAGTTCTATTAAGAGGTTTAACATTTGCAATTAAATATGTTTCCACAATTTAGTTTTATTTTCTTCCCTTATATTTTTTTAAATATTTTTTTCTAGTATCGCCTTCCTAGCCAGAACTTTCTCATATGTGCCATATCACCATATTAAATACTGTCAATTTATCACATTGTTCAATCTGCAAATGCTTCATGTTTTATTTCAGGCAGCTTTTCAGTCATCAAAAGCAGAAATATTTTAGTCTCTACAGCTTTTTCATTGGATGCTGCGCAGTTCAACCTCATTAAAATCGCGTAGGTCTTTTACAATGTTACTGAATGATCAAAATGATCAAAAGGAGACATCCAATGATGAAGTCAGCATGCATTCTTTAAAATATCAGTTGTTAGCTCTTTCTTAGCATACGGTAAAGCTGGATTAAGCTAAAGTCTTCTTGTATGTAATGGCATTGGGTACTCTTAAATAGAAAGTACCTGTTAATACAAATGGAGAAAGGGGGAAACCAATTTCATTTGAAGCTTCAAAGCAACAAACAAATATAACATGGAACAAAGCAGTTCTCTATCAATTAAGTTTTTTTTAATTCAAAGTAGGTTGAAATGATAAGCACTTAAAGAAAGATCTCCCATTGCTCCAATAAAATTTTACTGGATACCCATACATTGTTTTATATCATAACTACCTATTTATTATCCACGAGACAATGAAATAATAAGTGCACCATCCTGGCATTTTAATCCCTCAAATATTTGTTAGATCGTTAAATGCAGAGCCAATCGTCTGAAGCAGCCATAAAAACTGCAGTTTTTTTTCTAGAATGGAAAAGTCATGCTGCAGAACCAGAACAATAGCATTTGGTTGCAATTGTGAGTGGGTAATGTATAGATGATTTCTTCAGAGTAATCTCTTGTAGTGTTATATACAGTAATGCAGTTTAGCATTGAAGACAAGTTGTTTTTTTTTATTGTATTCTGATAAACTTCCTTTACCTGCTGTCCTAGAGGCTGCATTGTATCATGCAGTTGTGTGATCAGTGACCACATCACTGCAAAAGAGAATAGAGATGGTGTAACCCACCACAGTGAGTGGAGCAAATAAGCAAATAAGGAGATATAGCTTACCTCTTTGAGGTTAAAGACGATCAGAATCTGGGATGTACATAAAAGATAAAAGAAACCAATAATAGTGCAACCTGTGTGCAACACAAATTAATGCAATAAAAATAATGGGCTAGAACACTCACATGAGTGGAGCCAATGTGACTGGCTCCAATCGAAATCGCTATGTGTGATTTGGGATCACACACCCATCTGTTGGTGAAGATCTAATCCCACCCAGGCTCTGGTGTGGATTAGGCTGTGCTGGCTAAGGACAGCACTTCCCCTTTAACACCAGCGTAAATATAGATAGCAGCAGGAAAAAATAATGGATCCAGTAGGGGATGAGTCTTTAAATGGTACTGTGCAAAACTGAGTAATATGTGCAGAGGATGTAGTATGTGCCAGTAATGCCAAATGTGCAAAATATGCAAACTGCGGTGTTTATTTAAAACACAATATAACAAATAAAAACACGTTATCCAAATGCAATACTCAAGTGAAAACTAGTCCCCCCTGTGATCCTTCAATAACGCGTTTCGCCAAATGCGTTATAATCAAACAAATAATCCTCTGGTATCAACCCATGATCCTCTGGTATCAACCTGCAGGCGACCACTAGAGTCACTTGCAAGGCTCTTTAACTCCTGACGGGGAACTTGGCCTTTCTCTCCACTCCAAGAGTTAAAGGTCTTTAACTCCTGACGGCGAACCTACGAATTTCCGCTCCCTTTATCTATGCAGCATCGAAGGGGTTAACCGGCAGAGGAAATCTGTAGGTTCACCATCAGGAGTTAAGTGCCCATAACAACGACTTTATTGGTCGCCAGTAGGGGCCTCCTCTAGCATCAACCAATTGGTTGATGCCAGAGGAGGCCCATGCAGGCGACCAATAGAGTAGTGTGCACTTCCCTTTAACTCCTGACGGCGAAACTACGGATTTCCGCTCCCGTTAACCCCTGTGATGCTGCGTCGATAAGGTAGGCTAGATAGGGAAGGGACCAGACAAACATGAACACGAAGATCCTGCGTGTTGTGTGTCTTCGTCTTGGTATACGTTTTGCGGCCACCATGTTCATATGTTCGGTATTCTGGTTGAACAACAAAGACCACCCTCCTAAATTGTAATATTAATTTAGAAACAAAAGAAAAAGCCTGAAGTGTAGTAAAAAAGTATTTTTTCATATTTAATAAAAACTATGATTGAGAAAAATGCATTTTTTGTTTTTTATTTGACAACCTGCCCTCCAGTTATACACATCTGCCCCACGGCTTGCTACTCTGCCCCCCCCAGATATGTCTTATACCCCCTATATGCCACTCTGCCCCCAGATATGCCTTATACCCCCTATATGCCACTCTGTCCCCCAGATATGCTTATACCACCCTATTTACCACTCTGCCCTACAGATATGTCTTCCCCCCATTTGCCAAAATGCCCCCCTGATATGCCTTATACCCACCTAAATGCCCCCACTTACCGATGCATCCCTTGACTTGTCCCTCATGCTCCAGACTCCCTGGTGTCAAGTGGGGGTAGTTGGTGGACTATATGTTGTATAGAACATATATATGTCATGGCATGCCGACACTCCAACATAGAAACCCCAGAAGAAGTGATGGCAGCAGCAGAGGCTGCCAGAGAGGAGGATCCAGGTCCCCTGCAGTCTTGTAGTCAGACCTCTAATTACATTACATTTATTTATAAAGTGCCGGCAGATTCCGCAGCGCTGTTACAGTCAGTAGAACAATTTATAAACACATACAATAACAAACTGGTGCAAAGGAGAGGAGGGCCCTGCTCTTGTGAGTTTATAATCTAGTCGGTGGTTCAGGGGGAAGAGTGACAATAGGAGAGGACTGCTTGGATGGGGATAAGTTGATCTGGTTCCGATGATGTGTTGAAGATTATGATGATGGTTGGAAGTAATGGGAAGGAATGTTGTACGCTTCCCTGACCAGGTGGGTTTTCAGAGAGGTTTTGAAAGTTGTGTATGAGGCAGAAAGTCTGATGAAACAGGGAAGGGAATTCCACAGGAGGGGTGAGGCGCGGGTCAGAGGAGCAAAGGAGGCGGGTAGGGGTGTATTTGGATAGGAGGATAGAGATGTAAGGGGGTACAGAGTTGTTGAGGGCTCTATAGGTCAGGGTGAGAAGTTTAAATTTGATTCTGAAGGGTATGGGAAGCCAATGAAGTGATTGGCATAGTGGAGCAGCGGATGAGGTATGGCGGCAGAGAAAAATTAATCTAGCTGCAGTGTTCAGGATGGATTGAAGCGATGAAAGGCAGGAGAGTGGGAGACTGGTTAGTAGTAGACTTGCGCATTCGTCTTCGGGCGAACATGAAAACGAGCACGAAGAGGCCGTTTTTTTGTTCGTTCCGAAGACACGCCGAAGAGAATACAGTGCCGGCAAAACGTAGGAGAAGACGAAGACTCACAACCACGAAGAATCGAAGATTCTTCGTGATCGTCTTCGTTTTTGCCGCGCAGCCGCCAAAATTTCAAACAGGAGTGAGCTGATCTCGTCTGTCCAATCAGCTCACTCTTGTGACGTCACGCTAAGGGTCTCGTCCAATGCCTGTGCTGCTGTTTTTTGAATTCTGAAGGCGCCTTTATAAGACCAGAGCTTGCCTGAGAGATCCATTCATTTTTCGCTGTGACTGCTTTGGCAACACTGCTGTGCTGCATCCGAGCGTTACAGAGAGATTGTTCTGTTCTGTGTGAGACTGGTAAGCCTTAGCCTGCCATTTCTCACAGTGTACTTCATCCTCACTTCAGTGCTACTTAATATAATTAATAATAATAATTTGATTAATTTAATTTTTATTTAATTTGTCATCAACTGTAGTGTAAGTGCTGTTGAGTTGACAGTGCACCCAGTGTCTCAGTGGCACTGGGGTGCCCTTGCCCTGGGCTGGCACTAGTGCCTACTGCCTGTCCTGCTTAAATAAATTAAATAGAATTTATAAATAATAATTTAATAGAGTCTATAATTTAATAGTTCATTATAATATTATATATATATATATATTTGTCAGTCATATATATATATACTATAGTATACTAGTGTAGAGTGTACTGTAGACATTCATCTACTAGTGTCTAATTTAAAATCAGTAATATTAATTAATATAATTAATAATTGAATTCATTATAAAATTATATATATATTTGTCAGTTATAGTTAGTAATAGTATACTAGTGTAGAGTGTACTGTAGACATTCAAGACATCTACTAGTGTCTAATCTAAAATCAGTAATATCAATAATTCTATAATTCTTTCTTATCTTAATAGTTAATTAAATTAGCTATAAATAAAAGTAATAATATTAATTAATTACTACTAGCGTATAGTTCAGCTAATCTTATTAGTACTGGTGCTGCAGCTCTATAGTTTGTGCTTTGTTTTAGCAACAGCGAGAGACCAAGTCAATTTTTCTTAATTAATAATCTTTCATTTTATTTCATTTGTTTTGCTCACCTCAGTCCATCAGTGAAGTGAACTTGTTGGGCTAGTGAGTGCAGCCGCATAAGTGCTGTGTTTTTTTTTGATCAGCAAGCAGTGACGTTAACTGTTTTGCAAAGATTTTCTCATTTATTTTACATTTTATTTCAATTTTATTAAAAGTACCCTTAGTGTTTTGCTCACCTCAGTCCATCAGTGAAGTGAACTTGTTGGGCTAGTGAGTGCAGCCGCATAAGTGCTGTGTGTTTTTGTTCAGCAAGCAGTGAAGCTAACTGTTTTGCTGTGACATTTTATTTTATTTCTAATTCTTTTCAAGAAAAATTGACTGTGACGAGCTGTACTAAGCAAAGCTTCAAGCTACTAGCTGTAGTACTAAAATAATTCTAATCTTCTTTAATCTTAATCTATAATATATTATAAATAATATATAACAATATAAATTCTAATTCATAATCTATAATATAAGTAATTCTAATTCAAAATTCTAATTCATAATCTATATTCTTCTATCTATAATACATAATATATAAGTAAATTATTTCTAATCTATTAATATTATATAACTTAATATTAATTAATAAATCATACTGAATCTGATTTAACCTCACTTTAGCTTAGTGGGTTTGAGAGCGTCTGCCTAGAGGTAGACTTATAGTAAGGAAATATAGCTTTAGGCTAGCATAGTAGTAGGCTAAGCTCTTAGGCCCGTGTCAATTCAAATTAAAAATAAAATACTGCTAGTTATTAAATAGTTAATCTTGAGTTAATAATTTAAATAACTTTAGCACTTTGCCAGATTGCACACAACAGCACAGTGCAGTAGTGCATAGTTTTACTTTTTAAGCAGTAGCGCTGAAGAGAACTTCAAATACACGTTGGTAGTTATAGCTCGGTAGGTAGCACTAGTATAAACATTAAATAAATATAATAAAGTACTAAATAATAAATCTAACTTTAAAATACATTTAAATAAACCCCTTAATTTTTTAAAACCCATTAAAATTAAAATTAAATTATTATTTAGACATAATACATCTTTAACCAAACCAGTGCACTGCTACTAATCTTAAACATAACCGTACATTAACCCTAAGCTATTTTTTAGTTCTTGTCCAACATTTTTCCATCCGCATACCTGCCAACACACCTAAGATTTTGGTGGACAGTCCTGCTTTTTTCCAGTCCTGTCCAGTAAAAGTTGGGTTGTTGCAAAGTATGCCATTGTGAATAGGTAGCAAATGTTAGGCATGTATTACAAGTGGTCCAAAATCAATTTAAAAATGTAAAATAATCCCTATTCTTTTATTAAACATCTATGGATGTGTGACTGTGTATGATAAACGGAGGCAAAGTTCCTTGGAGCATTTGTCTCTAGGTCATTTTGTGTTCAGTACACCTCAGTACGTGTGTGCAACTCTATTGGTCGTTTCTGCAGGGGGCTGGCCTGCCATCAACGAATGAAGTGCGTTCTGCAATTCACTTGTTGATGCCAGACCAGCCCCCTGCCGAAACGACCAATAGAGTTGCACACACGTTCCTTCACGGCAGCTGCTGCTGCTCCGATGTGTTGTTAACCCCGTATTAACCCCTGCTAGGCAACCGGGAAGGAAACGAAGATTAAACGAGCACGAAGAATGTCCGCGAATATTCGCCCGAAGAGAAGACAGGAACGGGCGAATATTCGCGGAATACGAAGGTTTTTTTCCCCCCGAAGACGAGCACGAAGACGAACACGAAGAGCCCCCTGGTGCCCAAGTCTAGTTAGTAGGGAGTTGCAAAAATCCAGGCAGGATATCACAAGGAAGACGACCTCGAATATAAAACCTTGTTTTATAATCGAGCAAATACGGAATGGAAAGATACTTCTAACAATTGTTTGATGACCCATAAATAACAAAGTGGTGAGTAACCAAACAGATTAAAAGGTTTTGGGAACATTAACATAAAACTATTATATGTCAATAGACCATTTTACTCAATGGGGGTAGCTAATAATCAAATTTTGCAAGTAACCTGTGAAAACAAAAATAGCCTATTTTTCAAAGGCACAGGTAAGGATAAATAAATCGTATATAACAATCTTTACCAAAAATGGATCCAAAAGATAAGAGAAGTGACTCTGTAATGAGCTTGTGCCACCATTATCATTTGGGGCACTAACATACTGTGCTAATATATCAGGGTATAATTCATATACAGGATGAAAAAGAACAGTAAAACCAATATATTATATATTGTATATCATATGAAGCATTCATATGACTCCAGGCAATAGATAACTGTCATATTAATATACTAATTAAAATATTTGCTTTAATCCTTGATGGATTTAGCACGTGTGAGAAAGCAGTTATCTCTTTGCATCGTGGAAGTCGACGTTTTTACCTCATAATAAAGTTTAGTTAAAAAATAAAACTGCTTGTCAAACAATAAAGGTTATTTTGTGTTAAAGGGTGGATCAAGCATTAGATTTAATGGCTGATAAGAACCACTTGGACCATTTTTCCTGATGCGAAGGTTCATGCCTTAATCAGTCGTTGGTCTTGTGTTAGATTAAGGACAGTTTTAGGTCTATCCCATGCATGTTTGAATTCCCTCGCTGTATTAGCCTCTACCACTTCTGATGGAAGACTATTCCGTTTATCTTCTACCCTCTCTGTAAAGTAAAGCATTCTTTCACTTTTGAAACAAAAGTCCTTTCTGTACTTTGTTAAATCCCTTTACATATTTAAATGTTTCTATCACACCCCCTCTCTCTCGGCCTATAATTGGGCTTTACATATTTTCAATGTTCTCCTACTTTGTGCGTAGACCGCTTCCGAGCCCTTGTCTCCATTCATGTGGCTCCGCTTCTTTTGTATCTTCATGTTCTGTCTTCTTTCTTCAGTCTTCTGCTGTCTGTCTTTCCTGATTGGAGAAATACTGGAGAGGCTGTCCCCGTACTGTCCTCTTTTGTGGGAGTTCCCTAATAACCCCCGATATTGTGACAGATTCACAGAGAAAGAGACACGTTTCTGCACCCCTTGTTCAATGCAAATCTGTCAGCAAAATTCAGGTTTCTTAGGGTACTTATCCTCACGAACAACTTGCAAGTTAGCACGACTGAAGCCAAACCTGGAAAGTTGAGCTAACCTTAAACTCAACTGACCATTTCACTTCTTAGTTGTGCATTCGTATTCGGGGAACAAGAAAATGAACACGAAGGGTGTGTTTTCGTTTTTCAGCCTGAACATACGAACATGGCGGCGGCAAAATATAGACGAAGACACACAACACGAAGAATTTTCGTGTTCGTTTTTGTCTACTAATAGCCCTGGTCCCTTCCCCATCTAGCCTACCTTATCTACGCAGCTTAGCAGGGGTTAACGGGAGCGGAAATCCATAGGTTCGCCGTCAGGAGTTAAAAAGGCCGTGCAAGTGAGCCTATTGGTCGCCTGCAGGCGACCAATAGGCTCACTTGCACGGCCTTTTTAACTCCTGACGGCGAACCTATGGATTTCCGCTCCTGTTAACCCCTGCTAAGCTGCGTAGATAATGGGAGCGGAAATCCGTAGGTTCGCCATCAGGGGTTACCTTGATGCAACTTGGCCGGCACAGAACCACTGGTCTCCCTGCTTCAACAGTTAAAAGTCCATACGAACGACCAATAAAGTCGCTTGTACGGACCTTCAACTGTTGGAGCAGGGAGACCAGTGGTCTCTGCCGGCCAAGTTGAGGCACCAGCATTTTAAGAGTCTGTACAATCGACTCTATTAGTCGCCAGCAGGGGGCTCGTCTGCCATCAATCAATGAAGTATAGGTGTACTTCATTGGTTGATGGCAGAGGAGGCCCCTGCTGTATGGACATTTTAAATCCTGGCGCCAAAGCTGCTGCGTAGTGAAAAAGCCGCAAAGTACCCAATAATAAAAATATCCTCCATGACTCATGTGTAAAGAGGACATGGCTGCTGCCAATGCTCTTATTCCAAATTTGCTGTTGTGTGTCTTATTTGGGGTTTAGTGTTGGCGATTAGTTGTGGACATAGCCTTAAGCAGTCCTCACAATTGGCTGCCAGTGAGAAAAAACAGCCAGCCACCAAGTACATCAGAGACATAATTGTAGGAGAGACATTATCTTAGAGACTGTATAATGTGTCCAGCTCTGCAAAAACATCAAGAAGGCCCGGTTTTACATACAGGAGGCTGTATTTGCACAGAAAATACGGAGCATATGCAGAGCATTTAGGATGTTCATTCTGCAAAATGAGAAAGAGCAAATATAAAGCTAAGCTTTGTGGGTGAAAAACACATTATTAGATGCTCCAAAACACGCGTGGAGAAGAAAATTGCTAGGTTAACAAAAAAGGTTTATGAAACCATTTTAGGTATGCAGCATTAACGAAGCCCACGGTGCTCAGAATGGGCCTTAGTGGGCCGTTGACTGTGTGCCGAGCAGGGATAGGTCCTGACGGCATTTTTTGAATGTAGGGGAGGGGTTAATGGTGGACAATTTAGGGGTTTGGCGCCATTGGAGCAGTCTCCATTTTGTCTCACCTACCACTCACTGTTTGTCCCACCCTCCCTCCCTGTTCCTTGTGTGTGTTGTGTTCTTCTGGTGTGTGTTTGTTGTCACGGTCGTGCGTAAGCTTACCAGGTATCTAGGGGGTTAATGCTGATGGGAGAGCATTGGTTTTGGGAGGTTTCCTGGTAGGTGGAACCTAGAACCTAGAATAAGACGCCATACAGCCTTGTATGGTCTAAAGGTTTCAATGTGAGAGTGGTTTGACTCTCCTATTGTGATCAAGTTGAAATTGTACTTTTTCATATGGATTTTTGGAACCACTCAGTTTACAAGTATGACACTTTTAATTATTGGCTATATGAAAAAGTCCTTCAAAATCAATTGCTGGTAAGATCCCATTATCATGGAGAACATATGTCTTCCATCTCAATGGTGTTGACAGTTGTTTACAAAAAAAGACGTGGATAAACCTATTTATTTTCTTTTTCAGACCCACAAATCCACAAAATACAGGTCTCAGGTGCATATCAACACCGTTATTAATTTGTGCGAAGTGAAGAACACTTCCTTCAAGAATAATGGAAGTCCCTGTGCCATAGAGGCAGTATGTATATAGTATATACCACCTCCTATAGCACACACATGCTAACATAACCAGACACACGCTGTCACTTACATACCCAGAAACACACTTTCACTAACATACCCAATAACACATCCTAACATACACAGACAAACACACACTACATACCCAAAGACACATGTTCACACACTAACATACCCACACACACACTAACATACTCACACACACACCATAATATACCCACACGCACACTTTCACTTACATACTCAGACACAAAAGCTAACATACATTGACACGCATGCTAACATACCCAAAGACATTGGGTTTTTTTTCAATTCACCGTTTATTAAAAGACAATTGTGACCACATACGAGAAATAAATGGCATACCGAAAGTAGTGTTACAATGGTCATCATAAGGCATACGATGGGATTGGTATACAGTGCATGTAAAACATGAATCAGAAAATAAAAAGAAACAAACGACAGTGGTATGTCTAGATCCATAAAAGCACAATATGTATGCGCCCAAAGACATGTTTACACACTAAACATGCACAAATATACCCAGATACACGCACACAAAAACATACCCAGGCGCACACAAACATACCCAGATATGAAGAATCTATTTTATAATGGAAAATAGCAATGTCATTTATTTCCTATATTCACTTATATCCTGTATGATCAGCTATGGCAAAAATTTATTACGTAAGGTGAAAATTAATAAAATCACAACCTATGTAATCTTCTAGGTCTGGTTTAGATATATGTATCAGATACACGTATACTTGTTATGTATGATAATTTATTAGCTGTACCACACCTTTGTGATGGTCCACGCATTATGATAATTATTGGAGACTTGCAGACCTTCATTTCTATAATTTGTCACAAACCACCTTCTCCTTCTGCACCAATATGTTTAACTTGTGTTAGTGTTGGCATTTTTATATTGTCTGTTACATCAGCTTACAATGACAATGTTTAACAGTGATGTAACAGAATCTAAATATATTGCAATCTCTAGTGACTGGGAGATGTATATATGTATTTACATATATACATATGTAAACAAAAGTAAAAAATGTTAAAAACAAAATAAAAAAGTCTCTAAAGACCCCATAGCACACCATACAGATATAATAAATACAGAAACTTTTTGGAGGCCATTTCACTATCCAAGAGTACTAAAAAAACATAAGGCTAGTGTGTGAGGAAGCATTTTTACAATTTAAAACATGAGAGCAATACATAATACATAGTATTAGAGAAATATTCCTGAATATGAATCCATGTTTTTTGGCACTAACACCTGTAATATGAAACAAATCCAAAGCAAATTGCAAAGTTCAGTGTACACACAAATACACCGTTTTTAGCCACATTCCTGTGCTACAAGTACCCTTTTGAAACATCCTGGATTATTTGCTTTTCAAATACATGTGTTGTGGTAGATATTAGGCAATAGAACAGTATGTGTGCTATTAAGGCTACAGTCCCAGCAAACCAAAGCTGAAAATGAAGGATGTCTACCATCTAATATTTACTGTATCTCTAAAAGTCCAGGACGGGTTAAAATACCTAGGAAAATCGAAACAAATAATGTTAATGATTAAGTGTCTGTGGGCATGAAACATGTAAGCTATTTTCCCCTATTTGTGATGTCTTGACGTTAAAGAGCGCAAATGATTTATGACAGCATCCATTTATTTCGACTGAGGCTCTCGTTTGTGCTCCAGATTTCTTTTCTTGTAACTATGGAAATGTTTTTTTTTGTTGTTGTTTAATCCCCTTCCGCTCTTCTATATTTTACTCCTAATATATATTTTATCATTTGCATTAATATTTTATTTCAAAGTAAGCCCTGCAGTGTTGAAAAATATGTGTGGGTAAAAAAGCGGGAAAGAGTGAAATTACAGTTGAACAGAGACATTGTAAAAGTACTTAAAATGCTTGCCCCCTCATACCGGTAAGACAGCCTTCATACTTAAGGGATTAATAACAGCATACAGCAGCGCAAGAAGACATTATAGGGGTTTCTGTGTCCTGCACCTTGCCCATCTACTACACTTAGCACCATTCCTCTTAAAGTGAGGCTTATTGCAAATATATTTTAATTTTTCCCTAGAGAGTGATAGATCTAGAATATTGCGGAGTATACACCACAGAAACTAGTGTATAGTATTGTTTTTGTTTCGATCGCGTTTTGTATAACATACAAATAATACCATCCAGTACAAATGTAATTGATTATTACGAAGTCCTGCATTGATCTAATGGATGTCATTTAAAAATATTTACTTCCAGACTTATATAGTCCATGTTATATAAAGCTGCGTTGCAGAATTAAAAATCTTGGAAACAGGAAGCGTTATAAAAAGAAAAAAAAACAACCGTGGCAATCTTCACAGCTTGTAAAACACCTTCAGCACCTTTTTATGGCAGACAACTTCATGCAAATATCTGTCAG
The DNA here is from genome assembly GCA_023333645.1 of Sceloporus occidentalis. NCBI lineage: Eukaryota > Metazoa > Chordata > Lepidosauria > Squamata > Phrynosomatidae > Sceloporus > Sceloporus occidentalis. The sequence goes on along the minus strand of JALMGF010000071.1, from coordinate 3,479,563 downwards.
TATGTATTACCCCTTCCAACAACACCAAGTTGCATACCACAAACACACACAATAACGAAGTAAAGAAAGAGTGGTGCTTTTTCACTCGAAAGCGCCCAAACTCATCTACTGCATTTATTAAATTAAACCGCGTAAGACAACTCAGCATTTTTACAGAGGAGGGAGGGGAGACAAAAAAAAAGTGATAAGTATTGCCTTCTTCTAATTTTTGGCCCTCCTCAAGAGGGGATACCCCGTATTCAACACTTGCCCCCAACTATTGTATGTTCTTTCCACGGTTTCACAGACAGTGCTCACATAACCTTTAACAGGTTGGCTCGGTAATTTCAAGGGCGAGCATGGTCGGGTGTCAGGCTCGTATTTGTGCCTAGGGACTCTTGGGTGTAAACTGAGACACTTCACATTAGCTACCCTGCAACCGAACTACTTGCATTGGTTTCCAAAAGATTCCAGGTGAGAATTCAGTTTTACGTCTGTTCTTTAAAGTTGTCAACAATACTCATGTCACAATGTCCAGCAGAATTTATCAATAGATGGTTATGTTTTTATATTGGTACCAACATCTCACACCCTTCTACTTAACAACATTTTGTCCATTCTACCACATATATGCACAACCACCTTATTTAATGTCTTATCTCTCATCCCCTGTCCACTATTCATACAAGTCCTTAAAAAACATACATCCCATAGGAACTAGGGCAGAACAGGGGATGTCTAAGCAGCCCTGGCACTTTTACGTTTTATTACAAAAAAGGGTGTACACAGGGGCTTCAATGGATCACAATATGTAAATTACACTAACACTCCATTGTGTAGTAATATTAATTTGAAGAAATAATATTTAATGCTGTAAGTAATCAAACTCCTTTTTTTACCTCAAAATAAGAACATAAAACATATATCATAGTATAGCATTTTGGAAGTATGCAAGAATCATTTGTACACAAATTGACTTTAGCAGTGTTATAATACACTCATAAACGAGACAGGACTCACCAAACTTGGAGTAGTTTGACATAGTAGCGGGATTCCCCAATATTTATATCTTAGATTTTTTTTCCAAATGGTATTCGCTGGATGTGCAATTAATTTGCTAGTATAATCCTGGAATCTCAATTACAAATAACTGCCATAGCTATTTTCTAAAATACAAACTAAAATACCCTTTTTAGTGATAAAGAAGGTGACAGGGGTGAAGTTCAAAATCAATCATTTTCTATATCCCCTCTCCTCTTTTTCTGTCTATCCACTTCCAACAAACCCTTTTCAGGTTTCTTTTTTAAGCATTGAGGTGGGGGGCACCATTGGCCTCATGTACCAAGGGATATCTAGATATCAAGTCTTGAATGCCAAGTTAAAATGATTATATATTCTATGAACATCAAATTAATTTTACGTATAAGAAGACGAAGAATACCTTTCTTTTATTTTAAAAGGGTTTGGCTTTTTGCAGATTTTCAGCATGTCCCACCCTTTTCTGTTTGTATTTTTATTCTTGGGGGTTGTCCTGAAGTGTAAAGGTGAGAAATATTTGCTCGCTGTGTCTAAAGGGACTAACCACACCTCACTGATGAAGCCAATTTTTCCTTGCTTTTCAAGGACTACCCAGATTAGTGTAATACGATGGAGATTTGTCCTCTGTAACAGTGTACGTGAGCTAAAACATTGGACTATTCTGAGCTGGTATTCATCGTAGGGAAGGCTATTTAAGCTTTGCCTGTTCTCGGCTCTGCTAGTCACACTCTTTCGTGTTTTAAGGTCTGAATTATTCTATCAAACAATATTTCCTTATATATTTTTCTAAATCTGGGATAGCTTTCCAGACCATCCAAAACTGTATGCCTCAAAATCATTCTAGTATTGAAGCTGATAAAATAAAGTTGATGGTGTTATATACTACAAGGCAATAAAACCTTAGCCATATGCATAACTTTCCAATATAGTAGTTTTACTGAGAAATTTAAGATTTACATTTCCTTTATCCAAAGCCTGGCTCCATGGAAGCATCCTTCATTTTTACTTTAATAAAAAACAGAATCTGGAAAGTATAATCTGTGACTCATCAGCTGAAAGATTCCATTTTGCTCAAATTTAGGCTGTCAGGGGCACCCCTTCCTAAATGCATCGTGTAAGCCTGATATACTGTTATATGCTGATAAAACAGTCATTCATCTGCCCTTCAAAATGGCAGAACTGCAAAGAATTACTATGGAATATGATTTTAATAGAATGAAAGAAGAAAAGATTCCTTAATGGTGCTGAATACTAAAAATACGATAGCAGTTATGAATCCTCAATGTTTGTGAGTACAATTCCAATTCTAAGTGTGAAAACAATTATACTATTGAGATTTTTTTTAGACCATCTGAGTTTAATAATTCCCTTTGAACTTATTTGCAATTGGTCCTTTAAGTTTAAATTGAGTAAGTTTTAAATAAAGAATATAATAAATATATTTATATTCTAATACAATTAAAAAATTTTTTTAGATATGATATATTTTTTAATATAATATACTATTCTGTTGACAGGTTTGTTGGATTTGAAAAGTATTGCAAAAAAATCTATGTTAGACTAGCTGTCTGAAATACAAGAGTGAACCCTTGGCAATAACTATTAGATCAAATAAAAAAAATCCTGAATTCAAGATTCCCTTAGGAATATCAAAGTATGGAAAAAATCTTAAAATTTCTTGGTGGGGCAAAATTAATACAGTAAAATCATATATTCTCCCAAAATGGACATATCTGTTCACAATGATCCCCATGAGTGCCCCACCAAGTTGGTTAAAATCGATACAAACGTGATTTTCTAGATTTATATGGTCTGGTAAAAAGAAACATGCTCAGGGCTATCAAGACTATCAACAAGCCAATTTGTTGGCTTATATTTAGACCAAGTTTAAGTCAGAAGGTTGGTTTAACACTAGAACAGGGAAAATTTAACCCCCAGAAAAATCTGCCCTCTATATTTTTAACTATTAATAAAAATATTCCTCAATATATTAATAACCTAAATAGTTTGGTCTTGAAGCATATTCTACATTTATGGTATTCCCTTAATCTTAATAAGATTATAATGAATTTTATAGAAAATTTGGATTTATCTTTATAGATTAAGAATGGCATAGGTAAAATATCAGATTAATTAGTTGGCTCTTATTTTAAACCATTCCACAGATTGGAGATATAATTCAAACTGCCTATGATCATTTTTTATTTTGTTAGATTCAAAATTTTTTATTGAAATCTCCAGGTTGGGTAAATTTACCAGAGCCGATTGCTTCTTTGGAAACATTACTAAAGCACAATGACTATGAAAATCTTGTATCTCAATGTGTCAACTTAATTAAACTAAGAAAAGAGGAAGTAACACCCTCAGCAATTAGTAAATGGGAGCAAAATCTACAAAGAAAAATCCCTACAAAAGATTGGGATAAATCCTTAAAAATCGGCATATAATGCAACGCACTGCTTAAATCTGATAGAAATCCATTATTTGAATGGATCTAATTACATATGCTGGAAAATTGGATTAGTAGACTTGATCATATTGATACATAATGGTGTTTTGGACTAACCTAGAAAACCTATGATTTCACATTCTGGGTTTTGATTAAGATTTAATATTTGTGTATCAGGGGACAATATTTTATAAGATATACGTATATGTTTAGCAAAGCCCAAACTTGTACACTTTGCATGAACTTAAATATCTTACACGTGCAGTGGTACAGTTGCAAATAATTTAAATTAATTAATGATGTCAATGAAAGTGTTGCAAGTAGGGGTCTATATTAAAAGGTTTCTCAGCTTCAAAGAGTAGAAACTGAACCCCAAGGCAACACTGCACAACACCAACAAATTCCATTGGGTTTTTGTGGCCTCTTTTTATCCCTAAACGTCCTCTTCTCTTTTAAGCATGATGCAAATAGGTAATAGCAAAACAACTATGAGAAAAAAAATATATGAATCAGAATTATAGCATTTCTCTCGAAATACCGAAAAAAGTTTTTTTTCCTATTTAATATAAAATAAAATGGTATGCTATATCACGTGTGTGTAAGTGAAAAAATAAAAGTGATAAAGGAAGTGAGAAATAGTAATAATAATGATATACTTCCCAAATAGCCGCAGCAACCCAAAATGCACTCTTCCTTAGGGTGCAAATACGAATATATACAGATGATTGGGGCGCAGGTACATATGGGGAAGAAAAACAAATATATAGTGTAAATCTTATAAACACTGAAAAGTGTATGGAAATATGAATGCACTCACAAACACACAGAATGCTTCAGGCCTCTCAAATGTTGTAAAAGGTAGAATCTTTAATTGATCTTCATATAAGATAGTTTATCCATGCACAGAGTGCATTTAAAAGCAGATGAAGTCCACCAAAGGGAGGGGGAGGGGAAAGTCCCGTATGATGTTTTCTTCGTGAATAAAATAATAAATAAATCATATAAATGATAATAAATCCGCTGTAGTCCTTCTGACGCGTTTCGCCGTGTGGCTTCCTCAAGAGAAACTATCTTATATGAAGATCAATTAAAGATTCTACCTTTTACAACATTTGAGAGGCCTGAAGCATTCTGTGTGTTTGTGAGTGCATTCATATTTCCATACACTTTTCAGTGTTTATAAGATTTACACTATATATTTGTTTTTCTTCCCCATATGTACCTGCGCCCCAATCATCTGTATATTTTTCCTATTTAACACTGTTAAATAATTCAGTATGAAAAAAGTTTGATGGCTATGGAAGCGTACAATTAACAAGAAAGGAATAAATGCCAACATAGAAGCAACACGTTGCTGGACACCATTCATCAATGATTTGTGGACAAATAATTATTAGTATTGCACCATGTATTTGTCACAAGGCTGGGAAATATTCATAAGGATTCACTAATCATACATAGCTTTGCAATTTAGTGATACCTCCACATCTTGTCTCTTTCTTAATTTTTTTTGGTCCTTCTTTCTTATACTCTAAGGTTAGATGTTCACCTTGGAGCTTCATTAGATTCAATTATTTTTTTTCCTTGGTGGACAACTCCAGAGGCATCCCTTAATATCTGACATGTTGACTACACTATACATTGGAATTTTAGCATTGGTGTTTACACAGCTTCATCACGGAGAACTAAAAGGGTTGACAGGATGAAATGAGTATAACAATATGGACGCAAATAGGCTTGGCCTGGTCATTGGGCACATGGGGCAAATGGTTTGATGTGATAAATGGCCAAAACAGATAAAGTACCCAATAACACCCAATAAATATTAAAAAAATATTTCAAAAGGAAAATCAAATGATTAGTAATGTTTGTCATTTAAAATGAGTCGTAAGTGTTCTAGCTCTGTTTTCTTAGACCAGTCTAAACACCCAAATGCCTTAACATACTGTCTGTCGGACACAATTGATTAGCTCATAGAAAGTCTATGGAGGAACATGATTTAGCATTGACATAAAGAATCAATTTTGATTTGATTTATGAACGGGGAAAAAATATAACATGACATGTGATATGGCAGCGTCCAAATAAAGGTTTACTGGAACAAAATGAGATAAATCAATTTTTTCAATACATTTTGTCTCTGGGTAACTGCAGGGAAACTCAGGAGCAGCATTGCAGCACAGCCCACTTCTCACCCACTTTCCATCCAAAAACACGTATATTTCCCAATGTCAGTATCACCGCCCACTGACATCAGCGGGTTTCACTACCCGCATCCTGCTGGAGCAAAAGCGTTCCCAGGTGTGCACATAACCTACATCATTGTAGCACTGTAGGAGAAAAATATTTCTGTCTTTACTGTGACAATAGGCCAATGACGTTGGTGGGTGGGACTGACATCATCGATAGGGAGGGCTAGCATCGTTGGTGGACTGGACAGACAATGTTGAGTGCGGGGCTAGCCCCAACTGCTTTATAGTTAAAGGAATCCATTTATGAATTTAAGTATTTTTATCATATTCACTATCTCTCTACATTACTCCTGTGTTTATTTAATGAGGATAGTGTTGTTCTAACCCATAACACTTGAAGTTAAAATTTAGGTTTTCCCATTTTCACCACCAAGGGAATGTAACACAAAAACATATAATTTGTGACTCCTTTCAAATAAACTTGCCCCTGTACTTTGTTAAATCCCTTTAAGTATTTAAATGTTTCTATTGCATCTCCTCTCTCTTCTTTCCCCCAAGCTATACATATTAAGATTCCTTATTTTCCCTTATAATTTCTGTCACGCAAACCACTTACCATTTTTGTAGCCCTCCTCTGAACTCTCTCCCGTGTGTCAATATCCTTCTGGAGATGGGGTCTCTAGGACTGTATGCAATACAGATGAGGCCTGACCAGAGAAAATTGAGTTATGTTCACCAATTTAGCACCAGGGGCTACTGTTAAAACCCTGATTTTTGGTATGATAGCAATAATAACACTTCAGTATGATGATCTAGTTGTTTTAATAGATTAAAAACAAATCCAGGAATATAATTTGACATTACCTGAAGCATTCGTATATAAAATTACTGAAATTTAAATACAACTTCAAGCAAAAATTAAGTAAGATGGTTGAAATGTTGGGTTTCACACCAGATTACTCACCTTAGATTTATTAATATAGCGCCAGTAGATTCCATAGCACTTTACAATCAGAGACGGTAGGATACATTTAAAATCACAAACCGGTGCAAATGGAGGGCCCTGCTCTTGCGAGCTTACAATCTACTCAGATAAACAGTCATATTAAATATCTATACTCCAGAACATATACAGATATGGAACTGCTCTTAATCCTTTTTTTTTCCATTAAACCAAACGTAGTCTTACAAGCATAACGTTCTTGCTTATGCTGTGAAAATTCAGAAATAAAGAAAAAAACGTTTTCATTATTACATAAGCTCTTAATTGCTCCAAAAAGTATATAACAATTACCAAGAAAATCCATGACCCATCTTTCTTATTTAATATTGGCCTACCCTGTGTTGTAAATTAAATACTACAATAAAAAAACAAAGAACCAAAGAATCATGCCAATGTAGCTCTCATTAAAATTAACGAGGACACTCTTAAGTCTTTGCAAAACATTGCATTTCTACTTTTTTCCATTTGTCTGAACATTTAAAAATTGGGATTTGTCAAAGAGTGACATCTAGTGGTGAAACTGCTAACTAGGAAAACAGATTAGGCTCTGAAAGCAATGCCGTTGTATTGTTCCAGTCATGTGAAGGATCACAGGATTAAAAATAATGCTGGAGTTTATTCACCACATTGAGCATTTTAAAAATACAAAAGAAAGCCTATATGTTCCCAAAAACTACACTCATATTACAACTTAAGGCTTGTGTGGTGATACATTTTTTTTTTATAAATAAGCAAAATTAAGGCAAATGTCACATAATAGATATTCCATTGCAACCTGTGAAATGTAACTTTTTTTTCATGACTATGGTACATTTTTAAAATGGATAACTTAAAAATAATTATAATAAAGTGTAGCCTGGGGAAATAATTCCATTATTGATATTATAAAGCAAAATTTTTATATATAACTCTTCTCAGCAATTAATCCTTGGCAACATTATTTACTATTGCTGTCCATATGTTTCACAGATAATGGGAATGTACATTAAAAATAGATAACTGGAGTTAATGTAAAAATCTCAGATCATTTCCCAATATATCCCAATATTTCCATATATAAAAAATATATATATTGATAAATATATATTTGTACATACACAATATAATCTAATGTGCAAAAGCAAAATAAAAAAAAATAATAAAAATGACAATTCTTGCTTAATGTGCATAAGAATGAGAAAATGGGAAGTAGGAATGTCAAGGCTTATTTTTTAAGTTTACCCAGGTACAATTTTATAACTTGAATGGAGTTTATTGAAATGGTACACTTTTTATAAGTGGCACAATTATTTGTGATTTTTCACCATTTTCATATTAAAATTAATTTGAAATTTTAAAAAACTATTTTTGAAGAATTTGAGAATACAGTTATATATTTATACTTTTCTTAAATTTTTTATATGAAGACATAAGTAAATAACTATACCTTTACTGTAGCAAATTCAGGATCCTGGCAAATGATTTTCTAAGATGGTATGAAAATTAAATTAATCGTGTTTATATATATATATATATATATGTTTATATGTTGTGAGTGCATATTTAATAAAATTTCAGAATCCATATGGCTTCACTTATTGTCAGTTTTAATTCCAGGGAGTTTAAATGAGCAACAAAAAGTTACAGTCATCTGAAAATTACTTTTATTGTGTAACTATGAAAAGTTTTTGTTGCTAAATTTAAATCTGCTTAATCTATTAGTATTATTTTTTTTAATACCTTAATCTCTTTCTTGTTTCCAAGAAATATGGTAGCAAGGAGACGTGGCCAAAATGTCACTCATTAATGAGTACCATAGCAGGTAGGTTGAAAAAGGATTAATATTATTATATTAAAAGGATTAATATTATTATAATAACAACCAAAAAAATAAATTTTAAGAAATGTTAACAGAAATATTACATTTTGATTTATGCCAGGATTGTTGGGGAGCTTTTGGTGATAGATTTACCCCAAACTGTTAAAAATGCAAACATTCTTCTCCTTTTATTAAGAATATTTCTGCTTCTAACAAGTGTTTTAACACTTGTTAGCGATGTACTACTTGTTGTATCCTGTTTTCCCACTGTACAGCACTGCAGAATGAAGCTGCTTCTTTGTGGTTTATTTTGAGTTTGTCTCCCTGTTTCTGTTTTTATCCGATATGACATTGATGATGTTGGCCATCAGTGTAACATTTGAAACATTTGATAAATACTTGAAAATCTCAGGTTCCACTTGAATACTGTGGTACTTACACCTCTAGACTGTAAGCTCGTTTGAGCAGGGCCCTCCTCACCTGTTGTCTCCGTTAGTCAATTTGTTATGTTACATACTACTTATGTCCTGTCTACCCATTGTACAGCGCTACGGAATTTGATGGCGCTATATAAAACAATAAATAATAATAATAATAATGTAAGCAATATTTCTAGGCTACCATAGCGCACTGACACTTAGCATAATATAAATACTACACAGGTGTTCCGAAGCAGACTGAAATCTGATCCTTGGCTTTCATAGAAACCTAGAATATGATGGCCAGTACAGTAAGAACCGTTTGGCTGTTCCACTTGTGTATTACCCTTTCAGTAAATTAAAACTTCCTTACATTATATCTAAGCCTTTGACCCTCTAGTTTTAGCATTTCTTCTCCCTTCAAATAAACTTTCCTCCTGTATTTTGCTAAATCCCTTTATGCATTTAAATTATTCTTTCACACCTTCATGTCCTCTATGCAATACATATTGAGATCCTTTAGGCTTTCTTGATATTTTTTTATCCTGCAAACCATTCACCTTTTTAGTAGCTCTCCTCAACTCCCTCCAGCATATCAATATCCTTCTGGAGATGAGGTCTTCAGAACTCTACGCAACACCGCTGCGATCCGACGTCGGCAGGACAGTCCTGCCTCCACACCCGGGACCGCGGGTATGACGCGTCGGAGGTCTGCGTCGGCCGTGACGGACGCAACATACCCTACGTACGCAACGCACGTCACGCACACCACGCACGCAACGCCGTGGCCTGTATGTGAGTACCGTCTCCTATTTAAGCCCCATTTGTATCACAAGTCTTTACCCGTTCAAAGTGTTATGCTTTTTGGGTGTGCTGTTACCTGCTATTTCTATATTGTCTTGTGTACCAACCTTTGCCTGTTATTTGACCACGATTCTGATCTGCCTGCCTACGATCCCGGACCTGTTTAACCGTTTTTGCATCTAATCTGCCTGCCTTAACCTCGGATACGTTTGACCTCGCTGCCTGCCATTGCCCTTGATCACGGACTGTTTACTGGACTTCTCTATTTAGAGCATATCTGCACAGTTGGATCCTCCTTTGCTACCTGACCCCGTGACATGATGTGGCTCCAGGATACAACATGTGTCAAGAGGGAAGAAAGCATTCTTAAAAGTGCAAAGATGGGCTCTGTGTTTCTTTAACAAATTCACTAGCTGGATTTAGTGTTTGTGAAGGTAAATATTGGGGATTTATCCCAGCTGTCTTTCTGTTTGATATTCTTTTGTTTGTACAATGCCCAAATAACTTAAAAAGAAACTGTTGTCAAGAGTTCTAAAAGCATGTTAGGGCTTATAATTTCTATGTTAGGCTGACATGTTCTGACATACCGGATCGTTATACCAAAGAGCATGTATATTCACAGTGTGTAGAATTATACCATGACAATTTTTATATGTAGTTTGTGCATGTTAATATACATCCATTATTAAAAGCAAAAAAGACTCTACATTGGCAA